>OY787642.1:10030000-11230000 GCA_963678965.1 Cruciata laevipes
CTCTCTACTTCATATTGAGAGCATCTTCCGTACGTTTTCCCCTCATCGCTATCCCCATCTCATCATCACGCCGGAGCCTCTTCCCCGGGATGCCTCCCGGGGATTGTTTTGCAGGACTGGTGCGGGCTTGCTCGAAACGAAGCCCGGATAACGTCAAGATCCGGGAGACGGACGGATTTTGGCACCATCATTCACAACCCGATGGAGAGCTCTCATTATGCAGTGTGTAACTTCAGTAACATATTCCATTAACATTAATGGAGCATAGATGCAATATATTAAACCAGGGATGTCCTTTATCACATTTTATGTTCATCATTTGTCAACAGTTTTTGACAGGAATGCTCAACTCAAGTCAGCATATTTAGGAAAAGCAGTCTTTGGGATATCAGTGTGGGAAGGGAGTTCCAAAGATAACTCATCTCATGTATGCGCGCAGATGATTGTATCATCTTTCTAAAGTGCCAGTATGACAGATATTTCCATTTGGCCAAAATTTTGGATCATTTTACAAGATTCTCAGGACAGAGAATCAGTAAGTCTTCAATGCAGGTAAGTCCTAATGTGATGGCTCAGGAGGAAAGTATATTAACATATACTTTGAATATTCATAACACTGGGATAGAAACCAAATACTTTGGAATGAATCTCAATCTGTCAGAGGGAAAGGTTAGGGTGTTTGGAGATATGATATCAAGAGTCAGAAGGAAGTATGATAGCTGGAAGACCAGATATCTAAATGTAGCAGGCATGATTACTTTGGCCAGACACACTATAGTTTTTTTTGCCTATATATCCTATGGGTATTTTCAAGATAGTTGACTCTATCCTCAAGAAAATACACAAGATGACAACATCATTCAGACAAGATGACAAGAAAATACCCCATCATTTTTATTTTGAAAACACTTGTTAAATGTTGGCTTAGAGTGATGGCCAAACAGTTGAATGAACTTTTTTGAGCGATTAATAGAAGAAAATTTTACATTAAAAAAAATGACAACAACATTCATTTGGAAGGGGGAGATGGAAGGAAGGGGTATTCATTGGATGTCTTGGGAAAACATGTGTTTACCAAAGAGCAAGGGGGGTCTGGGGCTAAGGAAGACAAAGGATTTGAATAGAGCACTACAGGCTAACTATGCTTGAAAGGTAGTTAGAGAGCCTGAGTGCTTGTTTTCAAAGATCTTTTTAAAGAAGTATTGCAAGACAACGTCTTTTCTGAATGTCGGGGCAAGAGGACAAGATACATGGAGTTGGAAATCAATATTGTGGTGCAAAGATTTGATCACACCACAATTGAAATAGCAGATAGGTACATGAGACTTGAGAGGACATTAGGATCACTGATCAGTGGATTCCAGGAGTAATTAATCCATTGAATCAACAAGTTGGTGCAGCTCATCAAACAGATCTTAAGGTGGTACACTTGTTGCAGGGAGATAGACAGTGGAGGCTCTCATTGCTTAGGATGTGGTTTACACCTGAAATCATTGCAAGGATTTCCAAATTACACATTCCTGTTGCAGGACAACAAAAAGATTTGGTGTGGGAGGGGTCTTATACAGGAGAGTTGATAGGTCCTAGATATACTCTTATTTTGTAGCATTTGAGAGTTGTTTTAGATAGTATTTTGTACTTTTATATTAGACTTTTACACCGAATCATTCATAATGGTTTGAAATTGAAGACGAGCATTTCAACCTTGAATTGCACTTGCGATGGATTTGGATGATTTTAAGACCTTCTATGACCGTCCTGAAGAAGTTAGATACATTGAAGAATCGGTCGTAGAAGTGGCGTAAAGGCACACTCTCGCGGGCTGCGAAACCTTGGTCGCAAGCCGCGAGGGTGTGTGTTGCTGTTCTGCGCGGACCGCGGAAGCCGCAGACGCGCGGTCCGTAAAACCTCGGTGGCGGACCGCGGAAACCATAGACGCGCGGGCCGCGAATCCTCGGTCGCGAGCCGCGAGAACCAGGCTCGCGGTCCGCGAAGGATTTCTCGCGGCCCGCGAAGATGTTGCAAGTGGCATTTTGTTTTATTTTATTTTTGTTATTTTTGGAGTATAAAAAGAAAATCATCCTCATCTATTAGAGGATCGATTTTACAGAGCAAAAACTCAGTTTCTTCATTTCCTTTCCATTTGATCTTTGAATTTATCATGGTTTATTGTATGGCTTATGATTGTGATTATATAAGTATGATTGTAGGCTAAAACCCATCTTGGGTATATGAGATTGGAGCTCTTGTTATGGTTTGAGAACATGGTTTATGAAGCTTAGGAATGGATGATTTGTCATTGAATGATCATGAATTTTATGTGTATTTGATGCTTGAAATGGTTAGGAATGATTTCCTAGTTATAGATATGTGTTGGATATGTGTTAGACATTGCTTTTCCATGGTTGAAATGCTATCATTTCTTCTATGTAAAGGTAGTGAATTAGGAGTCAAATATATGTTGTTATCAATTATATTTGTTCTTGAGATCATCCATTAGCATTATATTCATGTCAATTGTGTTATCACATTACATGGGTAAGGTGGGAAAACATCTAATTTGAATTAACATTGATCAATTTATCTATTTGCCATCATATAGATATGTTGCCAATAAGAGTTGTGAAGATGCTTTCATGATTCACAACTAGAATAGAGATGATTTCCCATTACAAACAATCACCATTCTCAAAGTAACATAATAAAGTTTGAGGAAAAATCCATAACAAGTGGATGCTAATCTCATGTACCCAAGTCTCTCATTCTCTTAGTTAAATCTTTAGTTAGAATAATCATATGGTAAAGTAGTTGTAACTTTAAAGTTCTAATCATTTTACTTAGTAGTGTTTTAAACAAAACTCAACTCAACCCCCCCCCCCCCCCTTTGTTTACATTGCTTTTATATATGAATATGTATATGCATGCTACAAGATATACATAGAAATAACTTCTTCTCTGTGGAAACGAACCTTACTTGCCATTATATACTTAATTGTGTGTAGATGTAGTAAGTGTATCTAAATTGTATATTTGAGAGGTACGGCGACGACCTCCCAAATTTTGGCGCCGCTGCCGGGGAAGAGGCGTATTTCTATGTGTTTATTGTAGTTGTACTAACACCCTATCTTTCTTTTTCATCTTATTTTTGGTTTGGAACCCTATTGCTCTAGCTCTTGGTGCATGGTTCATACAAGAACCTCGAACCAAGACCCTTTGCAATACGATTCCGAATTAGTTATGAGTCTTCGTCAACTCAAGCGACAAGTGCAAGAGACACTAGCCGCCAATCCATTTTCCCTTGATAGTGAAGTACCACCTTCCACCATGGCGGAGGAGGACCAAGAAGAGGGGACCGGCCAAGACATCCCCCGAAACCAATTCTACAACTTTCCAAAACCCCAACACTTCTCCTACCAACATTTCTATGAGAGAGTACATGTCCCCCAACTATGAGCAACAACAATCGAGCATTGTTTACCCAAACTCTCAATATGAAATCAAGACGGGAGTGATAAATTTGCTTCCAACTTTCCATGGTAGAGAAGTGGATGATCCCAATGACTTCCTTGAGGCTTTTCACCGAGTTTGTAGTAGTTTGAAACCTTCCGAGATGAGTGTGGATGAGTTTAACTTGAAAACATTCACCTTTACCGTGAAGGACAAGGCCGCCAAATGGTTAAGCCGTTTGCCTTCATCATCAATCACTACATGGCCACAATTGAAGAAAAAGTTCCTTGACAAGTACTTTCCTCCCTCTAAATTCTCGGTCTTGATACAAGCCATTAGCAACATCACTCAAGACGATGATGAGACGTTGTATGAGTATTGGGAAAGATTCCAAACTCTCCTCTCAAGTTGCCCGTACCATAGCTTCACCGAATCTCAATTGGTGTGTTTCTATTACAATGGTTTGAATAGGGAAACCGAGTTGATAAATCGGTCTTGCTATGGCTCCATTGCTAACCTTGGCTCTTCCGATGCCATGATGCTATTTGAGCAACTAGCCGAAGGATGCAAACCAAAGAGGGACCGGAGACTACGAGTGGGTAACTCCGGTGGGAACAATGATGGAACTCGTCAAGATATCAAGGAACTTACGGCATTGATGAAAGGTTTCATGATAGGAAATAGCTCCGGAGGGAACTCGGAGAATCAAACAAGGCAGCAAGTTATGACGTGTGGGATTTGTGCTTCGAACCATCTCACCGAATCTTGTCCTCAAGCAAACGAGGATTATAACGAAGAAGTCAATGCCATGGGGGTCTATGGTGGAAACCAAGGTTTTAGAGGTGGCCAAGGATTTCAAGGAGGACGAGGTTACCAAGGTGGTAGAGGTTTTCAAGGTGGACAAGGCCAAGGTGGTGATAGGGGTAACCAAAGGAAGTATGATCCTTTTGCTCAACACTACAACCCCGGAACTAGAGATTACCCCAACTTTCGGTGGAGAGATGAACCAACGGGGCAACAAGGCCAACAAGGTGGCTACCAAGGGGGTTACCAAGGTCAAAGTGGTCAATCTTTTGATAGGTCGAGGGGGCAAAATGACCAAGGCTACCAAGGAAACCAAAGCAACCAAAATCAAGGGTACCAAGGTTACCAAAACCAAGGGTACCAAGATTTTGGCTACCAAGGGTACCAAGATCATCGAAACCCTCAATATCACCCCCAACCCCAACAATACCAAAGAAACCAAGGACAAGGCCGTTTCAATAATCGTGCCCCTCAAAATGCTTACCCGAGGTTGGAAGATAAATCTCATGATCAAGGTGAATGCTCGGGCCAATTCCCACAAGACGCTCGATTCAAAAGCATTGTGGTGCAAATGAGTCAAATGGCCACTGTTTTGGGGAAATTGGAAGCACAAAACTCTGGGAAACTACCCGCACAACCGGAGTTAAATCCAATGCCTCATGCGAGTGCCATGACCTTGAGGAGTGGTAAACAAGCGGTTGAACCCGAAGTGGTTGTGAAAAAGGCACCCAATAGAGGCCTTGTGAAGAAGAGCTTGACCAATGACGAAGTTGAGGTGACCTTGGCCGACGAAGAAGTAATTCTTGAGGAGCTAGCCAAAGAAAAATGTGATGCCGAGGTTGAGAAGGAGAAAGAACTAATTGATGAGGAACATGTAGACACAACCACTTATGTTGAACCAATGTCACCTCCATTCTCACCTCTTCACAAGAAAACTAGGGTAGACACTACCTTTGACGTGGAAGCACCATTTCCCGAGGCTTTGAAGAATACTCGCAAAAGGGAGATGGACAAGGAAGCTTTCGAAGTTCTTCGAAAGTGTGAGGTAAACATTCCTTTGCTCGATGCTATTGATCAAGTTCCTAGATATTCTAAGTTCTTGAAAGAATTATGTGTGAACCATCGTCAACAAATGTCTAAGCATGTTAAAAATGAAAGAGTCAATGAACATGTGTCGGCTTTGTTTCAAGACAAAATGCCTACTAAGTGTGGTGATCCCGGCATGTTTACAATTCCTTGCATTTTAGGGAACACTTATTTTCCTAGAGCCATGCTAGATTTAGGTGCATCCATAAATGTCATCCCATACACATTGTATGAATCATTAAATCTTGGCACTTTGCATAAAACCGGTGTAGTGATCCAACTTGCCGACCGCTCTAATGCATACCCTAAGGGTATTGTTGAAGATGTCTTGGTGAAAGTCGACAAGTTGGTGTTCCCGGCCGATTTTTACGTTATTGACATGAAACATGATAAATTTGCTACCCCTGTCTTGTTAGGGCGTCCATTTTTGAAAACGTCAAGAACTATAATCGATGTGCATAGTGGTAGGCTTACCATGGAATTTGATGAGGATAAAATAGAGTTCAACATTTATGGTGCAATGAAATACGATGATGATGAAACTTCTTGCAATGCTATTGATGTGATTGAATCTTTTGTGCAAAAAGTTTATGAAAATGATGGTGATGATCCTTTGTTAAAAGCTTTAGCCAATAGTTTACACACAAGTAATGTTCATACATATGCTTTGAGTGCTAACTTGAAGGAAAGCATTTTTGAGCTAGATACTTTTGAGGAACTTTCTCTTGATGCACCACTTTTAGACCTCGAGGTATTGAAAGGCTCGGGCAACCGACCATCTCTCAATAAACCTCCGGTGGTGGAATTGAAACCACTACCCGAGAATCTAAAATATGCATTCCTTGGTGATGGTGAAAAATTACCGGTGATCATCTCAAACAAACTCACCAAGGAACAAGAGGAAAGGTTGATGAAAGTGCTACAAGATCATAAGGAGGCCATTGGATGGACTATTGCCGACATCAAAGGTATGAGTCCAAGTACTTGCATGCACCGTATTCTATTGGACGATGATGCTAAACCCATCCGACAATCTCAAAGGCAATTGAACCCTCCTATGATGGAGGTAGTAACAGCCGAGGTGCTTAAATTGTTGGATGCGGGAATGGTCTATCCAATCTCCGATAGTAAATGGGTAAGCCCAACGCAAGTGGTACCAAAGAAGACCGGAGTGACCGTGGTGGAGAATAGCCATGGCGAGTTGATCCCCACTCGTATTCAAAATGGATGGCGTGTTCGCATTGATTACCGAAGGCTAAATGCGGTAACGAGGAAAGACCATTTCCCTTTGCCATTTATTGATCAAATGCTTAACCGGCTCGCAGGCCACTCTTTCTATTGTTTTCTAGATGGCTATTTAGGGTACTTTCAGGTTGCCATTGCACCAGAGGATCAAGAGAAGACCACTTTCACATGTCCCTTTGGCACATTTGCATATCGACGCATGCCTTTTGGCCTTTGCAATGCACCGGCCACATTCCAAAGGTGTATGGTTAGCATTTTTTCAGAATATCTTGAAAAGTTTGTAGAGGTTTTTATGGATGACTTCACTGTTCATGGAAACTCTTTTGACAATTGCTTACTCCATTTGTCATTGGTCCTAAAAACTTGCATTGATAAGAATCTTGTGCTTAATTCTGAAAAATGTCATTTTATGGTTGAAAAGGGCATCGTGTTAGGTCATGAAGTGTCATCTAAGGGTATTGAAGTAGATAAAGCAAAAATTGATACCATACAATCTCTTCCTTACCCTACTTGTGTGCGTGATGTGAGATCTTTTCTTGGCCACGCGGGTTTCTACCGCCGTTTTATAAAAGATTTCTCGAAAATTTCTTTCCATTTATCTAAATTGTTACAAAAGGATGTGGAATTTGTGGTAGACGAAGGTTGTAAGAGGGCATTTGATTGTTTGAAATCTATGCTAATGTCGGCCCCTATTATACAACCTCCAAATTGGTCCCTTTCATTTGAGATCATGTGTGATGCAAGTGACTACGCCGTTGGTGCGGTGTTAGGTCAAAGGGTGGGGAAAATTCCTCATGCCATCTATTATCCATCCATGACTCTCAATGATGCTCAAAGGAACTATACCACTACCGAGAAAGAATTGCTAGCGGTAGTATTTTCATTAGAAAATTTTAGGCCATATTTGCTTGGTACAAAGATTTTTTTTTTACTGGCCATGCAGCTCTTCGTTACTTGATGACGAAGAAAGAAGCAAAGCCTAGGTTGCTCCGATGGATCTTACTTTTGAGTGAGTTCGACTTGGAGGTCAAGGACAAGAAAGGAGCTGAAAATCTAGTGGCCGACCATTTGAGCCGTTTGGTGCCCAATGAGGAGTTTGGGACCAAAGCATTGAAGGACCATCTTCACGAAGAGTTTCCCGACGAGCAATTGTTTGCTCTTAGTGTTTCTCTTCCATGGTATGCCAACATTGTGAATTTCCTTGTCACAAGTAAGTGCCCTTCTCATTTCACAAAAACACAAAAGGATAAGCTAAAGCATGATGCTAGGTTTTATGTGTGGGATGATCCTTATGTGTGGAAACATTGTGCCGACCAAGTGATGAGCCCTATTTATACCCTAGTTTTAGCACATTTTAAGACTTGTTTTTGAGCAACTTTTGGTATTAAATAGTTCATTGTACATTAGATTCGTAATTGCAAGATTTTATGATAATGTACATGTTTTGGAGTATTTGGATTGATATTCTTGAAGACCTTCTATGACTATGCTATAGAGTTGATGATTTGATGCTTGGAACTTGAAGAATTGGTCATAGAAGTGGCGAGAAGACAACCTTGTTGAAGGTGATAGAAGCTGCCCAGAAAAGTGTCGCTCTTTCCCAGAAAGTGTCGCTGGAGCTTGAAGAAAGTGTCACTCCAGATGAAGAAAGTGTCGCTGCTGCCCAGAAGTGTCACTAGCTGCCCAGAAAGCGTCACCAGCTTCCCAGAAGTGTCGCTATGAAAAACAGCGACCAAAGAAAGCGTCGCTAAAAGCTTCGGCCCACTTGCCTCCTTGAGCTGAATTTTGGGGCTATAAATACCTCTTTTATCCAACCCTTTTGGAGGACGGGAGGAGCCATGTAGAAACCGAATTTCCCTCTTCTTCCTTCCATTTTCTTGCTTTCAATTCCTTTAGATTAGTAGTTTGATTTCATGTATTGTATCATAGCTTAGTTTAATCTTGGGAGCATTTGAATTCACTTTCCCTTGAGATTTTGAGAGTGTGTGTATGCTTAAACTTTGGATTTTGATTATCATTTGATGAACTTGAATTCTTATGCATGAATATTGTTCAATCTTGCTTAATTTGTTATGGGCTTTGTGTTTTATATCAATTGCATGCCTCATAGTCACTAATTAGAGTAGATTAGTTCTTAAGGTAATATAGTTTTAGAGTAATTCTAGTGTAATTTGGAATGATGATGGATTGTAGTGTAATGTTATCTCTAGTAGTTAGTTTAGTGACTATGGAAAGTGGTTGAGTGATGACAAACTCTCCCCTTGGTTATGTGATTGTAGTTGAGAAATGCCATGATAAATATGAGTTGTTAGAATTGGAAATCTTATGAACTTGCATGATCAATCAATTATGTTTTTAGGTAAGGATGTAATGCTACCATTGGTCCCCCTAATATGTGATTGTATACTTGAGTTGAAGATTCCTTTTTGACGTATGATTGTTAGCAATAAATAACTAGATTCATGGGTAGAACGTGATCGTTTTCTCTAATATCATGAAGTAGCAAGTATGGATTGAGATTTGTATGTTATCATCGTCTTAGTTCTTTATATTTATCAAATGTCTTGTTTGTATGCTCTCGTTATCGTGGGTATGTGAGTAAGCTTGTCAATTCTCCATTCTTAACACCATTGTTGAGCTATCTAGATGCTATCATCTAGGTGACTCGACAATAAGAGCTTTGAGAGGTGTTATCATCTTCTCTAGCTACAATTGGGAGAATGAGATGCTTTCATCCTTGACAAATGGTCGAAACTCCTTTGTAATAGCATTTGCCCGGTGATAAGTTGATAGTTGGAAATTGAAGTCATTTGCCTCCCAAGGCCTCATAATATTAGTGTTTTCCTCTTAACTTAGTTAATGATAGTTACTTTATTTCGTAGTGTAATCAACCAACTCAAAACCCCCCCTTGTTTACCTTGCTTTCTATATAATATATATGTATGTGTTAAAATCTTCGCTAAAACACTAAACAAGACCCTTCTCCTTGTGGTTCGATCCCTACTTCCCACTATCTACTCTATAGTAGTTAGAAGTCGTAGGTGAAATATAAATGTGTTTTGATTGAGTGGGATTCCCATTTACGACGTGGGGAAATAGCTTGTCACCAAGTGATTAGGAGATGAATTCCCAATAATGAAACAACTCAATCCTTGCTTTTTGCCATTCATATGCATGTGGTGGTCATTTTGGTGCTAGGCGAACCGCTAGGAAAGTGCTAGATTGTGGTTTTTATTGGCCTAATTTGAATAAGGATGCATACACCTTTTGCAAATCTTGTGATAAATGTCAAAGAGTAGGGAATATCTCTTCTAGGAATGAAATGCCCCAACATTGCCCTCTATATTGTGAACTCTTTGATGTTTGGGGAATCGATTTTATGGGACCTTTCCCTAATTCCTTTGGCTTTAAATATATCTTGCTTGCGGTTGACTATGTTTCTAAGTGGGTAGAAGCAATCCCCACTCGTACTGATGATTCTAAAGTGGTTGCAGAGTTCATCAAATCTCACATCTTCTCTAGGTTCGGGGTACCCCGAGCTCTAATCAGTGATCGAGGCACTCACTTTTGCAATAGAACCATTGCCGCATTGTTGAAGAAATATGGGGTAAATCACAAAACTTCTACCGCCTATCACTCACAAACAAATGGACAAGCCGAAGTTTCCAATAGGGAAATCAAGTCCATCCTTGAGAAAACGGTTAGGCCGACTCGCAAGGATTGGAGTACTCGGTTGGATGATGGATTGTGGGCATATAGGACGGCTTATAAGACTCCAATTGGTATGTCTCCATACCGATTAGTCTTTGGAAAGCCGTGTCATTTACCGGTGGAGTTAGCACACAAAGCATATTGGGCAATCACAAAGTTCAACTTGAACTTGGACGAAGCCGGGAATGAAAGGAAGCTTCAATTGCAAGAGCTTGAGGAAATCCGGAATGAGTCCTATGAGAACGCCGCCATTTACAAAGAGAAAACGAAGGCATGGCATGACAAGATGATAATTAGGAAAACCTTTGAGGTAGGTCAAAAGGTTCTCCTATTTCAATCACGCCTCCGTTTGTTTCCAGGTAAACTGCGTTCTCGGTGGACTGGACCATTTGTAGTGGTGAGAGTTTTCCCTCATGGTGCGGTGGAGATCCAAAGCGCCGAAGATGCCAAAGTCATCAAGGTCAACGGCTAAAGATTGAAACCGTATTAAGAGGGTTTCAAATCGGAGATCCTAGAGGACATGTCTCTAGGCAACCCAACCTACGAGTGATCTTTACCATTGAGGTACATCGTGCCGACGATGTTAAATAAACGAGTTTTGATTTTTAAAAGCGTTTCGTCAAACAATTTAAACATTTGGAACATTACTCTATTTCTATATATTGTTTATGTACATTTTATTAAACTAGTAATTCAGATATGACGCAAGTTCTTTATTTGTGTCTTTGTTTTGTAGAGGAAGAGGTGAAATGGAGCAAAACCAAAAGGCTAGAGGAACCATTTCTTCGCGGCCCGCGACCGAGAACGCGCGAACCGTGACCGGAGAATTTGCGAACCGCGAACGAAGCGCGCGAGCCGCGAAAGATGACGCGTAGTCTGCGAACGGCGTCTCGCGCCCCGCGAGAAAAGCTTGATTTCTAGGATATCCCTGCCACAAAAACGTCGAGCTTCGCAGTCCGCGGCTTGATCGCGCGGACCGCGACACATTGCTCGCGGACTGCTATTTCACCGCGCGGTCCGCGGAGGTTTTACGCGCGACCCGCGAAATCCAGGGGATTTTCGGAAATCCCTGGAACAAAAATGCAACTTTTCGCGGTTCGCGGCTTGATCGCGCGGACCGCGACACTGTGCTCGCGGACTGCGATGAAATCGCGCGGCCTGCAAAGGTTTGTCGTGCGCGGCGCGTGAATTCATCGTGCGCGGCGCGCAAATTCATCGCGCGCACCGCGACAAGCTTGAGCGCGCGGTCCGCGATTTCATCGCGCGGACCGCGAAGGAACTGCGCGCGACCCGCGAACGGAGACGCGCGACCCGCAAAAATCTAGGGATTTTTCGGCAATCCCTGGAACGAAATGGCCTGTTTTCGCGGCCCGCGAAGATGGCACGCGGCCCGCGAAGGGGAGCTCGCGATCCGCGAGGGAACGGGCACTACTTCTTCAAATTTCTTCTATCTTTTTTCTCCTTCTTCCTCCCAAAACTCTCCCGACCAAATAGTGCCCTTTTCCGGCCACCATCTCCAATCCATCATTCCAGCGAGTTTTGAACCAATTTCTTCCACCCAAATCAATCCCCCAAGCTTTCCCAACAAAACCCACCAAAAATCCAAATCCAAAACATCCTCTTTCACCTCCGTTGCCCAAATTCCAACTGAAACTTCTCCACTCCGATTCGCCGGCCTCCGGCGACTTTTTTCCCAACCCAACTACACAAAAACCTTCCCTCCACCAACCTTAACCTTTTCCCAATCACCAATTCCACATTCCAATTCCCAATCAAATACCCCCAAATCTCATGAACCCTAATTTTTGGATTCTTTGATTTGGTGGTGTTTTGATCAAATTGGCGATCTAATTGCATTTAATTGTTTATTTGGAATGCTACATTGCAATTTTTGAGTAATTAGGGTTGCCGCCTTATAGCTAGTTTAGTTGTGCTGGACTGTTGTTGAGTAGATTTTGATAATGGCACCGAGGAAAAGGTCTCGCCGAGGGGAAGCCTCTAGTTCGCATGAGCCCGTGATCCCCGAATCCCCCCCTCGCCAGCCTAGCCCTCCCCCTGCAGAAAACCTGCCTCCTATTGACCTTATGGGACTGCAAGGTTTGGATGGAGATGCCCAACAACGGTGGAGAAAGTTGATTGGGAATGGGAGGCGAACAATCATGGAGACGAAGTTCCTCTCCTCTGAGCTACTTCGGGAGTTAGGTTTGCAGCAGCCTGTGCCATATTTATTGGATCGCATTGGCATGAGAGGATTCATTGATCGATCAGCACCGACCTACAGCCGCTATACACTTGAATTCCTATCCACTCTAGCCAAGCACTATGATGAGGAGCATGATGTGCAGTACATCACATTCAGATTAAATGATGTGGACCGCCGGATGACCTATGATGAGATCCAAGATGCTTTTGGGTTCGAATATGCGGAGGGATACAAGAATCCGAAAGATAATGCCCCGGACGGATTTGATCTAGCTTTCTTTTGGAATTGCTTGTCTGGATCTCCCAACATCACGGGCGCTACGAAGAACAACCACATCATACATCCAGCTGTTCGTATGGTGCACAAGCTCCTAGTGATGACGATCTTTTGCCAATGAGAGTTGACGAACATCAATAGGGAGCAGGTCCAATGCCTTTGGACCATGTGTTGTGGGCCAGAGCACCCATGTTGGGTTGACCTCTTTGTGCAGAAATGTCTGGAGACCTCCCAGAAGAGCTCAGGGAAGATACCGCAGGGGGGTATGATTTCTCTTCTGGCAGCTTATCTGAACATCCACCTACCTCTAGACATTCAGGCAATAGGCAAGACAGCCGAGAGAGCTCACCAGTTCTACTCCATTGCTACTTTTGAGTCCACTAATTTCTTGGCCATGCACAGATTTCCTCCTCCTAGATTCATCTGGCTAGTAGCCAAGAGTCAGCATATGTACCTGCCGAATCCGGAGGCTGTGCAGCTGACTGGGCGCACTCGCATGGAGGAGCTCACCTTGCCCACCCAGATCACAGTTCCTGCACCTACCATTGCCCTTTCCAGGCTAGAGGCACCTCCGGAGCATGGAGAGCAGTACGCTCCTCCACATCAGGAGCCTCAGTTTGTCACTCAGCAGCAGTTCCAGGAGTTTACGCAGAGGCATGACGCGTTTACTCAGAGATATGAGGACGACATGGAGGTGATGTTCGCCATGATGGCATCCATGCACCCACATGGACCAGGGGCATTTGACTATGAGGGCCATCGCAGATCGCGAGCTCAGCGCCGTCGCGACGGTTCCGGCCCCTCGCAGTGAGTATATCCTACACCCTTTCCTTTCACTATGGTTTTCATTGATATAATTAAACATTGAGGGCAATGTTTAGGCTAAGTGTGGGGGAGAGGTGTAGGACTATGATTCTGCTTTTGTTGCTGTTTTTGTTGCTGCTGTATTTTACTACTGTATTTAAAAAAAAAAACATTTTCCTTTCTCTTGTAAATAGATGTCTTGTGTAAAGCTCTCAAATGTTATGTTCTTAATTATTCAGAGTATGCACTTGGATTTTAATCGTTCTTTCTCGAGAACGAGAAAGGTTCAAGTGTGGGGGATTTTGATAGGTCCTAGATATACTCTTATTTTGTAGCATTTGAGAGTTGTTTTAGATAGTATTTTGTACTTTTATATTAGACTTTTATACCGAATCATTCATAATGGTTTGAAATTGAAGACGTGCATTTCAACCTTGAATTGCACTTGCGATGGATTTGGATGATTTGAAGACCTTCTATGACCGTCCTGAAGAAGTTAGATACATTGAAGAACCGGTTGTAGAAGTGGCGTGAAGGCACACTCTCGCGGGCTGCGAAACCTCAGTCGCAAGCCGCGAGGGTGTGTGTTGCTGTTTTGCGAGGACCGCGGAAGCCGCAGACGCGCGGTCCACGAAACCTCGGTCGCGGACCGCGGAAGCCGCAGACGCGCGGTCCGCGAAACCTCGGTCGCGGACCGCGGAAACCATAGACGTGCGGGCCGCGAATCCTCGGTCGCGAGCCGCGAGAACCAGGCTCGCGGTCCGCGAAGATGTTGCAAGTGGCATTTTGTTTTATTTTATTTTTGTTATTTTTGGAGTATAAAAAGAAAATCATCCTCATCTGTTAGAGGATCGATTTTACAGAGCAAAAACTCAGTTTCTTCATTTCCTTTCCATTTGATCTTTGAATTTATCATGGTTTATTGTATGGCTTATGATTGTGATTATATAAGTATGATTGTAGGCTAAAACCCATCTTGGGTATATGAGATTGGAGCTCTTGTTATGGTTTGAGAACATGGTTTATGAAGCTTAGGAATGGATGATTTGTCATTGAATGATCATGAATTTTATGTGTATTTTATGCTTGAAATGGTTAGGAATGATTTCCTAGTTATAGATATGTGTTGGATATGTGTTAGACATTGCTTTTCCATGGTTGAAATGCTATCATTTCTTCTATGTAAAGGTAGTGAATTAGGAGTCAAATATATGTTGTTATCAATTATATTTGTTCTTGAGATCATCCATTAGCATTATATTCATGTCAATTGTGTTATCACATTACATGGGTAAAGTGGGAAAACATCTAATTTGAATTAACATTGATCAATTTATCTATTTGCTATTATATAGATATGTTGCCAATAAGAGTTGTGAAGATGCTTTCATGATTCACAACTAGAATAGAGATGATTTCCCATTACAAACAATCACCATTCTCAAAGTAACATAATAAAGTTTGAGGAAAAATCCTTAACAAGAGGATGCTAATCTCATGTACCCAAGTCTCTCATTCTCTTAGTTAAATCTTTAGTTAGAATAATCATATGGTAAAGTAGTTGTAACTTTAAAGTTCTAATCATTTTACTTAGTAGTGTTTTAAACAAAACTCAACTCAAACCCCCCCCCCCTTTGTTTACATTGCTTTTATATATGAATATGTATATGCATGCTACAAGATATACATAGAAATAACTTCTTCTCTGTGGAAACGAACCTCACTTGCCATTATATACTTAATTGTGTGTAGAGGTAGTAAGTGTATCTAAATTGTATATTTGAGAGGTACGGCGACGACCTCCCAAGAGTATACTGTCAATGAGGGATATAGGAAATTGCAGAGGGTAGTCATGGATCAGTACGGTGCTCAATGGTCGTTTTGGGGACTTAATTTGCCACTCAAAATCATAGTCTGCGTATGGAGAGCATTACAGAATTCTCTGCCAACTGCTTTGAACCTGTGGTTCAGGAAATCAATTGAATCCTCTATCTGTGTTAAATGTAACCAGTTTCATGAGGATGTTATGCATCTGTTTCTTGGATGTCAATCAGCAAGAAGAGTCTGGGCTTTACCCAAAATTGAGCTCAAAGTTTCCCATGCAAGTCAACTCAATTGGAAATGCCAATATACCCAGTGGGATTGAGGCCCTGTTTACCAGAGCTTATCTGTAGATCAGTTCAGTTCAGTTCAGTTCAGTTCAGTTCAATTCAGTTCAGTTCAATTCAGTTCAATTCAGTTCAGTGAAAATGCAATTTGATGAAATTCAGGTTAATTCAGTCATGCTGATTCCATTTTTCAATACATCAATTTTCACTTCAGTTCAGTTCAGTTCAGTTCAGTTCAGTTCAATTCAGTTCAATTCAGTTCAGTTCAGTTCAGTACATCAAGAAATAAGCTCTAGTAAACAGGGCCTGAATCTGGAATATGTTCAGGGGAGCTCCTCAGGTGCAGGATATAGAGCTTTTGCTTTGCACTATGTGGGAGATTTGGAAAGAAATGAACCAGCTGGTGGTCTTTCAACACACTTTCAGGGATTCTCAATCAGTTTTGGCTGCTGCCACTCAAATGATGAAGGTGATGGAGGGAAGGCAAGTAGCACATGATATTGAGGATACTTGTGGACAGTTTCAACTACATGTAAGCGAGCTGCAAGTCCCAGGATGGTTGCAGGTACTGCCACACTGGATCATCAAACTAGATGGGGCTTTTAAGAAGAATTCATCTAGAGCAGCAACATCATGCAGAAGAAGGTTTAAAAGCATACTCAGCGTTACATGCTGAAATTTATGCTTACTGGACAGCTTTGAGTCAGATATCAGAGGATCAAGTAGGCTTAATCTAGATTCAGACAGATTGTCAAGTCCTGGCAAATCTCCTCAACAATAAGGAGCTCATTCATCCATGGCAGTTTAGCTCCTTGGTCAAGGAAATTAGGAATGTGTTTGGCAGGACCGTCCCCGACATTTTGGAGGCCCTGTACAAAAATAAAAATAAGACCCCTAATACATTAGTAAAAAAAATAAAGACTTTTTAAATAAATTATAAATAAGATTTTTTTTGGGTAATATATGATTGAGAGACAACTTGATTTATATAAGGAAAAATTAGACCGTTTAAGCATTTGTCAGATATGCCGTTAATTTTCATCATTGGGCGGTGAGCGGGAATGATTTCAGGGAATTGAATTTAGACGGTTTGGAAATTGAAAAATTAATAATAAATGATTTAGTTGGAAATTGAAACAAATAATGAAAAATAAACCATAAATATTAGGAAAGAGTAGAAAGTGGTGCAGATTTCTATGTGATTTCTGAAATTTGAATCAAAATATCATATTCTGAAAAATTAAAATTTAATTTTCCTATTAAAAATAAATTAATATACTATATATATAAAAAGTCCTGTAATAAAACTTTGGGGCCCCAAAATATTTGGGGCCCTGTTCGGCTGAACCGGTTGTACGGGTTCAAGGCCGGCCCTGGTGTTTGGCAAGTTTCATTTGTTTTTTATTCAGAATGTAGATAGATCAGCTGGGTGTAATGAACATCCCGTCCCCAATTTATGCTTTTATATAATTACGTGTCTTTTTTTACGTAAAAAAAAACAAAATGTAATACTATAGAACTCAATATTGTAGGGCCTGCTCAAAATTGACTACTACTAGTATTTGATTTTGCGGGATCTCTAACTAACCTTTTTTTTTTCCTCTTATGAAATGCTGGAGGCTTAAGCCGCCGCCGACTTCTCTTCTTCTAAATCAATAAACTATATGGAAAAAACCACTAAAGTTGCAGTTGATAGCTCGGTAGGTAACATCCCAGAAACTTCATGTTGACAACTACCTTCTATAATTTTGCTTCGATATTGAAAAAACGCCGTCTTAATCATATTTTAGTCGCTGCTGCAGGCCACTATTGAGTCCTGGACAAACAACAATCATGGTGAGAGGGCCGTGTATCGACAAGAATACTGGCGTGAAGAAAGGTGCTTGGAGCGAAGAAGAAGATACTAAGCTCAGAGCCTATGTCCAGAGATATGGCCATTGGAACTGGAGACAGCTCCCCAAATTTGCCGGTAACCCCTCCCCTCGACTCTGATCAATTGTGTTTCGTTGATTCCGATAATTCTCTGTATTCTGTAAAAGGATTGATTGATTGACTTTGTTGTTAGTGATGATTGTTTTTGCATTTATTGTTGATTCATCCGGAAATCTCCCTAGTTTATAGAAGTCTCCGAAATAACACCAGAGAATATTTGGAGTTGTTAATTTGGCTATTAACATTGATAGAAATGAACAAGAGGTCAAATCAAAAGAACATGTTGTAGAGTTCTGGTTCTGGACTTGTTATGTGTACACTGTATGAACTTGATTTAAAAGATGAATTATAAGATCATTTTATATTTTCTCTTCAAAACTGAGAGGACCTTTTGCTTTTAATGGTTTTAGATCTGAATAGATGCGGGAAAAGTTGCCGATTGAGATGGATGAATTACCTGAAGCCCGGCGTAAGAAGGGGAAACTACACCCCTCAAGAGGAGGGCCTCATACGCGAATTGCACGCCCAATATGGCAACAAGTATGTACAGTTTTTCACCTGTTTCCCTATCTCAGTTTAGCTAGTTCATCGGGGAGTAACAAAAGTGTTGTTTTTCCAGATGGTCAGTGATTGCAGCTAAATTACCAGGAAGAACTGATAATGACATAAAGAATCACTGGCACTCTCATCTTATGGGAATGAAGGCCAAGGCAGATCATTCCAAGTCGAAAGATCCTGAAGAAACTAAATTCAATCTGAATGAGGATGAATCCAGCACCCTAGACGAAGAATCTAGTTCTTCTTCGGTGTCCACCTTCAGGTCCATGGAACTAAGAATATATCTGTGATGATCACTACTGACTATAACAATTACTAGGTAGGAGCATCATATACTCGGCTGGAATCTCATGGACAGTCTTGATTCTGGACTCACACCTTGCCCACAAAATGCTTACTAATCATGCTGTTGTTGATGATGATCTTCATCAGCAAGCAGTTCCCTACCAGTTTTATCTAGTCAGGAATATGAAATCATAGAATGTAAATTGATACTTGTTCTCATAGATGAGTTGAGCTGATCTGCAGCTAAGTTGAACTGAAATGAGAACATACTTCTTTGTGTCATTTTATTGATATTCTTTGCTACTGTTCCGTGCTGAGGTTGCATCATGCATGATGACAACAATTATACCTACCATTATAACCAAGTTGTGATAGAAGAGAAAGGGAGAAAACAACTGAATTGAATTGAACCAAGTTGTGAACATGTTATTTCTTGTAACTTCTAAGCTAAATTGAATTGCTGTACACCATCGAACTTCTTTTACTCGAACATCGAACCCTTAAACCAACCCTCAAATGTAGGAATATAAAATTACCGTGAATAATTATATCCCTGTAAACACACAGCGGAACAAATATCAATATATTAATGTTTAGTTGTATTGGAGGCAATTACAAACCCGACGTCGTAAATCGACTCGTCGTCAAAGGGGCAAGCCACAACCCGGCTTTCAGTCTTCAAAGAGACTCTCGACCCCAAACTCTATCCTTGCTAAATATCTCTTGCCTATTGCCTCAATTACAATCAATGTCCTATGCGTCTTTATATAGACTACATAAACTCCTAAACCATTCATGAAACTATAATTCTATCAACTTCCTAATCCTTAAAGGAAACTAAATAAAGCAGGATCTAAAATCCTATTTAAGTTTGGTTTAATTACCAACATAACCTCCCTTAAACCAAACTTGATCAAAGCAGCTCCAGCACCATCACGAGCTTCATACGCCATTGCAAACTCCGTAGCTGTATCAACAACATGTATCTCCAACACGGACTTCTCAAACCATTGAACTATAAATGCATCCATCCCAACCATTCCTATGAACTTCAAATCTTCGAAAACTTTCTCTGAACTGTTCTCAAAGAAATCATTCATCTTTACCCACTCTTCTTTGAGAAAGGGTTTCTTCACAACCGTTCTAACTTCAACTTCATCTTTAAATTTAACTTTCAAATTCTTTCTTTCCTCTTCCTCATCTTTTAACCTATTAACAGAGTGCTTCTCTTTATCTTCAACCTTATCTCTCAAAGGAATAACTTCTTCCACGACCTCATCTTCAACAGCGTCCTTATCTCTCAAAGGAACAATTTCTTCTTTCCCATCGTCACTAAACTCAACTTGTTTCCTTGTCTCTGAAAGGAACATAATTGTCTTCCTTCATTTCTTCTTCCTTCACTTCTTCTTCCTTGTCTCTGAAAGGAACAATCTCATTCATAACATCATTCGCGCAAACTTCAACTTTGATCTGTACGTCTTCAAACATCTCCTCCAGAGAAATCAAATTGTCAGTCAAACTCTCAAAGTCTAGTATCACTTCTTTATCCCCATCTTCCTTGTGAAATTCAGTTTCTTCAACAAGGAAATCTTCATCCAACTTTTCTTCAATCTCATCATCAATTTCAGCTTCCTGTGGTTTCTTACCCACACAAACAATAACATCTTCTGGCTCTTCCAGCACAATATTTTCCTCGTCTTCAATCCTGCATTCTTTCTCATCTTCTTCTTTTATATCTATTTTTTCTTCGATTTCATCACCTTCTTCCTTTTCCGGTTCAGGTTCTCCAAAGCTAAATATTTCATTTTTCTTCTCTTCCACATGATCAATCCCAGTTTCTTGTTCCAAAATCTCATCCTTTTCAATCTTGGAACCTTTCACATCTTCCTCCCTTGCAGCTTCCTCATTTGGAGTTTCTTCTTTATTTTCCACACATTTTGCTTTTTCCACAATTTCTTCATTTGTGACTTTTTTTTCAGTTTCAGGAGACATGTCTTCTTCGAAATGCTGATGTTTATCAAGCAACTTCAATGCCGGTTCTTGACAACACAATAAACCGCACAAATCTTCCAACTTCATTGTTTCAAGATTTCTTGTCCCAATTACCATCGTTACAAGATCATCAAACTTCCGAGGTAACGAAACAAGCACTCTTTCCAGAAACATCTTCTCTTTGGGATAATATCCGTTAGATATCATCTCCAACTTAATCACTGCAATTCTTTTGATATAATCATGCACTGATTCATGTGCTCTCATCTCACACATCTTCAATTCTCTCTCTAGACTCAAAACCTTTATTTGTTTTTCCTCCGAAGGACCATACATCACATCCAAATTACTCCATGCTTGTCTAGCACTTTTAACATGGTTAAGATGCGTATGGACAATTGACTCTTCTACAGTATAATGAATCTGTGATAAAGCCAAACGATCACCACTAACCTCTTCACTATCTGCATCATCTGCCAATTCCTTTTCAACATATTTATCCAATTGAAACGCTCCAAGAGCACTCCACATACAAAATTTCCAAATCTCATAATTCTCTCTCCCAGCCAATTTCCGAATGATACCAAACCAAAACTCCACATCCTTGATATCCATTGAATAACTCAACATATTTTTTAAAACCGCCGTATGAAATTTCTCCACCGGCCACCACGTGTACAAACAGCTCGTTCGCACCGTCTTCAAATCTCAGAACTTACTTCTTCGATTTCCCGGACTCTTCTCTTCCGGCTCCTCAAACTCAGATACTCCCGGACCTTTTCTCGGGCTCTTCAGACACCTGGACCTTTTCCTAGGCTCTTGTCTCGGACCTTTTAACAGGCTCTGATACCACTTGTAGTAATATAAAAATTACCGTGAATAATTATATCCCTGTAAACACGCAGCGGAACAAATATCAATATATTAATGTTTAGTTGTATTGGAGGCAATTACAAACCCGACGTCGTAAACCGACTCGTCGTCAAAGGGGCAAGCCACAACCCGGCTTTCAGTCTTCAAAGAGACTCTCGACCCCAAACTCTATCCTTGCTAAATATCTCTTGCCTATTGCCTCAATTACAATCAATGTCCTATGCGTCTTTATATAGACTACATAAACTCGTAAACCATTCATGAAACTATAATTCTATCAACTTGGATACTAAATAAAGCAGGATCTAAAATCGTACACTATGATTTAAGTTTGGTTTAATTACCAACAACAAATGACAAAAGCGGAATGCATACACTATGATTATAATACCAATAAAGATGTGGTGTAAATTTTGCCAAGAAATTTCTTATAATAATAAAAAAAGAAATACCGTTATATAATTGGAAGTCAAGTTTGTAAGTTTGGCATGCCGACACGATCATCCAAGCCGTGTTCGTTGTCCATGTTATGTATTAATGAAAATCAATCATAATCATTAGAACCCACTTGGGACTGCCACCTCCACCTATCTTCTTATACGTCTATTCAATCCCACCCCCGATCTCTTCTCTTGACTTCGTTACACTATTTACTCTGTCACTATTATTTTAGTGCCTTCTGGAATTTATTTTTGTATTTTTTTATTCCAAACTGTAACGACATTTTCACCCGAATTTTAGACGAACGGAAAAAAGAGTGAGAAGATGGAGACAGCTTTGCTGGGAGGGGAGAGCAGCGGTGGAGGTAGAAGAAGGGCTATTCATGGCAGATCCGACGCCATTGCTCATGGAGATCCTTACCAGAAAGCTGCTGCTTTGGTTGATCTCGTATGTGTTTTTCTCTCTCCGGCCAATATTCTCTCCTTTTGACTCTTGATATACTGCGCAACATTGCTTTAAGCTTTCAAATTGATGCTTTGTTTCAGGCTGAGGATGGTATTGGATTGCCCGAGGAACTTCTTGATCAAGCCAACTTTGGAAGTAAAGCAAAATACTACTTCTTGTTCATTCGATTTGATGTGGTGTGGACCCTTAACTATTTCGCTATGATTCTTCTGAACTTCCTTGAGGTTGGTGCAGTATGCATTTTTCTTGTTTCTTTGTCCACATGTGCACATGGTTTTTTCTCTCATATGCGGAGTTATAATTTGCAGAAACCATTGTGGTGCTACAAGTATTCTTCGTATTCGTGCAGTGACAGAGACTACTTCTTCTTAGGGCAGCTCCCCTACTTCACTGTTGCCGAGTCTATTACATACGAGGCATGTAGCTTTTTTTTCTATATTATTTGCTTTCAAAAAATTGTTGCGTGAATAAAATGGTAGATGAACTTGTTCTTCATAGTTAGAGCTGACATACCAGAAATGCTAAGTTTGACAACTTACGGTAAACAAGACTCGGATTCCTTTATTGCCTAATAGTTATAATTTTGGCATGTCTCTATCTATACTTGTGCTCCAATCTTGTGCTTGTCCAAAGCCATATTTTGTATTGAGATCTCATCGAATTTAACTTATGAGATCTCTATTATTTTATAATCTACATTAAGTGTGTAAACTGATTTATAGCTGTTTTTAATAACATCATGAGGTGAAAACTGCCAAGAAATTTGCTTCACTATCAATCATTGATCCATCTTTGGATTGCCAAAAATAGTTTGATTGGTACAAGACGCTCTAAATTCCATTATGGAGCATTAGTAATGGACACATTTTCCAAGTTGCTCATTCTTGAAAGAGAAGATCAGCTTTCCAAAGTACGCGTTTTGGGACATTTTGGTATTTAGAAATCCATAACTCTGAGCCTCTGGCTGGACAACTCCGTAGCTATTTCTCAACGTTAAGGAATTTATATGCTTATTCTTTTTTATTTAATCCTTCTGGTAGGTGCTTATAACGGATTCTCGATATTGAAAGCTCACATATCTGAATCTTTTCTTTTAAATTTCTGGCTGCAGGTTGTAACACTTCTTATTCTGTTAGTGCACATATTTTTTCCAATATCATATGAAGGATTTCGTATCTACTGGAAAAGTTGGCTGAACAGACTGAAGGTACTTATTTTTAAAAAATTGAGCTATGCTTCTTATATTTTGAAAGTTCTCCTGATTTTCTTATTGCTTATTAAGAGTTCTAAACAATGGTTTTTCCCTTACTAAATTCTTAATGCTGATGTCCTCCATTGGGTGTATTTTCAAGCAACTCTGTCAGAGTTGGGCATGATTCAGATATGTAGCTTAGGTACTCTGATTTGATTAGGTCCTACAAATATAAGCCTTAGGTTAGCACTATCTTGCATCAGCATTTTCCCTTTCTTTTTTGAGGCATCCTTACGGTTGGATGTCTGTAAGTGGTCCAGGAATGGTGTATTAGTTGAAAAACATGGATTAATAATTGTTTTTGGAACATAACAGGCTAAAATATGTACTATAACTTTGTACTACTTAAAACCTCTATCCACTCTCTAGGTTTTAGGTGTCCCACGAGTTCAGTTATCCTAAAGGTTGGTTGAAAGATGTAAGCAGGATTCACTTCAGTTCTTTGATGAAAGTATTAGATGATAGTTTTGTATCCGAATTTCCTGAATTAGCAATTTTTCAGTTTTTGTATTTGTTTGTAGGATTGTGTGACAGACAAAGTTGCATGTGTTTGATGATCAATAATACCTGTCTTGTTTATGTTTCAGATCATTTTATTGTTAATTATGGTGGCTGATCTGTTGATCTTTGGTCTTTATCTCTCTCCCGTGGCCTTCAACCATCTCCCATTTAGAATTGCGCCATATGTCCGGGTTGTATTTTTCATCTTGAGCATTAGGTATGGCATGTTGACCTTTCACCTTTTTTTCTTCTTTATTCAACATCCATGTCACAAATTTTAACAATGCTTGTAACTTATATTGTTCCTCTCGAAGCTTTTGGGACATATAAACTACAACAGTTTAGATTATACAGAAAATAATGGAAATATGTGCAACTTCCTGTTTTCATCCTATGGTAAAATTGTCCAGTGGAGCTGATTTCTAGCTTCAATATATGGTTATGGACAGCATATAGGATATTCCCCCTAATTAATGGATACATAAGCTATAATGAAATGGAATAAGTCCCTAATTATTACCCTACGTGATTCTAAAGATAGCATAAAAAACCGTCTAATCAGCGTAGCAGTTCTCTGGTGGCTAACGAATTTCCAGCAACTCCGAATGTGTTAATTTCTCAACTCGCCCTTTGTCCAAAACCTCAATCGTATCGCAACCTTGAATGGTGCTCAGCCTGTGTTGGGCAACCACGGTGCTATTTAATCTGAGTTTAAGTTTGTCATAATTTTTCTCAATTGTGTTTTCTTATTATTATTTTCATTGCTTGACATGCTCATTTTTTTTTTCTATCTTTTGACACTAGGGAGTTATGCAACAGCATCGTTGTCTTGGTTGGAATGCTTCCAACTTACCTCAATGTTCTGGTATGCCGACAACTCTAATATGGGCCATGATGGACCTCTTTTTAACTTGAATTTTTTATAATCGAGTCTCTATGCTTTAACAGATTAATAGCTATATATTTGGATTTCATATAAAGTGTTATAGTCCTGAAATCCTATCTATCTTTTTGTTTTTTCCTCTTTTCAGGCTTTGTGGCTTTTGTTTCTTCTGTTCTCTAGCTGGTTAGCATTTGTAATCTTTGAAGACACTGAGCAAGGGAAGACCATATTTACTTCCTATGGCAGAACATTATATCAAATGTTTGTTTTATTTACTACATCCAACAACCCAGATGTCTGGATTCCTGCTTACAAGTAAGAAGCTTTGGAAGCCATCGTTTAGTTAGTGATCTTTTTTTTCTGCATATTTGTTCTTGCATTTATCCCTGAGGTAATCTGCATACTAAGAATTGGAGGTATGCTGAAAGATGCAATTTAACGGCATGTCGTCATCATTGAACTTATATTATGTTCCTATCCAGTGACAGAGATATAACTAAATGGATTTTTGGGAAAAGTGAGGCACATTGAATAGGATAGTTGTAAGCTTTTTAAGTAAATCTCTTGAAATAATACATGTTATATTGTTATAAGTTTTTGCGGCATATCTCTGATTCAACTAAAGATGCATTTTATTTATTTCAGGGCTTCCAGATGGTACTCTCTTTTTTTCGTTCTTTACGTGCTTCTAGGGGTGTACTTTGTAACCAATTTGATCCTTGCTGTTGTATATGATAGCTTCAAAAGTGAGGTGCGAACTTGCTTCTGACATCTATAGCTCAGTTTTCATGAATGCATTTAGTGTTCTCATATATTGTCCTGAGGGAGGTTTGCATAACTTAAACTATTAAATTACCTTTCAACAAATAAATAAGATTACAACAAAAGGGTCACATTTTTTTGTAAGGATTTGGAGTGTGAATCTTATGCATATATCTTTCAACTTCTTTTCATAGCTAGCTAAACAAGTGGTACAGAAGGATCATTTGAGGACGAGAATACTGAGCAAAGCATTTAATCTGGCAGATAGCAATGTGAGTATAAGTTTTTGCTTTATGTGTTATATGCTTTCTTTGGTCCTATTTTCTGCCGATAACAGTTTGATAGGACGTTCAAAATCATATACTATTCGTCTTCTTATTTGCTATTGTTTATATAAAGAACTCAATAGATTTAAATTTAGATGGATCAAATGCAGCATCCTCTAGTAAAAAAAAATAAAAAATCTTTCCCTGGTTAATTATATGGTTGCAAAATAAATTTAGGATAATGAAGCCTTTCATAGTACATATATGTGAAACATGACATTTAATTTTGTTGAAAATAGGATGAAGGATTGGGGTTACAGGTTGGGTCGAAAAAAAAACTCACTCCCTCCCATTTCTGTTGCGATGGTACATTTACCATTTTGAAATGTTTCTCTTATATTTATACTTTCCATATTCTTCAGCCACTTATTTTAATATTACTTCAATTCACATTAGTTCCCCCCGGCTCGTTTAAAAAGTTATGAATTCTTGTGCCAAAAGAACTTGTGTATGTGAGGTTAAAACTAGGATAAAATTTGCATGATTAAGGGCCCAGAAACTTTCTCGGATATGTAACAATAAATTATTAATGCCTCAATTTGGAAACATTTTAACCTGGGCTTGAGAAAGTCAACTCCATTGTTCATTGTTCTTCTCTATTGATCAATTATATATTTCTCCTGGTGAACAGAACCTTAAATTTCTTAATAAGGACCAGTGTGTACGATTGTTTGAAGAATTGAACAAATACAGGTATGTTGTTTTTCCACAACCTTTTACCATACAAGATCAAGGTTTGTCGCGGTTGAGTAAGAGTAATAGCAGTTAATGCAGAAAGTGAAAGTCTTTTATGTAGTAGTATATAGCAACGTAACTAAAAGATATAGCAAGAGTTGATATTTTTGTTATTTAGTTTGTGTTTGGTTATTGTCATTTTGGTGGATGGCTCTATAAGTATCAGATCCTACGTATGTAAAATCTCAAGATCCCTTGACAGATAACTTTGTGGCCTTTCAGTTTTGCCAACATTCTGTAGAAGGTTACACACTTTGACTGTCATAGTTTGTTTTGATCCTTGATAGGGGAATCACTTGGTGAAAAAGACTCATTTGGATGCCTTATATATTGTATAGTAGTAGAGTGGACTTGAAAACATATCAAATAAGAACTATCTTACCTTAGAACACTTAGAATTACTCGTACTTAATTTTTATTTTCCAAAGTCGGTCAAAACTGATATTGAAGGTTCATGTTTATGATTATGTTTGAAAAATTAAGCTATGTTATGGAGTAATTATCTGAATTCAAACTGTACATCTTATGATGTTTCCAGAACATTGCCACGTATATCCAGAGAAGATTTTGAACTAATCTTCGAAGAGCTAGACGATACTCATGATTTCAAGGTATAATTCTAGTTTCTGAAGTTTAATTAGGAACTTTTTTATGTCTTTTTTCTCCTTTTCTCGATCATGAACATTTAAGCCATTTCAAATATCTTTTTTATTTTATGACCCTTGAACATTATCGTTTCGTGTTTGTAAGGTTCATCTTCTTCTTCTTTTTAATGTTTTTTGGACCACAAAATTTAGTGGTCACCCAGACAGACTTAATTTCCACTCCTATCAAACTTGTTTAATCATGTTCTTCGAAAATTTTCAAGAGCTAAGAATGTCTCCTCTGTTGCAATACATTGACCCAAGGATAGTATCAATTTTACTTTCAGGTTTAGGTGGATAGTTAGTCGTTTGGTTCACGTAGGAATTAAGTTCCCATAGAATTTGTAATTACTCGACTTTATATTCCTTGCCAAAATCCTAAGAATTTGGTAAAATTGTTTGGTTGCATACGTACAGAATTTGTGATTCTTTGAACAGAGGAATGGTGAAGAGTAATAAATGTAATAATACGGTAAAATAACGAGGATTTGTAAACTACCTAGGGGAACCTAGGTAAGATATTTCCTGTGTTTCATGGGAAGTTCAAATTACGCGTAATCGTAAGTTCCTGCATTTTATGTATTATCCGTCAACCAAACAACTACACACTATCCAAAATCCTAGTATTCTATAATTCCCACATACTTTACGTATGCCAAACGACTCCTTAGTTGTTTAGTTTTGACACTTCTATTTTAGAAATTACTATGGTGTTGTCTGTAAAATGTAAATTTAAGTTTTTCTCAGAAGCTAATGATTAAATAATGCAGAGATTCTAGTCACATCGTTTCAATTATAGGTACTCAATTTAAGTGTTTTCTGATATAGTTTATTCCTCCTGCAGATTAATTTGGATGAATTTGCTGATCTTTGCAACGCTATAGCACTACGATTTCAGAAGGAGCCCTCTGTGAGTATTTGATCAAGTCTTAGATGGTGCCTTCTTTCTGAATTGTTTCACTGATGCTTACTCCCCGTTTCTCCTCACAGGTACCGTACTTTGAGAGCTGCCCATCAATCTACCATTCACTAGCCTCTGAAAAGCTGAAGAAGTTTGTCATAAGCCCAACATTTGGCTACGTTGTAGCATTCATTTTGCTGATGAATCTTGTTGCTGTCATTACTGAAACAACGGTTAGCCACTAACAGTTTGATATATATGTGTCAAGAGAAAATAGCCAAATTGGTATCTACTTGTAATAAAAAATGTTGAATTTGTTTCATGAAGGTACCTGCTTTCTCATTTATATTGTGAAAAAGTGTTTTCTGCTTGAAAGTGACTAGTATTGGGCAAAAAAATTGATTTTTAGCTTCTTGTCAAATACTCATGGAACTCAACTAATGCAGCTGGATATAGCAAACAGTTCTGCTCAAACGGCTTGGCAGAGGGTTGAATTTGTCTTTGGTTAGTCATTTATAGTTAGCCTGCATTATTGTTGTTAACTCTAAAGCATGTTCTTTGGCTACTGAACGGCCCATTAAAACTTCTATCCCTTGGCTTCACCTCCTTGATTCCGCATACAATATTGGATTAGAGGAGGAGTAGTGGATGATTAACAAAGCATTTATTTTAAGCTTTAGCAGGATTTCTCTGTGTCTTTGGCATTCCTGTATACTACATTGAGCATGAACTAGAAACCCTTACTTTGCAGGGTGGCTTTATGTCCTGGAGATGCTGCTGAAAATGTATGCATATGGTCCTGAAAACTACTGGAGGGATGGCCAAAATCGTTTTGACTGTATCGTGACTTTGGTCATAGGTAATTCTTATTCTAAAACCATCTCCATTCCATGCCACTTTAGGCAATATTTCTGTTTTTGTTGTTCTAAACATTTGTAAGCTTTTTTTTGGCTACCACTCTTGCCTCTCGTGACCCCATATTTGTAAGCAAGTTATTCCTGGGCTAATTACATGCATCTCAGATTCTGGCTTAGTGGATTAGAAAGCCGAACTGTTCAATTTTTCATGTCGTGAAAATATTCATATTTTATTATGATGCTTAATAACTACCATTGGATCATAGTAGGTACCATCATGCAGTTAAATGTCAAATGTACCAGAAGAAATTGTTCTTTAGTATTTTATTATAAGTCTCTGTGTTAGTAATGTTTCTTTGTTTACCTGTATTTATAAGTATTTGAAGTTTCAACTGATTTAATGTCTGGTTGCTGGCTGTTTCTGACTGAAAACTCCAAATGGTTTTGCATCTTAGTTTCTATCATATATTTCTCACTCATTGAGCTTTGACTTTAATTGGCATTTCATGTTGACAAGTGAAATTGTGCTCTCCAAAACTGCTCAGTTTATTTAGATTACCCAAAATTTTAATTTTTTATGCTCTTACATTCTTTAAATGCCTTACTGCGTGGTGATCAGCGACACCATATAGCTGGAAATCTGGAACAAACTAACTAACCTCTAACCTCTGACATTGTGGTTGTGTGTGTTTATTGCAGTTATAGGAGAAACGACAACATTTGTGGCTCCAAATAGTCTGACTTTTCTGTCTAATGGGGAGTGGTAAGTTTGTTCAACTTCAACTATGCAAAAAATAACTGTTGAAACATTTTAATCAAAAATTGTTGATTATTAAGACTAGGCCAATTAACATGGTCAGACTTGGTTGAATAGGCAAGTCTCATGTATTACTGTATTTATTTGTATACTCAAACACTAGAGGACCATAGCTTGCTTTTCCCTTCCTTTTGTACTGTGTTAACACCTCACATATTGTAGAGCCTGAATAAAAAGATTCATGGCTTGATCTTGGGACCTGGCTATCAATAGATGCAGGGAAATTTAACGCATGTGTTTCTGTAAATAAATAAAATCATATGCTGCAGTGTATAAACCCAACTTTGAATACAAGAGGGGTGAATTAATCATAATCTTACTGTTGTTAACTTTAATGTTAGATTGTTTGTATAATCTCAACAGGAGCTACTTCTTTGTTGGCGACAATGCTCTTCTTCATGAAATATCTTCTCAATAGTTTGATATGTATTTAATGCCTCAAATGCTTCATTATATGAGTCAATATGTAAAATCCGTGTCCTAATTCCTAGTATGCAAGACTTGTCTCATTGCACTGCTTTCCTCATTAGTTCTCTAATTCCTGGGGTAAAAAATACTCTGTTTTCATTGTTCAGATAATCTAAAATTTGTTCTTTCAGCTATTTGTTTGACCATTTGTTTTGAATGATGGAAGTAATCGGAATTCAACCAACTTTCTGATTGATGCCTTTGTTCACTTTGACGTATAGTTTGGGTTTGAGGGGATTTTAGCTTACATGTTCACTTTTCGCAATTTGATAGTAGTAACCATGTCCCTCTTCAAAACTCTCATATATGTAATGGATATTTTCCTTTGTTAATGCCCATCTACAGTTGAGGACAGTGCAAATCCCTCGTTTGTTTAATTGTTTACTGCTAGGTGGGGTGCCATCTTCTCACCATAATGTGCTTCAACCTGTATAGGATCCGATATCTTCTCATTGCAAGAATGTTACGACTAATTAGGCTCCTCATGCATGTTCAACAATATCGAGCATTTGTTGCAACCTTTTTGACCCTGATACCAAGTTTGATGCCATATCTGGGGACCATATTCTGTGTGATGTGCATTTACTGCTCCATTGGTGTACAGGTGCATCCCCTTACTATCCTAGTACTTATTTTCTTTTCAATTTTACATTATTGCTCCCCTGTTTGTGATCCTCTTTTTTTTTTACTTTTTTTCATTGATCTGACGTTGCTCAAGAAACATAGCTTTTCTACTCCACATCCTGTTAGTTACAATTTTCACTCTTGTTTTGCAGGTCTTTGGTGGGATTGTCAATTTTGGAAATCCCAAACTAGAGGCCACTGATCTTTCTGAGGATGAGTATCCTTTTATTTCTTTAGACTTATACTGACATGAATGCGTACTTGACAGTTATAATCACCATAATCATCTCCATCTCCATCACCCTTGGTAAAGAATTGATTCCACGCAGCATATACTTTCCACAACTGTGTAAATATTAGATGTATAACATGCGCCCATTTAAATGGATTTGGCTCTTAAGTAACATATGGTTTCGTCTCAAAATTAATTTGTGATGAATAGTGTAGCCCTTGATCTTTTAAAGTGAATTTATTTCCACAACCTCTAAATGTTGGACCCATACTATCTAGATGACTCAAACATGAATAAATTCCTCCTCCATTAAATTTTTGTTCTGTTCATATATACTTATTGAACTCCACTGTCTGTTTCTTCTTGACGAATCAGATATTTACTTTTCAATTTCAATGACTATCCCAATGGAATGATTACACTTTTCAATATACTGGTGTTGGGGAACTGGCAAGCCTGGATGGAGGTAGATGCCATCATCATGTTATGCTTTAAAAAATTTGCATCTTCTCTGTTAGGTCTAGTTTCCTGTTTATCAATCTTCAGATGTAAGTGAGGTCAGCCTGCTCCATATTGATCTTCATTTATATCTTAGCATGACAGCTAAGGTTTTTTAGCTGCAGGATCTGGCCCTTTTTTGGATGTTAATTTCATGTTCTTTTGTTACGTTACCACGTCCTCAAATTCCAATAAAGGTTGTAAATGATCACATAATTCAGAAATAATTGTTGTTTTCTTGCTCTTACAGGGTTAGCAATATTAATGTTTTCCTTATAAATTACTATGGCACGGCACTTTAAACCTTTTAGTTAGTCAACAAGTTTCCTGCCAACCTTTTGTTTTAAATCAAATGCTTCAACACCCTGGTAAAAGAAGATTGATGTTGTCATTGCTTGGTGGCCCACACTAGTTTCAGAAGATGTTACCTCTTATAAACTTGCTGTGTATCATTATTCAGATTTAATACAATAGCATATCAAACAACTCAAGGTCAATATTGTTCTTTGAGGGTGGAATTTGAATTTTAGAATATCTTTGGTTCACTTTCTCGGCTTCTAAGATTGTAGCAAACCAAGACAGAATGTTTTATTGACCAAGATGCTTAAAGTTGTCAAGATACAGATGATAGAGGTGTCCCATATTTTTTTGGGGAAGAAAACTAACAATGGTTTGGTTACTGTGTCTTGATATTGGGCATGCATATATTTTCCAGCCCTAAAACTCACTTTGTCAAATTCCCATTTTGGCCATCTCTCTGTTGCCTCTTGTTATCATGCATTTGACTTCCACCTGTAATTTGCAGAGCTATGTAGATTTAACTGGAACACCCTGGACTAATGTTTATTTCGTCAGCTTCTATCTGGTTACAGTCTTGCTGCTTCTCAATTTGGTAAACTTCCGCTCCCTTGTGAACTCCTCCAACTGGAAATTTTAAATTGATATGTGGTGTTTGAAAACCCATAGTTTATTTTCATTACTGTTGTATGTCTCAGAACCTTTTAATCTATTGAAATCTTTACCTTTAAAGATGTTTGAAGGCAGCAAGGAAGTTTGAAGCTTGCATTTTAGCTTTGTTTTACAATCAAAATACATTGTTTGATTTTATCTGATTGTCAGATCTCAACGTGTTGCTTTCTTTGTCAGGAAGTTTTTTTTACTGTTCCATCTTCTAATTCGGTGTTGCATTATTCTACTTTTGTGGTTGTAGCCCTTTTTGAGTCCCCTGGGGTGAAATTTGGTACTTGATGCTCTTTTTTCAATTCAGGTTGTAGCTTTTGTATTGGAGGCATTCTTTGCTGAGATGGAGCTTGAAGAATCAGAGAAGGCTGGAAATATTGAGAGCGAGGTTTGTCTATGTCATGTAGTTAAGTCGGTTTGCATGCACAATATATACTTGTTGCCCCCTCAAATTCATCTTTCAACTTTAAACCTTTTTTTGGCAAGCAGCGTTTGTAACCTGGCTTTGACGCTTGTTTGAAATTGGCTTCTGGAACCTCGATCAAACCACATGTTATACATAATTCCCTATCTCATTTCAGAACCACTATCAAGCAATTTGTTTACTGAGCTCGCGCTCCATTTTAGACCTGATTGCAAGCCACAAATTGCAAAATGCAAAAACAAACAAGAACAGGAGTTGCCATACAGTAGGTCTTTTAATGACCAGGCCTTAATGTTTCAATTCAACTAGTATACCTCATATTCATAGTTCGATGGTAATATAGTCTGTGTGGTGTGAATGCAAGTGCTTCTATGGACTGTCATTTCTTGAAATTCTACAAATGGAGGGGCTGAGCAACATATTACTATGCTATAATGAATGCCCTTAAAGTAACTTGCATTGCATGTTTTAAAGAGAATGATATGCTGAGATGATCATTGACAATCGTGGAATTCATGCATGATATAGGAACATTATATTTAAACTTCTGTTGACTTTTCAATCTCATGGGCTCTAATCTTTGTACTATCAGGGGGAGAACGGAAGTACTCGCAGAAGGAATGTTGGGTACACCTTGTTCTGCTCTTAATTTTTTATTATTAAATCTGCACTTGCTAGGTCCGTAGTTCAATTGACTGATGTCCATAATTACACTGTTCAGCACGAAAACAAGGAGTCAGAGAGTTGATATTCTTCTCCATCACATATTGAGTGCCGAGCTGGAAAAGACAGAAACGTCAACCCAGTAGACCAACTTCATTACCATCCTGGTAAGCTCCAAGCATGGCTGCTGTTTTATATCACTGTAGCATCTTCCGTTACATTTTGCCTAGTGCAAATACGTTTATGTACTTCTGTAAATATTATTATCACCCTTATGAGTATAAACTGTTTTCTGAAGTCATCTTATTCATTAATATTTTGATTCCTTGCGTTATGTCATCTCGTGTTTTAACAGGATCTTTCGTGAGGGAAAAACTCATTGCACATAAAAGAGCTCAGGAGGTACTTGGTGACCCATTCCTGCAGTTGTCTATATTTTGAATGTATTTCCTTTAGTTTGTAACTTTCTAGCACCTGTAAATGGTCGTTTGATATGGTCAGACTTCTAAGATGGTGCAGTTATCTCACTTTTTGTAGCTTGTTGAGGGAAATAATGTGACTTTTCAGGTCCAAGGTTCATTGAAAAGTGAAAACGACATCCGACCAAGAACATTTTGGCTTGTTCGTTATAGAGTTATTGTCTATGCTGGTTTTATTGACTCTTCACCCGAAAACGGCAGAGTACTCTGAAGTATGAACCGAATACCAAACCTTACTGCAAAATATCAACTAAATGATGACACAAAATTCTTAACACAAAATATATAAAGTAATTTTTATATGAAAATGTTTATTTAAAACCCTCGTAGTAAGCTTCCGTTATATTTGCTTCATTGTGATTTGGTGTAGTGTCGCGCAACAACGTCGTTGGAGTGGAAGAGGTTACTTGTACAGAAATCGAACTCCAATTCGTCTCCCGTAGAGGTGGTGTTGGTGGCGGGAGTATTCTGGGGTTTCGGATGTGGGGGAGGGTTATCTTGGGTCTGGAACACTTGTTTTTGTGAAGGTTTCTGTGTCATGTTCATGATGGTAAATTTACCTGAAAATCCGAGTCAACGTTCTTTTTGTCAAGAACAATCTTTAAAATACGTCAAGAACTTGATTTAACTAGTTTTTCGATATGCCTTTGTTTTCTGGTGTTTTGAGCGTTGTGAATATTTTTGAATTGAAATATGTTGAGTTGACTTTATCAAAAAGACATTTTTGGCTAGTTTTTCATGTTTTTTCGATGAATTTCTCCAATTTCCGGAAATTTGGTGATGATGGAGTATAAGGAAAACAGGAAATAGAAAGAAAAAAATAAAAGGAAAAAAACACATGGAGTCCAGATAAACTGACCAAGGTTTTGTTTTAATAGAAAATGACATGTTTGCCCCTTAAAAAGTGGATGGAAAGTTTGACCTAACAACCAAACTAATATAGGGGTGTGTTTTGAATAAAAAAATGAAGGTTAGGGGGTGTTTTGAATAATTGTTTTGTTAGTGGTCATCCATAGACTGGGATATGTTCTATTGGGTTTATCAAAAAGATATTTCTAACAATGTTTTCATGTTTTTTCGGTGAATTTCTCCAATTTCCGGGAAATTGGTGATGGAGTATAAGAAAAATAGGATATAGAAAGAAAAATAAAAGGAAAAAAACACATTGGGTCCAGGAACAGACTGACCAAGGTTTTGTTTAATAGAAAATGACATGTTTGCCCCTTAAAAAGTGGATGGAAAGTTTGACCTAACAACCAAACTAACATAGGGGTGTGTTTTGAATCAAAAAATGAAGGTTATGGAGTGTTTTGATTTTATTTTTTTGTTAGTGTTCGTCCATAGATTTTGATAAGGATTAGGGGTTCGTATAAATTTCTCTTATATTATTAATATAACTATAACGGGATGGATCTTTTAAGATACACACGCCTACCCCATGATCCATGGTTGGTCGTGAATTTTCATTCTCATCTCCGCCCTATCATTCGCATTATATGGTAGTTGAGGCTATTATTTAGTTAAAAACGTTAAAAGTTTGAATTTGAAATGTTAAAATTTTAATTTAAAAGGGTAAAGGTTATGTTTCAGGTAAACAAAGCGTTGCAGGCAAATGAAAAGAAATAATTGCAGGCAAAGGGCAAAGGTTCCTTCGTTGCAGGCAAACGAAGGAAAGGCTGAAGAAATAGGAAAGTGAAAATAAAAAGCGTAGGCAAACATTCAGTCTAGGCTTTTAGAATTGTAGCGCATGGCCCACGCGTAAAAAATTAAAAATTGCAACCAGGTCCATGTTTTATATTATCATATTATTACAATTTAGTCATGGTCACTATATAGTGCCGATCACTCAGACTAAATAAAAAAGTATTTCATCATAAACAAAAGAGGTTAGCTCCTCCCGCACAAAAGAAACATTTAAATCCAAAATTACCAGCGGAAAGGTCCAAAAAGGCAGCATATCTACAGGTTTCATCAAAGTCTTAATGCAGTTATCAGGACTGGCCTTAATGCATTAACTAACAAAAGGCACCGATGATGTGATCCTCTGATTAGGTCTCACTGCTGAATGCGAAACTTTTCACAGTCCTTGGCACCAAATCTAGAAAAGTTGGAAACTAGTCCATTCATCAATTTTGACAAATCTCCCTTAAAGGTGGCTAATGCCCTTTTTTTAATCTTTTTCTGGCTTGTGGGGTTCCCTTCCACCACTGAACCAACTGGAGCACCCTCCAAATAGGCTTTACAAGCTGCCAGAATGTCATGTGCAAAAACACAAAAATGCCCAGTAACCAGGTCCTCAAAATGCTGACAAAAACCAGAGAAATTATCAAATGATGGCATCATCATAACTATGTATACTAGATCATGCATATTGGAGAGTGTTAAAATTCATATTATACTATGATGGAATAACATGATCTGGCTGCGCAGCTGAGGCTTGATCATGGCAATATATAGTGCAGACAGACGCAAGAACAAATTGAAGGCTGATAAAACACATCTTCAAATATTACAGAATACCTGCTTCTAACCCAATCAAACTAAGAAGTACAGGGAAAAGAATATGGATTTCAAAATAGTTCAGCAATGGCTACAAAGCTCAATCAATAGTTCAGCAGTAGCAGTCTTGTGTGCATGTAGACTGACTCTTTAGTGTAAATTAAAGAGACAACATTTACTAATTGACCTCCAAGTTATGACTCAACTCAAGGTAGGATTAGGAAAGAGTGATCAATTAAGATGCCAAAAATACCATCATCATCATCATCCATGTTAGTATCCATCAAAACTCATGACCCAAAGGAAATAGGAGATCAAGTTCACAATGACCTTAACATGGAAACAAAACAACAAATGTTTGTGTTGCAAAAGTCAAATCATACCTTAGGAGGCCTTCTAAGTGTATACATCATCGTTTTCAGTGACAAAATGAATGCTTCCTCACTATATTCATTAGATGCTTTTTCTCCACTAGGACCTGTATAACTTTCATCAAAGCCAGGCTCATTGAAGAACGGTTTCTCGTTAAGAATCAGAGCTTGTATGGATACTAAAACTTGCAGCATAGTGGAGTTGTTTGGTACCCACATCTCACTTCCCTTACCAGGCCATGTGTTAAGAAGGCTCAAACAAACTTTGCCACATTCATACAAATTAGGGTTGAGTCTTAAGCCACCAGAGTAATAATGAGCCATCTAGAAATAAATGCACCAGAATATCAGATTATTACACCTTACAAAGTGAAAAGGTAATGCAGAAGAATAATGTGATGTATGCTTACCGGTGGTACTTGCGGATAGGAAAAAGGAAAGTAGATGTCGAAAACAAAAAGGCCATCATGGTATGGGGTGCCCTGTGGCCCGACAATAACAGCCCTCATGAGATCCATCCTTCTTTCACAAGCTCTTACAAAAATTGTGTCTGCATTTGAATTTCAACAAATAAGTAAAACAATACACAAGACTGCCTTGATAAATAAGCTGGTGGGAAAGGGAAAACAAATACCAGGTAAATCCTTTTGCAAAATTCTCCAGTCGTCCTGAATCTTCTTTGTCCATTCTTTTTGTGGCTAAAAGTACCCAAAAAACATGTAATCAAAGAATGTGAAATCCACACACATTCTAAAACTCGAACTTAAAGGAAATTAATGAATTTTCACAAGAGCAAAAACTTGCCTGTTCGCCTTTAGTGCCCATGTCGTAAAAGTGATGATCAGAAAAATCATCAACCACGTCAAATGATTTGAAACCTTTGTAATTCTTCAAAATTTCATCTTCAACCTTCTCTATATCCTTTCCATTAGAGCTTGACTCGACAGCTGATACTGAACTACTTGAAGCAACAGTTTCTGCAGTCAAAGGAGTTGTGGTCGCAGCATTTACCGAAGCTGCCTCTGTCAAAGGAATAATCTTACTGGAACTCGCATTAGATTTTTCAATCAAAGAAAATGAGGCCTCTACTCCGGGAGGCAAATCCACATTATCAAATTGTGCTTGCATACTTAAGTAATCACAGTCATCATCATCATCAGCAGCAGCAGCAGCATCAGCAGCATCATCACCACCATCATCATCATCAAACATGTAATCATCATTATCATTATCATTATCAAAGTCAGAGTCATAATTATCATCATCTACAGGATCTTCAGCCCCCATAGGATCTTCTTCATTTCCATCACCATGGCATGACAAGGCTGAACTAGTACTATTCAACGTTTCAACAGGATGAGATCCTGAGGTTGACCCCATTACACTACAAGAATGCTCACTATCTTCAATCACAGCCTCCTGTTGAAACAATTAATGTTTCCAATCAATAAACATCAAGGATACCCTTTACACACAGAACAAGCACAGCTACATTAAATTATGAGGTCAACTGAACACACAACCATACAAGTATACAGCCATAACTCTCAATTATGCTAAAATTAACAAGGGAAGGCTACACAGAAATGGACCAGAACAAGTAGCATACACAACAACTGAACAGCTCATAAAGTGAAACAAATCCCGCTACTCTTCGTTCCACTATTCTCGACATTTACAATCGCAGGTGAGGTTGGAACCTTGAATTAAAGAATGCATTTTACCAACTTGTCACTAAAAAAGTACACTAGAGATACATCTTTAAGCTAAATCAGAAATCATTTTAGACACCTTTTGAGAAATCATTTTAGTCATTTTAGACAGAAATTTATAACTTCTTAATTTCAGACTATCCGATTCCATCATTACCAAAATTCAATAATAATGAAAACTACACAATAACCATACTCTTAAGTCTTAGAGGGTGAATGCGGCATTAGGCACATGTTCATTCATTCCAGAATTTAATTCAGATATCCTTACATAGACAACCTGATGCAGAATAGGAATGAGAGGAATGTGGTTCTAGAATAGCATTCTAGAAGGTTCTGGTATTTTTTATTTTCAGCTTGTTTTATTTTCCTTATTCGTATTAGGAATTTAGGTGTCAGTCTCCTAATGGATTTAGGCAAATAGATTCTATTCCATCTAGGATTCATGGATTCTATTCCATCTAGGATTGGTCATTCTTATGGCTATAAATATTGTATCCCTCTATGAGGTTCATTCAGAATTCAGATTAATAAAACTTATTTGCGATTAAATCGTGAGCCCAAGTTGTGTGAAGCAGCTTCGGGGGGTGTGACTCCTGAAGGACCCTCGTGAAGGACCCTCGTCAACAGTGTGACTCCGAAGACACCCGCGGTTTGACTCTGAGGGTTTATCTACAGTTCAAGTTCAGTTTACCGATATCTACGTCCATCAACCCTAATTTTGCTATCTAAACCTAGTTCATAACCAAGATCCGTTTAGTTAAACCTACGCCTATGTTGTCCTACATCACAACCACAGTCAAAATGAAGACGCAAAGATTCCATAACAATGAAACCGAAAAGAGAAAGTAATAAACACGTTTCCACAATCGCATTACATGAGCCGATCAGCACACCAGAAATCAGTAAATCCTACGAAATCGTAAAACATCATCATTCCCATACACAAAAGAGGATAAAATTAGGATGGTTGCCTGATCATTTTTATGGTTCTTGGGAGGACTAAACCCTTTAGGCGCCTGTATCTCCACCTCCATTGGTGAGATTGCCGCCAACCCTCTGGAACAGCAGTAGAAAAGACCCACCGAAATGAAGGTGTTTCCTAGTAATTACATAGGTCACTCACTGTGTGTTTGTGTGAGAGAGAATGTCTTGAGGAAGTCTTCCTAAACACGGTGTTTTATATTGTTTCCACAATTTAGGTTCACTGAATATTTGTGATTAGGGTCGATCACGATCACGAGTGTTTCGTTTAAAAGATTGAGATTGGATCGGTTAAAGATTGGATCGGGATGGTTCACTTAATAAATGAGTCGATCATGATCAAAATTTTAAGATCGTTTAATAAATGAACGATCAACGATCATAGACATTAAAACTCGATCATGATCTCGAACAGATCGATAAGGTGATCGATAAGATAATCGATCGATAAGTATAATATAAAATAATTATATACATCTAAATGAATGATTTTCTAGTAATTTGTTAGTTTTTGACTTTTTAAAAAAAAACATTTAAACTGATCATGATCGATCATTGATCATTTGATCGATTATCTAAACGAGTCGATCGCGATCATTATAATTTTTAAATCATGAATTATTTTGATCGCTTTGATCGCGATCGATCTTGATCACCTCAAAATTTAAATGAGTCGATCATGAACATAGTGATGATCGTGATCGGATCGACTCGATATCACCCCTATTTGTGAGTGATTCCCTAAATCGTTATAGTGTAGACATTTATGGTCAAAATTATCGGTCCTGGTCAACTTCCGTAATATCCGGGTATTTATAGGTTCGTACATTCAATTTGGTGGTTTACTAGAACTACAATCAACTTATTGGAGGTGAGGTGGTTTATTAGAACTACACTTAGCTTATTTGAGCTGCAATGAAGTTAAAATATATATGAATTCTAGTTTAAATGGGTGGAATGAGTTACAAATAGGTAATTCAACTAAGTCAACTAGATTTAACTGAATTGTGTTGCAGTGAATTGAGCTAAGTATCCATTCTATTTTATTTTAAAATAGAATAGTATTATAACACACTAAGGCCCTGTTTACTAGAGCTTATTTCTTGATGTACTAAACTGAACTGAAGTAAAAAATGATGTATTGAAAAATGGAATCAGCATGGCTGAATTAACCTGAATTTCATCAAATTACATTTCCACTGAACTGAACTGAATTGAATTGAACTGAACTGAACTGATCTACAGATAAGCTCTGGTAAACAGGGCCTAATTGGAATAATATAATAATATCATCCAGTTTCACTTTCAATTTTTTAAAATAGTATAATATCTGCAGATTAATGTATGCAAGAAGTGAATCATTCATACTAACTTCTACTAACTCCGTAGTCTTTCGGGTGACATGAGATCACCTTAATTCTAGGTATTACTTTTAGGTATTTATGAATATATATGAGAAAGTAAGATGAATAAAGAAAACTGAATAAATGAATCTACTAACTCAGAACTTCTTCAAAAGATAATTAAGCAACCTGAATAAATCAATCAAAGAAAACTATACCGGCTCCGATGATGTTAAATTTAAGCGAGAAAAACCAAGAGTGAGTGGGAGGTGGAAGCGCGACGACGGCGAGAGTGGGATTTTTGGATTCAAATTCTGATTGAATTACGACAATGATGGGTTTTCTTGAATTGCACAAATATGCGCTTGGAGATTTGTCAAATTCCATTTAGGTATATAGAATAGAAGAAGAAGATGCTAAGAAGGATTGAAATTTGAAGAAAATAGGAAGAGTATGAAGAAGAGGAGAATAGCAAGAGAAGAAGAACGGTTATCATAAATTAAACCCCAAAAAATGACATCGTTTCCTTTTACAAAAATAAAAAAGAAAACTTGAGAGGGGAGATACCGGAGAAACAACCCAATATCTGTTTAATACTACTCTAGGATTATGTAATTAGTCACATAATTATTTATTGTTGGTACATCTCGAGTGTTCACATTGCCCTAAACACGGTGTTTTATGAGTGAATATTTGTGAGTGATTCCTCAAATCGCACAAGTGTAGACATTCATGGTCAAAATTACCGATCCTGGTCAACACCGTAATATCCGGGTATTTATAGGTTCGTATATTCAATTTGGTACCAGTTGAGCGGCAACGATTTATTAGAACTACAATCAGTTTATTGGAGGTGCATTGGTTTGTTGGAACTACACTCAGCTTATTTGAACTGCAATGAAGCTAAAATATATTATTTTTAATTTAAATGGGTGGAATGAATTTATTTTTTATTTTTGAAAAGTAACATTCATTCATTTCAAGGTCCCGGAAAACACTCAAAATCTTTTGACATAAAAGTGGTGGAGATGTCCAGGTTAAGGTACCCGAGACACTCGTTTTAGCGAATTTAGCAAGGGAATGAGCAACATAGTTTTCATCCGGTTTTTAGGGGTAGATGATAAACATTTTGCATCGAACTAAATAACTAGCTACGTACGTCTCTACTTTTGAAACTCTCTGACCTCTCTCTAGAATTGATCACACGCGCCCCCTTTTTCATGTCCCAATCTCCACTTTTTCCACCGCAAACGGTAACATACCGCTGATAACGGTCTAATAACGGCCATTGACATGGCGGAGCCGCCGGCCCAAACCGGTGGCGACGGCCCTGCTCCATCATTCCTTAATGTCCTCATCAACAAACCCACACCATTATACGCATCTCTTCCTGCAAATCCAGAAATCAAACCAGTTACCACACTCAACGGACGACCGGCGTGTCTCTATGATGCAGATTCCGTAAAAATTCTCGCTGCCCACTACCGAAATGCTCTAATCGGGAAGTTTGGTAGAGGCAAGCCAACCATGGAGAAGATTCAACTTGCTTTCAAAGAAATCGGCTTCAAAGGCAAATTTCAGGTAGGCCTTATTGATTACAGACATGTTCTTATACGTTTCCAAGAACAGGAAGATTACCAGAGGTTCTGGATAAGGCCTTTCTGGTCAATTGCTGGGACTCAGATGAAAGTGATGAAATGGACGGAGGATTTTTCACCGGAAAAGGAGTCTTCGATTGTCCCCATCTGGGTGACAGTGAGGAACATACCTTTATGGTACTATAATCAGACTTTGATCAAAGATGTGGCAAGCCAGATCGGAACCTTCATCAAAATGGATGCTGCGACATGCGGAATCACCAGACCATCTGTTCTTAAGATGTGTATTGAAGTTGATTTGCAAAAGGATAGGATTACATCACTTCCTGTGGGGAGCACTGATAATTACAATGATTGTCCAGTTGAGTATGAGAATCTCCCACTCTACTGCAAACACTGTAAGAAGCTTGGTCATGAAGATGCAAACTGTCTCATTCAGCATCCAGATCTTAAGAAAGCCTGGGTTCAAAAGCAACAAGTTTGGAAACAGAAGAATCACACCAATGCTAATCAGAAGGATCCTGGTACTGGAGTGGGGTCATCTGGATTATCAATAGTGGAAAAGGATATCTCTGCTCAATCATCAATGATTCCATATGCCAGCAGAGAATCAACTATGATACAAGATCAACTTGTGTACAATGGAAGCAATCCCAGGGATAAGCTTGACACTGTGGTCCAGTTTCACCCAATTGGCAATGAGGGATTCAATGAGATCAGGAGGTCAAAAGCCAGCACACAGATGGATGGCATTCATGGCACAAATCTAGTATCCTTTGAGTCCTTTGATGATATGCACATTGCTCAGCTTAAAAAGGAACTGAAATCTCAGAAATCCTCTACAAGCTTGGCAATTGTGCCATATCATAAACCTGTTGAATTATCAAACACTTTTTCTGTTTTGCAGGAAGATAGTAGTTTAATATTTTTACAGGAAGATAGCAGCTCAGATACATCTTTTGATGATGCTCCAAGTGAACCTGAATGGAAACTGGAGGAGGATCAGATTTACTCAGACACCTCAACCAGCCACAACACTCAGTCACAGGTAAGTAACCAAGGTTACATTGAAAACATAATTCAGCATGATGAAACTGATAAAGTTATTTTAGCTCCTGATTTCTCTTCTGCAATTGTCTTATCTGATGTGGATTCCATAGAAGATAAGAAAATAACAGGAAAAAAGAAAATTAGGAAGGAGAATAACCTTGAAGGTTCTAGTAGACAACTAAGACCCAAACAAAACATAAAATACACTGTTTAAATGATCAGTCACAAAGTCATAGGAAATATGTTAGTCTGGAATATAAGAGGTTATGGAACCTCTCTTGATAGATTGAAAAGACTGATAGTTCTACATAACATTTCAATATTATGTGTAATTGAACCTATGCATGATAAATCTGAGATTGAGAAACTAAAATATGATCTTCATTTTCAAAATGCATATTCTGGTACATCAGCAAAGATATGGTTGTTCTGGAATAATAACTTTACAGTTAAAATTCTTGAACAATCAGATCAGTATATTTTGGGTGCAATAACTGATTTGACAACCTCAATCACATGGAATTGTGCTTTTATATATGCTAAAGTCTTAAGAACATTCAGAAAAACACTCTGGAGTGACCTTCTGAAGATTCCACAGGCCCCAACATTTTATGTTGGTGATTTTAATACTGTAGTTACTGTCTCTGAGCACAGAGGAAATAATAATCCTCCCATTCGTAGCATGGGAGATTTCACTGGCTTTATTACATCTGCAGGGCTTCAGGATGTGAATACTGTTGGTAACAGATTCACTTGGTCAAATAAGAGATCCAAGGAGGATCTCTTATTGCAGCGATTAGATAGGGGTATCTGTAATTTAGACTGGTTTAGTTTATTCCCACATAGCTCCATACTTGTTCTAAACAGAACATCATCAGACCATAATCCTTTGTTAGTATCTATCCAGGATGCTAATGAACAATCTCCAAAGCCATTCAGGTTCCAAAAGATGTGGTTAAACAGAACTGAGTTTAGTGGGATTGTCAGTGAAAACTGGTCACAACCTAGTAACTTCAGGGGGATGTTTAATATAGTCTTTAAACTCAAGAGGCTCAAGGTAGCTCTCAAGATTTGGAATAAAACCACTTTTGGAGATGTTCATCAGAATCTACTTAGTGCAGAAGCTAAAGTAGATGAGTTAGAAGTTCTATACGAAAATACGGGTAGTGAGACACACCTGTCTGAACTGAATAGACATAGAGCTTTGCTAATCAGAGCACAGAAGGAGGAAAATATATTCTGGAAACAGAAGGCTAATGTCAAGTGGATAAAAGAAGGGGATGCTAATACTCAGTATTTTCACAATTCTGTGAAAGAAAAATACTGTAGAACCAGAATTAGCAAAATAAAAGATGGAAATGGTACTTGGACATCTGATCCACAGAGGATTAAGGATGAAGGAGTACAGTTCTATGAAAACCTTCTCAATGAGCCCACACAAGACAACCCTGGCCAATACCTTGACCTCTTCACCTCTGTCATCCCAACACTGGTCAAACCAGAAGAAAACACATCCCTTTTAAGACTCACAACCATGGAGGAGCTTAGGAGTGTGGTGTTTGACCTTGGAAAAGACAGTGCACCTGGATCAGATGGTTTCTCAGGATGCTTCTATACACACTGCTGGGATACTATAAAAGAAGACCTCCTGGAAGCAGTTGGTGAATTTCTTCAGGGTGTGATAGTTCCCAAAGCCATTTCCAGTACATGGCTGACCTTGATCCCAAAAAAGCCAAATCCAAGCACTTTTGCTGATTTTAGACCAATAAGCCTGTCAAACTTTCTTAATAAAGTTTTTACCAAACTTTTAGTAGAAAGAATGAAACCAATTATGCCCAGGCTCACATCAGTAGAGCAATCAGCTTTCCTCAAAGGTAGGGACATCACTGATAATACTATCCAGATGCAGGAAATGGCAAGGATATTAGGAAAGAACCTTAAGCATCAGAATCTAATTCTAAAATTAGATATGCAAAAAGCTTTTGATAGAGTATCCTGGAGTTTTCTGAATACCATCTTATTAAAATTTGGCTTTCATGGTACTCTGGTCAGGATCATTATGCAAAATATTGCATCTGCTTGGTTCTCTGTGCTTATAAATGGCACTGTATCAGGTTTCTTCCCATCCAGTAGAGGAATTAAACAGGGAGATCCTCTATCTCCATTCCTCTACAATCTTGTCACTGAGGCCTTTACCAGATCACTTAAGAAGCTGGTAAGCTCAGGATATATTGAAAGTTTCACTATGCCAAGAGGAGTAGAGAACATCACACATCTCATGTATGCTGATGATACTACTATCTTCACAAATTCAAAGAAAAGAAACTTGAAAAGAGTGAAATCATTTCTCCAGGCATATGAAAGCTCCTCAGGTCAGAAGGTTAATTACTCAAAATCAGAATTCTTTGTGCACCCAAAAACCTCTGACATTAAATTTAGACTCATTAAAAGAGCTCTTGGAATGAAGCAGGGGGCCATGCCATTCACCTATCTAGGTGTTCCAGTCTTTAATGGGAGAAACAAGGCAATTTACTATCAACCAATCTTGGAAAGAATTTCCAAGTCAACCATGAATTGGAAAAATAAGTGGCTTAGCTATGCTGGGAGGATGGTTTTAATCAACCATGTGCTGCTAGCTATACCAATACATATTTTTTCAGTTCTAAGCCCACCTAAACAGGTGATCAGAAAGATGGAAAAGATGGCTATGAGTTTTTTCTGGGGTGAGACAGATACAGGACAGAGGAAAGTTTGGAGAAAGTGGTCCAGAGTGGCCACCCCAAAACATGAAAATGGTTTGGGATTCAGGGATATCTCAGCTCTTATTGATTCATTCTCCTGTAAGATGTGGTGGAAACTTCAACTAAATGAGACCATTTGGACTAAGTTCATATGGTCTTTACCAGAATCTCACAAAAATTCACACACCTGGAGGAGAATCTGCTCAGTTACTGAACATGCAAACTCACTCTCATGTATTTTGTATGGAAAAGGAAATTGTCCTTTCTGGTATGCAAACTGGATTGGTACTGGAGCTCTTTGTTATCATTGGCCAACTGGAATGGAAATTCCATTTCCAAATATCTCTCTGGCTACCTTTATTCAGAGCAAACCAATGTTCCTCACCATCTTGGAGCCTCACCTGGCTACCAGTACTCTCTTGTCCTTGCAGAATGCTCAGCTCAACCATGATCATGAGGACAAACTCATCTGGAAGCCATCAAGAAATGGAGCTTTCACTATCAAATCAGCTTACCTAAGCTACAGGCCACGAACAGTCCCTGATGAAGTTCTTAAGCAGGTATGGAACTCAACTATTCCAGCAAAAATTTCTATTTTAATGTGGAGGATTAGGAACAAGATTCTTCCTTTTGATGATGTCCTCATTAAATTCGGTTTCAATCTGCCATCTAAGTGCCCAATGTGTTCATCTGCTGATTCAATACATCATTATTTTAATGAATGTGCCGCAAGCTGCAAAATTTGGAGCTGTATAAATAATATGCTAGCAATTAAACCTCCAAATTTTCTTTCTATAGCTCACAGAGTTAGGTTCTATATGTCATATTCAGGTTTTTCCAAAGTTCATACAAAAGTAATAAGAACAACTATATTGATAGTGTTCTGGGCTTTATGGAACAGAAGGAACAAACTTTTATATGACCATAAAACTTTAACCTTGCATAGCATTATTCAAGGCATAGTAAAGCAAGTAAATCTCATTTTCTGTGCATTCCCTCTGACAGGATCTGGTGAAAAGAACTCTTTTCTACTAGAAAATGGACTTGTGCCATTCCTTAAAAGGAAAAGGCCAAGACCATCCAAAGTGGTGAAATGGTTCCCACCAGATATAGGATTTAAGATAAATGTAGATGCCTCATTTCATGTAGATGCTAATCATACAAAAACTGGGATAGGAATTATAGTAAGGAATAGTCATGGAGTTGCATGCAGGATGACTATGCTATACCTTGATGCTAAATCCCCATTACATGCTGAATTACTTGCCATACAACATGGATATCTTATAGGCCTGCAAATGCAACTCCACTATTTCACTATAGAATCAGACTGTTCTGTAGCAGTTCATGGTGTTCTGAATCCCAGCTCCATTGACTGGAGTTTTTTCTCAATGTGTTCTGACTTACAAAAAAGGAGTACTTTCAATAGTATTCATCATGTTCTCAGGGAAGGAAATGCAGCTGCTGATTTCCTTGCCACTATGTGTAGTCAGCTAAAGAAATCTGATGAGTTATCTATTGATGATGCACCCAGGAAACTGAAGGGCATTATTCACTTAGATAAACAAGGAGTTCCAAGTCTTAGAATGTCTTAAGCTTAATCCTTGGACTTTTTACTGCTATTGTTTATTTCTTGCAGAGATGGCGCCAGGCCAGAAAAGGAAGATGGATTGTGGAACTGGAATTCAGCAACTGAAGTGAATGTAATCAACTGCACAGGAGCTGTGCAACCACACTGAGCAGCACCCGAATGTATACATAATGGTGCTTACACATCTCACTCTTTTTGTAGTTGATCCTCGGCAGACTTGGGTCTCATTCTGGGTTCTTGACTTGGATTGATTCACAGACATGCTTGGGAGTCTAACTGTAATTTGAGAAGTGTGCTTTTTCTCTTTCTCTGATGGAGTTTTTTATCAAACAAACATTTCCATAGTTATTCATTGGGTTAAAGATTTCCACTTGGAGTCTTTTCCTACCATTCTTTTGGAAGCAATCTCTATTGCTTCGGGAGCTTTTGTAAAGCTTCATAATCTAGGTCATTGTTGGCTATTAGATTGTAATATATGTAACTCAGAATCTTACCTCAAACCTATGTAATATTTTTGATTCTATAGGGCTTGGGATCCCTTTAAAGACTCCTACCACATGAGTGGTTTTAACTTAAAAAAAAAAAAAAAAAAACATAGTTTTCATCCCTAGGAAACCAAAAAACACAATAATATGAAGTTTCCGCTAAAGAGCTTTTAATGCTTTGAATGGTAAACTGACAATCAAGGATTGTTTCCGATTCACCTCTCACCATATTAACCACAAGCAGCGAGACTCTAACGAACGCCGCACCCCAAATATCAAGAACCTCCGCCAAACGCACCGCCTCATCCAAAGCCATCGACTCAGCCAAGGTGGCATCATAAATGTGTGCAACCTGCTTCATCAGAGCCCTCAAGGAACGTCACCACTGTAAAAAAAACCCACCACTCCTAAGCCTACATAACCCGTAGACAAGCCAGCATCAAAGTAAAACATCGGCACTCCCTCCGGTGGTTTAAGGAGTGATCTTGGCAATAATGCAGATGAGGAAATGTGAGGTCCTCCTTGTGCCAATCTGAACGAGTGCAGGGAAAGAAGAACCGGAACAGTTATATCTTTTGAAGCACGTGTCTCGCCTTGAAATGTGACCTGATTTCGATGGCTCCAAATTGCCTCACATAACATGATAATCTCCTCACAATCTGCCTCTGTGGTATGCTTAATAAGGGTACGAAACCATATACACCACGGTCTTGGACATGGATATTAATAACATGCAAAAGACATGCAGTTGTTCATATTTCACAAGGGAATAAGCAACCAAAAAGTAAGTGGGCAGAGCTATCATCTTCCTTACTACAAAACGGACAAAAGTTTACCACAGCCATCGTTCGTCTCCTCATATTCGGTCTTGTTGCCAAAGAATCAGTAGAAAGTCTCCAAGAGAAGTGTGAAACCCTCTTCGGGGGGCACTTGAGTCAGCCGCCGACGCCCGACAGCGTCTTGACCCTCATCCAACTTTTGGGCCAATTCCCCCTTCGTACTACCAAAAAATGAGATTCTTGCCGAATTCGAGTTTGCAGACGTGTCCAAAAAGCATGATCCTCATAGTCCCTCTTGCGGGACATGATAGTGAAATCTAGAAACGGGTGACTCCACTGCAAAGTGATAACCGGATTTCACAGTATCCTTCCCCGAGGCATTAGCATGCCAAACCCACAGATCTGCACCACCTCTTCCACTCAACGGGATGCGTTTAATGATTTCGACGTCAGCTGAAGTAACAAAAACTCCTCCAAAATATTTATATTTCACCATGCATAGTCCTCATCAAACAAATCTGCAACCCTAGAAAGGGACGAAGGAATGGAGCCAGCATTTTTTATGTAGAAATCCTCTGACCTAGGCAGCCACGAATCATGACATATACTAGTATTAGCACCTGAATTCATGGACTTCCTACATCCAAGTTGTAACAGATCAATTCCCTCACAAATGCTCCGCCAGGCATGAGAGGACACCCCAGTTGTGGAGCTAAACAAATCCGAATGGGGGTAATACTTCTCCTTAAAAACCCGCGCTAACAGAGAACGAGGTTGAGTTAGCAATCGCCAAGCTTGTTTCCCAAAAGAGCAACATTAAAATCCTTCAGATCCCGAAAACCGTCACCACATTTTCCTTTGGCCCAAGCTAACTTAGGCCATGAAGCCCAATGAACCTTCTTCTTCGATTCACAACTTCCCCTCCATAAGTTATTAATCAGGCTCTGAATCTATGTAATAAGATTATTAGGAAGACGGAAACAACTCATAGCATAACTAGGAATGGCTTGGAGGACCAATTTAATCATAACCTCTTTCCTAGCTTTCGAGATATACCTCTCAGTCAATCCATCAATCCTCTCCATGATTCTGTCTTTTATAAATTTAAAAACCTCACACTTCCTTCTGCCAATAACTGATGGAAAACCAAGGTATTTCCCATGTGACGAGACCTCTGGAATCCTCATGACTGCGCAAATCTGTGGTCTCAACCATTGGGGTGTGTTAGGGATAAAAAGGATCCCAGACTTCTCCATATTGACACGCTGCCCGGAAACTTCTTCAAATAAAGAAACGACCCACTGAAACAGAGAAATTTCCTCCAAAATGGCTTCTCCAAAAAGCAAAGTATTATCTGCAAAGAAAATGATAATACCGAAGGTGACTGGCAAAAGCAACTTTCTTTGTAAGTTCCGGAACACGTGATGGACAACTAAGGAGAAGGTTCGGCTGGTACAGTCACGTGACTAGGACCACAACGAGGTACAAGAAGATGGCGTGTTATGAGAAGACACATGATAAGGTTCAAGAAGCCTATAAATAGGGGCCACAATCAGCCATTCCAGGTAAGTTCTCTAACTCTTAAATACAGTTTATCTTCAATACAAGAAATCTCATCATCACACCATAGCTGCTACCCTCGGGTGGCTCCGTGGGCTTGTTTTGCAGGCTTAGGATGAATAGGTCCTAAGCAGGTCTTATCCGAGGCCCAGGTTCTCGGATATTCAGGAGTTCTTAGTGAGCAATCTGCATACTTCATCAGCAATCCACATCTCTAAGCCCTCGGACATTATCGATATCCAAGGCATACATTTACTAGTGCGGATTTACCGTGCATCACTTGGCACACCCAGTGGGACCCAACATCAGAGGATCTCACCCTTAACTCAAAGCGACATGCACAGCTCAGCATCTAGAGAGACTGCTCAGACACAAAGCACTACCTCGGCGGGAGACAGTTCGACTGAGGCAGGATCGCACGCAAGGAAACTCAGTTGTTGCGACAAACCAGGAAAACGAACGATTGAAGCTATGATCCACCAAGGAACGTGGAGGCTCGAAGGTTGAGGTACGTAGGTAACTAACATTACATTGAGCATTATTCAAATAATAGATAAAGGCTTTTTGCAAGAATATTGATGATTACTATTGGCTATAATACGTAGGGTAAATAGGTATAAAGGTTAGAAATATAGGGGTAAGCAGGAGGAGAGAGAAGTACATAGGAAATTAAGTAGAGTCAGGTCGTGAGCATAGGTCAGATATAAGAGAATTAGAGCTTTAGAGCTTTAGATCTCTCTAAGAGAGGGCCAATAGGGAATACGAGTAGGAAAAAGATTAGCGATTCAAGGTCGGAATAATAGGCAGGTCACGCCGACAACATATGGTCTGATGTTAGAAATACCGAAGGACACCGCCTCAGAATGCAGAGGGATATCGGTCGGATAGACAGGGGACCGGAAGAAAAAGTAGTACAAAAGAAACATCGTAACAAACACTGTTTTGGTAAGGATTTCCTTTGCAGGTCGTATACGAGGATAAGGAAGGAAGAAGCAAAACGGAGATCAAAGGGATTACAAAGGCACAGGCGTGAGGAATGAGTAGTAAGAAAGCAGTGGCTGACAAAACAGAATACCCTTAGAAGGAATCCCATGATTTGCGCGACAGATCGGCGGCGCCAAAGAAGGTGCAATAGGAAGGAAGGAACCCAAGGACAACATCAGATAGGCCGCGACATCGGATAAGTCATAAGGATGAGGCACTCAAAGAACGAATGGCAATCGACCAAACAGGTTAGGACCCAGACGGGGAGAATGTGAGCGAGAGGTAACCAGAAGAACAACAACATTTAAAGGGAGGAAAGTTGATTTACGAAGAATGAGGAAATAATAAGCAGCTGGAAGAATTAGAATTTTCGGAAGAGTTTCAAGGGGAAGGAAAAGGAAAAAGGGGGGAATAGAATAAGAGGCTCGGAAGAAGGATATCGGGGAAAGAAAGAACAAGGGGAATGAATGGAATCCTCGGATTAAAAAAAACAAAAGAGAAAGGAAAACAAAAGGGGGGGGGGGAGGGAAGAGGAGAAATAAAGGAAGAGGGTAGGTTCGGATGATAGAGGGGATATCCAAGGAGGAAAAGGTAAAGTTAGAAAGGAACGAAGAACTAGAAAAGAGCACTTTCGGATAAAAAGAGGGGAAATAAATGGAAAGAAAAAAGAGGAACAGTATAGAAGACATAAGGGAAATGATCAGATCTTACAGGCTTGAATAGAATTTGAAAAGAGAGGTTGGCAATGACCATGAAACTGCGGGACTCAGATAACCCCGACAAAAAGAAAAGAAAAGGGCATAAAAGGGGGAAAGGAAATTTGGGAGGGAGGAAACATAGAGGAAGAAACATTAAGAAGAGGTCAATTGGGAAACAGCCATCCTGGGATAAGGAAAAACCTAGGGAAAAGGAAAGGAATAAAGGAATTAGAAAAGGAGTAGGTTCGGATGAAGAAAACAGATAGGAAAAACGAAAAGAAAAGGAGGCGGTAAAAGGGAAAACTTAGGAAAAGCCCAACTAGGGTGAAAGGACACTTGGAAGATAAGAAAGAGAGGTCGGATAAAAAAACAAATAAACGTAATAATAAAAAAAGAGGATTAATTTAAAGGAGAAATAATGGACTCAGCGTGGATACGCCATAGCTTGAATGCGTGGATACGCGGGATATTGTATGTACGATAGGAGATACATTGCAATTATAGGGCTGGCGTGGATACGTCAAAGTTCGGATGCGTGGATACACTCGGAACAATAAGCGTACTGGATAGTGTGTTAGGAAAGCGTGGATACGCTAAAAATTTGCATACGTACTGGATAGCTCGGTGTAAATAAAGGGAAAGTTGGGACCTCTGGGTCGCTCCCATGATTGGTGTCCCGCAAAAAAGGTTAAGCCTCGGTAAAGTTAATTTGAGCATAAAAGAAAATGAGCAAAAGATAAAAAGAAAACAATAAAGAATTATTACAAGAAAGATAATAAATGTTGAGCATCCTCGGGGAGATGTCCTCTTGGTACTTATACATTACAACAAAATAAATTTAAGGAGACCCTAATCATCAGATACATGAACTACTTCGTATCCTTGGGAAGGCAAGGAGCGAATGGTCAGAGGTCGGAAGGAGGGCCTAGCATCTTCTTGAGATATATTTTCATGCGGGCCAGAGTTGATGACTCGGTCAGAAGGAGATCCCAGGGGTTGAGAGATCACAGGTCGGAAGATCAGAGAGGTATTTACTTGAGAAGTCCCTACAGGAGGGCCAGGCTCATGGAAAGAGGGAAAGTCCATCTGCCGAACACGGAGAACTTCTCAGATTCTTTTATGGCGATCCTCATATTTTGTAGAAAGTCGAGGATTGAAATATTGGCGGAAGGCATTATCAACAGGAGGGGAAGGAAGAATTTCCCAGATAGAAGAAGGAAATGGATCAGGCATCCCAGAAGATAGGCGGCGGTACCATTATCTTCTGGCGGTACCATTCAACGGTCTCGGTATAAGCAGGAGAAGCCGAACCATCAGGTTGAAACTTACTCATCTTCTCCATATTAGAGATGGCATTCTGGACAGAAGAGGTAATATCATGGAAGGGAACAACACGAGTTTTCCCACGTACGAGGGAGGACAAATGATACGAGAATCTTAGACAAAGAAGATAATTATGAAGCTCGTGATTGCGGGAGGTAAGTTGTTTATTTTCAGCTTCCAGTTTGAAAATCATCTACCTTTCGTTGCTCCCGCTTTCTAGACTTTGGAGCTTATTGATAGCCCTAGAATACTCACCCCATACAAGGCTGAGCTGTTCGCCAACATGGCGTTCTAAGTCTTTGCATGAGCTATGCAATTGATTCAGAAGCTCGGGCAGGTTTGCAGTTTCTTCGAGGTAGGAAGAAATAATCTTATGGATTTGTTTAATAGACCCAAACCGAGCCCTCATAGATCGTAGAAATCCGGATGCAGCACTAAGAGTAGGAAACTCCTCAAGAAGAAAACCAAACTCAACTTCGGACAATGCTTTCTCCCTATGACCTGCTTATGTTTGCAGCTCGGACACCGCCGCTGCTCGGCATTGTGAGCAAAGAATGGGAGAAGCCTTATCCGAAGTGGGGGAAAGAGGACCCTACAGGGTAAAGTCATATGAATCTATTATGGATAGGAATTAGAGCTAATAACAAAGGCAATACATAAGAAAAGAAGATACTCAGGAGATATAACATAATAATTTTTTTTTGTAGAAATACAAGGAGACGACCGAAAATGCCCCTAACAAGCGGGGAAAGTTGCAACAGAGTAAAAGAAACTAAGGAGATTGCTAAGGTCAGGAAAAATAAGATTATACATGAGAACTAGAGGCTTCTTCAAGAGACTGGTAACCCTCGGTAGCTTGAGCCAGTTGAACAGGACCCAACTCGATCGGTTGAGAACTCAATGAAGGGAGTGTCGTCGGACAAAGCGGCCCTAAAGCTGAAAGATTCTAGCTTGGCACACCACTCCACATACCCTTTGTTGCTAACAGAGTAGCGATGAGATAGGGGCTCAGGACAGACCCCATGAGGATTGCGGAAGTCTACCTCTGGTACGACCTTCTTCGCAAGAACCTCAGTCTTCTTCTCTCCGATCTTCAAAAGGTTGGATGCAGAAGTGGGCGGAGAAGAAGATTACAAAGAAGCCCAAATCTTGGGGGCTAGAGTTTGGAGAGTACTCGGGCGAAAGGCTCTAAGACGTTGCTCATAACGGGCCAAGGCTCCAGGATGATAGTAACTTTTTTGCACAACCATCCGAAGTTTCCCAGGAAGCCAACCTCGGATTCTTTCATAGAGGGCAGTGGTTTGGTAGTCATTTGACTCCTCTAGGAGCTCGGACAAGGCCTGGTCACAGGCCTCAGAGCTGATCACTTATTTGGCGATGGTCTTGCCAAACTTGCGGAGCAGAGATCCATCTTCGAGGGGCTTGAGTTTTTCTCGAAGGAGAGCTGAGCATGCCTTCTCCTCGTCCAAGGCTCGCTGACAGGCTTCCCGAGCTTGTCTCTCCTGCTGAAGGTCGCAGAGCAGATTACCCGAGAATTCCTCCCATTTCTCAGCAGTAAGGACTGGAAGTTGGGAGAATCGCTAAAACCCTTCACAAAAGCCTGGGTTTGCTACATAAAGACAGGCACATTGGTAAAAAAAAGAAAAAGAAAAAAGAAAATAGAGAGGAAAATGAGAGAAAAGAAGGTAAGGTAGCAGGAATGCTTATAGGGGAAAAAAAGGAAGAGATTGGGCGACTGACCACCAGGGTGGCCACGGGAACGGATTCCTCAGCTGTTGAAACCACAATAGTTGGATTCTCGATGGCATGAGTAACAACCTTCGGCTGAGCAGGAGCCTGTATGGGAGACGGGAACATGTTGTATTTCAGAAGGAGAAGATTCAGATTCAACTCGCTGGGCAATGCGGGAAAGAGGGGGGAAACTGTCTCCCGTGGTTCGATTCCCTACCACGAGAAAGCCTCAATGATTTCTCCAAAGCTCTGCTCTTCAGGTACGCCGGACTGAAGAAGGAAGGGAAGCAGCTGACTGAGCTTCTTGCCACCCGGCAGAAGGCTGCAGAAGGGTCAATGGAATATTACCGAAGGTACATGGACGATAGTATGAAGGTCATTGACAGACAACAGCAGGAGAAGGCGGTGATTAGTGGATTTATAAACGGCTTGAGGGATATGGCGTTGTTGCAGAAGTTGATGGAAAACATCCTGGAAACCTTTTACAACTTGCAGATGGCGGTGCAACTGTATTGTGCGGTTAATGACGCCACCCGGAAGAGAAAAGAAGAATCTGGGGGGTTCCTCCCGGAGAAGGTGGAAATGAGGAGGGCGACTGACCCAAGCAGAAGGGATCCGGGTCCTGCGCCGGTGAACCGGACAAGGGCAGATAGCTTTACCCCGCTCAGCAAATCCCGGACAGAGATACACGCTATCCACAAGGATTTGTTCCTGGATCCGTTGCCTATCCAGGGGACCCCGTCTAGGGAAAATGCGGACAAATGGTGCGCTTACCACAAGTCATATGGACATTCGACAGAGGGGTGTAGGGGGCTGAGGAACGAGATAGAAAAATTGATAAAGCAGGGGCAACTGAGAGATTGTGTGGCGGCAGAAGCAAAGAAGGAGCACCCGGCTCGGGACCAGCCTCAGGAGCAACCCCGGAGGAGGTGGAGGCCCAACCCCGGGAGAGGAAATGGGAGAACCCAAGGTAACCAAGGCAACAGGGCCCCGGGGAGACCATCCATAGCTGCCGTACCTGTTCAAGCAGTGGAGCCGGCCCCAGCACCCAACAGGATGATCAACGTGATAAGCGGAGAAATCGGAGAAGCATGCCAGTCAGTTTCCGCTATCCGAGCCCGGACGCGATATGTCCCCCCGGGGGAAACTCAGGGGAAAAGGTTTCGCCCCGATGAAACTATCACTTTCTCTGAGACGGATGCAGCCCCGCCTCAGATACCCCATTCAGACCCAATGGTTGTAACAGCGGAGATTGAAGGCTTCCTGGTGAAGAGGGTGTTTGTGGATGACGGGAGCAGCGTGGAAATTATGTTCGCTTCCTGTTTCGACCAATTGGGGATTGGGAGACAGAACCTGAAACCTCCCTCGTCTCCCTTGTCTGGGTTCACGGGCAAACCTGAAGTTCCTCTAGGTGTCATCCCCCTCGCAGTATGTATGGTGGACGAGAAGGATCGGAGCAAGAGGGTCTCAGTGACATGCAACTTTGCGGTTATTGATGCGCCCTCACCATACAACATTATCATAGGAAGACCGTGGTTAACCCAAGCCCGGGCAGCAAATTGCCCATATCTGCTGACAATGAAGTTCCCCACTGCGCAAGGAGTAGCGGTCGTACGAGGAAGTCAAGCGATCGCCAGAAGTTGCATGATGACAGCGGTCTTGGATGCAAAGAAAGCAGTAGGGGCGGTACACGGAGAAGCTCTCCGCCAAGAGTTAGAGGAAATGCAAGTGGCGGACAAAGGGATGGTCATGGTGGGAAAGGATCTCCCGGAGGAAGTAAAACACGCGCTGAAAGAACTTCTAACCAGATACCAGGAAGTGTTCTCATGGAGCCCGGAGGATATGGTGGGGGTGTTACCAGAGCTGGGGGTACACAAGTTGAACATAAACCCGGAAACCAAGCTGATCAAGCTACCCGTCACCTTCGCCTCCTGGAGCGCTGCATTTTCTCGCTTTTCTTCCAAGAGGTCCAAGTCGAGGCGCCGTCCTGCGTCCTCTTCCTCTGGGCGCTGAAATTCAATCCGGGGGCTTGGGACTCCAATCTCCGCGGGTATCACCGCCTTAGACCCATATACTAAACTGTATGGAGACTCCCCGGTAGCTGTACTTTCTGTGGTTCGGTGGGCCCAGAGAACACTGGGCAATTCCCAGATCCAATTTCCCCGCGCACCTTCTAAGCGGGTTTTTAGACCCCTGACGATGGTACGATGGTACGATTGGTAACTTCCACTTGCCCATTCGCTTGGGGGTGGTACACAGATGTCAGCTTCTGTTCTATGCCGTACTTAACGCAACATGATTTAAAGGGATCACTTTCGAACTGCGCCCCATTGTCCGTAACTATAATCTTTGGGATACCAAATCGACAAATAATGTTCTTCCAACAAAATTTGACACAAGTTAGCCCCCGTATGTTGGTGAGTGGCTCTGCCTCCACCCATTTGCTGAAGTAGTCAATTTCCACGATTACGTACTTGGCTCCTCCCGGGGCAGTGGGAAATGGCCCCACCAAGTCAATTCCCCATCTGCTGAAGGGCCAAACTCCAGTAACCCCAATTAACTCCTCCCGGGGAACATGGATTAGTGGCGCGAAAGTTTGGCATGACAAGCATTCTTGGACATATTTTTCCGCATCTTTGAACAGCGTCGGCCAGTAATACCCCAGCCTTAAGATTTTCCTAGCCATTGTGCGGGCTCCCTGGTGGCTCCCATTAGACACCTCGTGCACTTCCCGGATGAGGTGCTGACCTTCTGACCTTTCCACACATTTTAGCAAAGGCTGGAGGTACCCTTTTTTGTACAACTCCCCGCCCTGGACCACATATTTTGGTGCTTTGACCCTCAGCTTCCGGGCTTGCACCCTATCCTCCGGGGTGGTCCCTTCCTCCAGGCATGCCCGCATAGGGGCAATCCAGGATTCTTCCTCATTTATCAGCATTACTTGGTCATTCTCCTGGTAGCTCCTTCTTTCTAGCACCTCCATAGACAACTTTTGGTTAGGCTCCGGTTTTAATTCTGAAGAAGCCAACTTGCTCAAAGCATCCGCTTTACTGTTCTTCTCCCGGGAGACCTGGACCAGATCGAAAGTTTTGAACCTGGCTATCAGAGGCTTTACCATCTCCAAGTACTTTTGCAGGCTCCTCTCCCGGGCTTCGTATTCCCCTTTTATCTGCTGTACCACAATCTGGGAATCGCTGTGTGCCGTGAGAGGTTTGATATCCATCTCCCTTGCCAACCTCAATCCTGCGATCAAAGCCTCGTACTCGGCCTCATTGTTGGTTGTTTTAAAAGCGAACCGGATCGCATAGGGGTAAAACTTCCCTTCCGGGCTAACCAACAAAACTCCCACTCCGCTGCCTCCGGAGTGCGCCGAACCATCCACATACAACTTCCAAGCCGGGACTATTTCCTCCATTTCCCTCTCCTCGTGTATCCTTGCTTCTGACTCCACCAGGAAGTCTGCTAGGGCCTGCCCCGTGATGGCCCATCTTGGTTCATACCGGATTTCATACTCTCCCAGCTCTATAGCCCATTTCATCAATCTTCCCGATGCCTCCGGCTTGAACATGACTTGTTTGAGCGGGTAATTGGTGAGGACCACTATGGAATGACCCTGGAAGTAAGGTTTAAGCCTCCTGGAGGCGTGTACCAATGCCAGAACCAGTTGCTCCAACTCAGTATACCGGGTCTCTTCCCCCCGAAGTGCCCGGCTAACCAAGTAAATTGGGTACTGTTTTCCCTCCTCTTCCTTGATTAGCACGGCACTTACTGCCTCTTGGGATGCCGCTATGTAGAGAAGGAGCTCCTTTCCCAGGTGTGGCTTCTTTAAGGTGGGCAGTTGCTAAAGGTGCTCTTTCAGGCTTTGGAACACCTTTTCACATTCCTCAGACCACTCAAATGCCTTGGCCTTCCTGATAATGCTGAAGAAGGGTAGTTTCTTGTCTGCTCCTTTGGACAAAAGATGGCTGAGAGCCGCGAGGGACCCTGTTAACCGCTGCACTTCCTTCACCGTCCTGGGAGAGGTCATCTTGGCTATGGCCTCTACCTTCTCCGGGTTAACATCGATGCCCAGCTTGATACCATGAAACCCAGGAACTTTCCCGCGCCTACTCCAATGGTACTTTTGGAGGGATTCAGCTTTAAGTTGCTCCTTTCCAGCTTTTCAAACATCTCCTCCAGGTCGTTTAAGAAAGCCCCATGAGCCCTGCTTTTAACTACCATGTCATCGACATACACCTCTATGTTTCTTCCCACTTGGTCCTTAAAAAGTTTGTCCACCATCCTTTGATAAGTAGCCCCCGCGTTTTTCAACCCGAAGGGCATCTTCTTGTAGCAAAAGGTACCAAAGTCAGTGATGAATGAGGTTTTTGCCTTGTCCGCCTCATCCATCTGTACCTGGTGATAGCCCTTGTGCGCATCGAAGAAAGCCAGCACCGAGTAACCTGCAATAGCCTCTGCCAACCGATCCAAATTTGGGAGAGGGTAACTGTCTTTGGGGCAGCACTTATTCAAATCTGTAAAGTCGATGCACATGCGCCAGCTTCCATCGTGCTTCTTTACCAAGACCGGGTTAGCTATCCATTCCGGATAAATTATTTCCTCGACCACCCCGGCTCTCTCCAACTTCTGAACTTCATTTTTTATGAACTCCGCTCTATCCGGGGCTACAGGTCTTTTCTTCTGCCTGATCACATATTTTGCTGCCTTCCCTCCTCTCTTTCTTGAGATCTTTCAGTTTTATAACGTAGCCCCGGCCCAGCTACACCCTAACGGGGTTGTCCTTATCCTGGCTTTCTTACTTAATTGCGCCAGGTGCGCCGTTTCTCCTTCTCTCTTACTATTCCGCTCCTTTTATGCTTTGCAGAAGGTACACGCATCCTTCCCGGGCGTCTTTTCTTTTACTATTCGATCCAGGATAAAGGACTTCATCCTTTCCAAACCCAAATCCGCCAAAGGATACCCTTCAAAGGGTTTCTTCCTATGCGATGCCCGGGCGTACCCTATGCCTACTTGGAACGACTCCCTCGTTCCTGAGGAGAAGAAACCTCTTTCTAATCTCCCGGCGATCATTGCCAGTGATCATAACTTCCTCCGCCTCACTCCCTTAGATATGGATTCCTTTTATAAGAACGGGAACGCGGGCTATTTCTGGCCTCGCGGGATCTATCCCCGCGACCTCTTCACGCTCCCGCGCATCTCCGCGGTGTGGCCAGATGGAGGTGCCTATTATGGCTTTATGTTTTGTCTTTCCTTCAAGTTTAATGAAAGATTTTTTTTTATATCTCGTGCTCTAACTTCATTGTTTGCTTGGTTTCAGTTCAACCTTCCTTATACGCAGACGTCATGGCCCATACTGATAAGCCTTCTGGGGGTGATGCTCAAGCGAGAAATACTCACCCGGATCAACAGAGGCCTCCCAACCTGGGCCACCTCCGACCGAGAATCCTGCTCTTATTCCCCAAAAGCCCCGCGCGCCGCCGCGATCTCGTCAGCAGAATTCTTCCGGGCCATCTTCTGAGGCCCGCGCTACCCCCGGCTCATCACCTACACCCGGGTGTCGGTCCTTTATCCACCATCCTACTTAGTGGCGGAGCAAGCTCGAGGTTCAAACGGCCTTCGGGGCTACGTTATAAAACTGAAGGATCTCAAGAAAGAGATGAGGGAAGGGCAGGCTAAGCCCATATTGAAAATGGATCCGCGGGATGCACGTAACTTCCCGCTCAGAGACTCTCGGGGGAAGTTTAGAAAGACAGGCATTTAAAGGAAGAGGGATAAAAGAGCGCTTGGCCAAATCTAAGACATCCCTATCTAAAGAAGGAGAATCCCCTGGGACATCGTAAAACTTGAGGCCCAATGGGCGCACCCCGTGAGTAGGCCCCCGGGAAACGTCGTCACCAACTTCCCCGCCAAACACATCCTCATCCTGATCATCCATAGGGTGGTCAGGATTCCCGGACGGGTGCGAACCCTCCCCAACCGAGGCCGACGCACCCGGGATGTTTAGTTCCCGGGGCGAGCTGAAAGCCTCGGAATAGGTGTCCGGAGAGTAGACCGGGGAGGGTATAAGGTTATCAGTGGCCCGGGACTGGACCTCAAACTGATTTTGAGCTCCCTCGGTGTCTAAGGAAGAGTTGGAAGGAATTGGAGAATTCATGATTGGAAGAGAAGGAGAAGGAGAGAGCGAAAGCTTACTTGATCGAAAGAGCAGAGCGTCAGGGATTTTTTTTGGAGAGAGGAGTTTAGTGAGAAGGGGTTTGGGCCCTTATATAGGCAGATAAATAGGAACCGCCACCTCAAACGAAGGAAAAGCAATCATGACACGGTAAATGAGGTACTGATTAATGCAGAATGGGAAAAGGCGGCGTCGACAGAAATCAATTTTAACACGGATGGGTCCTACCAAAAGTAGCAACAGAAGGAGGAGCTTATGAGACTAGTTCCCCGCGTCACAAAACCCGGATGACTGGTCTGGAGGGCTAGTGATATTATTGGCCCAAAGGCCTACTGGGCCGGGAAGAGGGTCCACGGCCCAGCACCAAAAGAGCGGTACCTTTCCCGCTAGGAGGCACGTCCGGACAAGAAAGAAGGACGGACGGGGACAAAGGGAAGTGGTCCTGCACCTTATCTCAAGCAGGCAAACTCGGCTATAAATACTAGTCTCAAACAGTAGACAAGGTATGTGACTTATATCTCTCTACTTCATATTAAGAGCATCTTCCGTACATTTTCCCCTCATCGTTATCCCCATCTCATCATCACGCCGGAGCTTCTCCCCCGGGGACGCCTCCCGGGGGTAAAGTTCTAATTCTTAATGAAATTACTATCTTTTGTAGTCTGAGCGCACCCTTCTGTCATGATACCTTTTTATACGCTCCTTCACCTTCACCCGGGCAGGGACTCGGCGAAGGCTAGAAGGGTAGGGCTCAACTTCTCCCGCGGCTATCTTATTATGCCATTCCACGACGTCCAAATAGGCCTTATGGCTAGAAGCCCCCTCACCAAACTTCTTCGGGTTAGCCTCCATGCGCTCAATCGTTCTGCGAACCCCGGCTGGAATGTTAGTAAGAGGAGACACCCCAACTAAGCCATTCTTGAGACCCAAAAGGTGGTAGGATAGCCGGGTAACCAGTAGAGCATCTTGGAGGACCCTATTCCTGTGAGTAAGGGACCGATTCTCTTTCTCCAAATCACAGATCAATCTATTCTGAGCGGTGCGGGTTTCTAGCTTCTTAACCTTTTCCTGGGCCCGCTCGAGCTCGCCCCACACCATACCTAACTCCTTGGCGGTGCGATGCTGAGTGTCGTCATGCAGGGCCTGCAACTCAGCAATGGTCTGGTGGGAATTCAAGGCTTCCCTCAGGTGATCAGAAGCTAGATTGAAACAATGGTTCAGCGAGCCAAATTTGTTTTCAACGGCCTTAAGAAACAACAGCAATGCCCGGATAGATCCGAACTTATGAACAAACGCACACAATCCGGCCTCGGCCATGGCCCGGGTAGCTTGATCGCCTCCAAACCTCCAGTGAGCCAGCTTTCTCTGAAGAAATGAGCATTGGAGGCATCCAGCGCGGGGGAGAGAGAAGTAGGTGCCGGAAGAACTACTAGGATGAGGAAAAACATAAGGCATGGGCCCACGCGGGAGAATCTCCTATAGGGGGCGCTAAGACTACAAAAGATGGTAATATCATTAAGAAGTATAACTTTGTATTAATCAAAATAGGCACCAAGGCCAAGTTCTACATGAGCCTCCCGGGGAGGAAGATTACAAAAAACTTAAAAACTACAAAAAGAAAGAAAACATAGACTAGAGTCTAGGGCAGTACGTTGTCATCAGCAGAGTCCCTTCCCCCCAGGGTAGCATGGGCCTTCTCCCATCTTCTCTCTAGCTCAGTTATATCTTCAGCAGACCAGTTGGGGCCGCCATAAGCAGGAGCATCTACTTTAGGCTCATCCTCAGGGCGCCCGGGGAACCCCACCTTCTGGGTAGACTTTCGGGACTGATATAACAAGTCATCTTGTCCTTCTGCAAGCCCCACAACGTACCCATCCACCTTCCTCTCATAGACAGCCTGGTACCCGAAGTTGTAAGGGACAGCGCAAAACTCCTGGTAACCCTCAGCCCAGTTGGGTGTCTCTGGCCCAACCCTATAAACATTGAAGTCCTCGGAGCCAGGGTCGGGGCAAGAGGCCTCACCGATCTCAGGGAGCTTCATCTTCCTGATGTCAGAAGCAGAAAAAGCCCAGGAGGACATCTCCAGCGATCGCCACAGCTGGGGCACCAAACTTTCCAAACTCGCTTCCTGAAGGTCCCGGAAACGGTGGTTTAGCAGGTCGTTGGCCTTGGGCCGATAATAGGACGCATGGGCATCAAGACGCGCAGGCCCGGGCAACCAACCCCGCAAGCTCCGATACATCTCATGACAGGCATCCGCGCTGGCCGCAGCGGCAATCCCCTCCAACTTCTTTTCAAATGCCTCTGAGTGAAGGAGCTTTTGTGTAACGGCATTTAAGGCTTCAAGTTGAGAACTTTTCTTGTCCTTTTTGAGGGAGCTGTACTTTTTTTCCACATCAACCAGCCTCTTCTCCTTGTCGGCAAGCTTCTTTTCTTTGTCGGCCAACTTCTTTTTGGCCTCCTCTAGTTGAGCCGCAAGGTCATCTTGCTCGGCCAGCTTCTCTTTAGACTCGCGGAGCTCCTTTTCCATTTTGGTGAACAGCCCCGCACTATATTTAGAGTAAATCCTGTTCAGTGCCTCGACGAACTGTGAGTCCGCCAGGAGGGAGTCGGTAAAGGCAATGCTCTGTACAACAAAGAAAGGAGTTAAGAAAACTTAGAAAATCATAAAACTTGAATAAAAGAAGTCCGAGAAGAACACTTACCCCTTCTTTCTCCTCAAGGATGGCCTCGGTAGCAGTAGCGTGTGGAGGAACATTGTTAACAGCAGGATGAGGAGGAGTAGGGGGGAAATCACCAGTCCTCTGACGAGAAGGTGGGGACGACCCAGACAGATCACCAGTGGATGGCCGTTTGAATCGTGAACTCGCCCCGCCACTATAAGTTGGGTGCTGGATAAAGGACCGCCACCCGGGAGTAGGGGAGGGGTCGGGAACAGAGTGGGCCGCTGAAGATGACCCGGAGGGATTCGGCTCGAGAGATCGCTGCCGCGAGCGAACCCCTTGCGGGATGATGGCCGGATTCTCAGCAGAGGAAGGTTCAGGGGGGAGCCACTTGTTGAACATGCAAGAGTCGCTGCCCCAAGCGAGGAATCCCGGCTTGATCATCCCCGGCGGAAGATCTTTCCACGAAAGTCATGGCGTCCGCGTACAGAAGGGGTTGAACTGAAATCAAGCAAAGGCAAAGTTAAAAAAATATATATATAGAAGAAAAATCAGAAATAAAATAAAAGCCTTAATAGACACCTCCATCTGGCCACACCGCTGCGATGCGCTGGAGAGTGAAGAGCTCAGCAGGATAGATCCCGCGAGGCTAATAATTGCCCGCGTCCCGGTCTTAAAAAAGTCGTCCATATTCAAGAGGGAGAGACGGAGGAGGTTGTGATCACTGGTAATGATGCTGGGGAGATTGGCGAGGGGCTTCTTGTCCTCAGGAACGAGAGAGTCGTTCCAGGTGGGCATAGGGTACACTCAGGCATCACACAGGAAGAAACCCTTCGAAAGGTACCCTTTGGCAGATTTAGGTTTGGTAAGGAGGAAGTCCTTCATCCCGGAGCGAATGGTAAAAGAAAAGACGCCCGGGAAGGACGCGTGTGCTTTCCGCAAAGCGTAGAAGGAGCGGAAAAGTAGAAGAGAAGGGGGAACGACGCATCGTGCGCAGTTAAGTAAGAAGGCCAGGATTAGAACAACCCCGTTAGGATGTAGCTGGGCCGGGGCTACCTTGTAAAACTGAAGAATCTCAAGGAAAAGAGGGGGGAAGGGCAGGCTAAGCCCATACTGGAAATGGATCCGGGGGATGCAAGCAACCTCTCGCTCGGAGACTCCCTGGGGAAGCTTAGAAAGGGAGGCATTTAAAGGAAGGAGAATAAAAGAACGCTTGGCTAGATCTAAAACGTCCCTATCTAGAGAAGGAGAATCCCCGGGGACATCAAAAAATTTGAGACCCACTGGACGCACTCCATGAGTAGGCCCCCGGGGAAGGTCGTCACCCACTCCCTCGCCAAGCACCCCCTCATCCTGACCATCTCGGGAATGACTAGGATGCTCAGTCAGGTTCGAGCCCGCTTCATCCAGGGTCGGCGCACTCGGGATATTTAGCTCCCGGGGCATGCTGAGAGCCTCGGAAGGGGAACCCGGGGAGGAAATCGGGGAGGAAACCAGGTTATCAGCAGCCCTAAACTGGACTTCAAACTGATCTGGAACCCCCTCGGTGTCCAAGGAAGAGGTGGAGAGAAGAGGGGAACCCATGAAGAGAGGAAAAAAAAAGGGAGTTAGAGCTTACTTGATTGGAAAGATGATTGGAAAAGCAGAGCGTCTGGAGGAAATTTGATGAAAGTAAACTTATGAGAAGGGGGTTAGGACCCTTATATAGACGGATGAATAGGAATCGTCACCTCAAAAGGAGGAAAAGCAATGATGACACGGTGAACGAGGTACTGATTAATGCAGAAATAGGGAAAGGCGGTGTCGTCAGAAATTTTTTTTGACACGAAGGGGTCCTACCGAAAGAAATAACAGCAGTAGGAGGAGCGTAGGAGACCAGTCCCCCGCATTCTCGAAGCCCGGACGACTGGTCTGGGGGGCTAGTGATAATACCGGCCCAGGATCTAACTGGGCCGGGAAAAGGGCATGCGGCCCAGGAGTGGGAAAGCAGCGCCTCTCCCGCGAGAGGCACATCCGGACAAGAAGAAGGACAGTAGTGACAAGGATTAGTGGTCCTGAGTCTTATCCAAGGCAGGCAGCCTCAACTATAAATACTAGTCCGAAACAGTGAACAAGGTATGTGACTTATATCTCTCTACTTCATATTGAGAGCATCTTCCGTACGTTTTCCCCTCATCGCTATCCCCATCTCATCATCACGCCGGAGCTTCTCCCCCGGGATGCCTCCCGGGGATTGTTTTGCAGGATCGGTGCGGGCTTGCTCGGAAAGAAGCCCGGATAGCGTCAACTCCCGGGAGACGGACGGATTTTGGTAGCATCAGTAAGTGTTTTATATCAGCTGCAATGTTTCACTTAATTCAACATACAGTCAGCAAAATCTAATAATTGATACCTATTAGATTTCACTGAACACGCACGGAACTCAGAGAGAGCATCCATGAACTTGAAAGGCAGCAGAACTGTTCGGGTTCCACGTGTATTTTGGGTAGTTATTTTCTCTACCTCTCTAAAAGTATAATTTGGCTAACTAAATACACATTACCTTTGTTTTTTTAATATACATGTAGGGCTTGACTACCACCAAAGCTTTGATCATGCAATTCTGCGGAGGAAAGACGTTGGTATAGTTTTATGCTTACTTGAAAGTACTAAGTTTTTGGTTCGGTGATGAAATTTAAATACCTATGCCATCAATATAGTACCATTAGTTTCAATCTACATACATATTTTGTTCTTCTTGATTCTATCCAACCATTTTTCCCCTCTCAGGGAAAGAAAAAAAAAGAATTTTTTGGTTCCCAGCTTGACAATTCTTATAAACTAATGTTGTGATCTTTTTATAGCATGCACTATTAACTGATTTGAACATCCTTTTACAATTTTGAAGAATAATTTGTGGTCTCATTAACTTAATTGGGAGAGATTGATGATACCTTGGTGGATTAAATTTCTGGATGTGAAAACGATTCAGAGATGGGCTAACATAATATTCATCCATTGCCTATATTCTAATATAATGATATGTTGAGCTAGCCTTTGCTGATTCTACCGGTGAATTAGTTTGATGATATGTTGAGCTAGGCTTTGCTGTACTAGATGCTTTACTACGTGTGTTGTTGTGAAAAGTGGATGTGTTAATGAAATCGCTGAGAAGATTGTGAGTTTCTGTTCAAACTCTTTATGGTGTTGGTTGTTGTGCTGATATGTACACAAGATGTTATGTATGATATAATCTCAAGTAGCATATTTGCATCCATTCTTGATTGGGCGTGTTTTGATTTTGTCAGAATATTCACCAGCCAGTCAGGATTGTAAGCTATTCAGGTTGACCTTAGAACTTTTGCATAATCTAATTTGATGAGTTCTGCGCGGTGGGGAAAATGCCTGATACTGTGTTTATTTTATTTTTCTTAGAAAATGAAACTAGACGCAAAATACTGTACTCTCTATGTAAATGGTTATGGTCATTTTCCTTGCTTGTTTGTATGATCTTCAGTTTCCTGAAGAGGGATATTGAATTGCCACTATTTACATGGCAGGGGTGTTGAGGATCCGGCATTGTGGCCAGGCAAAGTTGGAAACAGATGGCCAACTATTGATGACATCACATGGTATATATTTGTTTATGGATAATTTAGTAATTGTTGATGGTGAAATTTTGAAACAACATTTTTATTACCTTAATTGTAAGCCGAGTTTGCATTTTCAACATCATTTACATGCTGAAACTGCCCAATAAATAAATTTCAAACTTGCTAAAAAGCTTTGTTCAATAAATAAATCTCAGTATAGGTTATGAAATGCTAAAACTGGAATAACTAAATCTCAGTACAGGTAATGAGCCAAAGGGGGTTAGCATATGCTGACCAGGTGTGGATGGAATGGCAGGAAAAGAATACTAATAGGTTGACACACACCATTCTTTTGTTGTTTTCTGGAAATAAAATGCTTTTACAAAAAAAATCAGTTTTCCCAGTACTCAAATTTCCTGTTGTATTTATAACACCTTGGTTTTTTTCTTGCTAGACAAAGAATAGAAACTGAAATGGAATGGATTTTAGGTTTGAGAGGACTCAGATTTCTGGATATTGTTTACAGGCAGCATGCTGCAAAACAGTGAGTGAATGGGTGTTATTTTACATTCTGTATTTTCTTCAATGGTTTAACATGTCTACGTAGGAAATTATGATATGGGAACGTGTGTATACGTTGGTGACATATTACACTGATTCTGGGATATATTTTGTTAAGAAGATTATTTCCTATCTTCTCTTGTACACTTCTTCTTTCCATGGGCTGATGCTGCACGGAGTGCAGCTCCCCACCTAGTTCTAATATAAAAAGGGGAGTTTATTTGCCCAGGCCTGTTTTAGGTCGTTTGCCGGTTATTTCCTTCCGTCTTTTGTCTTTTTGCGTAGAGTTTCCTCATCCTGGCTTCGTCTCAAATTCGCGGGTTCCTCCAGTCACCCACCGTTAATTGCCCACCTTCGCTATTTTGCCCCTGTCCGTTTCCACCCGGTCACCTTTTTTCTCCAGCCGATATCCACGATCTAGACCCACAAACATGGCATCTTCTCCAGTTTCAATGGTGGCGAGTCACCATCTGATAGATTTCGGCGTTGTTAACCATGACGTGTTGGATATTAGAAGGTTCAGGTATGTTACGTAGCATTCCGCGCTCTTATCTTTCATGACCTTTCTGTCACAGTGTTTTTGCCCAAATCTGTTCCCGTAATCTTATCCTTCTGTTCATGCCCAAATCTGTTCCCTTTTTCGTTTCTTTGGTGTGGAGTTCTGAGTACACGGTTTCAATTCATGTTGATTTCGTTTTCTTTTCTTTAGTGGATTATACAGTTCCACTTTATGCACTTTAGGTATTTGATAAAATTCCCAAACCAAAGCTAACTTGGTTTCAGTCTCCCATTTTTCCTTTTTCCAATTAGTTTAGGGTTGCATACAAGAAATCTGTTAGACCTATATATTATTTCGGGCAGAAATGTAAATATAAAAATTACAGGGACTAAATTGCAAAATAAATAAATACTGTAAATAATATATATTTATTCAACACTGAATATATTACATGAAATTTAAACATAGATTCGAAAATATCAACATATTCAACTTGGACGGAGTAGTGCGTGCACTGCCCTTGAAACGAAAAGGCCCCGCTATACGAGTCTTTCGCCCCTAGGATAAAACCATCGGGACTAAAGTCAACCTGTGACTGAAGTCCGTACTGGCGCACAGCCCGAAGGCATCTATCACATAATCAACGACTGACCTGAGATTTTGACAAACTCGATGAACGAACTTAGAGCCGACAGAGACAGATTTAGGAGAGAGATTATGAGTGGTGCTTAAGGCTTTGAATGAGATTGTGTTTGAGTTCGTTTTTCTAACTGACTCTATGGCTCTATTTATAATAGTTCTACTCAGGTTTACTTTGGCAGAATGAAAGTTCTGATTGATTTCAAAATCAGAGAAAATATTCATCTGATTTGATTTGATGATTCAGCTTAACAAAAATAGCTGATTCACAAAGTTGGAAATATTTGATTTCATCTTTTCACATGCTGGAAATATTTGATCTTATCTTTCCATGCATGTACAGCTGATCCTACGAATTTGGACAGCTTTCTGGGCCTTCTGGAAACTTCTGGGAGATTCAGAAAATACAGTCGGGCCCGGTGCAAAATTGGACGCTAGTCCGGCCACCGGAGGCATAACAAGCCCAAGCCCATCAAGTGATTGATCACTTAAACTCTTAAGAAATATTGACACTTATAAAGTGAACAATTTCTCTCTACGTTTCCAATGTGGGATTTGTACAAAATTCCCATTTCAAGAGACCATCTTTGAGTATCCATAACTCGGTCATTCTTGATCCGATTTGAGTGTTCGAATAGCCGATTTTGTAGGTCTCGCGGAGGAGAATCCAACGGTACCAAAATATCGAGCTAATTCAACTTTTAACTATCTCAAATTCGTGCCCAATGTTTCGGGTAATTACAATATTTCCCTCAAGTTTCCAACAAAATCAACTGTACTCATTCACAGTTTCGGCTCGATTGTATGCTCCACAAGTACAATCTCTGTTGGTCCTGAAGTCCCCCACCTACTTTTCTGTTTTTATTCAGGTAAGCTGTTCACCATGTCCTATAAATTTGTTGGACTAAGTACTTGTTTCCGGCCACTGTTTTGTACCTACCCTTCCAAAACAAGGTTAATAAGCTTCATGATTATCATGTGGCAAGCATATGATATGTTGCCAACTACAAGTTTTGTGGAACTGCAGATTTGATTATTTATGAAACAAAAATAATTCATAGGAAGAGAGGAGTTTTATCTTTAATTATTTCGAACTTGCTTTAGTCCAACTATACAATATATTTTGTCATCAAAATTATTAGTGCTCACTTGGTTCTTCATAGGGAGTATGATAACTACAATGTTTTCGGTTCCGATCTATCTCCAAGTGGAATTCAGGGTGCAAATTTGTATGTTTTTATGCATGCACCTTCAAAACTGAGTTGCCTTTGTATCCCTTGTAACCCACTGTCCAGTACCTTTGTTAATAATAATGATAATAAGGATTTCTTGCATGTTTAACTGAGCTTTTAGTACCTTTGCATGTGTAACTTAGCTTCCACTACTCTCTCGATATGTTCAGAAAGGATATTCTATGGTAGTCAAATGTGCTACATGAACTTCTTTTACCTTTGTTTATTTTCTGATCTATGTGCTTTAACTTTTCTTCATGTGGACCTTATTGCTTTGAAAGTTGGAACCGCTGCATTCTGAAATAATGAAACTAAATGTTGTTGTTGCTAGCGCCCTTCATATTTTGTAAGGAGAATGGTAACCCCAGAGGACATGTCATTTCTTGATTCTGATACATCATCTGCACATTTTAAAGAGATTATATCATTTTCTTATGCATAAACACACTAATTATGATGTCCTTCCTTTCAGAATGTCTATATTGATCTGCCTATCAAATTCTTATTGCAGGTTTATTTAGGCTACAATATTGTACACTTTGCAGCAAAGTTCGGCTCCTACAGCTGAGTTACTAGCTATTCTGGTCTTTCATTTTCCTGGTAAGTTTCTCAATTGGCCTTCTGTACATCGTGTTTGTTGCTTACCTATTAGCCTTCTATACATCGGCCCTGTCCAATAGGGTGCTGCAATTGGTAGCTGGTGCTGGAAGGTGCTGGAGGGTGCTGGAGGGTGTTGAAATTAAATTAAAATTGTACAATTATGATGTACATAATTATGAAACTATATATTTTAAGAATGATTAATTCGTACAAAACATATTGAAACTAATTCTAAAGAAAAATAATTCTTTTAAAAAAAAAATCAATCATTCATGTCTGTGAATAGTGACAAGTGCTGGAGGGTGTTGGAGGGTGATGGAGGTGCTGGAAATAAGCTGAACTGGACAGGGCCATCGTGTTTGTTTCTGAAGTAGTTTACCAGTTATGTCGCAAAGAGAAATAGGGCAAGAATCTGAAATTGGCCAAAGGCTTAGAACCTCTAAACATACCAAGAGAAAATATTCATCTTTATTTGAGCGTAAACAGGTCAAAAATGCAAAGCGTACGAAACTAGAATGTATAGCATCTACCAGCACACCTTCTATTACAACTATTCCTGACCCTTTAAATCAGCTACCAAATAGTCCAGATGTATTACCAGCTGCCCCCAATTGCAAATATTGCAATGCAAAACGTCTTCATCTAGAAACTCCATCCTTCTGCTGCTCACTTGGGCAACTAAAGTTATCACCTACTGAAATGCCTTCAGAATTACTTCAATTGTGCCTCTCCAATTTTGATGATGGTACCCATTTTCGTGACTGTATTCGTAGTTACAATAATATGTTTGCATTCACATCCATCGGTGGTGGACATTGTGACAAAAGTTTAGCTACAAGAAATCAAGGAATATATACATATCGTGTCTAAGGTCAACTTTATCACCAAATACATCAGTTAAAACCACCTCATAAACACCCTAAATACCTTTAACTCTACTATTATGACACTGAAAATGAAATTTCTCACCGCATTTCTATTAGCCCAAAATTTCAGGAACCTCTTGTGCCAAAATTGATAGATATTCTACAGCGAAACCCATATTCAACTTTTTTCCGGAGTTTAAATTGTCTAAATAATTTAAATGAATATAAAATTGCCTTATCTACTGATCCTAATTGTAATCCTCATGTTTTCAATAAATCTACTGTGTCTCAAGTAGCCGCAATATGGTTAGAATCAAGTACTGAGGAACTGAACCCAGAACAACATATTCAGGTTTATTCACAAAATAATGAACCTCAAACTATTAAGCAATTTTTTGGGTGCTACGACAGTCTACAGTACCCATTTATTTTTTCTAATGGTGACCCTGGTTGGCATAGAGGAATTAATAGATTTAGTAGAACAAGAAATGTACTCCCAAATACATATAATGACACTACCCATGACATTCGTAACTACACAAGTGCTGAAGCTTTTTTAGACTTTGAAAACCAAACTTCGACAAATAAAGACAGTAATAAAAGAGTTTCATGTCGGCAATATTATTGTTATAAACTACAAATCAGAGAAAATGATAAATCTTTCTTACTTCATACAGGTAGACTTTTACAGCAATACGTTGTAGATATGTACATTAAAATTGAAATCTCAAGACTACAATTCTTTAGAAATGATGAAATGCAAAGTCGTTTGCGAAATGAGGTGTATCATGGTTTAGTAGATGGTATTGCACAGGGCTGTAGAACAGATGCTGATGTTGGTAAGCATTTTTTCTTACCAATTTCATTTATTGGAGGTCCTAGAGACATGCGTAATAAGTACATGGATGCTATAGCTTTAGTTCGACATTATGGAAAGACTGATATATTTTTAACCATCTTCAAACCCGAATTGGCCTGAAATTAAAGCACTTTACTTCCCTTCTGATGAAATCCAAAACATACCTGATTTGGTTGCTAGAGTATTTCGTTCAAAGCTTGAAATGCTAAAAAAAGAACTATTTAAAAAATAAAATTCTTTGGTGAGGTTATTGCTTATACTTATGTAATTGAATTTCAGAAAAGAGGCTTACCTCATGCTCATTTCTTGCTAATTTTAAGTCGAGCTTCAAAATGTTTTCTACTGAGGCTTTTGACAGAGTTGTATCCGCTGAATTGCCTGACCCGGAAAAGGAACCGTATTTGTTTTCTTTGGTAATAAAGCACATGATGCATGGTCCTTGCGGTATACATAACCCATCTTGTGCTTGTATGAGAAATAACTCTTGTAAATCTCACTACCCTAAAGAATTTTCAGATTCGACAACATTTGGTAATAATTCATATCCTATTTATCGTCGTAGAAATAATATTTTTGTTGTGACAATAAGAGGTGCACAACTTGATAACCATTGGGTAATACCTTATAATCGATATCTTCTTGCTAAATTTAATTGCCACATAAACGTCGAAATATGCTCAACCATTCAAGTTGTAAAATATATTTATAAATACATTTATAAAGGACATGACAAAGTTCTGTATACATTACTTCCAACTGAACAAGAACCTGCAATAGATGAAATCAAAACATTTCAACAGGCGAGATGGATTTCCCCTTCTGAGGCAGTATGGCGTATATTCAGTTTTGATCTTAGTCAAATACATCCTTCTGTTATACGTTTATCTTTACATTTAGAAAACCATCAATGTATAACATTTTATGCAAATCAGTCTCTGGAAATCATCACTGCAAATTCATTCCTTAAAAAAACTATGCTTACTCAATTTTTTCGTATGAACAAGTATAATACCTTCGCTAAAACTATAAACTGTTTATATGTAGAGTTCCCTCAATATTTTAGATAGTATACCAATTGTAGAGAATGGGAACCCCGTAAACAAAGAGAAGTAATTGGTCGTATTGTGAATTGTAGTCCATTTGAAGGTGAAAGATTTTATTTACGGTTACTCTTAATGCACGTAAAAGGACCAACTTCTTTCCAACACTTAAGAACAGTAAATGACATTGTTTTCGATACATATAGAGATGCTGCAAAAGCGCTAGGACTAATGGAAGCTGATGATACTATTGAAATGTGCCTTCATGAAGCTTGTACTTACATAATGCCTGCTGCTTTACGGCAATTATTTGCCAACATTCTTATTTATTGTAACCCTCAGAATCCCAAGGAATTATTTTTAAAGTCTGAGGATTTCATGTTTGAAGACTTTAAACAAGATAAAACATTTACTTCGAGTAGAGTTAGACACAAGGTTCTAGATTCCTTGACTTGCCTCCTGCACTCAATGGGTAAAAAACTTGAAGATTTTTTCTTTTTTCATAATGACATACACATAAGCTCAGAGAACAATTTAACTAGAGAACTAGCGGCAGAAAAAAATATTGTTGTAACTCCAGAAGATTTATTAGCTGTGAATAAATTAAATGAGGCACAAATATTTGCTTATGACCAGATACTATATCATGTGAATAACAATTCCCCAAAAGTTTTTTTCGTTGATGGTCCTGGAGGTATAGGAAAAACATTTTTATACTGAGCCCTTCTTGCAACAATAAGATCAGCTGGAGGCATTGTACTTGCCACTGCTACTTCGGGAGTAGCAGCATCTTTACTGCCAGGTGGTCGAACTTCTCATTCAAGGTTTGAAATCCCATTACATGAAAATGATTCTAGATGTTGTAGTGTAAGTAAACAAAGCTCCCTGGCTTATTTGATGAAAGTAGCAAAAATGATTATATGGGATGAGGCTACAATGGCCAAACGTAATATTACTGAAAAACTTGATGAAATGCTTAGAGACAAAATGGGTACAAACATAATTTTTGGTGGTAAAATAATTTTTTTCGGTGGTGACTTTCGCCAAACTTTGCCAATTATTGTTAATGGTACAAGACAAGAAATAATAAATTCCACAATAGTCATGTCTCCTTTATGGAAGCAGTTCGAAAAATTGAAGCTCACACAAAATATGAGAGCATTATTAGATCCAGAGTTCTCAAATTATTTGTTGAAAGTTGGTGATGGAACAGAGGATACCATTAGCCAGGATGAAATTCTAATTCCATTTAATAGTTTGAGAGAAGCTGTCTGATCCTGTCCTCCTAATTGTGATTGCCCACGAGCATCAGAACAACAGGTTGTAGAATACTGACCACTGCAGAGGCTACACAATTGCATCCAAGGTAAACTTCTATTTCATTACCATCATCTAATGAATTCTGATTGTGTTAATCAATCTACATTGCTTCACTTTTTCTTATTTTTATACAACTGTCCAGGCTGACAAGGAACAAGAACTATGTTCAACTGGTTATTTTAGAGAATGTTTATGACAGGACCAGGTCACAAACTCCCAATTCCGAAGGATTAGTCAAATCAAAAGTTTGACTCCAAGGGTATAACTCTAATCCTGTCATTTGCATTCCTTCATTAAAAGAATTACCATCCTATATGGTTTTGAACAGAGAAAGTCATTGTGGATCAAAGGCAATCTCAGAGCTTTCTACCACATGACTTGTCCAAGTTGTTCCAAACTATGTGGAGCAGCTTCTGGGGTATGACTTCCTTTGTGCATTGGAACAGAGATTTCCCAAAAGCATATGCAAAGTAATTTATTTCAACTTTTACAATAACCTATACGAAAGAAGGCTTTACCACAATGCTTACAATGTAACACATTATTTATTAATTTAGATAGCGGTTTAAAGTACAACAATTTGATGGAAGTGGAAGTTTAAATGTGACCATTTGTTTCCTTCTTTTTAATGTAAGTACTCTGTTTATTAATCATATAATGACCATAGTGTTCTTGCACTTGTAGAACGTCAATAAACTATCTTTAGTCTTAACATAATGATAAAATGGATGATGCTTGTTGGGTAAATGTGTTTTATTCCATGTTGCACTAAGTAAATGTGTTTAATTTTGTATTCCATGTATTTTTGGGGTGACTTATTGGTTTTCAGACCAACATGATGGTAGCTTTTGTTCTTCTGTCAATAAGCAGTTCAAGACGTTCAAGAAAGTAAATCTTGGAAACCAGTGGAATTCAATTTGAAATGCAGGCTCTTGCTGCTTCCACTTCTATTCTTTCTGCTCACAATGCTCATACTGTCCTTGAGGAGGACATGGTAACTTGACATCTTTCGTAAGCTATTTTTATCAATACATGTTTTTGAAACAGTTATTGGACCGCCTGCCTATATGTGTTTTCGATTAGAAAATCGTATATTTATTGTGCTTTTGCATAATAGGAATTGCTTTGTTCATTTCAGTTGTCTCGTATAATTAAGCAAGGAAAGATAAATTTCTGTTGTAGGGACATGATTATGAGGATGATTACTGACTTCGGCATCATGGTTAAATTGAATCCATAAGATTCTCAAGGTAATAATTGTCTTCTTCCTTTCTACGTCCTCCCAAAACTATGCTATAGGTTTGGATACATAACACCGATATTTTTTCCCTCATTGGTGCACATGTTCTGTGTATGGCCAATATGACACACCTCTCCAACATGTACAAAGCTTATTAGTTGCAGTTCTGCTGTAGCTTATAGGAAAATAAAACATGGAGGAAGCACGGTTTCGAGAATTGAAGTCTGCTCTGCTCCCAGAAATGAGGTCTGCGGAGTTACTAATAGAGTGCGGCCGCCGGACAAATACAGCGTTGGAACCGCCATTCTCTCCAAGTGGATCAGGTAGCTGTTGTTTCCGGCGGAATCGACTATGAATTCGGCGTCGCAGATTCGCCGGACGTGAGGGAACGCCGCCATGGGGAGGCATTGGAGGGATTCCGTGTTTAGCCAGGAGTGCATTTTGTGGCTGATGCTTTGGTGCCAGAATGCAGCTGCACCGTTCGTATCGTGGAATCGCACGCACTATCGCTTTCAGGAACCTCTGCCTGGCGCATCCCTTCTCGGTTTGGAACGTAGGAAGTAGGTTGTCTTTCCCAAGTATTGCAAGTAGAATATAACAGAAGTGGATTATAATATATCTACTTTATTGTCTCAAATTGTAGTCTTCTCTACATAATTTTGAAGGATAAATTGACAACTAATTTCATTTTTCCACGGGCTAATGCTGCCCCCAGTGCAGCCCCTACCTAGTGTGTATATATAATAATTGTACCTTGTTTGCTTGAGTTTTTCTCTATATTAGTTCATTTTCATTAAAAAAAAAATTCCAGTTCAGTTCTTATATTTAAATTTTTTTCAGTTCAGATAAATATATATATATATATAATTTTCAGTTCAATTCAATAATTTTTCACTAAATGTTATTATAGATTACAATGAGAGAATGTCTTATGTGAGATAATTTCTTACTTTCAACCATGATCTTTTATATATTAAGCACGATCATTCATTAAGTACATTATTGATGATATAGTCACTTTCATGTTTGATCTTTTCACTATCAAAACTGGTCTTTTGCATATTAAGTTTGATTATTCTATGAGACTAAAAGCAAAAAAAAAAAACAATCATGATTTTCTAGATGAAATTGCTAATACATAATTTACGTTTTTAATATGGTTTGCACCAAAAAGTTTTGCTCAGGTTCAAATAGGTCTACTTTTTCCGGATTTCTCCATGCAGTTACGTTTTTTTCATGCAATTCCACATTTTTACCAAAATACCCTCAAATGCCCCCTTACATTTTGGCTAGCTTTTTTAGCCTTAGTAATATTAAGGACAATTTTGTAAAAATTTGGACATGCATAAGAAAAACGTACCTGCATGGACAATGAGAGAATGTCTTATGTGAGACCAGTCTCATTTGACATTAGGGATAAATGTTGATCTTCTTACTTTCAAGCATGATCTTTTGTATATTAAGCACGATCATTCATTAAGTGTATTATTGATGATATAATCACTTTCATGTTTGAACTTTTCACTTTCAAGACTGATCTTTTGCATATTAAGTCTGATTATTCTGTGAGACTTAAAGCAAAAAAAGCAATCATGATTTTCTAGATGAAATTGCTAATACATAATTTACGTTTTTAATATGGTTTGCACCAAATATTTTTGCTCAGGTTCAAATAGGTCTACCATAAGGAATTTTTTTCCGGATTTCTCTATTCAGGTACGTTTTTTTCATGCATGTCCACATTTTTACCAAAATACCCTCAAATGCCCCCTTGTATTTTGGCTAGGTTTTTTAACCTTAGTAATATTAAGGACAATTTTGTAAAAATTTGGACATGCATAAGAAAAATGTACCTGCATAGAGCAACCTCCTTTTTTTTTTTTTTTTCTTTTTTCTATTGGAAATTTTTGAAAACAAGAAACCATCATTTTCATTAATGGACTGAAATTTAATTCGGGTAATTTTCCCAAGCGCGGGATTTTATGGCGGCAAATTTCCCGCCACGATCTCCCGCCATTGCTCTAGACGCCTCTCTTTATAACACAAACAAATCGTTCACACTCTAAAGCCTAAAGCATCTCTCACCATCACACAGTCACACAGTCACACAGTCACACAGTCACACAGTCACAGCTTCTAAGCCTCTATAATTTCTTAGATCTAGAGAAATGGTTGCCGCCTTAGGCCCTGGTAAATTCTACGGCACCAGCCTTCCCAGGCCAAGAATCTACACAGATGTGAGATTCAGCGACGAGCGTGTGGATCCGCCGGTTTCCGTCACAGATCCGTTCATGTGCTGGGCGGAGGAGGCTCACTGGTCCATGGGCGGTCTCAGCTGCAAGCGCCTCCGCCTCCAAGGCCGGATCGAAGGCAGCGTCGAGAAGCTACGGGCCGAGCGCGAGAAATCGTTCAAAAAGAGCCTGAAGGGAAAAATCGTGATGAAGATTGGGGTTGGCAGCCCTCGCACACCACCTGCCCCTGTGGCGAATAAGCGGAAGAGGATGATGGCTCTGTTGGATGAGGAGGAGGAGGAGGAGGAAGAAGAGGAGCCGAGAGTGGTGGAGAAGAAGAAGGTAGGTCGGAAGACGGCGAGGAAATTGGGGGATGATTTTGACAGGGTGGCGAATGAGAAGAAGAGCAGCCCGGCGAGAGGCGGCGTTGGGGCTGCGGTTCTGGAGGCTGTGAGGAAGCAGAGCCCTAGGACTGAGGGGGAGGAAGTTGAGAAATCCAAGGGCAAGGTTGGCAATGGGAAGAAAGGAAAAGAGGCAGCCAAGACAACAAGGAGTTCACCCAGGTTATCAAAGAAGAAATGAACTTTGGCTTTCTGATTTGGTGAGCTTGATGGTTCTAGAATTTAGCATTTCTTTTATATGTGCATAGTGTTGTTCTTGATCTGGAAACATGGATGTATTGCAGTTTGCTAGTATCTGAATCTTATGTTCCCTTTGGCTTGATTACTCTCTTTGTTATCTTGGCTTATGACCTATTAATGTATTTTAAAGTTCTGTTAGAAAATGATTGGTTCTTTTAGCAGATTAACATTGCATAGAGGAATGTGTGACCATCAAAACTGGTTCATCAATAACCCCAATTTGACATGTTAATAAGCAATTGGTTCATCGATCTGTCTCTTCGGTGGGTGTAGGGTTTTATGTAAACATGTGCTGGCTGCCTAATTGATGTGCCATTAGATCTTTACATTAGAACAAATTTGGTTGTAAGAAACTGGATAGTTGGCGATTTGGCTGATGTTGTCTTGTACTTTTCAACAAATTTCTGAAAAATTTAGAAGCTTTCGGGCTGTTCCTTTATATCACAGGAACAGACAATCAAAGCTGTTTCTTACTGGTCATCTACTTGTAAAATTATGAGAGGAGGAGCAAGAATACATTCAGGGAGAACTCATTTTTAACCTTATGCACATACTCATGTTTAGCAAGAATACATTATGCTTATTGATGCGTTCTGCATTGGTGATGTGCTAAACTGCTAATTGCTTAGCCATTTTGTGTCTGGTATGCTTCCATTGCTCAGCTGCAATTCTATACGCACCAAGGAAGAATTTGATGGTTAAATTACTGGAAAACATACCTTTAGCTGGATCTGTTAATTCGAACACATTTAAAATCAAGGTTCAAACAATCGAAGTGGGAAAAGCTTTTACAGGCACCTCAAATCTATCGAAACTGACGAGTTCTTCAGTCCTACTTGAACAAGAACCATTGGTGTACCGTTTTATGAGATGGGATCCCATTTTGATGGTTCTTTTGCCATCAGGAAACCTCATCATGCCTTATCATTTGATGCCCATGGAGGTCTTATGTACACCTTTCATTTGAAATAAAAACCAGTAATAGCAGCACTGCTTCAAGATTAATCCATGGAGCACTGTTTCTGATCTTATAGTAAGGGGCTCTTTAGTTTCAGCTATAGCTGCTGCTCTGGATGATTTCTCTATTACACCTTGTTTGAAAAGCATGCCATGCTATCTCACTACAGTGTCTGCCCCCCGAGATAGGTTTGGATTTTGGCAGCAAGACTATAGCATTACCAGGATTATTTCATTGGATTCATTATGCCATTTACAGCCATGCTCAATTCCATGATGATTTAGGTTAAGCCTGAATGCCACCTGAATCCCGAGCTCTAACTATGATCCCTAGGCCAATGACATGATTTGAACCGTTCACTGGTATTTCCAAGGCTGCTTTCATGATTTTGTTTTCGTTTCTCGGCACGAAATGGTTTGGGAATCAAACTGTGGATCATCACCATTTCTTTTGCCAGTTTTAACCAAAAGGATCTGGTAAACCATCTCCATGATCTTAAAACCAGTCTTTCAAATTTAATTTTCCTACAACTCATGGCTTACCAAACTCTCTACTTTGAGCTGATTTTTTCCTTTACAATTAATAAATCCCTCTCAATCCAACTTGTTGAATTGCACACTTACCAATAGCGGATCGCCTATTGTTATCCTGTCACCATTCCCAGCTCATCTGCCACTAGATGACGAAAATCTGGATTCAGCTTTGAAATACTCAATTAATGTTCTCGATTCGCTCATTCCATCCATGCGTTAATGTTCACATGCAATGCACCTTCAATCTCTCGCTTCCATTGATTTACAAATACCTCAAATTCCCCAAGCTTATTAGTAGTAAATGGAAGGATTCTTCATCATATGCCTTTTGCATTCAGCAGTAGCTACAACTTGTGGCGGGTTCATCATGTTTTATCTGAACGAGATCTCCGTAGTCGGGCACGGTATCGAGACGACGAGAAAGCTGATGGGATCGAATCCGCACGATCAGCTGTTGATACAAACATCGGATTCATTCGCAGGGCTGCTTCTGTTCGTCATCGGATACTTGCTGTTCATGGTGGCTTTTGTCAAGAACAGGGAGTTTCAGAGCTTTTTCGCAAAGGGCTTTATTCTTGTTCATCTCTTGGTAGGGCTTTGGAGGGTCTATTTTGAGAGGAGGGTTGAGGATTTAGCCTACGATTGGCCTAGACAGCTGCTTGGTGACTTTGTTCTTGCACTTTCATGGCTCTTCTTTCTTGCTTATTCATGGAGGGAAAAATATGATTGACTTTCTTTCTCCATCTATGATTTGCCTTCAGCAGCCTGCAGATCCAGCACAAGTTTAGCCCGGTATTATCCTGTATAGCAGCAAGAGATTTCAGAGCTGATTGCCAATGCAGCTTTTGTGGCATTAGATCTAGAAATTCTGCCCTTGTATTTGGGAGCTGCTGATTTCTCTTATTTCATCGCTGATAATAGCCAATGCTGTATGATCGTCTTCTTCTTTTTTAAAAGTTTTTTTAAAATCTGACACTTTGTCTATCACGTTTAAAGGACATTGATAAAGCTGAACATGGTGCTAACTCACACTATTTGGTGATGCACATATATAAGGGGCCGTTTGGTTGAGGGGTTTCAGGAAAACGAAAGGGAATCAGTGATGTTGATTCCTTTTGTTGATGTTTGGTTGTAATTTTTTTGTTTTCCCTTTCTCCATTTTCCATGTTTTGTTTCCCCAAAATTCTTAATCCTCATTCCCTACTCCCCATGGGCTTGAGATTCCCCATTTTCCCTCTTAGCCAAAATCAACTATCACCACCAACACTCCGGTCATCGCTCCCGTCGCAACCACCACTTCGGTCACCATCACCGTCGTCGCCACCACGCCGCCACCACCACTCTGATTGTTGTCGCCGCCACCGCTCCCGCCGCCACCGCTCCCGCCGCAACCACCACTTCGGTCACCGTCACCGTCGTCGCCACCACACCGCCACCACCACTCTGATCGCTGTCGCCGCCACCGCTCCCGCCACCACGCCGCCACCACCACTTTGAACACCATCACCGTCGCCACCACTCTGATCACGATCACGATCACCGCCGCCACCACTCCGATCACCATCACCGCCACCGGCACTCCGGTCACCACCACTCTAGTCACCGCCACAACCACCGCCACTCTTATCCCCGTCACCATCCCAATCACCACCACCACAACTCCGATCACCGTCGCCGCCACCGCTCAAGCCACCATCACGCCGCCACTCCGATCACTATCACCGCCACCCCGTCACCACCACCGGCACTCCGGTCACCACCACTTTAGTCACTGCCACTCTGATCACCGTCACCATCCTGCGCCACCACCCGGCCAGTCACTGTCTCCACACCACCACTCAAATTACCGCCACTTCCGCCGCCACCACCATCCCGGTCACCACCACCGCCACCACCATCCCGGTCACCACCACCGCCACTCCCTACCACCACTATCAGTCCATTCACCACCACCATCATTCATTCCCTGAATTTTGAACCAAACAAGAAAAAAGACAATGAAATGGAACTTGATTCCGTTACATGACTTGAACCAAACAAAATGGGGAATCACCCACTTTTCCTTTCCATTCCTTTCTATTTCCCTGTGTGAACCAAACGGCTCCTTATTTTTTAAAGAGAGGAATAGGTCGAGAAGGATGATGTATTGGGACCTATATTGGGTTATAGGAAAGTAATTTATATGTACCAAACAAATCTAAACATTACAAAATGATAGAAGAGTGGCAATTACAAAACCATTTTATACCATCATAGAATGCCAGCGAATACACGTTTAATACTGCCCATGAGCCCAGCATGAGGAATGAATCTCGAGTCTATAGTGAATCACAATAGATGGTATGGCTATTTCTACAATTATACATGTAATGATAGACTTATACGACAGTAAATACTTTAAACCTAAACATATTCACACATCTAATTTTTTTTTTATGGAAAATTTTCTTCTATTAATCGCTCAAAAAAGGTTCATACAACTGTTTGGCCATCACTCTAAGCCAACATTTAACAAATGTAAAACCGAAACAACTATTCTACAGCCACAAAAGGTACAGTGGCGAGGGTCATAACAAGTTCATCAAGGTATTGCTAGGATTTTCATGCTAGAGATTTCATTCCATCTGTCCATGCATATCTTGCTAAAAATGCTTCCACTTTAGAAGTTTTGATGTCTTTAATGTTCCTTTATCTTTTTCCCTATTCTCATTGGATAGATGAAAGGTCCTCCGTAGCATATCTGCGCGCGAGTTGACATGTCAAGATACAAGTCTGCCCAGAAGCAATTCCCACAGAGAAATCTGAGCCTGGTTGTGTCCAACCCGTCAAGTCCTTAGATAGTGTCATGAGCCAAGGTTGGGTAACAGGTTTTTACACCAGCAGCTCAACACCTCTGAAATACCAAAGGTAATCAGTGCGGTACCTACGACACATGTACAAGTTTCATACTAGGGCCATAATCCCTCATCCAGCCCGTCAAATCCTTAGATAGTGTCATGGGCCAAAGCTGGGTAACCGGTTTATACACCAGCAACCCAACACCTCTAAAATATCAAAGGTAATCAGTGAGGTACTTACGACATATGTACAAGTTTCATACTAGGGTCATAACCCCTCATCCAGCCCGTCAAATCATTAGATAGTGTCATGGACCAAGGTTGGGTAGTTGGTTTTTATACCAGCATCCCAACACCTCTGAAATACCAAAGGTAATCAGTGCGGTACCTACGATATATGTATAAGTTTCATTGCTTGGCTATAGAAAGTGTTGTAATGCATGCACAACTTCACTTTTTCCTGCCAATGACATTGTGTACAAAGTTTCATGCTAGGATCTCTTCACTCCATCCTTAACATCAATCAGAGGGGTCGTAACCTGTTTCAATTAACACCTTCAGAGAATCAGCTTGCCTAATTTTCCCCTCGAAGATTCTGTTGTTCCTCTCCCGCCATACATTATAGAAAATGCTGATTAGTCGGTGGAATCTTACTATTTTTCTCCATCCTACCATTCTTCTCATCCTCCTCAGGCATTCCCTGAAATTCCCACCAGCCTCCACCCTGTAATATTTTTGGAGTTCAACTGTGACCTTGCATGTACAAAACAGGTGCTGAATTGTTTCCCCATTCTTCCCACAAAGAATACAAACATCTGTCACATGTGGTATCTTTCCTTTTAACTGAAGTCTCGCTATGGTCGATAATCTCCCTTTTAATAACATCCATAGAAAGAACGAATGTTTAGGGTGTATGCCCGACTTCCATAATATAGTCGTTAGCCAGTGTTTTTCATGACTTGCCCCTTTGAGATACCCATATGCCTTGCTCGTACTGAAATTCCCCTTTACATGAACACATTCCATTAGATATGGCCTAATTTCATTTTTCAGAGATACCAACTTGCCCCAGCTCCAGCTATATTGGTGCCCTTCTAGGCTTTACATCAACACATCTTATGTTGGCACATTACCTATATATCATTCATACATCTCTTTACACACATAAATCTTTAACTGATTTGAGCCTCGAATAGTGTACCACATCGAATAGTGTACCCGGTCCCCCAACCGGGCTTTGATTTACAGATGGTTGAAGTGGTGTTGGAAAATAATCTCTATCCCGCATCAGACAACGATGAGGTTAATGTTCACTATTGAGAGAATCATTAGCAAAATCATCACATGAAGATGATGGCCATTTTATTGGAGTTTTGGCGGGAAATTTGGACCCTGCGGTTCAACCGGGTTCGAGTCACACAGCTAAGATAGCTTAGACAGTTAGTTGACTATAGATTTATGGTGTTTGACTTAGTGGTTACTTGGCTAGCTTAACTTGATTGGTTAGTGGTAGAAAGTTATTTTTAGCTAAGTATATATTAACATCCTGTACAGATTTACATTTCAGATTAATACAAAGAAAATTGGGTCTCACTTTTCCCACCAAATACCATGCTTTCTCTTTCACCTTTACCGTGTGTGTTCTTGGTGGAATACACCAATCTATACTAATTGTGCAAATTATCATGGTATCATAGCTTCAGGGTAGCTCGATCTGTTGTATTCTGTGAAACCCCGACGATCTATGGTGACAGATCTCGATTCTACTGCAACAACATATTCCGATTTCCCCCAAATTTCTGAAGATACTTTACTGCTACTTTGATAATGTCTGACGGAGGAGAGAATTCTGTGTTCCAGGAGATGAGGAAGAGTGTGGGTGGAGACAATGGACATGATAAGAATCCACGCCAAGACCGCGAGGACGACGATGGTTACTTCCGCATCCGCGTTGATGATTTGATGTACTTGCATAATAGTGACTTCTCTAATCAGGTTTTGGTGACTGGGCCACTTAATGAGGTAAACTACCTTTCCTGGAGTCGCTCTATGATAACTGTGCTTGAAATCAGAGATAAGTTAGGGTTTATCAATGGTGATCTTGTTAAGCTTGTTATAAATGATCAGAAATATAAACATTGGACTAGGGTGAACGCTATGGTAGTATCATGGATCAAGAATGCTTTATCTAAGGAAATAGCCAATGGTTTTCTGTTTTTTAATGAGGCTAAGCTGTTGTGGGAAGAATTGAGAGAGGTTTGGTGATAGTCATGGAGCTTTTATCCATCAGCTTAAGAAGGATATAAGTAATCTTAGATAGGAATGAAATCATATTGCTATATACTATACCAAACTCAAAGGTTTATGGGATCTCTATGCATGTATTAGGCCTAGGAGAAGGTGTGTTTGTTGTACTTATTGTAAATGTGGTTATGACAAGGCCATGATGGCTGAAGAAGATGAGGATAAGATGCATCAGTTCCTTATGGGATTGAACTCTGAATACAAGGCCATTACTGATCAGATTTTGATGCAAGACCCCTTGCCAAACCTTTCTAGGGCTTGTGCAATTATTGGGAAGGTTGAGAAGCAGAGAGCAGTACAAACCACTTATCAAGATGGAGGATTTGTTTCTGATATGGCTGGGAACAAGCAGCTTGCTGATATTGTTATTGAAGATGTTCCTCAGAACTCTGCTATGTATACAAAAGGAGGTGGATACCAGAAATCATCTACAACTTATGGAAGAGATGGCAGTAAGCAAAGTGCTCTCAGGAATCCTGATTGGAAATGTGAATACGGTGGCAAGAGTGGTCATGTGAAAGATACATGTTTCAAGCTAAAAGGTTTTCCTGATTGGTTTTATGAGAACAAAGACAAGAGAGCTCAGTTCCAAGCGCAGAGAGGGAGATATTCACCCAGTGCTCCTCATAATGCCCATGCTGTTGGTATTTTGACCTCAGGAAACAATGGAATGGATGAACAGGCTCAGAGTAGCAATGTGATGACAAGTGATATGAACTACCAGATGAGACATATTTAGATACATGATATGATCTCCAACTTATTTTAGCAGGAGTTTGGAAGAGTGATGAAAGGCAAAGGCATTGAGCTTGGAACTCCCACAGACTATGTCAACCTTGCTCATCTGATAAACTTCTCAGGTAGCATTATTTTTAATGCTTGTAATGCTGCATCTTTATTTAACTGTACCTCTTGGATAGTTGACAGTGGAGCAAGTAGTCATATGTGTGGTAACATCAGTCTTTTTCATACTATGTATAAAACCACCACCTTAACACCAGTCCATCTACCAGATAACACCATTAAGTATGTCACAGCCACTGGAAATGTACACTTACCAAATAAGTTGAAATAACCTTACCTTAAATGAGTGCTTACATCTACCATCTTTTCATTTCAACCTATTATCAGTAAGTAAGCTACTCAAGACCACTTTCTGTTGATGTCCTGGATCATCTTCTGTTCAAGATGAACTTTTGCTCTTTACCCCAAGTTCATCTTGAGGGGGTGTGAAAGAATCATTAGCAAAATCATCACATGAAGATGATGACCATTTGATTGGAGTTTTGGCAGGAAATTTGGACCCTGCGGTTCAACCGGGTTCGAGTCACACAACTAAGATAGCTTAGGCAGTTAGTTGATTGTAGATTTACGGTGTTTGACTTAGTGGTTACTTAGCTAGCTTAACTTGATTGGTTAGTGGTAGAAAGTTAGTTTTAGCTAAGTACATATTAACATCCTGTACAGATTTACATTTCAGATTAATACAAAGAAAATCGGGTCTCACTTTTCCCACCAAATACTATGCTTTCTCTTTCACCTTTATTGTGTGTGTTCTTGGTGGAATACACCAATCTATACTAATTCTGCAAATTATCAACTATATTAGTTTGGTATTAGCCAATTGGTTTTATGATGAAATCACACCGGCTTTTATAGTGGACCAGTTTGGGCCTACTACACACATTGCTCGTGTTGTATCCACACTCTTTTGTCTCTTCCTAACGGGTCTGATCAATGATCTATCCCATATAGGGGTCAAAAACATGGACGACAATAAAATCATATCATTGGTGTCGTCATCCATCAAGTGGAAAGCCCGGAGATAACATCCCATCTTTGCGGTGTTTGATCACAAGAAGTACATTGCGAGAATCAAACCATGATGGTTGACGAAAGACGACAGACTCGTATGATGAAAACTCTTTCCCATATGCCGAAGATGAAATCCTTGAAGAAGCAGGCCTTTGCCTCCAAAAGGAGATATTAGATATGAGAAAGAAGACCTAGTTGCAAAAGGAGTTCGAATCCTCAGAGTCACCGGAGCAAAAGTTGGAGTTGCAATCATCTACTAGACTACTAGTAATTGTCTACTAGCAAAAGAAATTCTACATACCCAGTCATGAAATCATCTACTAGTAATCGAACATGTATTATAGTTGGCACCCGATTACAAAAATTTGTTTTGAAATTACATAGCCATAAATGCACTTTTTTTTATAACCAAAACTCTACATTTTACCTTCAAAAATTCAAAAAAAAATCTACGTTTTAACAAAATTTGGAATTAAAAAACGTTTTAGTCAATCAAAATTCAAAATACACCCAATGAAACCCTAAACAAATAAAATCAGGAAGGGTGATTTCCTTTTCGTTTTTCTAAAACCCAACCAAACGGCCCCTTTGTCTATTCCAAATAAAGGCCGTTCAACCCCATCGACCATCAATCATTATGAGCCACGCGGTAACAAGCGCTTGCCCTCCACTTCCACACAATGCTTTATTCACCTCGATTCTGCTGCAAACCCCAAAACCCAATCTTACTGTCCGAACAAAATTCCACCCTTAACCAAAAAGGAAAGAGCCCTGAAACAAACCAACATCTTGAAAAGATCTCAAAATCCAAGCCATCAAGATTGAATCTTCAAGGGCAATTGACCCTCACTCAGCCATGTCAGATGAGATTGTAGGACAACCAGAAAATCCCACTTCTTCTTCACCGAACCCACCTCCAATGATTCTGCTGAGGATTATGAGCAAGAGAAGAACCTGGGTATGCCTATTCGTCGGTGTTTACACGCTACTGCTGTCAATTTCTTGGAATTTCCTTACATCAGTGCTCGCATGGTACGAATCCACTCTGATTGACTCGTCGTCCTCCTCCTCATCCGGCTCGGTTTACTCAGGCTGGCCCGGGCTGTACGCTTCCCTGCTTCTGGGGGTCGCCTTTGGGGTGCTTTCCATGGTGGCGGCGCTGGCGGTGGCGGTTCCGGCGACTCTGGTCACCTGGATTACTGTTCTCGTTCTATTGACCTTTTTCGGGAAGCCCAGAAGGGATTTGGTGATGGAGGGCAAGAAATTGACCGCTGATATCACCGGATTCGTTGTCAAGGTGCTGATCAAAGAAGGGAACATCGTGGCCGCCCTCTGTGCTGTGATTGGGTATTTTGTGTTTGTGAGAAAGAGTAAAGACAACAATGGATTTGGGGTTGATTCTTAGATCTGACTCTCGAGGTATATCATCATATCTGAACTGTATTCCCACTTCATGTGTATATGTTTTCTTGAGTGTAATTTTGTTTCCATGTAACTCTAATCGGAAGAAAGACATAGTTGTTGTATTCTTGTATTTTGGTTAAGCTGGAATTTTGTGACAATGTTAAACTGATCATACTACTAGTGCTAATGGCTTGATGCCTTGAAAATTCTTTTTCTTCATCTCTTTGCTTGCTGCTATACACGAGCTTCAATTTTGGCTGTTCATTTCTGGTCCTTTCGAGTAGATTGATTTTGTGGCCTATGGGTTTACAAAGTTGAATGTTCATTGGTACAAGAAAAGTACATTGGAGAATTATGCTGCCAATTGAAGAAGGGGATGGCAGCTCTTCATTTCGGACTAGGGGAGTTGTTGGACTTGTTTTTGAATTGACTGAGGTTCCGAGCTGCTTTGCTTCAAGTGTGTGTGATTCGGTGGAATGACAGCTCAGGGACTTTAAGCAAACCGAAAACGCAGGATTTGAAAATGTAGTTGCTCACTAGTATATACTAGTACATAGAAGAACTCCTGACTTGTTGGGGGGGTGTTGGGGCAGCCTGTTTTTTCGCTGGTATTTTAAATTACTTTTTAATGTGTTCCCATGAATACACAATAACTCCAACAGAGTAATTTTAAATGGAACTCTAATATATTCAAGAGTTGGCTCTTAGGTGACCTTCACTATATAGTGACCAGATTAAATTGCAAATAGAATATAAGTTTAAAAAATACGGAGGGACCAATTTGCAATTTCAGATTTTTAAAAAAAATCACGCGCTACAGTGTTAAACCACGTGCTACAATGCCGAGCCGCTACAGTACTGATTTGCTACAGTGTCGAGTTGTTACAGTAAAACATAAAACATGAACAGTTTAACTTAAAACATGAACATTTTGACTTAAAACATGTACATGAACATTTTAAGTTGAAACATGAACATTTTAACTTGAAACATAAAACATGAATATTTTAACTTGAAACATAAAACATAAAACATGCACGTTTTAACGTGAAACGTGAACACTTTAACTTGAAACATAAAACATAAATATTTTAAGTTAAAACATAAAACATGGACGTTTTAAAGTGAAACATGAACACTTTAACTTGAAACATAAAACATAAATATTTTAACTTAAAACATAAAACATGGACGTTTTAACGTGAAACATGGACACTTTAACTTGAAACATAAAACATGAACATTTTAACTTGAAACATAAAACATAAATATTTTAACTTAAAATATAAAACATGGATGTTTTAACGTGAAACATGAACACTTTAACTTGAAACATGAACACTTTAATTTGAAACATAAAACATAAATATTTTAACTTAAAACATAAAACATGGACGTTTTAACGTGAAACATGGACACTTTAACTTGAAACATAAAACATGAACATTTTAACTTGAAACATGAACATTTTAACTTGAAACATAAAACATAAATATTTTAACTTATAACATAAAACATGGACATTTTAACGTGAAACATGAACACTTTAATTTGAAACATGAACACTTTAACTTGAAACATGAACATTTTAACTTGAAATATAAAACATAAACATTTTAACTTAAAACATGGACGTTTTAACGTGAAACATGGACGTTTTAACGTGAAACATGAACACTTTAACTTGAAACATAAAACATGGACATTTTAACTTGAAACATTGAAGTACACTGTAGCAAAACACTGTAGAAAAACACTGTACACGCGCGAAAACACTTTAGCGCGTGATTTTTTTTAAAAAATTTTTAAAAATTGCAAATCGGTCCCTCCTTGATTTTCTTTATTGCACTATTTATAATTTAGTCCGGTCACTATATAGTGACGGTCACTCCCAAGACTTTTCCTATATTCAATTTAGCAAAATCATTTTTCGTCTCTCAATAAAGTGACCAATTCTTGGGTGAGGCTGTAGGACCAAATAAACACTCTTTTTTTGTGAGATTTGATGAATTGACAAAAAGATTTTGTTGAGGTGACATGTTTGATGAACTGACACCGAGATTTGATGAGGTGGTATCGAGATTTGATGAGATGGTAGTGAGTTGTGATGAGGTGGCAACAATGAAATTTTCCTTATTTGACATTGCTTCATTGGTGAGGCTGTCTCACAAGAGAATTACTTTATAAAAGTAAGGTATTTAGCAACAATTTTAATGATATTAAGAAATACATAAAAGCCAGCATGACGAATTAACCTAAATTTTATCAAATGATATTTTTATTAAACTGAAATAAACTAAACTGATTTAAAGATAAACTCTAACAAAAAGAGGCTAAATAGATTTATTAGAATCTAGATGAGTACTACGGCTTTGCGGCTCCTCCTTCGATAAATATCTTGATATACTATTATTAATCATTTATGCATTTAATTATTATATAAAAATTAATATTTCGATGTACTTTTAAGGTTTGAAAGTAAATACGTTTAAGAAAAATTTTATTTTATAAATATCAATGAAGTTTTACAATTTACATTTAATAAATTTCTATTATACAAAGGTAATTTTCTCATAAATTTATTTATTTAAAGGAAAAGTCTTGGGAGTGACCGTCACTATATAGTGACCGGACTAAATTATAAATAGTGCAATAAAGAAAATCAAGGAGGGACCAATTTGCAATTTTTAAAATTTTTAAAAAAATCACGCGCTACAGTGTTTCCGCGCGTGTACAGTGTTTTTTCACAGTGTTTGCTACAGTGTACTTCAATGTTTCAAGTTAAAATGTCCATGTTTTATGTTTCAAGTTAAAGTGTTCATGTTTCACATTAAAACGTCCATGTTTTATATTTTAAGTTAAAATGTTTATGTTTTATATTTCAAGTTAAAATGTTCATGTTTCAAATTAAAGTGTTCATGTTTCACGTTAAAACTTCCATGTTTTATGTTTTATGTTTCAAGTTAAAATTTTCATGTTTCAAGTTAAAATGTTCATGTTTTATGTTTCAAGTTAAAGTGTCCATGTTTCACGTTAAAACGTCCATGTTTTATGTTTTATGTTTTAAGTTAAAATATTTATGTTTTATTTTTCAAGTTAAAGTGTTCATGTTTCAAGTTAAAGTGTTCATGTTTCACGTTAAAACGTCCATGTTTTATGTTTTAAGTTAAAATATTTATGTTTTATGTTTCAAGTTAAAATGTTTATGTTTTATGTTTCAAGTTAAAGTGTCCATGTTTCACGTTAAAACGTCCATGTTTTATGTTTTAAGTTAAAATATTTATGTTTTATGTTTCAATTTAAAGTGTTCATGTTTCACTTTAAAACGTCCATGTTTTATGTTTTAAGTTAAAATATTTATGTTTTATGTTTCAAGTTAAAGTGTTCATGTTTCACGTTAAAACGTCCATGTTTTATGTTTTAAGTCAAAATATTTATGTTTTATGTTTCAAGTTAAAGTGTTCATGTTTCACGTTAAAACGTCCATGTTTTATGTTTTAAGTTAAAATATTTATGTTTTATGTTTCAAGTTAAAATGTTCATGTACATGTTTTAAGTTAAAATGTTCATGTTTTAAGTTAAAATGTTCATGTTTTAAGTTAAACTGTTCATGTTTTATGTTTTACTGTAGCAACTCAACACTGTAGCAAATCGGTATTGTAGCGGCTCGGCACTGTAGCGCGTGGCTTGACACTGTAGCGCATGATTTTTTTTAAAATTCTGAAATTGCAAATTGGTCCCTCCGTGTTTTTTAAACTTATATCCTATTTGCAATTTAATCTGGTCACTATATAGTGACGGTCACCCAAGAGACCAACTCTTATTTAAATGAGTTTTATCTATAATTATCTTAATTATTTTATTGAAACAATTCCTTGGAAAAATATGAAAAATGATATAGAATGATAGACAGAAAATTGGATAGCATGCGATTCAGTTGGCGTACGATAAAATTACACTATAGGAAAAACATTTACGTAGGCCCTTTATCATCCCCGTTATATTTAAAAATAATTTAATAAATATATATGGTATACGATAGAATTACGCTATAGGACGTCGTCAAATTTAAAAAATCATAGTAATGTATATGGTAAAGTTTTTTTTTTTTTTTTTTTTTTTGATTGTTTTTATGTGGGAATAAATGGCATATTAGCCTCCCAAAGATGGAGCGTATATGGTAAAGTAATTATTTAACTTGTAATATTATCTATCCCCTATCTAATATATGTTAAATATCTTAACTTATTATGGGAAAGTAGTCATGAACCTTACAAAACTTTCTGCACTGATTAATGATAAAATTTCGTAAATAGAATAAAATATTTTAGTTTCCTAAATATTTTTAATGAATACAAGTTCGTTCATTTCACGCATTTTTAAAATTTAATAACTATTATAAATCCCTTTAGAAATTATATATTTTCTGTATTCAGAAAAACATCTATACGGAAGCACCGTATTTTAGCGAAATACGGATACCTATCAGAAGCAGCCACGTAAACCTTAATTAACCCACTTATTATTATTTACTCCTTCTTTTACCCCATTTAATTTCATCGTGGTAAAACTTCCATATCTCCTCCCACACGCTTAAGTCTTCATTCTGGATTCTTTTGCGGCATCGGCTTCATCGTTCACAAATCAAAACCCTCTCTTCCATTTTGGTAAAACTTTCATATCTCCTCACGCGCCGAGGAGATAAAACGTTCCGCTGCAAAATCTGAGGGTTTATCGGAATTCTGATACGATGAGTTCGATATCTCCGACGATGACAACGAGTACAGGTCCACCGCGCGCGAAAGCGGAGAAATTGGGGTCCGTGTGTTGGTAATTCACTGGCGGCGCCGGAAATGGTATTCTCGTAGGGATGACTTTGGGGATTTTCATCAGTTTTTTTTGCCTGTTTCGCAAATGATGCACTTGAATGATCCTGTTTTTGGAAACTTTTCTCTCTCTAGTGTGTGCGATTACACACACACAAGGTGCGATTAGTTTACTATTCAATATCACTCACGCGCCCCTTTTTTCCTTCAACCTTTTACCCGACAATACCTGAAACACAACTGTTCAGGCAACAACGGTCACAAACGGGTATTTTCCATGGCGGAGCCACCACCTCGGCGTGGTGAAACCACCGCCGGAAACTCTTTTCTCAGAGCTCTAATGTCCAAAAATCCTCCCCTATACTCGTCCCTACCGTCAAACCCTGAAATCAAACCGATTGCGAATAGAGTTAATGGGAAATTGGCTTGTATCTATGCGAAAGAAGATGTTCAGAAGTTTGCCGCCCACTACCGGAACGCCCTCATCGGAAAGTTCACAAATGGGAGGCCTAATATGGAGGAGGTTCAGAAAGAGTTCAAACTCCTCAGATTTGCAGGTAAACACCAAATTGGGTCTCTGGATTATAATCATATATTGATTCGCTTACAAAACCCAGAAGATTTTCAAAATCTATGGCTTAAATCGGTTTGTCAGTTTGGGGGTTTTACTATGAAAGTCCTTAAATGGACTCCTGAGTTTTCCACCCATAGGGAATCTTCTATAGTTCCGATCTGGGCTACGATTCACAATGCTCCCATTCAATATTACAACTTGTCAGCAATTAGGGACTTTGCTAATAGGATAGGCACATTCCTTAAGATGGACATGGCTACTAGCTCACTCTCTAGACCCTCAGCCATTAAAATATGTGTTGAAATGGACTTGCTGGCTGATTGGAACCATTCTATAGTTATAGGAGACCCTGAAAATGTTGTTGAGTGTGGTATAGAGTATGAACAAGTTCCCCTATACTGCTCTCACTGCCACAGGATTGGTCATAGTAATGAAATATGTGGTGTTCTCCATCCAGAATTGAGGAAGCCAGTGCAAAAATCTGGGCAACAGAAACCAGTGTAGCAGAAACCAAAAAATACACAAAACCCTGTGCAGTCTCAGCTCCCAATAGCCAAAGCTAAGAAAAACCTGAAAAGGGCTCCACAGACCAAAGTATGGCAACAGATTCAAGTTGTGCATCAACACTCTTCTGGTCTTTCTCAGCAACAGAAGGATATGATTGAGGTCCACCAGAAGAATACGTCAGACTCCTCTGATGACCAGAAAGATATATTCTCATATGCACTCTCTATTGTTAGTGATGAAAAAGAGGTGATTGAGAATTCCACTGAACTTATCAATCAAAAGGTCTCTCATCAGCCTAGCAGCACGCCTGCATCTTTCAGAGGACTCTCTAAATTCCCAGCTGTATCCTTTTATTCTTTTGATGATATCCTTTCTCCTTCCCAATTGATTGCTCCTAACACTTCACAATGGAAAAAATATCATCAAAAGAATCAAAATCTAGCTATTGTGCCTTACCAACCACCTCTAGAGATATCTAACAGTTTTCAGGTGCTACAAGGGGAATTTGAAGATGTAGACCTGTCAGATAGTGATGCAGACTGGAAAGATGCTACTCTAGAGGATCCCCAAACAGGTATGACTCCACACTCTACTAATTTAACTGTGACCTCAACTGAGTCTAAGACCAAACAGAAAAGGAATCTGAAGGTATTACAATTGTTACCTGAAGGTTCTACAATTGATGGCTGGTTGAGGTCTTCACAAAAAACCAAACATATTTCATCATGATTATGCATAAAATTTTTGCAAATGTTATGGTTTGGAATATTAGAGGCTATGGTACATCACTAAATAGACTAAAGATTTTACTTAGGTCTCATAAAATTGACATGTTATGCATTCTTGAACCTTGGCATGATAAATCTGACATCTTAAATTTACAATATCAGTTACACTTTCAAAACTCTTTGCCTGCAACAAATGCTAAGATTTGGCTGTTTTGGAACAATACCCTAAAAGTGCAATTATTATCTCAATCTGATCAATTTATGCATGCTATCATAACTGATAATGCTAGTCTTGTGTCCTTTAGTGGAGTTTTTGTTTATGCAAAAGTCCTTAGAACTCTTAGAAGACCCCTGTGGCTTGACCTGTTAGCACTTCCAAAATTACCAACAATTTTTATTGGTGACTTCAACACTGTTTCATCAGTGTCAGAACACAAAGGAATCCATTCCCCTCCTTTAGGTAGCATAAGGGAATTTAATTCCTTTATTGATACCCTTGAACTCTTGGAAATCCCAACCGTAGGGAATCATTTTACCTGGACCAACAACAGAACCAAGTCTGAAAGGCTTCTTCAGAGATTAGATAGAGGTCTAGGGAATATGGATTTTCATGCATTATTCTCCCATAGCTCAATTCAAGTACTGAATAGAGCTACCTCTGACCATAACCCTTTAGTCTTAAAAGTCCAGAACTCTGAGCTGCAAATGCCAAAACTATTTAGGTTCCAACAGATGTGGCTCAAGAGGGAAGATTTTGCAGTTTTGGTCAATGATAGCTGGAACAAGCACTGCGAAGAATCTGGCATGAGAAGAATTGTCACCAAACTTAAGATACTGAAACCAGTCATTAGAGGGTGGAATAAGGAGATTTTTGGTGATGTTCACAAGAATATTGTGATAGCTGAAAATAGAGTGGCTTTGTGTGAAGAAGTCTATCAGGTCACTAGAGAAGAACAGGACCTTTTGGAGCTTAACAAACAAAAAGCCATTTTAGCAAGGTCACAAAGTGAGCTAAGCACATTCTGGAAACAGAAAGCTAACCTTAAATGGTTAAGTGAAGGAGAGGCTAACACAAAATACTTCCAGAACTCTGTAAAAGAGAAGAGATGTAGAACACAGATAAATAAAATCATGGATGATGATGGAAATTGGATAACAGACCCAGCTTTGATTCAAGATGAAGCTTCTCAATTTTTTGAGAAACTTCTCAATGAAGAGGCAACCTCTCATAATACTGGAATGTACTTGAGCCACTTTATGGAAGTACTTCCAAAGATGGTTACTGATGAGGAAAATGAAGAACTCTTAAAATCAGTAACTGTAGAAGAGCTTAAATATACAGTATTTGACCTTAATAAAAATGGAGCTCCTGGAGCAGATGAATTCTCTGGCCACTTTTTCACACACTTCTGGGAATTAATCAATTTTGACCTCCTTGCCTCAGCAAATGAGTTCATCAGTGGTGAAACTATTCCCAGAGCTATGTCAAGCACTTGGTTAGCTCTAATCCCAAAAAAACCCATTCCATCTTCTTTCTCTGACTTCAGGCCCATAAGTCTATCCAATTTTGTGAATAAAGTTTATTCCAAAATTATTATGGAAAGAATTAAGCCCCTTATGTCAAAACTGATTTCACCAGAACAATCAGCATTCCTTCAAGGAAGGGATATCTCTGATAATACTCTACAAATGCTTGAAATGACTAGATTGTTAAACAAAACTCCAAGACACAATAATATTATTGTTAAGCTGGATATGCAAAAAGCATTTGATAGAGTCTCCTGGTCATTTTTAAACTCAGTCCTGTTGAATTTTGGTTTTCATGGATTATTAGTCAAAATAATCCTTGGGAATATTTCAGCAGCATGGTTCTCAGTCCTCATTAATGGAGTGGCTCAAAATAATCCTTGAGTTTTTTCAAATCCAGTAGAGGAATCAAGCAAGGAGACCCCTTATCTCCATTCCTTTATAACCTAGTCACTGAAACCTTCTCAAGAGTATATAAAAAACTCATCTCATCTCAGTTCATACAGGGTTTCATTCTGCCAAGGGGAGTGGAGCAGATTTCCCACTTAATGTATGCTGATGATACTGCTCTGTTCCTTCAGGCCACTAAGAGAAATCTCAAAAGATTGGTAAAAGTTTTGGAAGCATATGAAGAATGCTCAGTCCAAAAAATTAATTACTCAAAATCTGATTTCTTTCTTCATTCAAAGATCCCTATTGCTAAAATCAACATGGTGAAGAGGATTACAGGGATGAAGAGGGGATCACTCCCCTTCACATATCTTGGTGTTCCTATTTTTTCAGGAAGGAACTTGAGCTGCCATTACCAACCTATTGTTGAGAGAATGGAAAAAGCCATTTCTAACTGGAAAGTAAGATGGCTTAATGTTGCTGGAAGAATGATACTCATTAACCATGTCCTACTCTCCATCCCAGTTCATGTTATTGCAGTTTTGAAACCCCCCTTGACAGTGATTAAAAGAATTGAGAAGATGGCTTCTAGATTCTTCTGAGGGGAGCATGAGTTTGGCCAGAGGAAAATATGGAGAAAATGGGAAAAAATGGCAGTTTCGAAGGATGAGAATGGTCTTGGCCTTAGGGATTTCAAAGCTATGATCAGAGCCTTTTCTGTCAAACTATGGTGGAAACTTCAATCTAACCAATCTATTTGGACTAGATTCCTTTGGAATCTCCCAAATAGCTATAAGACCTCACTTACTTGGAAAAGAATTTGCCTTGTAACTGAGTTTGCAAATGGCCACTCTAGAGTGATAGTTGGCACAGGGCTCTCCCCTTTTTGGGATGCTAATTGGACAGGCAAGGGTGCACTTGTCTACCTATGGCCTGAGATGGAATGTCCATTCCCAGATATTTCCATTGCTGAATTCACTCTTAATAAATCTCTCTACTTACCCCAACTGGAGCCATATTTGGCTACCAATATTGTTTCTATTTTGCAGGAAGTAGAAGTTTCTCATTCTCACCAGGATGTCCTTGTCTGGGAGCCATCCCCAAATGGAAAATTCACAGTGAAATCTGCCTATAATGAGCTGAGGGTTAGACAATCACAGCAGACTCCCATTAAAAAGGTATGGTCCAAATATATCCCGGGCAAAATCTCAATATTTGCATGGAGACTTTTTAATCGTTTACTGCCATTTGATGATATGTTGATGAAATGTGGTATCAATTTAGCTTCAAAATGCCCTTTATGCAATAACATTGATACCATGGATAATTTCTTCAATGCATGTGCTCCAAATTTGTTTGTATTTAACTTGATGCATACTATCTATACCAGTACCTCAGTTTATATCCTCCAAGCATAGATTGTTTTATTATTTGAACTACAAGGGCCCCTCTAAAGTACACACCACAGTCACCCTAACTTCTTTGCTTGTTACACTGTGGAACCTCTGGAGTAGAAGGAATAAAATGATTTTTGAACATGCTTCTATTGACAGTAGGGCTTTATTTCTATCCATTTTCAAACAAGTGTCCATGTTATTCACTGCACTCCCACTCACTGGTTGTGCAAGGAAAGCTAAAGACTTTACTATGATTGGTTTGGTTCATTTCCTTAAAAAAAAGAGACCTAAACCAATCAAGATAGTAAAATGGCATCCCCCTGATACTGGACACAAAATCAATGTTGATGGTTCTTTCTTATCATGTGATAAAGTGGGATTAGGAGTAGTGATTAGGGACACTACAGGTGCTATCATCTCTCTGTATAGGCATCAAACCAATGCCTTATCCCCACTGCATGCTGAGCTTCTTGCTATCCAACTTGGATTAAAAATGGGATTAGAACTAGGCAGTCCCTTCTTATTGGAATCAGATTGCAAAATAGCTGTTGATGGGGTTAAAAACCCCGTGTTAGCTAACTGGAGGGTATTGAGTCTATGTCACTAGTGAGGGTTATTTTGAATGCGATGATTCTCTATAACTACATTAGTGAGAAGATTCCTAAAGCAATGTGTTGTAGAACAATAAATCAATAGTTCAAAGTTGAAAATCAATTGTCTCCCAAGGCCTTGTATTTGTAGCATTTGCATTGTAGTGTAGTTTATCTTAGTTGCTTTCTTCCGTAGTGTAATAAACCAAACTCAAAACCCCCCTTGTTTACCTTGCTTTCTATATAATATATATGTATGTGTTAATAATCTTTGCTAAAACACTAAACAAACCCTTTCTCCTTGTGGTTTGATCCCTACTTCCCATTATCTACTCTATAGTAGTTAGAAGTCGTAGGTGTAATATAAATGTGTTTTGATTGAGTGGGATTCCCATTTACGACGTGGGGAAATCGCTTGTCAAAAATGACGCCGCTGCCGGGGAGAAGGCATATCTTGTTTCGTGTTTTATCTTAGATTTTATGTTTATCTCCTTTGTTTTCTTTCTTTTCTTGGAAAGTGTATTGCTCGAGTTCTTTGTGTAAATGGCACCTTGTAGTGTGTTTTGCCTTAGAATCCTTGCACTATAATTTCAATCTTTTGTTTACTTTGTTTTCTTTGAAGTGTGTATTGCTTGGTTTCTTGGAATAAACGATACCTTGTAGTGTGTATTACTCTAGAACCCTTGCACTACCATTTCAAACTTTTTAGTTATGTTTAGTTTAAAAAAGAAAGATTTTATTGACTTCCTCACCTTTAACCATGAAAGGATGAGGAAGAATGTAGCAAGCTCGTGTGATTCTTATCTTTCAAATGATTTTTACGAGCCTTGTTATTTTGAGTCGAGAAGTGAGCACTATGAACTTGAAAGGCCCCTTGGTTCTTCATACCAAGGGTACTATGATGATGAGTGCTATGAGGAGGAGACAAATATTGGTTTTCAAGGTCAAAATTGTTTTAATCCATATGATGATTCTTATAATCCACAATGGAATGGTTATTCGAATTCGAATTATGGATATCAACCGGAAAACCAATATTTTGAGCAACAAAATCTACCCCCACATCCTTGTGAATTGCCTCTAGAACAAGATTCGATGAGTTATGATGAAAATTTACGTTTAGAGAATCTTGAGAGGCAATTGAGCGAAATGTTGAATGTGGTGATGAGATTAGAAGCTCAATACTCCAAGGAATTACCATCCGAAGTAGAACATAATCCTATTGCTATGGTGAGTGATATCACCACAATGCATGAGGAAGAGTTCGAAAGTGATGAGGAAATTTTTGTTGAGGATTATGAAGTAGAAAGGGATGTGAGTGTTTTTGAACCTTTACAATCACCATTGATACCCTCACCTCCACCTATGCAACAAATTCCACTACTTCCGGAAATCTTAAAGGAGCCTAGGAAATCTTGTTACTTGTTTACACATCCTATCATCCTCCCTCCTTTAAGACCACAACCATTCATCCCTCCTCCAACACCTTCTCTACCACCCTTCACTTTTCTTTCAAAAGTGAATGATTCCAAACTTTTGTTCTATGATAACATTTGGGTCGTGTCGACGACGTTAAATAAATCGATTTTGATCGTTTGGAAATAACACTTCCATTAAACGATTCTCGTTTTATTTTTATTTAACTTTTATTGTGTTTATATAAAGTTTTTTTTAAAAAAAGTTTCTTTGTGTCTTTCATTGTTTTAATTAGTAGATTACGTTTTTATTCTTGTTTTTTTGTTTCGTTTTTATTCTTGTTTTTCTTTTGTTAGTTGATTTGAATTTAAAAATAAAAAATAAAAAATTCGGGCTCGCGGGCCGCGAAAATAGTGGATTTTGAGGCAGCCCACTGCCACAAATCGGCTGTTTTTCGCGGCCCGCGAGAAAAAAAAAAGGCTCGCGGGCCGCGAAAAAAATAAATTTAGCCAACATTTAGTGTGTGAGTCCTTCCCTTTCCTCACAATTTTGATAGTTGTTCTTGAATATTGAGGACAATGTTTGGTTTAAGTGTGGGGGAGAGGTTTAGGATTTTTGTTTTTGGTGTAAATATGTACTTCTTTGAAGAATTTGTTTAAAAAAAAAATGAAAGCCCGGATAAGTCCAAAAGAAATAGAGACTTAGGCAAAAATGAGAGGCTGAAGCCCGGATAAGTCCAAAAGAAATAGAGACTTATGCAAAATTGAGAGGCTTTGTGTGGAAAAAAAAAAAGAGTGGCTAGGTACATCCTAGGCAAAAGGAGAGTGAGAGAAAAAAAAAAAAAGTGGCTAGGTATAAATACCTAGGCAAAAGGAGAGAAATCTCATTTTATCCTCATTTTTCGATGGTTGAAGTCATAAGGATGAGGTGATTAATGGAGAGTTGGGTAGTTTTGGATCATTTGGCTTTGTTAGGATGTTTCATATAGTGGGAGCAAAGTAGTACACTTTGGGATATTCTATTTTGCAATGTTTTGTTTGAGTATGCCATATGTTTGATTGTTGTGAAATTGTCATCTTGGCCTTGAATCGTTCTTTCTCGAGGACGAGAAAGGTTTAAGTGTGAGGGTGTTCTACATGTGGTATATGTTTTGATTTTGTTGGGATTTTTGGGTAGAACTTGTCATCAAGTTGAAGCATACAAATTTGATATGATCTTTATTGTGATTGTGCTTTTTACTTGTTGGAAGTTCTTGTTTAGTGTCATAGTTTTGGAGGAGTTCAAATGTGCATTAGAAAAAGAAAAAAAAATTGAGTATAATCTTAAACTTTAATCGTTCTTTCTCGAGGACGAGAAAGGTTTAAGTGTGGTTCTTTCTCGAACCACAAGGAGAAGGGGTTTGTTTAGTCTTTTAGCAAAGATTATTAACACATACATATATATTATATAGAAAGCAAGGTAAACAAGGGAGGGTTTTGAGTTTGGTTTATTACACTACGGAAGAAAGCAACTAAGATAAACTACACTACAATGCAAATGCTACAAATACAAGGCCTTGGGAGACAATTGATTTTCAACTTTGAACTATTGATTTATTGTTCTACAACACATTGCTTTAGGAATCTTCTCACTAATGTAGTTATAGAGAATCATCGCATTCAAAATAACCCTCACTAGTGAATGACCTAAACGATAACGTTTTAGATCAATTCACCAATGACACCACGATTAGAAGACCAATAAACTTACCCATGCAATTCGAAAGCGAATTAAATACATAGATAACACCATTGAGAACAATCAAGAGCTAAATCAAAAGATAGCATTCTAAATCAACCCTTAATTCTACTACTTTGAGACAAGTGCAAAATGATAGCATTTCACCCATGCATCTAGCATATAATTGATAGCAATTCATTACCCAAGGATAGCCCAAGCTAATTCATGCTTCAAACAACACATTCCAACACAATTCATCAAATGGAAATTAAATTGCCCATGAACAAATATGCATCAAGAACTCAAAATCAAGAATAGAAAGTTTACATCAATTGCAACCCAAGGTTTAATTAGCCTACAACAATCATTCTAATACAACATTACATAAACATAGAATCAAAGGGAAGAAAATGGAAGAAAATGTGAAGAACAAAGGGAAAAATCTGTTTTGGATGTGAGGGAACTCGTTTTTCTCATAAGGGATAAGAGGGGTATTTATAGCCCTTCAAAATTTGCTTTTCTGGCCTTCATTCAGCCAAAAATCCGCCCATTTTCGCGGCCCGTAAGGCCCATTTCGCGGACCGCGAGATGCTTGTGGCTGGTTGGCAGCAATCTTCTTTGCTTCGCCACGGATGAACCGTTGATCCGTTTTTGACGTTCTAGTAGTCCATTTTGTAGTACTTGAGAAGACGAAGCCAATGGTACCACTTATGCACTCCAATTCCTCTTGTAACATTTCCAAATTTCAGCTTCAAAACGTTAGTGCACAAGTCTTTCTTCAAAATGCAAGGTAAGAGAAATTTAGCCTTAATTCTTAACCCTTTGCACTAAATGCTACCCCAAATGAACTCTCAAATGTGCTAAAAGTAGAGTATATATTGGCTACATCACTATGTCATGATTTGCACTGCCATGCTAGTCTGATCTCTCATGTTTACAGGGAATGTAACTCAGTTGCTGACTATATTGCTAAAATGTCCTCTATGGACTGTTTATCATGCAACCTTACAGTTACTTCTTCCACTCAGAAACTTAGAGGCTTCATTAACTCGGAAAGATTTGGAATACCTTATCTGAGGTCTTCTTAGTTCTATTTGATCTTGCCTGATCTCCTCTTGTGCTTTATTTCAGCTGCTCTTATATTAATAGAAAGCATAGAACCTTTTAAATCTGCTCTTTTGTTTCTCAGCAGATATAAGAAGACCCTCTGGAAAATGTTTCCAGAGGTGGAGGTCCAGCAAGGACACTTCTTCACCACACGGCAGTTTTTTGGCTCAGCATTTGTGCCTAAACATCTCTGTGACTCTCTGACCTCCACCCAAGCTCCTAGGAAAACTATCTTTCCATTCCATTGGTGCTCCCTCACAGAGACTCAATTGCTTTTCTTTGATGCTCTATCATGGTTTTTCCTCTAAATCCTCTCAGTTGATATGCTCTGGGAACTGGCCTCTGGATGTTTCATTCAGGGTTGTAGATACACAAGGGGTATGTGTATCAGGGGAATGAATCATCCTGTGGAAATTATCATTCTATCAACTTCAAGGATTATGATGAAAGCTCACACACATGATATCACTTCTAATTTTGCTCTAGTCTATTTTTACTCTACTCTAGAGGCAAGTTTAGTTTACCCTACTATATGTAATTCCTAAATACTAATTTTTTTCTGTATTAAAGGTTTGAGGAGCCTAATATATCCCTCCCACCATTGGTGGCTTCAAAATTAAAAAAAAAAAATCCTATTTTCGGCATCCTGTAGCCAGACAAGTTCTTTGAATATGGTTTTTACAGTTCCGCATCATCATGGAAAAGACACGTTAACCGAATAAGACGTTCGCATCATCCAGGAGTATGACTAGCTCCTGTAGGGTGCTCTTTGCCCTATCTATTTGCAACTAGTGTTTCTTTACCCGCGCGTAAATTAGTAAAGTGTGACTTTATTGCGAATTAAATTTGGGACTTTTTTGGAACACTAAAACAATTTGTCAATCAAATATGTGAAAGTTCAGACAATATGACAAGAAGATATCACATTTGAATTAATCATAGTGCTATGACTAATATTGTCATAGCTTTCTCCCATCTATGTCAAATATCGCATTTGAATTAAGCATAGTGTTATGTACTATTTATGGCCGTCAAAAGAAAATTCTTTAACAAACATGAATAATACTTCATTGCAAATTCGTAGCAGCTTATGATAACTGCACAACATAATCACCCATTTCTATCCTTATATTAGTTTTATATAACAACTGGAAAAATTCTTGCAGAATGAGAGCATCATCACAGATAGATACCTACACTTCCATGATCCCCAGCAGTGATGTACTGAATAGATGAATTCAACAGCAAGTTGAGAAGCAAATGCAGCCCAGAATTCAGAGAATTTGGGCAATTAATTCAACATAATCCTCTAGCCAGTTTATTCAGGCCATTAGTCCCCACAAATACAGCTGTTAACTGGAACATAAGGTTATCTCAGCTTCCTTACAAACGCCAAGCTGCTTCAATTAGATTTTGTTGAAGCTTGAAGGTTATCTCAGATTTCTTCACGGTTATTGCAGCCTAATCAGGCTTCGTAGGCAATTCCAACCTGGGCTTTCTACAGCAGGAAGATCAAACCTGCAGACTGCAATTCATGCAGTTGTAAAAAAACACTGATCTATCAGGCGAGCCATTATCTTTACCAATGCGAAATTGTATTGTGAACTAAACAGACCATTTCTTCTCAGTACATTTGAGTCATGTGGAATAAATTATCCTAATTGATCATGACCAGCAAATACCTGAAAATCACCCTGAATTTTTCACTGGAAAAGGGCACAACTAAAAGTAAATCACATCCACAATCACCCGGGCTGCATATCCTTGCACAATTTACACCATTTTCCACTTGAGAAATATAAAGTCACAAACCGTAAGTTAAAATTGAGAGCAAAACAGAAATTATATCCATTTACTAAACACATTCTCAGCACCAAATCCATTTAATCAGTTTCAGAGACTTGTTGGTAGAATTACCATAGAAAGTTATAACAAAATCCAATAAATTTAAAATTCCAAGTTGCATCAGTAACTTCTAACTATGCTAATACATGCAATTATGCAATCACATTTAACTCGCCATTTACACGAGTGGAAAGAAATGCATATAAATCAAGAAGGATACTTGCAGGGTAAAAACAACTATCCTATACACTTGGAAACACAAATTTTACAAACTGCATTTCAAAGACAAATTAACCTTCAAAAGTTTTAGCCATTGTTATACCTGAAAAAGCAAAACAGAATATAATTCATTAAATGAATCCAAACAATTGAAATACAAGGAGTTGTGGAAAGGAAAGTCTCACCTTTTTTTTGTGACAACACTGTTACAAAAGATTTAGCAATTCAACCAAGAAAAACCAATAAGAATATACAACTACATAAGAAATAGGCACACTGGTGCACCTGCAAAAGACACAAAACCACATTCCAAATCCACATTTCAATCAAGTTTAAAATTAAAATCATCACAGTATTAACTACATGGTCAATGGACCAAGAACCATGACAAAAATCTTGTTGTTGCTCCTCCGTTTTCAGATGTCACCACCCTAAAAGCCAACATAGCTAAAAGCGACTATGGAAACAAAAATCAAAACCCTATAAATCTTGAATTTGTCAGCAAATTTGGGATAATATTCTTACCAATTGAACTAACTATGGGCACGTTCGTCCACAAGTTTCAAAACCTGAGAAGCAAAACATCGAACACCTTGCATGCAAGAAAAGAAAAACTGGACTTTATAAAAGAAAAGTTGAAATAAGGCCACTGAGCTGAAACAAAACATAAGCATCACCTTTCCCAGAGAGAGAGCCGGCAAAAAAAGCCAAGCTCCGTCGACCGCGAACCGTAAAATTGAACGGTATCGCTTACAGACAAGAGATGGTGCAATTTTGGGGAAGTTGAGAAAAAGCCAACAAAGGTATTTAACGTATTCCATCATTAATATAGCGGGAAGAAGGAGGAGGACGATGGTGAGAAGTGGGTACAAGATATAGAGCCTTCCAACAACTACGGTACGAGTTGGGTTGCTCTTTTCCGTACGTCCACAACTCTGCCAACATCGCCTCTATCAGAAACCCTAATTTATATTTCAGAAGGTGCTGAGTTTCTAAAAGTGCGAATCTAAGTTGGAAGCAGGTTCTGGCGAGGGACGTGTGGAAGCACAGGGAAGTGCATGAGAGACGGAGAAAGTAAAGAAAGCCGCGTGGAAGAAAATAACGGAGAGGAGGACGCGTGTTGGATGGAACAAAATACTCCCAACACCGTAGAAAGGTGGACAGTAACTGGGGATTGCCCCTTTTTAGTATAGTTAGATATGAAAGAGATGTACTTTTAGGAAAATACTAGTTCAGTAGTTCTTGAATCATAGTAATGTTGAGTTGAGTTGAGTTGTGTTTTTTTTTTTTCTTTTTTTCAACTCAATCCTTACTTAATTAATGCATAAATCCTACATAATCCAACGATGTTCGTGTTAGAATATATAAAATATATAAAAGGTGTAATAATATTTACAATGACACTTCTATTATCATTAAAGGTAATTCATCCAAGAGGATGATTACAATATATAGGGATACATAAGAGCCTCTATCCTTCCATCTTCCGATGTGGGATAGATGCATACAGTACGAAATATAATAGGAAAACATTATTATTCTATATTCTCTTTTATATTCCTAATATAACAATATGACTATTCTATTTCTTCTCTATACCCTCCATCAAGTTGGAGCACAATGATCAAGAGTGTCCAACTTGCAAAAAAGAGCATGAAATTATTGTCCGATGGAGCACACTGCCTCATTAAAAAACCCAGTGGGAAAAAGAGTATAGTGTATCTCCTCTTCATTGGCTCCATAGTCTTCAATAGTAAAATATCTTGTATCGATTCCAATCTTCGTAGTAATATCATCGGTAGTAAAAAAATATATAGAGTAGTTTCCATAGGTCGGAAGAGTCGGCTAGGGAGAGTAAGGCCGGAAGAGTTCGGCGAGGAGGAAGAAGGCACCGCCGGTAATACCTGGAACGGCGGGACATAGAGAAGAGCCATCTAGATGGCCAAACAATCCTTGAGATCGAAACACACACTGGACCTGGACGTGTTGCTTCCATTGCAAATACGTCGTAACACGTCGTAGCATCAAACTTGGTGTTGAGGAGATGAACCATGGTGTTGAACGAAACAGATGGCGACTGATATCATGTTAGAATATATAAAATATATAAAAGGTGATAATAATATTTACAATGACACTTCTATTATCATCAAAGGTAATTCATCCAAGAGGATGATTACAATATTTATAGGGATACATAAGAGTCTATATCCTTCCATCCTCCGATGTGGGATTGATGAATACGGCGGCCAAAATATAATAGGAAAAGGTTATTATTCTATATTCTCTTTTATATTCCTAATCCTAGACCACTATATAATAAGAATTATTTGATCCATGTATCCGGAGGCGCGTAGGGGTATTTAAAACCACCGGCGGAAAACGTCGTTGCTTTCGAATATAGGTCAGATATTCATTGTGTCCAATTGTTCCGAGCATCAACGATTCACCGATGGGAATCACCGAACCACCACCGACGGAATTGTTCCGAGCATTAGCGTTTTGAATGTGTTATATCAGTTTATAAGGACTTCTACAATCTCATACAAGTTTGAATTACTTTTAGTTTTACTGTAATTTCGTTTTTTCGGGAAACTCAAAGTAAGTATCTTTAGATTCTGGATAGTGTTGAATGTGATCCTCTGATTCAGAAGAATATATTGTTGTGTCATCTTGAAGTATCTGATAAGTATGGAAGAAGAATACTTGTAGGAATCTGGTAGGCATGGAGTAATCTTTAAAAACCCTGTACGGTGTTCTTTTTTCCCATGTTAGGTTTGTATGTTCTTCATGATGAATTTGTAAAACTTTGATCTGATATTGATATTTGTTCTAAAAAGTACTACAAACTACTCTCAGATAAGCATTTTGATGGCAGGAATCCTGACCTATCTACAATATATCCCACTTGCACAACTTAAATCTGTATGAGCCCTTAAGATTAGAAAATTGTAGTTACTTTGTGTGCTCATTATCTGAATCTGCCGGTCATGCACTTATATTTAGACTTTGGAATATGAAACCCTTCATTTGAGTGAACAGAATAACATGATATGCAAGTATATGTTTCGGGGTAAATGTATGATTTTTTAGTATTCAACAATTGCTTCAATATGCAATAATTTAGAACCTAAATATGGAGTATGGATGTGATCATCTTTGTCCTGTCTTCGACTAAACTATAAATTATATATGTTTTAAGGCTCTTTCAATGTTTTTTATTTCAACTAATAGTGCAGATATATATAATCCCATTTTCTGCATCATTGTATAACATGTACATCTAGCCTTATGTCAGCCATATAGTTGACCATTTTTGTAATTCTGTTATCTAGAAAGCTTGTATTTGGTTGTTTACTACATGTTGTTCATTAGAAGTTAGATATCTCCATTGCATTTTTTGTGGGAGGTGAAGTTTTTATTTTATCATTACTTACTACTAATTATTCAGAAACTGATGTAAATTTGATTAAGCCGAAGATTATTTCTTGCACCATAAAACACTCACAAAAACATCAATATATAGGAATAGATCTTATTAAAATGTGAATGTAAACTCCGGAAAATCATTTTCACTTTTATCATATCTGCATAATCTTCAAAACTATTATACAAACGAACCTTCGTATAAACCTTGGTTGAAGTTCATTGAGTCCTCACACACTGTTTCTTTTCCGACTTTTGTTGGCTGAATTATGACTGTTAAGTTTTATTGATTCTCATTTTGCAAAAGTTATGGATTATGGATCGAAATTATGGATCTGAATTCCCCCATTTTTGCATTTAAACAGTACTGTGTTTTTTTTCTGAATGGCAACTCATCATGGAACTCAACACGGTCTGATTTTTGTATCTCCTCCTCTATATTTACTCTTTATGAAATAGTTGAACCTGCACTCTGCCTCTTCCATAAACATATATGGAGTCCATTTTTTTTTTTTTTACTCTGAAATGCATAGATCGAACTGGAATTTTTGCTTTGATGTGATTTGGTTTGGTTTTGGTTAATCTGTCATTTGCTGTTTGATTTGGGTAGAAGAGTCAGTTTACAGCTAACTATTAAGAGATTACCAAGGGTGATTCGAAGTTATTTTAAGAGAATTAGAGCTTAACCATGATTTTTGTAGGACAATGATTTGGGATGAAAAGTCAGTTTTCTTACCATTTATGTATTCATGGTGAGGCTTATCTTAAGGGAATTAGAGCTTAACCACATGCTATCAGTAGGAAAAATCTACAACTCTTGAGTACCTCGTAAACACTTTACCTTGGTGAGTTTAGTGTCATTTTGGAGTTCTTGATATTGACTTGCCTACTCAATTTGCCCCGTTTTTTAAGGTAAAGGACCCTAACAGTCAATGAAGTTATAATTTCGTTTTTACTTCAAAAAAAGTTATAATTTTGTTTTGGAGATTTTGGAGTTTCTTGGAGCTGTGTTTGTGTTTATTATGTAGATTTTGAGGCCTTTTGGGTCTCTTGATGATTTTTATTTTCTTTCTTACAAGTTGCTGGAAGTTCAGATTCTTAGTTTGTTGCATCATGCATGTCTTTCTCAAGCTCCTATGGTTATAAATTCATTAATGAACCAATAGTTTTGCCATACTTCCCTGTTTTGAACTCTAAATGTATAATATGGATTTACCAATTCTGATGATGAGTGTCTAAAATCATTTTGAAGTTTTGCATTATACTGAAATATATATAACCTTATAACCTTACTCTGTGTTATGATGTACCTTAATATCATTAATTTTTTTGCTTTTTTATGTTTGAGATATATTGTTAAGCAATTGAGATTAAGGGCTGGATCACTTCTTTTGCATTGCTGGAGATGTAGTGAGTTGTTTTTTCTGTCTGTTTCCCTAATGCTACATTAAAACTGCAAAGTTGGGAGTTTTAGATGCTCATGTACTGGAAAAAAAATTATATGTTATTGATCATATGTTATTAGACCTAGATTTGTCTTATCAAATAGCTTTTCTATGATGCAAATTTGTTCAGGAGAGTGTAATCTGGGGATCATTAGTAAGAGCTCCAACTTGGAGACTCTACAATGCTTACAAATAGATATGATATATTAGTTCTCTATCATAATTTTGTGAAGGAGGGTGAGTATTTTGATAAGAGACCATTTTAGTGTTCTGGGTGATGATGACTACTAGAAAATAAAAGTCAATTGGCAATATAGGTTAGGCAAGGCTGACCTATGTGAGTTGTAAATATTTCCAGTAATCTGTGTGAATCTTTGACTGGTTAAATGATCACTGTACAATGTAGGTTTTGTTGGATTCTTGTCTTTTTTGTTATAGTCTTTTTGATGGGCTAGGCTCCAACCTGGTTTGAAGCTAAATGTTGCAAATTTTAGAGCTGAAAATCCTACTTTTTAGAGTAACTATATACTGGAGTAATTTTCAGGTCTAGAACTCCGGTTCAACAGCACAGTTCTTATTTAGTACTTGAATAATTTGTTTCTTTATAGGCCAGCTTATGGTTAAGTTCTAATTGGTTCTGTGAGTAGCAATTTTTTTTTTTTTTATTTGTTTCCCTTCCCTTTCTTCTTTGGTAGTACAGTTCTAGCATACTTTGTTTGATTTATTCCTTTTGGTATAGTAAATGCTGGTTTTTAATTTAGCATTCTCAATCTCAATCTCACCTTACCATTTTCATGTTTCTTAGGTTGTGGCGATAACCATTTTTTCATACTGTTTGTTGATTTCTATGCTTTTTTTGCTCCCATTCTTGGGAAGGACACCTAGGCGAGTGTGGTGAGACGGTGCCCCTTAATATTCAAAAATAATATCTGCAGTATTCATTATGCAAATTTTTATTAAGAATCAAGCACTCTAGTCATTTCAGCGGAATGTAAAATGTTAGATGATATTACAGGTAAATGGTAACATATACGAAGATTGCTCTTCTGAGAGGATTTGAGTGATTCCAAGAGTGTCATTTTCAAGGGTATAGCGGATTAAAACGGGTGGCTGTGGATATAGTCTCATGGACATCGTATCAAGAGCAGGTAATTAGAGAGATGAAAACTGCAATATAGCAAATGGATTAAGTACCGAAATGTTTCCGAGAAAGTCTCCTGTGAGGCTTTGAGGTTGCCTAAAGGTTAGGCAGTTGATGTTCATATGATTTCATATTGATATTGATTTGAATATATGTTGATGTTGATTATGTACTGAAATTGATGTTGTGCATTTTTATTAGTTCAACTTCATATTATTTATTCTAAATTATTAATTGATGTTGTCTTTGTTCATGTTGCCCTTGTGTAAAAGTTCATTTTTTATGATTTTTATAATTTAATACTGTGTTTTTTTAATAATATTGCCTCACCTATAATTTATAATTTGAGAGTTTGTGATAAGTGATAACTGCATCAACCTAAAAGGCTAAAACAAAAAACTCAAAGTAACATTAGTAACACACAAATTGACACAGAGTGTGTTGATCATGCAGTCGTACTCAATGTCGTAGTATACCTCATCTTAAAACTTGGCTTTCTTTGTTAATTTTTCATTCCTCCACTGAGGTTTTTGTCATCTTTCATTTGGAGGCCGATTACTGATCAAGTGAGATGTTAATGTGAAATTAATTTTTCTCAGACCAACTTTTTCCTCCAGCATTTCATAGAAATGAGTTTTACTGCTTTGTTCAAATTTTAACTGAATACATGGCTGGTAAGGAACTCATATGAGGCCTTACTTGTAAGGTCCACAGGAATTTCTTTGGCAGTGATCAGGTGATTCACTTTATTTCTCAAGTTGGTGATTCACTGTACGGTACACCTTGCAAATTTATGCAGTTGTTTATAGTAAAATGATAATGACTGATGAATTATGTGATACTTGTGATATTGTCTATTCCTTCAACAATGTATTATGCATTTATGCCGCAACAAAAAGTAATATGGAGTTAAAGCAGTAAAATATTTTAATTTTATTGCTTTAATTCATGGTACATGTATATAATTTTTACTTCATATTTATTGTATTATAATTTTCTCCGTGTTTGTTCTTGGAAAAATAGTCTCAATATATACCATCTTATTTAAGGGTCTCTTACTCTGTTTTGCCTCCCAGATGCTTCTATGATTCGAGGAAGGGATTCATGGGATGGTAATGAAGTCAAAATCTACCGATGACATGTTTGTTCAGATATCTTTGATTCATTTTATTCAGAATGCACATGTTTGGACATGGCGTACGAGTGTTGGAATTGTTGATTTCATCAGGATAAAAAGGCTCTGCTCGAGCTCAACAGGCTGAAGTTTTTGTTTCCTTTTCTTATTTAGTGAACACGTGTCTTAGTTTTATTTGATGTCTAAAATTGTATATAAGCCCCTTTGGGGCTGAACGTGAAGATTGGGAATTACAGAAATTAGTTTTTCCCCAAATTTTGTTCTTCTCCTTTTCTCCTCTCTACCTCTCTGGTTCGTTCGTTTTGCAGATTTCTTCATGGTATCAGAGACCTGGGTTGCTCGATTTTGTTCGTTATTGGTTTATGATTAAAGCCCAGTTAGTTTTGTTCATCCAATCGGATTCGTTTTGGGATGGGATCAAATCCCGATCTGGTTTTAATTTTCCAGGAAAGTTTGAAAGAAAGCTTTGGTGGAGTCTGGTTTGATAAGAGCCTTCAGTCAACGTCTGATCGAGTAAGTTTTGTGTTGATTTTGGATATGTTTGTGTGTTGAATTGGCTTTGATCGGATTAGTTCAAAATCTGGATATTTGATGTTCAAATCTGGAATATTGTTTGTGAATGGCTTCTGTTAAGATAGTTTGTGAATGCTATGTTTGTTGGTAAGTGAGATTTTAGGATTGCAGTTTGATGAATTAGATTGTAGTTTGGGACTGTGATGAATATAATTGTGTTTTGTGAGGAGGTTTTGCAAAGGGTTCGTGAATGGTTTATGTCAAGATAGTTTGTGAAGGTTGTGTTTGTTGAAGTGTGAGGTTTCCGGACAGTTTATGTGGATGAGTTTTCTTTGGTGTGTTTTGGGTAAGTTCCTGTTTTAAATATTGAATGGGATGTGTTTAGAAAGATGGGGTCTTCTTAAGGGCTTGTGTTTAGAAAGATGGTGAAAGAAAGAAAATGAAAGAAAAGAAAGAAGAAGAAGAATTAATAGAAGTTTAAAATGATAAATGGGATAGTGTTTAGAAAGATGGTGTCTACTTTAGGGCTTGTGCTTAGAAAGATGGTGAAAGAAGAAGTTATGAATGGGATGTGTTTAGAAAGATGATGTCTGTTTTAGGGCTTGTGCTTGGAACGGTGGTGAAAGAAGAATAAGAATAAGAAGCAAGAAGGTTGCTCTAGGAGAAAGAAAGAGCTCTTGTAGTGATTGGATAATTACTGTTGTATTGAAAATAAAGGGATTGAGGGAGATGCAAACTCCAGTGGTTGTAAATGATGTTGATGAGGTGAATCTGGAATCTTGCAAGTACTAGAAATTTTGTAAGCAGCAAGAAGAAAGGAAGAAGATGGTGCAGATTTTAGAAGATGAAGGAGATGCTTATTTTGCAGTTTTGGTCTTCTCCACGGCATTCTGTCCAAGCTCAGCTTCTCTCCCTTCGCTGAGCTTGAGGAGGGGGTGTTGGAATTGTTGATTTCATCAGGATAAAAAGGCTCTGCTCGAGCTCAACAGGCTGAAGTTTTTGTTTCCTTTTCTTATTTAGTGAACACGTGTCTTAGTTTTATTTGTTGTCTAAAATTGTATATAAGCCCCTTTGGGGCTGAACATGAAGATTGGGAATTACAGAAATTAGTTTTTCCCCAAATTTTGTTCTTCTCCTTTTCTCCTCTCTGCCTCTCTGGTTCGTTCGTTTTGCAGATTTCTTCAACGAGGAGAGATATTGTGTCTTAGAAATCCATTAACGTTGGACTCTCGATGAAATTGAAGCAACAACCTGAGTTCAGCTCTATTGAGGTTGATGGCGTTGTTTTCAAATATACTCAAAGTTGGTTTTGTGGTGGAAAAGTAGTTACGTAACCTGAGATGCATTTACTAGTTAGCAAATTTTAGTTTTATATGTGAAAACTTCTATGATTCAAGAAAAGAAAGAACCGTGAATCATGGGTCTCATTAGAAATAAAGAGGCATAGTTTACCCTATGAAATAGGTTCGTTATGATAGTAGGTTTGTTCTTAGAATGCAGGAATTTGTTGTAGAAGATTACACTATGGAAATCGGTTCTCATTGTAATGGTATCTACTTTTTGGTTTTTGGTGTTTAAATTTCACAGGATTTTGGGTTTTATTTGGTATTTGATAATCATCAAGATCTCTATATGGTATCAAGTTCCTTAAATGACGATATTGTAAGGTTGAATTTATTTCCTCAAGGAATGTATCTTTGCCGTTTTAGTAAGTTGTTATGCCCAAATACATTTATCATTTTCTTTATCATCATATTTGTATATAGGTTATAGGGTTCTATGGTATACGATAGACAGTGAATATGCAGTTTTGAAGTCAATATAAAGATCACCATATTATATGCTTATACTACAGTTTCGAACCTTACTGCAAAAAAAAAATCTTTTGGATCAAATTGTTTGCTTTTCACTTTTGGCCCTAGACAAAGATAGAACTTTTTGATAATTAAAATATAAGTTAAACAAGGAATAAAATAATGAATTGGGGTTTCCCTACAAAATACACCACGCAACACCCTGCTAGTATAAGAATATGACTATTCTATTTCTTCTTTATAGTTCGGAAAGCCAAATACCAGAATCTTAGAAATTATCTCACTACATGACATAATTAAAAACGCATAGCTGAAAGGAAATCGGGTGTAACTCCGTGGGTGCAGCAAACCACGATCACCGCCAGAAAACTGCGTTGACCGCTTAGAATCCGAGCTTGGTACGGCGCCAGTGGCGACGCTTGGCGTTGTAGCGGATGCAGGCCCGACCCAGACTATGAGGCATGTGAAACATGGGCCTCAGGCCACCATTTGGATTGATAAATTAGGGGCCTCAATTTCAAAACTTTGTTTACTATTTATAGTGTGTTTTTATAAAAAGTAATGAAATTAGCCCAATTATGGACTAATCAGGAGTATATTTTATGCATATGGGCTTAATGTAAGATTAAAAAGGGCCTCAAATTTAAACTAATTAGACTCTATACATATAAAAATTAAAAATTATACTATTGTTTAAAATTTGTCTCAAGCCACCAAAAATTTTGGACCGGCCCTGAGCGGATGGTGTTATCGGTGCGTTCTGCATCTGCTTCTTCTTGATCATGAAGGTCTTGTGGAACGGCATTGTAAGTTGCTGCGATCGATTTCCGCCGGCGACAAGATCTTGCTCTTGAGCTCTCGAATGAGTTGAGTAGTGTTGAGTTGTGAAAGGCCAAAAAAGATAAAGCTCGCCATTCTGTCTTCCAAAGACTTGGATTTTAATGCAAGCAAGTGAATGACCATAACTGGGTTCATGACCACTGGACGAAGACTCAGAGGGCAGTCAGTGCACACGACAGAAGGTGCTGGACCAATGACTTAGGCACGCAAATCTTCACTATATTTCCTTGTGATACTATCAGTAGCAGTGATATAAGCCAAAAGAGGGACATCAAAACCAAATAGCACCAGCATCTAAGACCAAATAAAATAAGCCTAAATTACGGCAACTCACAAAGCAAACGTAGCTATAAGCCAATAAATTAGATAAGAAGGAACCAAATAATATTCAAAAAACAATGACATAATAACGTGACTAAATCTCCAAAAGTTATACATATTACAATGAAGTAGAAGCAAACAAAGAGTATGTTTTTGCTCCTCTCAAACTGGATTTAGACGATAACAATTTGCAGTTCTTTATTAGTGCTTTATTCCTTCTTGTTCATGAAACCATACCCAAACATACACGTTTGCATTCCTGCACCATTCTACCATGCCTCAATCCTCATTCCTACAAATGGCACAGTAACAATATTCGTAATGGGTTCTCAAAAAAAAGTTCAAAATAAACATTATCACACATTACCTCTTTTGCTTTTTGGAAGAGCAACTCCTCTGATTGTGTCCAAGCTGACCGCAAGTTCCGCACTTATTTTGTTTACTTTTTTCTTTGGGATGTTTCTGTCTCAATGACTTAGGTCGTCCCTTAGTAATTACATTTGCAGGATCTTGCAACGTCAAAGTACCATCTGACACATTTTCATCACAATTCTGGTGCAAATCAATATTAGAATCAGCACCCCTTTTTTCGACTTCAACCTTATTGCCTTCAACATCTTCATCCATCAATTTAAACTCTTCACGTGCATTTTCAATAGAATGACTAAGAGTACTCAATTTCTCCTTTGAATTTCCCAATTCTAAAACTTCTAAGAAGTTCATCATCAAATGATGTCTTAGTATCATCAATGAAGAATCGATTTCCTCCAAATCATAAGCTGGCATACATTCAAATGTACAAATTTTAGCTTCCATTGTCCACCTTTTCAGAATATATTCTTTCGGGAGGGAGTTAACAAGAGACTTTTTCACAAAAACGGTGAGGATATGCTTGCACAAAATACCACAAAATTCAAACATATGACAACTGCAACTACTTTTACCCTCTCCAACATGAAGCACAACATTGTGAACAGGTTTTTCTTTATCTATCGGCATCACCTTGTAGGTCTTTCTTCCATCTACCTCGGTAAGGTTGATTGCTTTGTACTTTTGACTTGAAAATAGTTCATCTTGAAATTTCTTAAACATTTTTCGAGTTTAGACCTTTGCTGCATCCTGTTCAATTGGATACACGTTTTTAAGAGGGGACTGGAGTTAATCGTCTTCACATTTTTTTCTTTTTCCTTCTGATATCTTGAATCCAATGCTTTCTCATATTGAAAGACAAAATCACTCACCAAAGTACTAGATCGAACAAAACCTTTAAAAAACTTGTTCATACTTTCACTTCTTTGTGTAGTTGACATACCTGCACAAAATGTACTTAGAACATAAGCAGGAACCCACTTGTCACGTCTTGCATATAAATCTCTCAGCCAAGAATTTTCTTGTAACTCATGCTTCTGTAAAAGTCCATGCAATTCCAATTCAAATTCTTCAGCCACACTAATGTTGTGTGTGCAATGATGCAGCTCGGACTTGAACGATGGATATTTATTGTACATATGAGCTAGATGTTCAGGATATTTCTGAAGAATATGCCACATACGTAAATGGTGAGCAGCCTCAGGCAGTACCTCAATGATAGCTCTACGCATGGACTTGTCATCATCAGTAAATATTGTTTTGGAGTACATCCACCCATCGCCACGAGCCAAGTCTTAAGCAACCAAACATAAGATTCAATAGTCTCATCAACTAGTAATGCACAACCAAACATTACAGACTGAAAGTGGTGATTAACTCCAGTGAAAGGAACAAAAGGCATGCCATAGCAATTAGTCAAATAAGTAGCATCAAAAGTTACAGCATCTCCAAATGACTGATAAGCTAGTCTTGATCTAGTGTCAGCCCAAAAAAAATTTCCCAGACGATCGTTTTCACCAACTTCGATAGAATAAAAGAATCCCGGATTCTTACTTTGACACTCTTTGAAATAAGTCTCCATTCTGTGTGCATCTCCTTCTTTCAATAATTCTCTTCTTTTATTTCCCAAATACGTCTGTACATTTTTTTGGGTGATTCCGAGATTGCTTTCACCTCCACATTGTTCACTTAAAACAAACATAATTTTTCTTGTAGGTACCCGAGCTTGATTTAGTGTATCAACCAAACTCCTCTGAGCTGGAGTAAACCTTTTATTTCCACGTAGAAGTCGTGCACTTTTCGGAGAACAAAGTACATGATTATGAGTATCAACAAACGTACTCACAATCCACTTAGCATCATCTTTTTTCAAACTCATCAAGGCTTTGCATTCCACTCTAGTCGAAGCATGTTTTACACCAACCTTTTGTTTTCCTTTAGAAGATGTTTCCCTCTTGAATCCTTCTTTAGAGCATGTAAATATTACACCTATAAGAGTTTTAGCCAGACGAGAAAGAGTTGTATGATGCTTTCGGATGCTAAAACCATTACGAATGGCATCCTCCACTTCCTCAAAACTCATACCTTCACATATTTCAACCGAATTTATACATAGGCTCTTGTTAGATGGAGCATCACGACCTTCAGCTGTACTGGAATCTTCAACATCTGTTTCAACATCATCACAACTAAAATGATCGATTTCAATAGGGGAGTGATTGTCATCCTCATTGCTCATCATATATGTTTTTCTTCGTAATTCTGCAATTAAAAAATGCATAAGACATTTTTGAATGATGATTACAAGGTCGTCGGAATATAAAATTTGAGCGTTCATATGAAAATTTGTTTACCAAAAAAGTCTACAAAAAACCCTTTGGTTAATCGGAATCCTTTTCTTGTTCATAAACAGAAACTTTTGTGTAATCATATTAATATAAAAAAAATGAAAAATACCTGAATTGGAAGAGAGGGTTTTGATTTGTGAACGATGAAGCCGATGCCGCAAAAGAATCAGAATGAAAACTTAAGCGCGCGGGAGGAGATATGGAAGTTTTACCACGATGAAACTAAATGGTGGTAAAAGAGGGAGTAAATAATAGTAACTGGATTAATTAAGGTTTACGTGGCTGCTAGGTATCCGTATTTCGCTAAAATACGGTGCTTCCGTATAGATGTTTTTCTGTATTTTAGGATAACAATTATTAAAGAAAGTATCCAATGAGGTGGCAACATACTAGTATCCAATTTTATATTTTATCATCATTCAAATAAATTATTGCACTTAATTTGTCTCATAAATAAGTGCATATTTTTTGGAAAATCTTGTAAAATTATGTTTGACCATTAATATCATTAGTTATATTATAGTTTTGCATTTATTTTTTATGATTTAGATGTTTCATACAATACCCAGAATACCAGGCAAGTAATGGCATACCGACAGCAGCACCGGACAAGGCTTGTTGGAAGAAACTCTGGAAATCGCGAATCCCTTATAGAGCAAAACATTAAACTCGCAGATTCATAACGGATATCCTTCTGACAAGCTCAAACCCGAGGCAGAAAAGAGTGATGGTCTTAATCACCTGTTTGTTTTGTGGAGGGGATTTCTGTTTAGCTTCACACCTCTTTTTTATGGTGCTTGTTCAAAAGAGGTGCGGACGATGGTAGGATAGCATGATCGAGTTCATGCAGCCAGGACTAACCGAGGTATTATATGGTTCAGGAACTTGATTGACAGCAACGAGCCTGAGTCAGTTGAAGTGGTAATCATGATCTTCGATGGACTCTGGCAGTGGTGGAATATGAAATTTTTCCAGGTAATGACCAACACTCAGCAGTAATGGCCGGCTCTGCAATTACAAATCTTAGAAATTTCTAGGTCGTGAACGGATGACCAGAGAGAATGTTAGATGGACTACATGTCCACTCCCTGTGTAAGAGCCACTAGATGAAGGATGGAAGTTATATTTCGATGCGGTGTTGAGCTCGGATTCAGTAGTTATTTGAACAATTTTGTTTGATGGGAGAGACCGATTTATCAGGGAGATATCAACGATATTTAATGGGATTACAGAGGCACCTTTAGCAGAAGACACAGGTTCTGTTAATGGCGCATGAATTGAAAATGCACCAGGACTCATATAGATGGTTCGAGAAGAAGCTAATTCTGCTATTGTAGCTTTGAGTTTTGTAAGCATACATGATAAGTTAACAATATGTGATTTTGATAGCCACTATAGACAAAGAAGTAGCAATTATTTAGCTCACATGCTGGCTAATCATGCGAAAATGAGCCTTAATAAACTATTTTATAATATAGTCTTCACTGATATCCGTGTTAATAAACATTGTACGATTTCCTGAACATATAATACTAATTAAAATCTATGCTGAAACATTGCTTCTTCTAAAAAGTAAGAAAAATAAATTATGCTAAAACATACTATTGTAATTAAACAATGAAATCGAACTGTAAATTGACATGATGAAATTGGCAGTACTACACGGAGTATACTTTATTTATTTTCATTCGCGTCACTTTCGAACTCCGTCAAACTGCTTCATTCACGGCATGACTAATTGAAAGTGTTGCAAACCCACCAATTACCAAGGAGCCTTGAAAAGGGCAAATCGAAGACCAAAAGATTAAAAAAGTCCTTATTTTATAAGTACAATTTACAAATGAGCAATAGCTTTTGGTTTCCCTAATTAACAAGCATAGAATCTACAAAGTGCTTCTGAAATAGTATAGAAAATAAAATATGAATCGAGAGAAGCTGCAAATAGAAAAAACGCATCTGGTCAATAATGATATAATTCTAAAAGTTTCCGTCAACCATACAAACCCAGGTGTCGGTCATTAGCACTAATAAAGTTGTGATGCAGCACACAAATGGCCAATTGATGAGTCTATGATTTACGCATAATTGGCAGTTTAAAGGTCTCATAAATCCAGCATTTTTGATAATAACGATGCACCAAATCTCGTGTCTTTCAATTTTGACACTGGGATTTCGAACATGTTAGGTACTGCTTACCCTACCTCTCTCTAATTCGGTCATTCTTTCGTTGTTTCTCTTCAAACCTTCACCTGTTATTTAGCCAACGCAAAACCAGACGCTGATAATCATCACTCTAAAGCTCTGAAATTGGATTGCTACTGAGGTACCCTTTCCCACTAGGGGATCTGGGGTTTCTCCAAAATCTTGTCTGTTTTTTTTTGTAGAATTTTCTGATTTCTGCAAATTGGTCCGAAGAATTGGTCCAGATTTGATGCTTATAGGCAGAATGGCGGCAGGGAATGGTCTGTTCTATCCCATTCTTGGGCTTGCGTCGTTTGTTGCTTTCATATATCTGTCATTTGGGGACCTTTGGATCAGTAACAGAGCAGAGACTAAGCTCAGCTTTGTGGAGAGGAATGGGACTCAGTTCTATGTAGATGGCAAGGTTTTCTACATCAATGGGTGGAACTCTTACTGGCTCATGGACCATGGGGCCGATGACGACAAACAGCCGAGGGTGAAAGCTATGTTTCAAATCGGAGCTAAGATGGGGTTCACTGTCTGTAGGACTTGGGCCTTCAACGACGGCGATTACAATGCCCTGCAGGTTTCTCCTGGCAAATACAACGAAAAGGTCTTCAGGGTAAGATTCTGATTAATTTTTCTTCATTTTGCTCTTTGTTTTAATTAACATTAAATGCTTTGTTTTGAATCGGGATTGCGTAAAAGGGTATTTGATGTGTTGATGTCATCCATTTCTGTTTTTTTATAAATTCCAATTTTTTTTTTATTTTGTGGCCAATGCAATTGCGTTTTGTGCTGTTGCAGGCTTTGGATAATGTGATCGCAGAGGCCAGGAGCCAGGGAATTAGGCTCCTCTTTAGTATGGTCAACAATTTGCGAGCATACGGTGGGAAGACTCAATATGTGAAATGGGCTTGGGAAGAGGGAATTGCCGTAAGCTCTTCCAATGACTCTTTTTTCTATGATCCATCCATTCGCCACTACTTCAAGAATTACGTCAAGGTAAACTTTATTTGCCCGTTTCATGAATGTTCAATTTATCTTCACGCTCCCTTTGAAGTTGTGTCAAACTTGAATTGGTAGTGCTCGATGAGGTTAGCTTTCTTGTCTTATTAGACGCCGCCAAGCGTGTCACTGTATGAGATTTTAAATTTTCAGCCTCCAATTTCAGTAAATTGACAAGTTTTCCATGTACAACATTAAAGAATGGTTCTTAATAGCATATAACATTTTCCAGACACCAAACCTGTTACGCATACGCCAAGAATACTTACTATGATTCTGTTTTTTCTGTTGTGAATATTTGACTCGTTGACTCTGAATGGACAAATCTTATGTCCGCCTTATGAGAGGTTTCTTGATGGCTGGAGACAGAAAAACCAAATGAAATAGAGATAAAATAGATTAGAGATAGCGTAGATATATGCATGGCCGTCCTTTTTGAGAAGGCCATGCTTGAATTGTCTAGCAACCCAAAATAAATCCACATATTACTAGTAGAAATATTTGCACACATACGGATTTTTTCATTTATTACTTAGAACCGATCATGATAACACACAGCGAATTAGAATTTAGAACCCAGTTTCCCACATTATCTCCATAATAAATTCAACTACCTTAGTTCCCTGAAGATTAGATGTTCTGTTGTACAGTTCATGCTGACTCTATATTTAATATCCAAATATTTACTTTGTACCTTATGCCTATCATGATACCTAGGAAGAGTATAAACAAATTTGTAGAATACCATAAATATACACCATAGCTTTTCTAAGTACAAAAAAAAACCAACTTTCTTGAAAGAAAATGAAAGGATTATATATTGTGAATCACTGTTGATGGTCTGTGGCGTAAATAAATTCCCTGTCAAAATTTTCTTCTGGTGATGAAACGCCTTCAGCACTTCAAAATTCATCCAGCACAATTCTAACAATCTGTTTTTGAACGACTTAAATTTTAATAATACTTCTTCATTATTTCCTGCTTGTAATCGCGGTAGGCGTTTTGTTCTTTATAATTAAAATGCCTACGATACTCAACTTTCCCCTCTAGTTTTTGGAAGAGTTTATGTTTCTCATTACTGAGATGGATAAACTATAATAAAATATCAAGTTCTAAAATTGTGCCCTTCTATCACAGACACTGCTTACAAGAAAGAATACAATTACTGGAATTGAGTATCGCAATGACCCTACCATCTTTGCTTGGGAACTGATCAACGAACCTCGTTGCATGACCGACCCTTCAGGTGACACCCTCCAAGTAAGTTAATGATCATTTTGCTGCTCTCCATTAATGCCTGATATGTTAATCACATCTAATATTGTATGGTAGTGGTAGTCCATCACTTAATCTTAGTTCGCTTGACGATCTGCTGTTGAGACTTCTAATGTCTAGAAGACAGTACTTTGCCTAAAGAATCAATATACTTTATTGACAGTTGATAAATATGAGTTCTCAAGGTTGATTTGTGTTGGAAATGAGAATTTAGCTTTTTTTTCTTTCTAGATGCCAAAAGGCTCATAAATGGAAAATTACCGGTATGGAGGCATATAGGTTAGTGGATGGACTTAGGTTTCCTAGAGCTTCAATAATAACTTGTAACAGCTATATATGTTTCCTTGCTAGAATCTCTTGCAGCCCCCCCTACTCTTTTACATGAAACTTTGCCTTGCAATCCTGTTTTTTGCTCTTTTAAATGATACTCTAGGCCTTTGCTCAAAAGATTAGTTTTGAAAAATTAAACTGTTTACAGCTGTTTTCCTAGCATCATAAGGAGGAGATTCATGATCTTCTGAGTTTGTGAAGATGTTAATGTTTGTTTCACTACTTATGCAAGTCTATTAAAATTGTAGGCTTGGATAGAAGAAATGTCAAGATATGTGAAGTCAATAGATAAGAATCATCTCTTAACTGTGGGCCTTGAAGGATTCTATGGTCCTAAGAGTCCAAAAAGGTTGAATGTTAATCCAGAGATCTGGGCTTCTGATCTTGGATCTGACTTCATTCGCAATTCAGAGACCCCAACTATTGATTTTGCATCCGTCCATGTTTATCCGGACCACTGGTAAGCTCCATATTTACTTAATGGTTCTGGTCAAAAACCTGTCTGTATCTCATCAATGTTAATCCTGTTGTTGGTCCTGATGATCGTGTTTACCAGGTTCCATGACCAAACCTTTGAAGAGAAAATGAAGTACGTAGCCAAATGGGTGCTTTCTCACATTGAGGATGGTGACAGAGAACTTAAAAAGCCTGTAGTGTTTACCGAGTTCGGACTGTCTAATGAAAACAAGGATTTCACCCCAGCTCAAAGAGAAGAGTTCATGGAACTTATCCTCAACATTATCTACAAATCTGCAAAAAGAAACAGGGCTGGAGCAGGAGCCTTAATATGGCAGTTTTTTGTTGATGGGATGGAGAAATACTACGATGATTTCGCTATGGTTCCATGGGAAAGGCCGTCCACGTATAGGCTATTTACCGGGCAATCCTGCAGGCTGACAAGAATCCAAGGTGTTTTATCCACCCAAAAGACAGTCTTGAAAGAATTTTGTCCACAAAATCTGGACGGTTCTTAGTTTCCGTTAACTATAAATCTGGTAATAAAGAAAAGCCAGATTGAGCATGAAAATGAATGCAATTACAGGTTAGTTCCTTCTCTTTTGGCATACCTGCCAGAGAAGAGAGTAGTTTTCTTTTTCTTCGGTGTGCGTGTGCGGGAGGGTAAAGGAGCTACACGGTTTTAGTATTTGTACCATGTTCTTTCTGGCTTCATACTAAATGGGTATACCGATGTTTACAAGCTTTGGAGTTTGGGGGGGGCGCATTCAATTTGATTTGGCTACTCTAGTGAAACATTGTCGGAACATGACAAATGTAAATATCACCAAATTTGCAATATTTTCTGTTGGAAGTTTATTCAAAATATCAGGCGGAATTGGGGAACAGGAAGAAAGAAACGAATAGAGTTCAGAAGGAAATGAGGGAAAACAGAATACATTACTTAGGTCATGTTATCCTCACGGTATTTGAACTTATCTTACTGAACTCATCTAAACTTAAAAGATTTTATCTGAACTAACTTAAAAAACTTTATCTGAACTGATCATTTGTACTTAAAAAATTTAGCTGAACTCATTTGAACTTAAAAACTGAGCTGAATTGAACTGAACTAAATTGAAAGTAACTAAAATATATGATCATTTCCAATATATTTCAAATTTATTAATCTAAATATAACATAATACATTTAATATTAATATATATACAGAACTGAGTTGCACTAATGTAGATAAACTGAACTGAATTAAATTGAAATAAATATGATCAATTAAACATGAAATAATTATGACATTTTCAAAACATGTAAAATTTAATAATTTGAGTATAACTTAGAGATCAAAAGAATATATTTCTTGTTGAGCTGAACTGGATTGAATTGAACTGAAATGAAAATTGATGTACTGAAAAAAAAGAATCAGCATGATTGAATTAACCTGAATTTCATCAAATTACATTTCACTCCAATTAACTGAACTGAACTTAAATGAGTTTATTTTATGATGAATTGAACTAAATTACACTGAACTGGAGTGTAAATTAATGTGTTGAAAAAATCATTGGTATAACTACATTAACCTTAATTTCCTCAAATTATATTTTACAGAACTAAACTGAATTGAACTGAACTAAATTGAGCTGAATCGAAGTAAAAATTAATGTGTTAAAAAATGGTATGAATAAATTAATCTTTATTCATTGTATCAAATTATATTGTTGTTGAGCTAAACTGAACTGAAGTGAAGTGAATTTAATGTATTGAAAAAAAAGAATCGGTCTGACTAAACACTAGTGCAAAGCAGGGGATTTAAGGCGGTTCCAACGTACCAGAGAAGGCACAAAGGAACCGCCTTCTCTGGCTGTGCCTTAAAATTTAACCGCCTTAAAATTTTGACATCTTTCGATATCGAAAACTACACATTTAATGTTACGAATTCGAAAGTGTCATATACTATAACCGCCTTAAACGTAAAAATCTTACGAATTCGTAATTTTTTTTTAACCCAGCAGAAATGTTTTTCTCATTCGAAAAACCTTGTAACCCAGCAGAATGGTCTTTCTCATTCGAAAAACCTTGTAACCCAGCAGAATGGTCTTTCTCATTCGAAAAAGGTTACAGATCATCCAAAAAAAAAACCACTCGCGATAGTGCCTACGAGTTCGTAAGCACTATCACGAGTGGGTGAAAACATTTAATGGAGAACTCGAAATTAATATAAACCAATCACATTAGCTTTATACAGTATAGTTGTATCATACTAAAATACATCAATCTTTTAAGGCTTCAAGCAAAAGAACATCCATTCGGCGCCATCATTGAGATGAGAGTAACACAAGTTGCCACCCACACAGCCTGATCACCGTTGTTCTGCAAAAATACACGAGAACTCACAAATTCACAATTTAGCTTAAACACACAAAATATCACAAAATCATATGCTATTCCAAAAGTTCAATCAGGTTGAGGTTGATGATACCTATTCCAAAAGTATAAGGCACAAAGTAGATAATGAATGCAACCGCTTTCAGGTTGATAATGAAAGCAATAAGGCACAAAGTACCAAAAGCTTACAAGATAGGGCTCAAATTCAACTATCAATCAGCATAACGTAAAGCGGATCAAACAAACTTGCAGGAACCTCCAATCAATAAGCCAATCGGACAAACTTGCAGGAAAAAACTTTAAAACGTCACTCACAGTTCAGAAAGAGGCAGGGCATCTGTGTATCCTTCTCCAATCAGATTCCAGCTAGCAGTATCTTCCTTCTGTGGTGAATATCAGCTCCAAAATTATGCGACACATACTTCACTACTCTAAGATCTGAGAGACAAATACCCTGCTTCTATAAGGGAACCAATCCAAAGGGCACAAAACACTTGGTTACCAGATAATTCCACCAAAAAAATAGAGCATGCATGTGGAGAAAAAAACACAAACGGGAATTCTGAGGACAACAATCATATTATCATAGAGCTATTATTTGTTTCTAATATAACACAGACTATGCTAGCAACCAAGAACTATACAAGACCTTTTCGTCACAATTAGTTATATATCATTGAGAACAATACTAGAGAGTTTAAGATGCTTCAATCATGTAATAAAGATAGAAAGCTGAATAAACACACCTTGTTTATTTACTTCAGGAATTTGCCTAAAGCAAAAGTATTTTATTCATGCAACATACTCCATATTCCATAACACATGTTGAAAAGCAGTTAGCACATGAAAAGTATTTTATTCATTCCATATAGTATTTTATCTAAGCTACAAAAGCAGTTAGTAGCTTGTATAGAGACAATCAAAAGTAATGGTATTCACAGCAAATCATAAAAAATAACCCAATCAGACAAATTCACATAATGACAACAAATTGCATTCAAAATTGTATAGCCACAAACCATCAATCTTTAAAATCCTTCTCCAGTCAATTCCAATGAGCACATCTTCCATCTTTGGCGAGCATCAGCACATCAAAATCCAACCTTTACACACCATTCCACCAAAATAAATCATACGAATTTGCATGAAATACATCTAATTGAGTTCAAAATCTCACCCTCATAACAAAAACTGCAAAAATACACGAGCAGTCACAAATTCACAATCATAGCTCAACACACAAAATATCACACAATCATATATGTGAACCCGAACACACACCACCAAATAAAATTGCAGAAAATCACACACACACATATGAGTACCTCGCAAACATCGTTGAAACACATTCTCTGATTTCCTCCGTTCAGCGCCCGTCGTCTCTTCCCAGTTAGTCGTCGCCGCCGTTCCTCATCAGGTCGATGCCGCCGCACAAGGATTTCGCCCCGGCTCTAATTCAGTCTCCGTCCGGAATCCCTTTTCAGGCCGATGCCACCGCGTCTTCGTCGTTCAACGCCGCCGCTGCTGCATCAGATCTGGGTCGGCGGCGAGAAGGAAGGGATCGGTGGTTGGGAATTTTGATTGAATGGTTTGGGGATGATTTGTATGGTAAAACAGAAGATAGAGAATGAGAAGGACCCGATCTAAGAAGGAATGAGATTTTTAAGTGTTTATAAGATAGTTATAAAACTCATTATAAAAACTAAGTATTTAGCATAAGTTTTATGTTAAATAAAGTCCTTCTGAGGATTTTTTTTTAAATACAAAATATATTTTTAATAATAATAAAAATAATATATATAATTCAAATGTCAAGCATATAATTTCGTCCTCTGTGTTTATAAAATGTCAATTAAGGTTTCATCTTTGATTATTTTAACTCAATTTTAGTTAGTGTTTGTAAAATCAATTAAGAGTTAACTCAGTCGATTTAGTTTTAACTAGTGTTTCTAGAAAGTCAATTAAAGTTTGACTAATAATTAGTTCAACTCAATTCAGTTAATGTTTATAAGTCTTAACTTTTGAATCAATATAGTTGTTTTGATTATAAGGTCAGTTAAACTTTGCCACTTGAGTAATCAATTTAGTTATAGTGTCTAGAGAAAGCTTAATAAGATTTAACTTTAGATGACTTCGATTTAGTTAAGCTACTAGTGAATCTAGAAAGTCAATCAAGGGTTGACCTTTGTTTAGTTAAACTCAATATAGTTAGAGTTTATATAAAGTCAAGTAAATGAATCTTTCATTAGTTAAACTCAATTTAGTTAGTAGTGTTTATTAAAATTCATAAGATTTGACCTTCCATTAGTTTAAGTAAATATAGTTACCAGTGTTTATACAAGGTTAAGCAAGTTTTGACCTTTCATTACTCTAATTTGATAATTTTGTGAAGAGTCAATTGCTTGTTAGGTAAGATTAATCATTAAATATAAAGAATCTGACTATTCGTTACTGATTATCGAAAGTTTAGTGATGGTTGACCTTAAATTAGTTTAACACAACTTAATTAGTCTCTATACAATGTAAAGGAAGTGTTGATCTATAAGTAAACTAATCAGTTAAGTTAGTGTTTGTAAAAAATCAAGTAATGTGTGACCTTTGATTAGTTAGACTTAACTTAATTAGTGTACACAAAACATCAAATAAGAACTAATTTTTGATTATTTAAACTCAATTTAATGTGTGCTAGGGTTTTAGTGGTTTAGAATTTAGAGTTTAGTGGGTTTAGGGTTTATGGTTGAAAGTCAAGATAAGTCAACGGAACCAACTTTCTCATTCGAAAAACAACATGAAACTTCTTTTTCATTCGCAAAACAAGAAAAGGCAGCGGAACTCATTTTCTCATTCGAAAAACAATGAGTTTTAAGGCACTTTTTTTTAAAACCGCCTTAAAAATACACATGAACCGCCTTAAATTATTTCCGAGGAAGTTTGCGCAAATAGACCGAGCGAAAGGGTTTTTCGAGTTCGCAAAACCCTTAATTTTAAGGCGGTTCCGAGCTGTTTTGAGGAACCGCCTTAAAAAAGTGCCTTATTTTCCCTGATTTGCACTAGTGAAATTGATCTAAATTTCATCAAATCATATTGAAATTAAACTAAACTGAATGGAATTGAACTGAACTGATATGAACAATTAAGCTCAAAAGAAGAGGGTCTACGACGCATGTTAGTAAAATCACAAAATATTTTTAGCATTATTTAAATTATTGTAATATACAATATTGAGCTGAATTGAAATGAAAAAAATATAAATATTGATCTGATTTAAACTGGACTGAACTAAAATATAAATGATTTTATTGAACTTAACTTATCTGAAAACTAAATAAGTTTACTGAACTGAAAAAAGATCTGAACTCATCTGAACTGAAAAAAGATTATCTGAACTCATCTGAATTGAAAAAAGATTACCTGAACTCATCTGAACTTATCTGAACTAAAAAAAGTTTATTTGAACTAAAAACTTTTATCTGAAACTAAAATATTTCAAATAATCTCTAGAGAACAGGACCTTATAGCCCTCTCAAATTAACTGTCCCAACTTCCATTATATACAGAAACCTCCACTGATGTACAATACATGACGTCATGTATTCGCCCATAATATATTAGTACAAAAATATAATTTTTTTTCTAAACAAAGTATAAAAACAATCAGAATCATATTTCCTGGCATGACTCACTAATTACACAAAACTCAATCAAATAATAAACCACATATTCACATTATGCCAAAAGAACAAATAACAATTTGAAATTGTACAAACACTAATTTGAACCAATTAATAAAGTAACATGGATATTGAAGAATCAATACCTGATATTGAAGGGTGTTGAAAACAAATATTCTCTTGCCCATGCCCTTGTCTATGCTGAATTGCTAATTGAGCGGGACCATTACATGCTGAGATTCTGGCTATTCAGTATGGTCCTCAAGTTGGAGTATTCTTTGGTGTGCCTTTCACACTAGAATCTGATAGTCTCCTAGCTGTGAAAGGGTCAAGCCTATGTCCATCCAGTGGTCTTGTTGGAGCCTATGCTACCAAACACATTGTTTTGCTAGAATGATTAATCATGTTTATAGAGAGAGCAATTATGTTGCTGATTTTCTAGCTAAACACATTTAAAAAATCTTTTTACTGGTAGTTTTTCCTTTGCAGAAGCTCCAACAATACTTAGAGGTTTGATTAACCTAGAGGAATTCCTTATATTAGGCTACACCATTCTTTTGTCTCTAATTCTTCCCATCATATGTTGTAGGAAGTAATTCCGCCTTTTATGTCATGAACAAATTTACTGCTCTTTTTTCTTTTGCAGATTGGGGAAGACCCTCAGGAACCACATTTTCTGAGGTGGTGCATCATGCTAAACCACAGTTCCTTATGGAACCAATGGAGTTTTATCCCCCGGATTATTTTTGAAGCTGAACCTGATTCAGAGTCAACAGATTCTGATTCTGACTTTTAGCACTTTCTAGCTTTTCCTTCAAATCCTCTCAGTTGATATATGGGAGATGGCTCATGACTGTTTCATTCAGGGTTGCAAATACATCAGAGGTAGGTGTATCAGGAGAATGACTACAGTCATAAGAACCTCTCATCTGATCAACTTCAAGGATTAAAAGGAATTGCTCTTACTTTCCCATCTTTCCAATTTTTTCATCTTCTCTGTACTATTGCAACTATTGTAGCTCTTATTTTTGGAAAGGTTTGAGGAGCCAAATATTTTTTTTATCATTCTACAACGACCTAATCTAGTACAAAGATCCTACAACTATCATACTCTAAACCTACTCTACTCTATCGATCTCGTACGTCGAGTGGCCGAGGTCCTCACCGTACTACTTAGAGTGGGGTGAAGATCCCACTTACACCGGCTTTGATGCCCCATACTCTTGACACCGTCGATGCAGCTCCTGTCTCTTGATCAAGCATTCCTGGAGACTTGACCCAGGGGGTCAGGGAGAAATTGCGTGAAATGTTTGCACCTGGGGGGTTTCGAACCCCTGACCTCCCCTGGGCGGGACTAGGTCCCTGGTTGGTTGAGGAGCCTAATATATTTCTCCCACCATTGGTGGTTTAAATTAAGAAAAAAAAGAGAGCAGGACCAGATGCACTTGAAACTGAAACTTACGGAAAAAAAAAGATGAATTAGCCTGAATTTTTTTACAATGGAAGAAATTAATTGATCGAGAGATGATTGAGACTTGAGAGGTAATTGGTATTTGATATAAATAGATAAAAATTCGACCGTTGCCTAATCGTTGAAGGTTTTCGCCATTCCGATGAACTTAACTTCAATTATCGATGAGATTGACGGGAAAAAATGATTTCAGAGAGAAGTACTCCCTCCGTCCCCTTTTATTTGTCTTACTTTTCAGTCAATATTTTTCACATCATATTTGACCATAAATAACTTTAGTTACACTTAATAACAAAGTATGAAATGTTAATATCTAAAAAGTATATCATACGAGGATTGTAACGATATATTATATGATGATATTAGTATTTGTATACTACAAGTTATTAATGGTCAAACATGATATGAAAAAAATTGACTTGAAAAGTAAGACAACTAAAAGGGGACGGAGGGAGTAGACTTGAAAGTTGGAAAAGATATTGAATGATTTCATTGATAAAAATCAAGATGACAGATCGAATTTGAATGGACGGAAAAGATGGGCCTCTCGCCGTTTGCTAATTCGGAACAGAAAATCTTATTCAAGAAGAATTAAATTTTGTTAATTAATAAAATAAATAAATTAGATTAAAGGTAGTAGTTAGATATCGAATCCCAAATTCGATAATAGTTTAAGTGGTATAACACTTGTTGAATTACGCAGAGGTCATAGGTTCGAATCTCGCTGGGGTAAATGGGGTGAGATTCTCTTGGGTACAAAGTTTTGGGTGAGACCGACGAATGATATTACATTTGTTTGTGTGTTTGTAAGTTTTGTTTGACATAAATTTTGTTCATGTATTTGATGCATTTGTTTGTGTGCTTATAATAGTTGCTTGCCATAAACTATGTTTATATGTAAAAAGCAAACAAAACATACAAACAAACCTAACAAACACGTGAATTATCATTCCTGTAAGGTTCCTTAAGGGCAAGTCAAAAGAAAACCAATTTCCACAAAATTGAGAGTTTTTATACAAATTATTTTAATTATTTGGGCCATAAACATAAAATATTAATGAAATAATGTGAAAAGTATTGCCCAAGATCTAAAAGATCAAACCAAGTAAAAGCATCAAGCACAAAAGGTAAAAGATCAAACCAAATAAAAGATCAACCCAAATACAGGTCAAATGGCCCTGTTTAGTAGAGCTTATATCTTGATGTACTGAACTGAACTGAACTGAATTGAATTGAACTGAACTGAACTGAACTGAACTGAACTGAATTGAACTGAACTGAACTGATCTACAGATAAGCTCGGGTAAACAGGGCCAAACTCAAGTATAAAAACATCAGACACAAACAAAAATAATTTAAATAATTGTATAATAACCCAAAATCTTGTAGAATGCGGTTTACTTTTGATCTGCGCTTACCGTAAGATGCCCTTACAAGAGACTTTCTCTCTTCTTAGGATCAATTTTGGGTGATGAATTGATAAGAATAATGTTGAAAATTTATAAGTATGGTATGTGTTTTTATCCCAATTACGAAGTCTTATGAATCAAAAATTTGTAAAACACCTTAGACAATAAAAAATTGCAAATTCAAAACAATTTTTTTTAAAAAATAAAACATACACAAATTATACAATCTTTCAATTATAGTGTAAAATCTTTCTCAATTATCCTTTGCTTAATTAAAATAAAAATTGTTCCATGTGAAATTTTGCGTTAATTATTAAAATTTTAAAAAATAAATTGGCGATTCTTTTTTTTTCTATAGCAAAAGTCGGAACTTGTCTCCCTAAACCTTTCACTTCAGCCACGACATCGTTTCTTATTCTTCCACTTTTTCTGTTTTTAGCATCACCTTGGTTCCACTATATACATCACAAGCGCCACCGTGTTTCCCATTAGCACCACCTTGGTTCAACCTTTAGGACCAGAGTTATTGGTCAGTGTTGCTTCAGTTTTGTTTTTCTTCCGCCTCTTTGCAATTCTATTCCAATATCCACTGCCAGTTATTGTATCGATCTTCTATGGCTCTTTTGTGCTAGGGTTTCATTACTTCAGGGTTCTTCTAGTAATGTTTTAGGCTACCCTTTGTGTTATTATTGGGAAATTTGTGTTTGTGCGAAAGACAAAAAATACCAATTGTACAATATGTCTTGTATTTGGATGTGCTGCTAAGCTGGAACTTTTTGATAGTGAATTAGTGATAAATTGATAATCTTAACAGCTTGAAGCCATGTACATTGTTTCTGTTTGTTCGAATGTCTCTTTCTAGAAGTTAAATGTTAGGACTTAGGAGCAACTAATTAGCTTGCAACACCAGCTTCAGCTTGTGTGTCTCATAATTGAACGAGAATACCAAATGTGAAGACCCGCTTTAGGTTCTAGTTTAATATGTTATAGTAAGCTTTTGCAAATAAACTCTTGAAAACATAATGGTTAGTTCTCATTGAAAAAAATAAAAAAATAATATATATATAAACTGTGAGAAGACTATTTTTGAACACATAATAAAGTAGGAAATTAAGCCTAGCGAAAATGCAATAAGATAAATCATGCAAACTAATGAAAATCTAAATGATAGTAATATAGTAAATAATATTGGATTAAAGGAAAAGCTACAGAAAACTTAACAGAAAAGAAAATTTGATAATAGTCAACATGTGACACTCCACGTGTAGGCTTTTAAACAAAAGGAACGGGTGAGTCATGAAGTTCAAAGTGGGCTTAGAGTTGGGATACATACACACCTCTGAGAAGCAAATCGGAGAGTGAATTAGAAAAGTAGAATTGAGGGAAGAAGAAGAGTCACTTGAGAAGCAAATCGGAGAGAGAGTGAGGACCAGGAATCGGAGAGGTAGGTTTTTAAGAATTAAAATAGTGATGAAACCTCTAGAATTCTAAGTTTTGACGTTAACCAAAGGCCCAGTTCATCTTGCTTTCAAATTTGTATCTCTTTTGTCTGAAGCAATAGTTTATGAGCTATGTGATATCGCTGTTAGATTGGTTGCTTAAATTCGAGTTTCAAAGTACATAGAGAAATTATATATTCAGCTGTGGTTATCAAATTTGAGTGCTTGATAATAGCCTTGAAGGTGTTTGAAGAAATGTCCAAGAGAGTAAATGTTTGAGTACTAAATAATAGCCTTGAAGGTGTTTGAAGAAATGCCCAAGAGAGTATACTTTCAGTTTACTAGAGTGTATTATATAGTTAGATACATATTCCCTGTCAAGAGTTTTGTTTTGTAAACATTTTTGTTGTGTGTATAGAAGAAAAGAAAAGAAAAGAATTGAGAAGTTTCTTAACCTAATGACCTAATTTACTTTCGGTTGTTTAATCTGGGTGCATCAGTCATGTTCCCAATTCTTTTTAGAAGCTCTGTTTATTTTTAACAGTGGATTAGTCATAGATAACAGGTCAGACTAGTTGTATTTTTACTTGTTACATAATCTAGTGATATTGATTCCTGGTTGTTATTTCACTTTTGTTTCACGGTTTTATTTAAGTGGTTATTCAGCCATGAAGTGATTCCTGCATTGTTTTATAATGCCCATCATCAATGTTTGAAGAATTTTCCCTTTGGTGAAATCTACTAACATTGATCAAGTACTCCTACATTGGTTCCTATTTGATTATGTAATGAAGCATATCACTTAGTTGATTAAATTGAACCAATGGCTTAAAAGTGTTAGATACAATGATATACACAAATACTAGAAGTGTACTAGCACAAAACGTTGACACTGATGTATTACCTTCTCATTGCCACATATTTTCATACAAATTAATGCTTCTTTTTGGAAGACAAAATTGTCCTTTCAAAATTGATGAGTTTTAGACAAAATTACATGCTTATGTGAGATTGATAACAATTCAATCATAGAAGAAAAGCTGGATCAGAGGGGTGGAGCAGCTAGAAACCTTGAACTTATGATAGAATTTACCGAAATAATTATGGGACAAACATAGTGACACTATTTGATGAACATGAAGCCTAAGTATATATATGTGTATTTGATCTGCAGCTTTGCTTTGGAATTCAGAGTTATTATTTTCATGTGATTACTTACTATTGGATGTTGTTTGTAGTTTTTATATGAATCAATTATTTGTAGGGGACCAATTTGATGAAAATTCTTGATTTTTTGTAGTTGAATAAGAGGTTCAAGTTAGCTTCAGACAAAAAAAAATGTATGGGAGGAAAGGAAGTGAGTTAGTTAAAGAACTTACTTGCACCGAGCCTGGACAACTCTCTGCTTTTAATGTGAGTTTGCCTATTTTATGTCATTATCGAGTTGGTTAGTTTGTTCAAACCACCTTTTCTAGAAGTTGATTCCAGAAGACGCTGTTATACTTTTTAAGTTTGTGCTGAATTCTGGGGTGAAATTCCTTGTTGGTATCCTCTGCATGAGCTTTACCCCTTTATTATACCTTTTTTTTTATAATCTTTGTCAACACAGAATGATTTGTTTTCTCAAGTAATTGAGGAATGTACAGGCCATCTCCACCATCTAGAACCATTGATAAGGTAAGTTTATTGTTTTTTGCAAGTTTTTTCCCTTTTCCTTCTTTTGGAAGACCATGTGCATCTGATTAATCAGTACTTCAACCATCTTGATATTGTGACAGGAAAATGGACGAATTGAAGAAAATTGAGGAGACAAGGAAACTGAATAACCAGGAGTTGGAAGAATCAGAGAAGAAGGCATTAAGTGCTCACAGCTCTGGAGCTCTAATTCATCATCTTTCTCTACTCCGCAACAAACGTTGTTTGATGAGCTATGTGTATGTATATGTCTCGCATTATTAGATTTTTTCCCCTTTTTTGATCTCATCCTTCTTGAAGTCATAATTTACTAGTTGCTGAATTCTGTTATTTAGGTTCAATCGTGCTGAAATCATACGGAATTTGGGGTGGACAATTGAGAGAGTTCTCCCAGAAGAAATTGAAGAGAAGCTTAGTAGCTCTGAGAAAGAATATTTCAAGAATCATGGCGCAACCTTACAGTCTTATATGTCAGAAGTTGATATTGACTTGGCTGTGGTGAATAATTCTCCTTATATTATTTATGCTGTAGATAAGAGAGCTTGTATAGAATGATGACTTGAAAAAACTTCAATTATACCCTCTACCAAGTATGCAAATATTAGCATTTGTTTGGACTAAGCAGATTCTGAGAAGCTTGAATAATCTTTTGAATGTCTTCTTTTGCTTGATAGGATATGGTTCCTCCAAAAGATCCCTACATTAAAGTGAGAGTGCTAGATGAAATTGGTAATGTAGTTCTCAGTGATCAGTCAGCCAATCTGGCTTCCCAAGCTATTCTTTTTCTCAAAAGAACTGATGCCGAGCAGTACATTTCTCAGGTACTTTTTGCTTCTCCTTTTCTTTCTTGAACGTAATAATTTGACCGGGCATAACCTATATGTTACATGTTCTCTATATCACAGGGTTTGATGGAAGAGCTAACTGGTTGATCCAAGTCCATTTTGATCTCATGGCACACAGGCCTGCCTTCCACATCACAATCTTTTTCTGGACAACTCACTTGCAGTCTAAATCGTAAGTTGGTCGCCGGAAAGAACAAGTGGATTCCTATTGCTTTGTTATCTTTTTCATTTTGAATTCGTAGTCTGGATTAGCATCATCGTGGCTCAGTTACGCCATGTGGCTCAAGTGTTTTTGACGTTCATTGGTTCATTGTGGGTATACCCTGATGCCATTTTCTCCTCCCATATGAACAAAAACGAGACAATATGTCACTACTACTAGGAAGGTTTTATGTTGGTAATGTCCAAATTAAACTTAAGTTAGAAAAAGAGTTTTTGCTCTAAACAATATTGACTGACTTGATCGTCAAAGTTGATTATCTAAAACCAATTTGGATTGGAGGGTTTCTATAGCTATAGATGGGATTAACCACCATCATGTGTATTAGAAAATTGTGAGAACGTAAGCATTGCTAATGCTCTTACTAATTATCCGAAATCAATTTGGACATTTGTTTTTAATGCTGGTGATAGTGATGTACCAAGCTGGACAAAAAGTAATTAAAAGTAACATTTTAGTACTAAAACCAGTTTCAAAGGGCTAACCAATCATCTGAAAAGTGCAATGCAGACATCATTGCATTTGCATCTGCCAATTAACATTTTAAAATATTACTTTTACAGGTTCTCAACGTCAGGTGTGTAATTTTTTACCCTAATTGGTTATCTATATCCCACACTAATACTCTAGAAATCAAGATAAGATCGATGTATTAGGTTTGTCAGCAACAATATCATAAGCCAGGGTAGATACTTTCAAGGAAAATGTTAAAAGAAAAGAACTAAAAGGCCTAAATAATGGGTTTAAAATAGTAAACGTCTAAATCGTTCCAATTAACTTAAGCAATTTCTCCGTCTCCATTTTTCTCTTGCAGGTCCGTATTTTTACCATAATGCCCCTGATGGAACCCTATGATTTCAAGCTCATTTTTTGCCTTAATAATATTAGGGGTATTATGATAAAAATACGGACCTGCAAGAGAAAAATGGACCTGCATGGAGCAACCCCTTAATTTATCATTGGCCCCCAATCTTTGAGGCGTTTTCATCATCATTTGATAAAATATCTTAATCGTTTAAGGTATGAAGTGTTTTCTTTCTTTATTAATAATGGCTTAAATAATAACTATTAATATTTTTAATTGTATGCAATTTTAAGTTATGAATTTATGAAATTTTAAAAATACAAATCATTATAAATATACAAAAATTTTATACGATGGCGTTTTTATCAATTCAATTTCAAAACTATAATTACCTAATAACTTTAAACTAAAAAATTTAAATGACTTTTCAAAAAAATTAAAAAAAAATTAAATGGTAAATATTTCCGATTAGAGATTAGTAAAATCACGATCCCCACATCATACTATCCACAAAGGAGATTTAGTGCGGCAGGCTATGTGGATGTGTGTACCAATGGAAATTTAGAAGTTAGAAGTACTCAAAAGAATTTCTTCCCTTTTTACCTTTGCACTTTGTTTAACCCTTTTCAACCTATTCATTGGTTTATTTTCTTTTAGTGTATGTCTAAAAGTCCGCTAATTATTTTACCATTTTGTAATTTGAATAATTGTAAGTTTAGAGGCCTTGTTTACTAGCACTTATTTTTTACTGAACTAAATTGAAATAAATTTAATTGAACTTAATTTAACTGAAATAATTTTTAAATTATCATATGTCATTGTAATTTATAATAAAAAGTAAACTTTGATTAAAGAATTATTGAACTGAACGGAAGAAACTGTTAAGTAATATATTTAACTGAATTGAAAAATATAAATAACTGAACTAAAAAGAGTATAAATATATTTAACTGAACTGAAAACATATAAATATATTTAACGGATCCAATTACAACAGAAAAATTCACCTACAACAAAGGTTACAATTACATCAAACGTGAGGGGGGAAAACGTTTAATTGTAAATGTCTAAATTACTCTCAATGTTCACCACCTAAAAAAAGTCAGAAGATGAATTCCAATTGAAATAAAATCTAACCAAAACATTCTTAGTTCTCGATCGATAGTTATGCTCTCATCTCTACAAGGCACACACACAACTGACACAAGGGATATGGTTCCAATTGTAAGCCCTTTTTTAGCTTGTGTAGAACATGGTTTGTTGATTGTTACACGTTTGCATTTGTTTGTTGAACAGTTTTAGCTCAACTTGAAGTTTTTAGATAAGTAAGGCCAACTGAACTGAACTGAATTAAACTGAACTGAAGTGAAAATTGATGTAATGAAAAATGGAATCAGCGTGACTGAATTAACCTGAATTTAATCAAATTGCATTTTCACTGAACTGAACTGATCTACAGACAAGTTCTGGTAAACAGGGCCTAAGACCATGTTTGTTAGAAATTATTTCTTGATGTACTGAATTGAATTGAACTGAACTGAAGTAAAAATTGATGTATTGAAAAATGGAATTAACCTGAATTTCAAAAAATTACATGTTGAACTGAATTGAACGGATCTACAGTTAAGTTCTGGCAAACAGGGCCTAAGACCATGTTGGTTTGAATTTCAGTTCAGTGTGTTTTAAATTTTTCAGTTTAAATAAATATCTAAATATATTTAGTTTATTTTCAGTTTAATAAATTTTTAATTAAATTTATTTTCAACCCAGTTTGATAATTTTTTAATTACGTTTTACCTTTGTACTATAGATTAGAATAATATATTAATAAATTAAAATTTATTTCAGTTAATTCCAATTAATATGTTTAAATTTATTTGAGTTTAACATAATTAAACTTATGCCAAATAAATAAGCTCAGGTAGGCAGGGCCGACTCCGAGGCCGTAAATGAAGGTTTCTGAAAACTCTCCATTATTATGAAAGCTCGGCCATCCAAATATGCTCTTCTTTTAATTACAACACTTGGATCATAGCCGAGCGTGGGATCACTTGTAAACTATCTAACAAGGCAAAAGTAAGCATGGATGCTATCGGTCGCGTGGAGCGCTGATTATTTGGTGTCATGATCTGAAATTGATCATCTTCATCGGAATCTGGATACCCCTGCCATTTAGCAACCATGTACTTGTGCTTCCTCCAAGGCGCTATATGCATTCGCCTCTCCTTGAAGCTCTTCTTCAAAGCCGCACACAATATCTTCACTAGATTTTGAAGCCTTCCGAACTTCCCCACAAAAACTTCCGGCAGCTTTCCGATTAATCGCCGGTACTCCTCGCTTGCTCTTGCCATCTCAAACTGTCCTCTGAAATTCAGCTCTATGATGATCTTCACATCTCCCCCTCTTCCAGTTGATGAATTATTCTGAACTACTTCCATATATGTGTGCTCACCTGCAAGTGATCATCAAAGATGAATAGTTTTAGGAGGTATATTTACAGTAAGATTTTCCCGTGTGATTAAATTTACAAGTGGATGCATGTACCTGATGGGATTTCAGTTGTCTTCCTCCACTTGGACTTAAATATAGTACAGTTGTGCCCAGCCGTTTGAAGGCGGCTGCAGATTTCATTCTGCATACAGTTTCTGCAACTTATAATATTGCCACCCATTTTCTCACAGAGACAACGAAAGCCGCCAGAGTTCATCTCCTTCACTACTTCCTTGGTTGCCTGCCGGAGCTTCGACTCCATAGCTGTAGTCCTAAACAAAGTTGTCTGCCGTCGACGAAACAAATTTAGTCAGTAATCACAATTTTTAATTTACGTATTAATTGAAACAAAATCTTATCACGCACCATTAGAAGATCTTCTTGAGATTCCCAGAAGGCCTTAGTTTCCTCCACTGTGGAAGAGTTTTCGTCTTGTTCATCTTCATCATCGAAGTCAACGACGGCGCTGAAACTAGAAGAACTCCATGAGCTGTCCCCGGTGAATTCCTCCGCGAACCCAAATATGAGTTCATCGGAAAGTTCCTGCTCGCCGGAGAACTTATCCATTTAGCTATGGGAAATACTAACTAGGATGTTTCTGATTGTGCAGAAGCTTGAGAAATGGCCACACTTTTATAGTGGAAGTAGGGGACTTTGTTGAGCACTGGGGCCCCACCGATCTCGTACCTCCGTTATTAAAATTCATACTATCTGTTCTTTCTGACGGATTCGAATCTGGAGCTTTTTCTGTATAAATAAAATGGGAAATTTGTTTAGTTATTGGCAAATAAAACGTGGAAACAAGGTTGTAGAGCTGGAAGCTTCACGTCAGCCTCACCGGATCTTCAAAAATATTTTCTTTACTACTCCCTCCGATTCACTAATAAGTAATAATGACCTACTTTTTTTCAGCATTTTTTAAGGAGAATTTAGCGTTAAATTACGGATAGTATATACACAATTATATCATCGTGTGAGAAATTTTCAGAATCTCCGTAACATGTAGATTTCAAAAGTATCTCAAGTTATGATACTATTACATATATATTATGTGTAATTTGGTGCTAAACTTTCCTTAAAAAAGGTCAAAAAAAGCAAGCCATTATTAGAGAATCGGAGGGAGTATGTTATTAGAATTTCAGCAAACAGATTCGGCTCTATGGTAAAAGTTGAGCAGCAGTAATTCTGCAGAAATTCGTTAATTAACGTTTACGCCGTTGTGGTTACGAAAAAGCAGTAAATAACAAAAAAAAATCAGTAATATCCATATCCTGTAAAATCGGATGTGGTTACGCCGTTTAAGGCAGACTTCAATAAAGAGGGTTCTGTATTTTGGGAAATAGTTGAGCTGGAGAGATAAGGATGAACTGTGAATCAAGGTAGTAGAAGAAATTGTTTCGAGAAAAGAGGAGTCGATTGCGTAAAAGTTGTGGGCTTTGTGCACATGAGCAGTCGTCCTATCCCACTTGATTCAATTGATATATTTTGGAGGAAACTTGATTTATAACTATCTATTTCTTTGAACACTTAGCAATTTGGTTGTGAGTATGAGCTTCATATCTGAAGAAAATGCAGAAGATCAAGCTGCAGAATTGGCGCGCTCCCAGCTGGAGCCATATTCAAATTCAAAGCAGCAGATGTCTTTTTGTGCTGCCGGTGGTGTCGTTTTGTGTCACAATCACCACTTGCTGTTTTTCAGCTGATTTTGCTCTTCTCGGGACACATGTAAATAGCTCAACAGTTGATGTAATTTTCTTGGGTCTTAGTTTGCAACTGAACTTGCTACATAGCATGTGCACCAAGACTTGTAAACTTGCTTTTTGCCAAATCTTAATATCAAAATTTTCTTCCCTTTCACTACTGTAGCTTTCTACTTTTTCTCCAGATCTTGATTCAAAGTTTCTTTAATATCTTAAATGATCGGTTCAAGGAGTAATCACGAGCTGGTAAATTCAGTATTTTGAGAAAACTTAGGGAGATGATTGCGCCATCGACAACTTTGATTTGTGAGGCAGCTAACAAATAAATATCTGCGGGCGTCCCACTTCAAAGAACAAATATCTGAGAAAAAAATCAAGTGGATCCAAGGCCCACTCAAGATCCCATCAGACATAGTTGTTTTGTTGCGTCGAGATTTGCGGAGCCAAATGTTTTTCGGTTTCAAGAACTACCTCGAAATAGTTATTCGAGTGCATCAGGATTTGTGCAGCCAAATGTTTCTTGATTTAAAGAGCCAGCTCGAAATAGTTGCTACTCGGGTGGTAGGCATTCTTCTCATCCATATATTGATCAATTTCCGGCTATATTTCATCCTTATATCTCGCAAGTGCAGGATGTGAAATGTGATGAAAATTGTGAATTTCGATCAATAGCTTTGTGTTTTGGGTTTCAAGAGAGCGAATGATTTACCATTCGGTCTAACTTAATTGAAGAGTTGCAGCTTTACAGGATGGAATATTGTGTAATGTTCGGTAACCAAGAATAGTACAAAGTTTACTATTCGCTGAATTTTTTAGAATCAAGTCGAGATGCACTGATTGAGCATTGGATGACCGCATGAGATGGGTACACTGATTGCTTCTAGATACAATGTTATACTACACGTTTTGAATATTGCAAGTAGTGTGACATATCTACCCCTCTGCTCCAGCCCACCGCCTTGGTATGTGCATGTTGCAATTGCCATTGGTTATATTAATAACAATCACTATGTTAAAGTAGCATTGACAGGAGGGTGTCCGATGCCAATTATTGTACCACATTTGATTCATTACAAATATAGGTGCGCTGAGGCATGGATTACTCCATATATGGGTCGGTTTGATGCTTACAATGAGCACATTCGCTCCCATCGTATTGTTGAGAATGAAATATTGGAGTGAAAATTAATGAAATTTCTTTCGATCTTATATTGGTGTTAATTTGTATTTTTTAAATCAATTATAACTATTTAGAAATCATTTTATTATTTTAAAACACTGAAATCATTCTAATGAAAATAAATTATCTGACATTGAAAATAATTTATTTTAATTTGATCGCTTAGGACACGTAAATTATGTGCTGAGTAATTATCCATATTATAAATTGAACAAATAAAATATTAAAGATGTAAAATAAAAAATTTAACATAGAAAAAAGTTAAATTTAATTGTATTCACGAAGATAGGGTGTAAATAAAATAAGAGGGAGTTGTAAATATAACTATCCTATTTGGTTTCATATTGTTTAGATGCATGGAACAGAAAACAATTGTTTTTTTTTTGTTTTTTTTAAAGTACTTTTGTTGGCTTTGTTTTATGTTTTCATTATAATTCAGTTTCTTCCATGGTCATTTTATACATATATCAAACCAAAGTATTAAGATTAGTTAGAAGTATTTATAAAGATTGTGGTGTATTATATGAATATGATATAGAGTAGAATTGAAATATAAAAATAAACTTTAAAATGGGATATGCAAATAGGGAAGTGGTTTTGCATATGTGTCCACCCAAAATATGAGTTAGTGTTGATGTCAAAAAATTACTTGACTATTCTGACTTGATGTCAAAATATCACTTGATAATGTACTTGATAATTCTATAATCTAAGTTGATGTTAAAAAAACATGATCTATAAAAGCTGGAACAAAGACAGTCAGGCCCAAAACATCAACACATCAAACCCAAAATTAAGAGAATCAAATCAGTTGAAATCATTAAAACATTAACACTATCCTTGTCGCAGCCACCACTGTCGGACCATCTCGCCGGGATTCATGATTTCACAATTTGCATGTGAATTGGGGAGAAAAAGACAAATTTCCGGGTTAATTTTACAAATATGTCCTTGTAGTTTGACTACTTGTCACTATTGGGTTGAGAATAAATATTAAAATTTATTTAAATCCCAAAACTTGTAAAAAAGAGTATTCTAGGCACGACCTTTATATATTTCTACCATCTTCATTTATTTTTTTAAGTATTTAGTCCCTTTAACAATCCTTATTTTTAAATAATCCTAAAAACTGTAATTTGATCAATAATCACTCTGTGATTTCTTGAAAAAAATATCATGCCATTAGGGAAATAGTAAAAATGCAGAGAAGTTGTTTTTTCAAAAAAAAAATAAAAAATGCAGAGAAGTTTTAGGGAGGGTAGAGACGTTTTTTCAAAAAAAACAAAAAGAAAAAAGAAAAAGGTGGAGACGGAACTGATTGGGTAATAATATAGCCGTTAAGCATTAGCTGTCAAGTGGCAAGGCAGTTACACATAGAAGACGTGTCTGATAAAAAAACCCAAATAATCCCATCCGTTTCCCTTCCTCAATCACGCACACAGTTAAACACTACAAACCCACCCACCGCCTTTATCATCACAACCACAGCTCTCATTCTTTACGGCGCTTCACCTAGTCGATGGCGTCTTTCTCGTCGACGCCGTCCTCGTCGTCGGCGGTTCACCTCGTCGACATCGACAGTTCGTTGAAATGACGAAGGCATCGTTGAAGTTGGGGAAGCGGCGGCGCGCGGGATGCTACATCAGGCGGCCATAGAAACAACCGGCCAACCAGAGGCCGCAAGGGTTCACCGCCACCACTATCGAACCGCGCTCTCGGCATCTTCGAAAAGTGCGAGCTTTCGTTTTTGTTTTCTTGATGAATTTCCTTGGGGTTTTGTGGCGCTTCTAAATTGAAATGAATGATTAAGTCTAATTGGTTTTCATCCTCAATCTTTTGGGGAAATTTATATCATGAATCATGATAATGATGGGGTTATGTTCAATTTCTTTGTTCCTATGGGTATGTGCGATTATAATTTGTTGATTATCTGTTCGGGAATGTTGGTCTTAGCTCTCTGGAAATTGGGTTTTATTCAATGAACCTGTTATTTCTCTCTCGTTCATGCTATTCAAATTTTGAAAATGGGGGTTTTCTTATTCTGGAATGTCTGAAAATTTGGTTTCATTGATTGTAATTGATACTCTGATTTGGTTAATTGAATGTAACTTTATGGAAAATAGGTTAATACCAGTCATCCCTAACTTTTGCTTTGTCCTTTGTTTTTGGAGTGGTTGGATATTTTCTGTTGGGCAATGCATGGTATCTACACTGATTGGGTGCTGGATTGAGAAGTGGGCAATAGTCAACTTCTCTGCACACTGTGGCATCAATGGTCTTGTCAGAGATTTAACAAAATGTGGGGATATGAAATAAGAAAGGGAAAAACTGCGATCAAAATGGTTCGTCTTTATTACCTTGTCAAATTCATCTCTAAGCATACAATCTACTTTGTTTATTCCGTGTGTTGTCTGCTGTTTGTTTAATCATCTTCTGATGTTTCTTTTAGGTCCTATGGAAAAGGAAGAATCTGGCTGAATAGGACCTTAATAATAAATGTTCTGCTCAAGGTTAGAAAATGTACCCTGAAAAGTTTATTTGTGATTTTAGCGTGCGGTTGATTTTTGTTTTTTTCTGCTGTTTGTTTAATAACCTTCTGATGTTTCTTTGAGGTCCCATGGGAAAAGAAGAATCTGGCTGAATAGGACCTTAATAATGAATGTTCTGCTCAAGGTTAATGCTAAGGTTAGAAATTCTGTACCCTAAAAAGTTTATATGCGATATCACCATGCTGTTGATTTTTGTTTTTGTTTTGCCCGCAGCGTGGATGAGGAGAGAGACTAAGAGCTGGAAGTTGAAGGGTTGAGTATGGCAAGGAAAATAACGATAAGGGTGGAGATGACTGTACTCCTTCTTTGGTAAGATTTTGGTTTGGGTTGAAGTTTAGAAAATGTTGAATGCAATTTTATTTTTTTGAATATTTGACGGGTTATGGGTGAACTATAATCAATTTGTTTAGGAAATGTTGTTGGACCCGGGGTTGTGTTTTGTGTTTGCATCTTAGCTAAAAAATCTCAACACATTTTTCTGAGTAATATTCCATGTTTAATTGGATGTTACTGCTAAGTATTGTGATTTGGTCAATGATTACTTATTTGAGGGATTTTTTTAGCAGAGGAGGGACAAGACAAGTACAAGGTTGATGGGTCAGTGATGTTGAGGAGGAAGATGAACATGAGTCCGAAGAGGAAGATAGGAATGATGCTGAACAGAGAAAAAGGAAAAGTTGATGATTGACGCCGACTACAAGTTTTCTGCTCCAAGGTTCTTTAATTTTACGGTTGGTGAGACCGATGAAGAGATGAGAGAAGCCGAGCTTTGGTTTCGTACTCGATTATGTCCTTCACGTATGTCCGTTCTAACCCTTGAAAATTGTGAGTTTTTATTTTGTTTTTGTCGATGAATTTCCTTGGGGTTTTTGTTTTTGTCTTTGTTGATGAATTTCTTTGGGGCTTTCTGATGGGTTTATTGGTAAGAAGTTAGGGGTCTTAGTAATTGACAACTTTGATGATTAACAAGGTTTTCTGGGTGAACTATAATCAATTTGTTTAGGAACTTTGCACATTCTGATCCTTGTTTGCATGTGTATTAGGAAAAGTTGCAGTTGTCTTATGATCCTTGGTTGAAATGGGCACAAGGAGCCACTTCAGAAATACATTCCTGGATTATCTGACTTTTGTAAGTTATCTTTTGCAGCAGTGTTTTTGAATTTTTCATTTCTATTTAATTTTGGGTATATTTGAAGTTCTGACTTTGTTTTGTTTCTGCTCACATGTTGTGAATTATGACAGAATTTTGTACAGATTGACTGGGTAGAACTATAGTGTATGTCTGGTGAGGAATATTTCTATTGACAAAATTTATTTTTACTCCTACAGAAAAAGTTGAATGATATAGTGATATAGTTGGGGAAACTGAGGAATCGGATGGAGAGGGAGAGTACCCTGAAACAAGTGATGGTGCTGAAGAAACATGTTCGCTAAAGCAGAGTTTTCCTATTTCAGAGACGTAAAAACCTATTCTTTGAAATACAGCTATGGTGTTTTTTCTTATGTTTTTTTTTATGGAGGAGAAATAAAATATTTTTGACCAATTCTTATGGTGATTTTTTTTTTTTTTCTGTAAAATTGATAGGCTTGAAGATTGAGCCGGCAAATATAAGCAACACCAACAAGGGCATGAATTTGTAAAGAGAAGCTTGAAGGCAACATCAGAGTCTTTTCCAGGCATAAATTTGGTGAGAACTCCTTACCATTGTGACCAACCTGCCTGAAACTCCTTACCTTTGTTACTGCACATCCGTGCAACTTTAATGAAAATTTTAATACTGGGATTTATTATAAGTATGATGCTATTTAGTTTGATGTTTGTTTATATATTTAGTTTGATATTCTGATGAAGGCTGAAGTTTCTGTAGGCTATTTAGTTTGATGTTTGTTTATATATTTAGTTTGATATTCTGATGAAGGCTGAAGTTTCTGTAGGCAATCATTTCTGTAATAGCGAAGACTTCAGCGGAGTGGGGCATTACACAAACACGTGCAGTGGCTTCTGAATTGGTCTTCATATATTTCTACCTTGGGTCCTTACAAAAAAATAACTAGAAGTTTCTACTCTGAATTTTTTACTGAGGTTCGTTGATTTTAGTAATTGAATTGCATATTTACTCATCATTGTGGTAATATATTAGGTGCTTTTGTGGATACTGATATATCAATTCCTTATGTTCATTCTTCCAATATCGGATAGTTTCATTTTAAATAGGTCTCTTAGAGGTAGTCTTGCTTCCAGTCTTGTATTTCATTTCAGCATTAAATTCCAGTCTTGTATTAAAGTGAATATTCAAACACGACTTGACATATAAAATGATTTGCAGTAGCAGAGTAGAGCTTTTGTGCTGTGATATTGTTCCCTAGGTTTTTTTGCCCAGCATAAAACTTTATAACTCATGATTATCTATACATGTGCTTATTCTGATAGTCTTGCTACTGGTAAGTCCAGTCTTGTGATAAAGTGAATATTCAAACGTAGACATATAAAAATGATGGTGTTTGTTCGATTTGCAGAAGCAGAGTAGAGCTTTTGTGATGTGATATTGTGCCCTAGGTTTTTTGCTAAGCATAAAACTTTATAACTCATGATTATCTATTACATGTGCTTATTCTGATAATGTTTTATTCCTTTCTGATTATTTCTTGATTTCTCAATGAGTTTCTGCAAGTTTGTGTCTGTTTGAGGAGGACAATATGGCTTTGGACCTTATTATGGCGAAATGAAGTGCAGCTGAAATGAAGTCCACGAGTTTCTGCAAATTTGGGTCTGCTAGTTGATGCTTTCATTGAATATATCAGTTCCTCGACCAAAGGTTTTCTTTTGTCTTTAGCCTTTTGTTATGTATTTCTTTTTCACTTTGCATTTTCTGATCCTTGTTTGGATGTATAATAGGAAAAGTTGCAGATGTCTTCTGATCCTTGGTTGAAATGGGCCCAGGGAGCCACTTCAGAGGAGGAATTTGACGAGAATTGAGGAGAAGCCGAAAAGCCAAGGATTAGAGTAATGACAACATACCTTCTTTATAAATCACTGTTTAAGGTTAGCTCGTTTTTAAGATCCTACCCTTGTAGTGCAGGACGGCAACAAGGATAAAGATGACGCCATTCAGGTTTGCTCTTGAAAGTTTAGAAAAAATTGAATGCAATCTTTTTATTTTGAATATTTGATGGGGATTCAGTGAGAAGTTATGGTTTTCAGTGAGAAGTTATGAAGAATATATATTGATGATTCATATACTATCCTCTGCACCTTCTATGCTATGTTTTTTTGAATGTAGTTGGGTTGTTGCATAAATAATAGTGCGTGCCTGCATTGCCATCTTTCCATTTGTTTTAAAATTAAATGAACTAGGATGGCTGACGCTGTAGTGTTTTCTCATACAGGGACATAACTGGTGATTTCCTAAGTTTTGATTATTAGATAATAAGTATATCTTACTCTGGAGACTATTACTTTGCTTACAAGTGGTAATGTGTGACACAACTATTGAAAAGTTATTTTACATGTACTAGTCTTTTCATGCTAAGAAATAAGCTGAATGTTATCTGATAAATGATGTGGTTTGTAAAGTGCTCTTATAGTATCACATTGTTGGGTAGTTCCAAAACATTGGTTTTTGCACAGTAGGAATGCTGAATAGCTTGTATGCCTGTGCATGCTCTTATGTGAACAAATATTCATTTCTTTCATGCGTAGTAATTTGTGTTGATTTGTGCTTATGACTTTTCTGGCCCTCTTTGTTTCCTATAGCAATTTGCAAGTGTTTCTGACCCTTGGATCAATATTTGTTTCTTACAATTTCATGTTTTAAGTGTGCTTGAATGCCCATTCTTTTCTTTCTATAGTTATGTTTGTGTGTCTGTGTGAGTGAGTGTGTGAATGTGTGACTATTATTTTCTCTCTCTAGTACTGAGAGAGAATTGCAGACCTTGTTACACAAGGCACTGCAGATATTTTGCTGCTATGTCTAAACAAAAAACAGTATTGTGTCAGTGTGTGTTTATGATGTAAGTGACTGAGCAGCTTGGGGCTGAGCTGAAAACCACTGACTTGTGAGACAGATTTGCTTAGAGATATATAGTTTGTGAGACTTTGTTTGCACATAAGACCACCTTCTCTGTTCAGAGAAATTTAGCTACATGTAATATCTTGAAATAAATATAGATTTCATCCCACCAGTTTCAGGGAAATTGCAAGAGATCCAAATTTTAAATTCTACTGCAGCTATTTTTTCAGTTGGACTATATGAAGAAGATATGTATGGTGCTGAAGAGAGACAAAGGAAGAAGAAACAGAGGGAGAGGTTGCCTTATTTTCTTTGTCTTTCTGTGTAGTTGGTGATAATAATTGGTTTATTATAAGTATTATCTGCTGATTGATGATGCTTTCACTGATTACTATAGGGAGGCAGAGACGAACTATGGTCTTGATGAAGATTATGAGTTGCTCCAGGAGATCAATATATCAGTTCCTCGACCAAAGGTTTTCTGTGTCTTTAGCCTTTTGTTAAGTATTTCTTTTTAACTTGCACTTTCTGATCCTTGTTTGTATGTCTATTAGGAAAAGTTGCAGTTGTCTTCTGATCCATGGTTGAAATGGGTCCAGGGATACCGTTTGTGATTTCAGTGAGGATGAGCAGTTGGAAAAGGTAAATGTTAACCTGTAGAATTAGGATGTTCAGTTTCTTCCAATTATTTTGATGATGTATGTCAACTATTATACATAATTGTTCATCTGGTTACTTGATTGTAGGCATCAATACTTCCAGAATCAAGTACTCTTGATAGAACAAGGTAGGCTTTTCTCTTAATATGTGTCTCCGTTGGTTTCTGTGTGGTGAAAGACTTATTTTTCTGGATGAGAAGCATGACAATTTAGTTTTCCAAATAAATAGGCTCAAGGCTGATGAAGTTACAAATGCTGAAGTTAAGGATGCTGTCCTAGAAGAGCAAAAAGATCCTCTTACTAATCCTGTATGTTTCTATTTCTTTTAATGTGTATTGGAAAGTGTTAATCAGGTGCTATGTTTGCTTATAACTCATCCTTTTTTAGGAATTGGATGAGAAGAAGACATCATCATCTGTTCAAGGTTTGTTTTACTTGAACCTCTACGTTTTCCTTTACACATCTTCTAAGGAATACAAACATTGATGTGTTTCCTGACATATATTACAGTGAAAGCTGAAGTTTGTACTCCAGCACCACCAGCCAAATCTGAAGGGCATAAACCTCTACAGCAGACTGATGCTAAGAAGCACCAGACAGTCAAGAAGATTGCTAGTTTGCTTAGAAATCCTTCAGCATTAAAGTCAAAACATCAGCCTCAACAATCACAAACAAAGCCTATCAAAACACCTAGCATTAGAAGGTTTTGTTAAGACTCTTTTTTGTTCAATCATACTCATATTTTTGTCACCACCTCTTCAGTTTCAATTTCATACATCTCTTTTATCAACTTGTTTTCCCTTTCTTGCAGGGAAGCAAATAAGAAAATAGCTGCAGAAACTTCAAACTTTGCTCTGGAAAATCAAGCCATAAAGCGGCAAAAACTGGAAGGGGGGAAATCTAGGCAGGTGAGTACCAACTGCTTAAATTGGTTTTACATTTGTCATTGGTCAATTGCTTTCAAACATTTTGTCCAACCTTGTTGTTTTTCGGTACAATTCAGATACTTAATGTCAAGCCTCAAGTGTTGCCTCACAAAACTAAGGCTGGCCTCATCAGTGGTAGCTCAAACTTATGCTCATCGACTACTAACACCCGCAAGGAGGATAGAAAGGTGTGTACAAGTTATTTATTTGATACTCTTAGTTGCCTTTATTTGGGAATCAAACTATATGCTCACTTGATATCATCCTCCTGTTCCTTCAGCTGTATGTTAGAGAAACTGCTGCTCCATTTGTTTCTATGGCTGAATTGATGAGGAAGTTTCAGTCTAACACAAGGGACATGTCTCATTCACCCTCACATGTTAGTCAATGATGCTTTCATCCTACTTTAATGTTACTCTTGTTTTTGTGTAACCATGTAACTTTTGATTTTACATTGGTAATTTCAGGATGAAGCTGCTGGAACAATGCAGAGGAGGAAGCCCAAGCTTACATTGACTAGGCCTAAAGAGCCCGAGTTTGAAACAGCTCAAAGGGTGCGATAAGTAAAAATAAAGAGTTCTGCTGAGCTAGAAGAAGAAATGATGGCTAAAATTCCAAAGTTTAAGGCTCGTCTATTAAATAAGGTGTTGTCAAGTTTTGATTTTTGATTTATGCTGTTTTCTTTGTTAGATGATTTCTCATCCTTCTTTCCTTCCATATTAGATTCTGGAGACTCCAACTTTGCCGGTGGTGTCCATAAAAAATACGCAAGTTCCTGAGTTTGAGGTAACTACTGTGAAAAACTAGAAGCGATCCAGTGGGGTAGTTAGAGAATAACTTTAATCTAATTTTGTTGTTACAGGAATTCCACCTTGAGACAATGTCAAGAGCCAATCAGAATGCAGAAACATTCCACCTTGAGACAATGTCAAGAGCCAATCAGAATGCAGAAACATCCACCATAGCCTCGGTTGAATCTTCTCAGGTAACATTAGCACCATTGAAATGTCACATTTCTTTTCAGGCACTGATAAATGTTCTGAAAGCTGATTTTTAAATATTTTTATGATCAGAGTCATCAATGGAAGTCAAATTATCTCACAGCACCAAAATCACCTGTTCTTCAAACAACATTGAGGGCACGACCTGCCAGCGTTAAAAGCTCAATTGAACTGGAAAAGGAGGAACTTGAGAAAATTCCAAAGTTCAAGGCTAGGCCTTTATACAAAAGGGTACCTCCTTACAGACCAGCTCTTATTCATGTTGGTACATCCCTGTGCTCCCATTTAACTCCACTAAACTTTTCAAATGTAACAGTTTTTTGAGAGCAAGGGCGATCTGGGGATATTCAGCAACAAGAAAAGGTAGATCACTGTACCTCAAGAATTCCATTTTGCCATAGATGAGAGGATTCCACCTCCAACAAATGTTGCTGACATGTTTGACAAGGTAAAGAGTTTGCTATGTTAACTATCTGCTGTGCATTTCAGTTGAATATTTAGACAACGATTTGTTGTTTGTTCTATTTTCAGCTTTCAATTCAATCGGAACCTCAGCGTGAGAAACCTCTTCCAAGAAATACCCCACCCCTCAGCCTTTCCGGGCCTTTCCAGTTGCACACTGAGGTATGCTCTCTCATGCTGAAAATCGACAAAGTTCCAGCTTTTTGCAAATACTAATGACTATATATCATGTCTTTGAATCCGCAGGAAAGAGGAACGGAGAAAGTGAGGAGATGGGCTAATGAAGTTTTGCAGAAAGAGTGGGAAGCGGAATGTGCTAGGATACCAAAAGCTCACCCATATCCTTACAGTACAGACTATCCTGTGGTATGCTCCTTATCTTTTTGTGGATTGTGTTAGTCCCTTTGCCATTATTCGTTTACTTAATGGTGCTTTTACTGGAGCAGGTCCCACCAAAACCAGAGCCTAAGCCATGCACAAACCCCGAACCTTTCGAGCTGGAGAGTCTGATCAGGCATGAGGAGGAAGTACAGAAGGAAATTGAAGAAAGGCGGCAGAAGGAATTGGAGGCTCAGCCTATATTGAAAGAGTTAAGTGTAGCGTTGCTATATTAATGAATCTGATTTCTTCTCTCTTTGCAAAAACACTCAGAAATGTAAAGTTTTTGTTCCACAAACTGCAGGGATCCCATTCCACTCCCAGAGAAACCACGTATACCTCTTACGGAGATCAGGAATTCAATCTTCAAGTGCCAAATCGAGTTGTAGACTGATCTGAATTTGATATAAAAAGATATGGATGGTGCTGAAGAGAGACAAAGGAAGAAGAACAGAGGAAGAGGTTAACTTATTTTGTTTGTCTTTCATAAGTTGGTGATAATAATTAGTTTCTAGGTATTATCTGCTGATTGATCATGCTTTTACTGATTACTATAGGGAGGCAGAGACAAATCATACGAATCAGGGTCCTGATTAAGATTATTAGTTGCTCGAGGAGCCAATATATAAGTTCCTTGACCAAAGGTTTTCTTTTGTCTTTAGCCTTTTGTTAAGTTTTTCTTTTTAGCTTTGCACTTTCTGACCCTTGTTTGCATGTCTATTAGGAAACGCTGCACTTCACAGACCAAGCTCGAGTTCGATGTTGCTCGACTCCTTCACCAGGTCTGCAGTATTTCTCCCCTTCTTAATTTAGTGATTATTCCAACGAATTAATTAATATCTGTATGTGTGTGTGTCTGCCCCTGGTAGGGGTGATCAGAGGTCTCGGCAGCGCCAGGGTCGATCCCCCCACCTATAAAGTTTGCATCAGCTACGCTACCAGGAGACGATTCAGAGTTCTCATCTTGAGTCAGCATGCTGACAAACAGTAATTACACCCATCTCCATTTTTGTAGATCTAATTGAAAATAATGTTTTTTCATACAAGTGATTGAAATGTTGCATATTGACCAGGGGCTGGCTTCTGGTTCGCCTGTCATTTTTTCACAATCAGCCCGCCAACTTCTCCCCCTTACAGGAGCGGTGTGGTTGTAGAGGTTTTCACTCCAGTTACCGAGCCACTCAAGGCGGTCTGTCTCTAAATCTTGGTATGGTATTGTCAGCTTCATCTATCGTTTCATATCCCTGTTGTGTTAGTGTTGCTGTTTCTAATTACTTCGTATTCGTAGATGCATCAACCACCATATCGTGCAACGACTGGTCAATGATCTTTATGGAAATCAGAGAAATCAGCGAGCTGCACTTGTCGAGAAATCTCACTAGAATCCCTTTTGAGAGGATGGAAACCTTGACCAATTAGTCCATTCTTACTTGAATTTTTATTATATTATAAGAGCTTTATCTTCTTAACTGTCAAGGGCTAATTATTTCTCAGTTTTACAGGCTCTAAGTGTTAGTAATCATCGTCTTCTGGTGTCTTGTGGGATTTCCATTAGCAACCAATTCACTCGAGTTGAAGGACGAGTGCTGCCAACTCCCAAGGTAATTAAACTAGTACCATTTTCCGTTGTAACTCGGTCATATTTTTTATTTTATTTTACTTTGATCACTACTAAGCTTGTATTGTGTATTGCAGTTGAGAGTAGGCAAAGGACTTGTCACATCGCAATGGAAACATTCTGGATTATCTGACGAGGATTAGTTTGTCGAGACTTGAGGAGAAGCCAAAAAGCAGAGGATGAGGGTAATGTCAACATACCATCTTTAAAAGTCATGGTTTTAGGTTAGCTCATTTTAAGATCCTACCCTTGTGGTGCAGGACGACGACAAGGATGAAGATGACGCCCTCTTCTGTAAGATTTAGGTTTGTGTTGAAAGTTTAGAAAAATTGAATGCAATCATTTTATTTTGAATATTTGATGGGGGTTCAGTGAGAAGTTATGGTTTTCATAAATTGACAACTTGATGATGATTAACTGGGTTTTTCAGTTGGACTATAAAAATTTGTTGATGAAATGTTATTGTTGGGCTGGGTTGTGCTTTGTGTTTGTTTCCTTGCTTTCTAATCACACTGCATATTGAATTGGATATTACTGCTAGTGTTGTGATTTGGTTGATGTGCATTTGTATGAGGGTTCTTTTGTGCAGAGGAGGGGCACAACGAGTACGAGGTTAATGGGTTCATGGTCAGTGATCTTGCGGGGGAAGATGAACAGGAGGCCTAAGAAGAAATTAGGGATGGTGTCAAAGAGAGACGAAGGAAGAAGAAACGGAGAAAGAGGTTACCATGTTTTGTTTGACTTTCTATAGTAGTTGTTGACAATAATGGGTTTATTGTATTATCTTCTGATTTATCTTTAGCCTTTTGCTAACTTTGCGTTTTCTGATCTTAGGTTGAGGAACGAAGGGAGCAGCTGAGGATTGTTTCCTGGGCAGTTAAATCATTTGGTACGAGTGAAATGCTCATTTTTATTACTTTACCTATGCCAGTGTTGGTTTAAAGCTTGATTAGGTTGGCAAATGTTTGGGCTTTCTACTTAGTGTAAGATTTAGTGGGAAGATATCCAGGAAAGAAAACCAGTGCTATTATTTGTTCTCTCCTTCACTTTGCTTTTCAGTCTGATCTTAACTCACAGGGCAATTAAGCAATTTTAAGATGTTGAAATGCATGCAAACTGTTGCTGATTATTAAAACCTGGAAAATTTAGGGTTTTCTGGCTATTTATGGATAATCTAGATGTTTGTTGTGCTAGATAATAGAGTCCATTCGCAATAGATATGATATCTTATTGAAGACCCTAGTGACTCAAAATCTATTTAGATTAGGGTCCTAAGGAGAGAAAATCTAGCTAGTCAGATAGTTACGTATTATGCATCATTTTAGTTGAAAGATGGAAAGGATATATGTTTGTTGTTTCTTTTGAGCTATAGCTATTGGTTACATCCATTATGTTTTAACCTTGTGATTATTATGTATTAATTTAGGTGCAACACAGTTTCTTGATGGATGGGATATTTTTGCGGATTATCATATTGGGGATTTTCTTGGTAACTCTCTCTCCCTCCCTCTCTCTCTCTCTCTCACACACACATATGCTTGTATGTATTGTGCTCTTAAACCTTTAACCATCATGAATTTCTACTATTGGGGCAATATTTTCAGCGACGGATTTTGTGTGTACTTTGCAGGTACACTAATATTTTAATGGAGTTACGTAGAATATGGAGATATAGTATGTTCTAAAACAATAACCACTCATGCAGTTATTGAATCAGGATGAAACTCCCCTTCTTTACAGTTTGGTTTGGGAGAAGGTGTTGAATGATGCGACATCAGTGCACGTCCAATGCTATTCAGAGCTTTGATTTATCATGGAACCCTGTTCTTTGCTACCACACTTCTTGGAGTAATGGTAACTCTCTCTCTCTGTCTCTGTCTCCCCCTCTCTCTCTCTCTACCGCACTACTTAATTTAGTGATTATTCCAACGAATTAATTAACCATCTGTATGTGTGTGTGTTTGCGCCTGGTAGCCCTCAGGGTGATCAGAGAAAGTCTCGACACCAGGGTCTCCACCTATGAAGTCTGCATCAGCTACGCTACCAGGATCCCTTTGTGTTCCATAGCTGCTGCACTTTCAGGAGGCGATTCGGGTTCTTGTCTTGCGTCAGCATGCTGACAAACAGTAATTACACCCATCTCCATTTCTGTAGATCTAATTGAATTTTTTTTTTTTTTTTTACAAGTGATTGAAATGTTGCATATTAACCAGGGGCTACCTTCTGCCATTTTTTCACTATCAACCCGCCAACTTTTCCCCCTTACATGTTGTAGAGGTTCTCACTCCAGTTTCCGAGTCACTCAAGGCAGTCTGTCTGTCTCTAAATTTTGGTCTGTTATTGTCAGCTTCATCCATCGTTTCATATCCCTATTGTGTTATTGTTGCTGTTTCTAATTGCTTCGTATTCGTAGAAGTATCAACCACCATGTCGTGCAACCTAGACTGGTCAATGATTTCTTCATGGAAAATCAGAGAAATCAGAGAGCTGGACTCGTCAAGAAATCTCGCCTGAAGCCCTCTTGAGAGGATTGGAAACCTTGACCAATTATTAGTCTATTCTTACTTGAATTTTGATTATATCATAAGAGCTTTACTTTTTAACTGTCAAGGGCTAAATATTTTTTTCTCATTTTTACAGGCTCTAAGAGGAGGCTGGAGGTGGACAGATAAGGTGCTATTTGGCTGCCATTGCGGCAGTTTTGGTGGTTGCATTTCCTAAGATAATGTAGATGGATGCTAAAGTATAATGCTCTCTCTCTCTCTGTCTCTCTCTCTCTCTCTCACACACACATACACATACAGGAGGAAGATCTAGTTAGCCGGGTAGGGAAACCTCATTCTTGTTATCTGGCAAGATCATTCATTACTATTTCTGATGCACCTATTTTGTCTAATGTTGTTAAGAATGAGGGTTCATCAAGTACTGATTTGGTCAAGGTGAAGGTAATATGGGAATTTTATGAGCAGAGAGTTTGAATGAGGATTGAGGAAAGCCCCCAGTCAGTGATTGTGGACTAACACTTTTGCTGATTAGACAAGTATAGTAGAGCTCCTAGTTTCAGTTGTTTTGCCATCTACTTCCTTCTGAACTTAGATAAGAAATCACGAGTGTTTTCTGCTTCTGGGACCGATGTCAATGGTATGGAGGCCTCTCACAAGTTAAACAGCCTTGTGAAGGCCCAAATAGTTGTTTATGATAACAACTCGGACCTTATTGAGAGTACAAAGGTTATTTCCATTGATTTATTATCTTGTATTACAGTAGTTCACTTCCTGTCTGCCTTCTTATATAGTTTCTTTTCCATTGCTATAGATATCTGTCACACTTGCTTTGCTACCTTGTCCTTCTTATGATGAAAGCCTGCCGTACTTTCCATTCTTGCTTTTGTGGATTCAGTAAATATGGTGTTTGACACAGTTCATCCACTGATACCCTGATGACTTCTGACTAATACAATATACTGAGGTTTTCTTTCAGTATTCTTAGGTATAGCATGAGCCTATGTGTCAGAGGCAGGATTTTCTTGAGCTCCGTACAACGTGGCACTCTCTCGTGACTTCCGGTCTCCTGGATTTTGGAATATCTCGTTTGCGGCATATTTAGCCTCAGTATCTTTATTAGCAAATTTTATCTCCTCCAGAAAAAGGTAAAAAGAACAGTGTGTCAATGACATAGTTGATGAAACCGGTGTCTGCAAATACTATCCGAAATCACGAGTGTTTTCTGCTTCAGTTGCCTCTTATGATTGCTTTTCTTCTTATTTTATCTCTCCAATTTCCACACATTATTCTCACCGATTTCCTTCCTATTTCTCTGACTGTTGCTTGTAAGTTCATCACGTCTAGCCGGAAAACGGAATTTTGAATCCAACCCGTCTGATGTGTAAATGTTGCAAAGATTAGCAATGGTTGGATTTAATTTTTTGCTGATTGTTTGTATTGGATGCTTATGTCAGCTAGGCTTTTGAATCTATGGCATGCATGGTTAATTGGCTTATATGTCGGATGAGTCAAAACTCATCACTCTCCTTTTCTTGAGGACTCAAGCTCTGTTCTGACAATCGATGACAAACAGGTTGGTGCGGACATTTTTGAATCTGTTAGTTTTTGTGAGTTCGTTTTGTTTTTGTCCCAGGTCCGTGTTGATAGTGTTGTTGTGATTGGATAGCTGCCCTATTCTATGGTTTCTGTTTCACTACTTTTTCGACGAGGAAGCTGGAAAGTGGGAATCTGGATACTTTGTTTTGTTGTTTAGCTGGGGCTCTGCTTACTATTTGACAGGCATTTACTTTTATTTGGATTTGTGAGTGCTGGGATCTTGATAGAGTTGATTGAGGTTTTACCACTGGTTAATGTGGTTGCATTGTCAAGGAATGTTTGCATGGTATCTGAAAATGTTAGAGCTAAAGATTCTTCTGGAGCCACCCCTGTACTGAACTTAACATAGATTTTATAATTGCTAAACCTTTTATGTTCGGCCAGCCTTTTATGCTATTTGTAATTTTTCCATTAACTGTCTGCTTATGTGGGTTCTTGTATACTTATCCAATGGAAGGCTCTGAGTCACGGGCAGTAACTGAGATTCTGGCTTCGACTTGACTTATATTCTCCTCCTATTTTTGTGATTATTTATACATTTTCTCTGTTGTCAAATTCTTGGCAGAAAATCTGATTGTTTTGTTGGACATGCTTTTGAGCTCAGTGGGATTCAACATAGGGTATTGCAGTTGATTTATTTTCTGCCTGATGACGGTTCTAGCTTCTGTAGTCTTTATTATTTTGTTTGTGCTATGATTATTAATGGTTCTGCAACCACAAAAATTGCTTGTGAAGATCGGTGATGGTGTTCCCAATTATCAGGATTCTTGCTCGATCCAATTTTGGGATCATTATCTGCTCTAATTTGCAGTTCCATGGCTGTGATTGTTTCTACGGCTTTGAGCTCCAAATCTGAGCCACTATGTATTTATTTACTTTTTCTACGTGAGACCCTCATATTATAAATTTCTGTGAGACCCTCATATTATATTTGCTGTGATTTTCTTGTGTGGAGAATGATTTTGATGGATGCTCTATTTTTGTATGAAAGGTTGTCTGTGCGTGAGCTACTTCTTTCTGCTTGCTTGACGATCAAGCATTACAAGGACCTATTTGGTTTGCCCTTAGAACCTAACTTTGAATCAGTTATTAATTGATTTTGAATGCTTGGATTTCTAAGATTTTATGATATGGATATATATGCTTAATCTTTTGTGGATCTGTAGGAGTTTGACATTTTTAAGCTTTTCACCCTTCCTTCCTGCACCATTCTTTGTACGGCTTAGGCTGTTAGCCTCCAAAGATGCACTTTTTGGGTTAACTTTTTGGTGCATCATCTATAATAATTAAAGTAATCCACGTAGGATCATATCCCTGTGTGTATTGTGTATATAATATCATATGAGAAACAAGATTTCAATAAAGATACTGATCTGAGCTTTATTATTAACTGTTGATATATTGGTCATGTCACTGTGGGGATTGTTACCTATCAGATTTTGCCACAAAATCTGAGGTTTAGTGTCATCCTAATCACTTTTTTCGCATGTGATTGGGCTTTAGTATATTCTATCTTTTCTGATGGATGTCATCTTGAAATTAAGTTCCATTTATGCACTTACTGTTTGTTATCATCAACTGGTAAATAAAAGTTGAAAATACGACTCTAGAAAGAGACGGATGTAATTTTTTGTGACTGCTAGTTAGAGATATCAAATAAGGTCTTGAGGGGCTACATTTTGATGCTTGAAGGATAGTAGAGTGAGGCTGCTAGATATTTTTGTGGACCAAGTTTTGAACCAAATTTCAGATATTTTTTACTATTATCTAGTGTTAAGATGCCCCTGGACATACTGATGTTCAACCTCATGAAGCTGCACTTAGTAAGGCTACACTTCAGTGTTGAACTGATTTATTTGATAGAGCAATATGCATTGCTGGAAGCCTGGAACCCAGCAGAAAAGGGACCATTAGGCTGGATAACATAAGTCTTGATGAAAAACGCAAATGATGAGTGATGCCATGTAGGATTCTCATTATATAGGGGTGGATTTTGAGGATTTACGTGCAGCTACATTGAGTGTCCATGTGGTTGATGGCTTGTTGCTACTGATTGGTGGGAGCAGCACGCACGGTGCATATGACTCTTTGAGAAGGATGGCAACATAGAAATTCCGAACTTGGCCTGGTTCGGTCAGTTCTTGCCTAAGCACACTACATGCCGTCTTGTGAAATTGTTGCAGGTAGTCTTTGGCTAAGATGTGGTAAAAATAGGTAGTCATTGCTTGCAGATGTGTGCTGCAGGGCGTTTAGGTTTCCCACTATAAAGAAGCACGTAAAATCCTAGAATTTTGTGTAGCGACTTGTATTTTTAACTTTGTAAAAGCAATTCATAACCTATAGCAGCAGTCTTGGTGAACAATTGTACTCTTTTCCTTGTTTCGGACCACTTTCACCTATACCTTTTGTTTATATTCCATGTTTCACATCACTATAGCTGACAGAAATATATCAAATCACCGGAATTCATTAGCAACAACGCAATATGCCAGAATTTCTCCCTTTACTATAGTTGGGGTTAACGAGAATTTCCCGTGTGCCGTTTCAGGAAAATATACCGGAGCTGTTGTTGTACATTCTCCAAGAAGACCATCCTCTTTACTTACTGACAATAGCTCATCGGTAATCTTCTGCCCACTTAATGTTAAAAAAAGTAAATGTTGTCTTCTGCTTCTGCCTGCTTACTGAGGTTTCCAACTTACTGTCAGTCTAGCAGCACGTTTACTTATTTGGAGGACTCATCAACCATTGGGACTATGGTTCTCCATGGACATTATGATGACTCAGATTCTTCTCAAAAGTTCAAACTTGGAGTCCAAGAGAGATCATCAAGTGCATCTTCTGAAGACAGTTCACTAAATCTTGCTGAGGTGTGTTACTAAATTTTAAGTGTTTTAGATTGAAAATGAAAAACTTGTAGGCTGCCCACAAGTAAAACTTCTAAAAATATCTAACTTTACTGGTGTATCTAATTTAGCTTATTTGCCATGCTATTTAGGCCAAAGCTGCTATTCAAGCTAAGTTAAAGAAAGTTAATCTGTGAGAAAAGTCTGTTTCTGGGAAAGATCAACATTGATGAGAAAGAAATTAATATAAGAGATCCATTGGTTTCCAGTTCCGATTCTCCAAGGTATAATATTGATTTTTTCCTACATGCCTACCTCCAGATAGAGAAAGTATGTTAATCTGATTCATACTGTTTCTCAGACATTCTGATGATTACCTGGATGTCTTAAAGTCATCAAGATCAAGACAAGCAAGCGATGATGAAATTACTGCAAGAAGTTCTGCTGCATCTTCTTCTTCTTCCCCATTTTCTATTCTTTTAATCCCTTCACTAAGGAGGTGAGCATTTTGAAGGTTACTTCATACAAAATTTAAATATTCAGTGAGCATTTTGGAGTTTCAGTTTTCTAATAGGCTATTTTGATCTGAAAAAAAAGCATCTGAAAAAAGTATTTTGGTGTCACTAGATTTTATGAAATCTACATTCATAATGCATCATTGGAGGTTTCTTTTCATCTTAGAAGTAGTCCAGTTCTACGAATTTGATTGGAATAAAAATTTTCTTTTTTATGTTTCTATATTCGGTTGAAATCCTTCATTTAAATCGTGAAATACAAAGCACACAACTCTTTCTACACTCTACTACTAAGTTCTCATAGTTTTCATTTCTAACTGAATATATGTATTACTGTTGAATGTATTTGCTTAAGTTGGTATATGGTGTTCTTTTTTATCATTTTATGTTGCTTTCAATAAAACTTAACCTGACGATCCAATAGGTCTGTGCAGATCACTTTTAACCACGTAGTTGTAGAGTTTAGGGTCCTTGAAGTAGCATGCATACGGAACTCTGCTTTCTACCTCGAGCGGAAAATTAGATTGGGAAACCAGTAAGTGAACGTGCTATGAACAATTTTATATCTTCTCTCATGGTTTCTCAATCTCAACTGTTTTTTTGAGTTGCCGGATCGCTTTCTCTGTATGAAATACCTTAGCTCCATTGCTTGTTAAGTCATTTGTTTGGGATGGTGGAGGAAAATGCATTGTAGAGGGTTTTAGACATGGTTCTGACAGCTAAATTATTTCTCTTGAGGGTCTTTAAATAAACTTATTGGAGAGGTGTCACTTGATATATTTTACATAAGAAAAAAGTTTTATCTTTTTGGCTATTTGTCACCAGCATCCTCTGACTTAGTGCAACTTTTATGAAACAAGATGTCTTTGTTCAAAGTAAGTTTTCTACTTTTGTGCTGCATGTAAATTTTCTACTTTTGTGCTGCTTCACATGCTTAGCTAAGCCTGATGCTGCATTGTGTGAAACGTTTTCCCTTATGCTGCTTCTTTGATCACTAGGCTTGTAAAATTTTTTTGATTACTGGAATTCAATTCCATTTCAGCATCTCATACATGCTGTATTTGGAATGGTTTGTATTCTTGAGCTCTATTTATGCCTTTGATAAATTTCAGCATCACAACGTTAAAAAATTAGGTGTTTTATATGCCATGCATATTCAATTAACATAATTTTGCAGCCGAGGATTCAGTGTATTATGTTATATTAACTTTTTTTTTTTTGATGGAAAGTGTTTTTCATTTCATTTCCAACAACGTAACTTACAAGTTTTAGCCCTCACTCCCGGCCCTATTACATTCTCAATTAAAATTGAATCTAAAGACCCAAGAGGCTAGTTTGATTCTAACCTCACAGATTCTATGAAACAAAATCCTCTGAACTAATTAAGGGTTGCCATTAAGCTGCTAAAGCTGTAATAACACACTCCCTCAACCTGTCTGTGCACTGCTTCCACTGGCTTCTCACCAAGATGGAGAAATTCCTCTTATTTTTCCTGTTTCCAGCCTGTCTCAGAAGCCTCTTACAGGACCTAAAATTGCTTCCCAAGTGCAAATGTTATATTAACTTTATATGGATATTGAAATTCAAACTCCGTGATGGGGCTTTGGAAGTGATGTGTACTGGAGATTATTTTTACAACGAGAGTGCTGACAATAGTTGGCATTTGCGATCTTGGAAAGATTTTGGCTTGCATGCCAAGAGTAAAATCCTATGGGATAGCAGCCAAAATAAAATATAAAAATGGTATTCACTCTTTCTTTTCTATGCAATATGATAGAGACATACGGTATACATTTCTTTAGGCCTCTTTTGTTGGCAAAGTATTTCTAATATTAGGAAGCTAAAATAATGCAATCTGGCAGGGTTCAATATTGAATGTGGGATGTTCCGTAGAGCTCTGAAGTTGCATTTCTGCACGTGTTCAGATGTTTGGGATTATTGGGATCATGTTTTCTGAAGTATTTTTATTTGACTACGAGTTTATAGTTCATCTGCTCAGGAACAATCTCAACAACAGCTTCATCTTTTGGAATTGTAATTTGTATCAAATCTAACAATTATTAGTAATGACAAATATACTTGTTTGTTTTGTTTGAAAGCTGAGGATTTGTAATATTACTGAACTCCATGAAAAAAACCGAGGAAAATGCAAGCTGTATATATTGCACATATAAACAAAAAAAAGTTTCAGATTTCATATTTTTCTTTGAATAAGTTTTTGAATAGACGGTCTATATTATGGGACCAAGGTCTGGCTCATAAACATAGAAACAAGAAGATCCTTAATTTGCAATTTCTTAAAATACAGAAAGTCATACGCTACATGCGTCTTCTCTATTCCATGCGTTACCATTCGTACGTTTACTCTCTTTTTTCTGCGCATTTTTTTTTAACTTTTAATTTCCTTTTTCTCTTTAATTTAAACCTCAATATTAAACTTTTTTTTTTGAAAAATCAATATTTAAACCTTTTAATCTAAAACATCGTATTTTAAAAATTTAAGTGCTCACGTTTCAAGTTAAAATATCCATGTTTTAACTTATAACATTTATGTTCATATTTTAACTCATAACCTTCATATTTTAACTTATAACTTTTATATTTTAATTTATAATCTTTATATGTTTAAATTTAAAATGTTCATGTTTTAACTTATAACCTTTATGTTCATATTTTAATTTATAAAACCTTCAGATCCATGTTATAAAACCTTCATATTTTCGTGTTAAAATTTTAATGTTTCGTGTTAAAACCTTCATATGTTAACCTTCATGTTACATGTTAAAAACTTTATGTTTTAACCTTCAGGTTCCATGTTATAAAACCTTCATGTTTTGTGTTAAAATCTTAATGTTTCGTGTTAAAACCTTCATGTGTTAACCTTTAGATTCCATGTTATAAAACCTTAATGTTTTGATCTTCAGGTTCCATGTTATAAAACCTTCATGTTTCGTGTTAAAATCTTAATGTTTCGTGTTAAAATTTTCGTGATCCATGTTGACACACAATAACATACTAAATAATATGGAGCTGAACTTACTCTGACAAATAAGAAAAGTGACAGAAAAAAGAGCAGCTTCCAATAAATTCTTAAAGCTCCCAAAATGGATCTCCACGCTAAGCTCATAACTTAATTACATGGATAATCATGAATAATTTCCAAGTTACCAGCCACATGTTTTTGGCTTTCAAACCTGTTGATCTCGCTAAGCAAGTCGCGCATCGAACATCAGAAACACGGGATTCAAAGAGCTAGAAAGTTCACCGCGCCGGCAAATCACTGGTAAAACGTGACGAAGAGGACGAATTAATGAACCGCGCCGAAGGAGAAGATGCATACCGTCGTCTTCTTCCACCCCATCCGCGATGCCGTCCACGCCGCCACCATGGACTCCGGGGAAAATATTAATTCCCTATTCACGAATTCAGGGCGGTGATCGGATTGAGAGCACGACGATCAGATGAGAGGGAAGCGGCGATTGGATTCTGCGGGGAGAAGAGAAGAGAATGGGTAGTGGTGCGGATTTGGGGGTTTCTGCGTTTTGGGAGTTTTGGCAGGTATATATGGCGCGTGTTTCTTGATCTGATCACCACGGGCGCGTGGAATTACACACTTTGCCAAAATTGCAAAATAGGACCTCCGAATTTTAAATCTTTTAATATCATTACAACTTGGGGTGGTCTCTGGAGCGACCGTCTACATATGTAGACCAAGGACTAAATTATAAATAGGGTAATATATCAAAAACAAGGAAGGATCAATTTACAATTTTTGAAAATTTTAAAAAAAATCACGCGCTACAGTAACTTCGCGCGTGTACAGTGTTTGCTATAGTACTGCTACAGTGCTTTTGCTACAATACATGAGGGATTTAACTCAAAACCTGAACTTTGCTACATAAGGGATTTAACTCACAACCTGAAGTTTGCTACAGTAACATGAGGATTTAACCCAAAACCTGAAGTTTGCTCCAGTACATGAGGTGTTTAACCCAAAACCTGAAGTTTGCTACATTAACATGAGGGATTTAACTCAAAACTTGAAGTTTGCTACATGAGGGATTTAACCCACAACCTGAAGTTTGCTACAATAACATCAGGATTTAACCCAAAACCTGAAGTTGCTACAGTAACATGAGTGATTTAATCTAAAACCTGGAGTTTGCTACATGAGGGGTTTAACTCAAAACCTGAAGCTTGCTACAGTAACATGAGGGATTTAACCCAACACCTGGAGTTTGCTACATGAGGGGTTTAACTCAAAACCTGAAGCTTGCTACAGTAACATGAGGGATTTAACCCAACACCTGAAGTTTGCTACATGAGGGATTTAACCCAAAAGATGAAGTTTACTACAGTAACATGAGGAATTTAAACCAAAACCTCAACTTTATTACAGTCAAATGAGGGATTTAACCTAAAACTTGAACTTGTAATTTAGAAGATGATCATTATAACATAAAACATGGGGAATTTAAACCAAAACCTAGAAGATTTTTATTATTAACCAAAAGGTGATCATTATAACATAAAATATGTAAAATTTAAATCAAAATGTGTCACTTAAAACATTGAGGTTATAACCTAAAACATGAGGAATTTAAAGCAAAACCTGAAAGATAGTTAATTATATAAAAATTGGTAGAGTATCAATCATCTAAAAACCTAAAATATGTAATTTATAAAATAAAACATGATCAATTTAAAATAAAATCTGATTTTTTTACAAAAAAAAAAAAAAAAGGAATTAGCACTGTAGCAGTACTATTTCACACTGTTCACATGTACTGTTCACGCGCGAAATTACTGTAGCGCGTGAAATTTCTAAATTTTTAAAAATTGCAAATTAGTCACTCCTTGTTTTTTAAATATTAGACTATTTACCATTTAACCCGGTCTACATATGTAGACGGTCGCTTCCAAGACTTTGCCTTACAACTTAGTCATGATCTATATTCTGTCAGAATATAAACGGTCTACTTAGAGACCAACTCTTATTCTTTTAATTTAGTTTATTTTATTAATATTTGTTTCCAAGACATGAAATTAATATAACAATTAAATTCACATCCGTTCAAGCACGGGTATTATTTGGCGTTCTCACCTATGTCTAACAATAATGTCGAGCAATATAATCATCATAATTTTAAAAAAATAATGATGACCTATATAATCCTCATAATTTTAAACCGACCCAACCGCGTGTTTCCCGCTAGTAATCAATAATAATGATTCTCGTTGAGGTAATGGGTGGGTGAGATTTTTGGGTGTATTATTACCCAATTTTTAAGAAAATCAATTTAATAATAAAAAAGAGAAAGTCTTGGGCGAGAATGTGCTACCTTATGGTAAGACGAATGATAATATATATGTTTATTAGCTTGTTTATATGTTTGACTAAATAGTACCAATTAGCCATTACTTTGGTCTATTTAAGGATATTCCCTTACTTTGAAAACTATAGTTTTCTAGCCTTTGCCTTCAAAATATAAGGATTTTTGGCCAAATTAACAGAACTGTGTGTTCAACCGCTAGTCAACTCCAAGTGTCGGGATAAAGGCCTCGTTTGGTGACTAGAGTTTTGAAGAGCGTTTAGTTTTTTAGGCTAAATATAGATATTTAACTGGTCAAGCATCTCTTTACTGTGTATGGTGAAGAGTTTTTTCTAATTAGCTGTTTTGGTGAAACCTTTCGTTTCTGAAACGCTAGAAAAGTAGCGTTTACAACATACAACAAAATTAATGAAAATAATCCTAGAACACTATATAATAAGAATTATTTTGATCCAACTAATTTTGGTATCCAGCACAAGGGTATTTTTGTAATTTAAACCCCTAAAGGCAAAACGACGTCGTTTTACTATGTTTTTTCCTTCAACTTATCCTTCTCCTTCCGGGTTTCTGATCTCTCCTTCTCGGTTTCTAATTTGATTTGAATGAGTAATCGAACTTATCCTAGATTTCTAATTTTATTTGTATGCAAAATCGACCTTCTCCTTCCGGGTTTCTGATATCTTTTTCTGGGTTTCTTAAATATTAATATCAACGAAATACCACAAGTTTAAGATGATGATCAAAATATTATCCCTTTCATTAAACACAAAATCAAAAGCATAATATTCATTTGGATTAACACAAGTAAATAATAGACCAATTCTTGGGTGAGGCAGCCTCACCCAAAAGGCAGGACCAAATAAACACTCTTTTTGGTGAGGTTTGATGAATTGATACTAAAGTTTTGATGAGATGACATGTTTGATGAACTAGCATTGAGGTTTGATGAGGTGACATCGATGTTTGATGAGATGGTATTGAGTTATGATGAGGTGGAAGTAATGAAATTTTTTCTTATTTGGCCTTGCCTCACAGGAGAATTACTCTAAATAATAAAGGACCACCAATTCTGAATATGCACAAATCCAAAGCGCATGGAACTTTAAATTAAATATTAGTATCAACAAAATACCTCCACTATATAATAATAATTCTTTTGATCCATGCTCAACCAATTTTGGTATCCAGTATAGGGGTATTTTTGTAATTTAAACCCCCAAAGACAAAACGACGTCGTTTTACTATGTTTTTTCCCTCAACTTATCCTTCTCCTTCCGGGTTTATGATCTCTCCTTCTGGGTTTCTAATTTGATTTGAATGCGTAATCGAACTTATCCTTCTAGGTTTCTAATTTTTTTTGAATGCAAAATCGACTTTCTCCTTCCGAGTTTCTGATCTCTCCTTCTGGTTTCTTAAATATTAATATCAACGAAATACCACAAGTTTAAGATGATGATCAAAATATTATCCATTTCATTAAAAACAAAATCAAAAGCATAATATTTATTTGAATTAACACAAGTAAATAATAAAGGACCACCAATTTTGAATATGCACAAATCCAAAGCGCATGGAACTTTAAATTAAATATTAGTATCAACGAAATACCTCAAGATTAAGATGATGATTCCAATTCTGAGTCAAAAGATTATCCCTTTTACTAAACACAATTATCAAAACTATAAATTCAAGACATATATTCATTTGGATTAATACAAGTCAATATCAAAGACCAACTATTTTGAATATGCACAAACTATATAATAAGAACTCTTTTGATCCATGGTCAACCAATTTTGGTATCCAGCACAAGGGTGATTTTGTAATTTAAACCCCCAAAGGTAAAACGACGTCGTTTTACTATGTTTTTTCTTTCAACTTATATATCCTTCTCCTTCCGGGTTTATGATCTCTCCTTCTAGGTTTCTAATTTGATTTGAATGCGTAATCGAACTTATCCTTCTAGGTTTCTAATTTTATTTGAATGCAAAATCGACCTTCTCCTTCGGGGTTTTTGATCTCTCCTTCTGGGTTTCTTAAATATTAATATCAACGAAATACCACAGGTTTAAGATGATGATCAAAAGATTATCCCTTTTACTAAACACAATATCATATTTTGGTATCATTTTCATTCAATTCATGACACTTTACACTTTTGATGTTTATATATATTCACTAATTAGTTTCTTAAAAATATAATAGGAGTGGTAGTGCAACATCTACCATGACCAAGATCAAGACCAAGTATAGACTTAAAGATATGCAGAAATTCGTTCTAATGTATGACAAGTAAGATTTGTTTTTTAAAACAAATGCATGCTTATCATAAGAAATACACAACATCAAATTTATATTCAAATTTTAATGATTACTTTAGGCTGCAAACACTATTATTTTGGGAAGAATCTATTCAATATAAAAGACAAGTTTTGATATGAAAAATTCAATCAATGCCAATCATTATTGGAACATCTCTCCATGTTACCTGTTTCAATGGCAATCAAAATACAAATGGAAAACTATAATATAAATACAATACAATGTGTGTGAACATTGTATCTTTCCCAACACTATTACATATATTTCATATTAATTAATTAATATTCAAAATTACCTATCTTAACACTTTAGACTTATTATAACACCGGCAAAAACCACACTTAAAGAAAGTGTTGGGATAGTACAAAGTGTCACTATATATATAATTTCCCAACAATTTTAGGTGTTTATAAAGACCCCTTTCCTTGTAGTGCCTCCAGACACGTTTCGCAATCTCACACTGAGCAAAAATATGGTCGATGGTTTCTATGTGATCATTACAAACTGAACAAATAGGACTAACCATTCCCCCTCTTTTAAAAATCCCTTTGAGCAGTCGGTAGAGCCTTAGCTCTAAACCTCCATATTAACATCTATGTGTTGCGGCAATTTACATGACCATATGTTCTTCTAGCTTGGATCATTCATATAGGCTGAATTGTTTGAGGATTGTGCTATTGTAGATTTCTTTTGTTGCAAAGCTATATGGTACCCCCTTTTGACTAAGTAATCCCAAGAATTGGAACCTGTCCAAACAATTTTATCCTTCTGCCATCTACCACTCCACTAGGGATGAACATACGTGAAATCTTATATACCACTTCTCTGAGAAAAATAGTATTTAACAAAACTTGCCTCCACTACTTGTGTTCATTAATGAGATGAGCAACCTTCATATCAGAATGAGAAAACCATGAGTGTGAATTCGCCAATGGATTTGAACACCCTTGAATCCAGTCTACCTGGATGGGAATATTTTGACCATTCATAACCTGCCATTTGAGCCTATATTTCAGAAGTTTAGCTCCCCACAAGATAGACTTCCAAGCCTATCTATCTGATTGTTTTTTATTCACTTGAACCAAGCTTTTGCCTTTGCAATACTTATCCCTTAAAACTCTACTCAACAGTGACTCTTCATCAGATATGATTTTCCAAGCTATTTTCGCAAGCATTGCTTGATTGAAGTCCTCTGCTCTTTTCAGGCCCAGGCCCTCCCCTGATTACGGTGTACACACTTCTGTCCAATTCTTCCTGGGGTATATGGATTTTTCCTCATCTCCACCACTCCACAAAAAATGCCTTGTGATTTTATCTAACCTTTCCACTACTCCTTTCGGCAACCTGTAAACTCCCATAGTGTATATTGGGACTGCTTGTAACACAGACTTGGCCATCGTAACCCTTCCCATTAATAACAATGAATCCTTTTTCCACTTGATAAATTTCCTCTTCACTTTATTGATTAGTTCATGAAACAATGCCTTTCTCTTTGTGAGCCCCAAGATATTCAAACCAAAATATTTGTATGGCAATCCCTGTCTCTGTACATTCAGAGCTGTTGACATCCAACTTCGAAAACCCTCATCTGTGTTGGGACTAAAATAGATGGATGATTTTTCAAAACTGTTTCTCTGCCATGAATACTTGCATAAGTGTCTAATCTCCGAGCTAAAGATCTCACAACACTTTCTGAATTCTCAAGGAATATCAGGCAGTTGTCCGCATACATGAGATGCGTCAATGTTGGACCATTTCTGGTGATTTTAAAACCCATCTTTGTACCTGTCTCCATGCCCGGCTCTAGTGCAGCTGAGAAAGCTTATTGGCAGATAGTAAATAGATAAGGTGACAAGGGACATCCTTGTCTAATTTCCTTGGAGGTTGAAATTTATGAGAGATTTCAGGTCACTATACTAATAAAAATAATTTTTTCCTCGTCACTTTTGTGAATCTTACCGTTAATCATCAAAAGGTAAATTTTGGGTATATCCATCCCTCTACTTCCTTGCGTGTATAGGATCGCTTCTGCCTCTGTTTCAAATCATACCCATTCATCTCCCCCTGTTTCTCTGAAAAAATTCTTCAGTTTGAAATTTGATGGATGAGATGAATAGAACCGCCACTGTACGGACGGTATCACGGCGGTTAAACAACAATGCGGAGTTGGAAATTCCACCCACGCTGGAACCACCCAAAATGCCATCATGAAAAGCTAGTATTTGTTTTGTGAATGTTTGGTCTGATCAGGTGAAATGGGCACTAGAGCTGGAGCATTTCCTTGTTGATCCTCGAGCTGGAGTGCGCACTATCTAGAAGGTCAGAGTCCATGGTGTGGGGAACTGAGGATGCAGATAGAGGCAATCAAAGTGTTTTGTGAAAATCGAAATGGCCAGTCCAGAAATAGATTTTCTGTATTTGCCTCCTCACCAGCCTTGTAGTCTTCGAGAATCTCTGGCATTTGGTATCCTACTCACATAGCTAGTTCTATATTCCAAGCGAATATGGTTAGTAGTACTGAATTTACTTGATTTATTTGCATACCTTCATATTAATATATGGTATAATTTCATACCACAAATATTAGAGAACTGTTGGAGGTGGAGACAAGTGTGCCCATTTCATGTTCAAGGGACGGAAACAATGTAATTTTGCTACTTAATCAAATAATGATAATAAATCTCTAATGCATATATTTTCGTCCAATATTTGAAGGCAAGTGTTCTTATAATAAAAGATGGTTTTAGTTTTAGAAGCAAACGACCAGATCAATTGTATTTAGTATCTTTCATCATTGTTTTGTGCAAAGAATCACACTTACGCATGAAAAAACTCAAACATAACGTTCCAGTCATGGTTAACCCTCAGTTTGTTTTGTACCCGAATGGCCAAGTTGCAGAGATACAACGATTTTGTGTTTCTCAAATGTTGCACTTTTCAGTTTTATTTGAACTTTTTTGGCTCATCCCATCTCATGTATTATCATCTCAACTGGATTGGGACTAAAAGCAGAAGAACCTTGTCGACCGGCTATATACTTTTACATGAAGCTGGAAGAATTTTCTATCTTCAGTATGATGAATCCTTCTATTGCATTGTCCATTTTTTGTGAGAAAAAAATCATCTCTGTTAAGGACCAAGGAAAATTTATTAGTTCACACAGGCATTAGAGAGAGAATGGATATACCCGAAAATGCCCTTATGAAAAGTTGTTTATGTGATGACTAACCGTGGGTTTCACAAAAGTGATGAGGAAAAATATATATTTATTAGTATAGTGACTTCAAATAATATTACTAAAGATAAATGATCTGGAATTAAAATGAATAAAAGCATAGTGACCCCAAATAAAAATCACTCTTTTAACTAAAAAATTATAATAATGTTTTAAATATTTTTTAAATAGCAAAGAGGTGGTCTTTGAGGCGACTGTTTACATATATAGACCAGTGACCAAAGTGTAAATATATGAAATAGAACTTTATTTAATGTGGAGTTCAAAACACGGAGGGACCATTGTGCAATATTTGAAAAAAATCAAATATTGACGCGCCGCCCACGCGGGGTGTTTAAAACTTTAAATGCGATCATCCCGCACGAACAAGCCGGTTCTGCATCACGGCATCACCATACAGGCCCACGTTGACGGGCTCAGCAACAACAGATGGGCCCAGACCAACCTAGTATATAAACCTCAGATCATAGGAGAGAAGAAGTTCACTTCTCCGACCATCTCATTACCTAATAGCTCTGTACTAGTCCCATATTAACTTGGGCGTCCGAGCGGCCTACAGCACAACGCCGCCCCTCCTAACTCCTGTTCACTCACTTGTGCAGGAGATCGGACAAGTGACCGGAACGAAGATCACACGTAGGGAAAATCTTTGCTCTGACATTGGTGCCGTCTGTGGGGATCTACTACCAAAGGTTTAACGATTTTCACAGCTCATGGACTCCGTAGATCATGGACGGAGAAGGTTCCGTCCAGGTCATGATCCATGTGACCGCCGACACTGTTACCAGAGATCCACGCCGCGACGAGGAACTAGTAACCATTGAAGATGTCGAGGATGAAGTAGGCCTCGATGGCTCTTTAACGAAGGCAGAACTCGGGAACATCCGTTCCGGAAGGTCGAACCAAAGGGCAGTCCCCAACGCCTTCAGGGCCCTGCCAACTGATGCTCCCAAATAGCCGCCCCGCCATTGGTCGGACCGAAACACCAGGCGATAGCCCGAGAAATTTTGCTCGAAAAGCGGAGGAGCCTGATAATTTGGCACTATTGCACCAAGTGCTGACATCCCAGACGGAGATGTCCCGGCAGCTAAGCGACCTCTGCTTTCACCAAGTGCATCAATCTTGATGCGGGGCAAATCCGCACTAGTAAATCGGGGTCTCGGATAGTTGAGATATCCGAGGGCTTATGGATGAACTGCTGATGAAGTATGAGAGATGCTCGCTAATGACTCCTGACTGTCCGAGCTCCTCAGCCTTGGATAAGATTGACCTGGGACCTGTTCCTCGATGCCTGCAAAACAGACCCCCCGGCGCTACTCCGGGGGTAGTAGCTCCAGTGTAATGATGAGATTTCGTACCTTGAAAGATAAAACTCTGTATTCAAGAGTTAGAGAACTTACCTGAAATGGCTAATTGCGGCCTCTATTTATAGGCGTCTTGAACCTCCTCTTTATGCCTCATCACCAGTATGCGTCACCTCCCCGTACGAGCGGTACCTCCTATCCACGTGATTGTACGGGCCGATCCTTATGTCTTCCACGTGACTCAGAAGCTTCCTGGAAGGTCACCTAGATCCAAATCTTTGGTATCATCACAAGCCCCCCAAGACGGAAGGTCTGAGGGTTCTCTTCCGCAGAGCTTTTGTCTTTTCTTGTCTCGGCATTTCCCATGGTTTGGCGAGTTATCATTACGCGCTTTCAAATGGGCCCTACCAAGTCCCAATTTTTCCGGCGGCTACACGATTCCCCTTTCCCAGTGTCTTTCCCTCTTTTATTGTGTGTAATTATTTCTCTCTACCCCCAATTTTTTCTTGGTTTCTCCCTCTTATCTATAAAAAACCCCTTTTCCTTTTCTCCCCTCTTCATCATCTTTCCCTTCTGCCCTTTCAAATTCAGGTACCCTTCCTATTTCCTCTCATTCTTCTTCTCCTGTTTTTTCTTCCTTTCCTATTTCTTAGTGCGGCCTTCTGTAAGACCTTCTTCTAGCGTTTGATCTAAACCCTAGGATTGAAAACATAATGGATATCTCCCTTTCACGATCCGACTCTTCTGCCACCCATTCTGACCATGTGAACCAAGTTGTTCAACAAGGGTTTGATGGCCCTACCTCTGACTTGGGATCTCTGACTCCCGTTGATCAGCCTGCAACGACCTCTTCTTCTAAGAGGGTAAGGAATGGTAAGGATCAAGTTGAGAGAGCGAGAAGACATCCTCATTTCTTAGTGCGGCCTTCTGTAAGACATTCTTCTAGCGTTTGATCTAAACCCTAGGATCAAAAACATAATGGATATCTCCCCTTCACAATCCGACTCTTCTGCCACCCATTCTGACCCTGTGAACCGAGTTGTTCATCAGGGGTTTGATGGCCTACCTCTGACTTGGGATCTCTGACTCCCGTTGATCAGCCTGCAACGACCTCTTATTTTAAGAGGGCAAGGAAGGGTAAGGATCGAGTTGAGAGAGCGAAAAGACCCCGTCGATCTGTTACCCGCGTTCCTCGCATCCTTCCCCTCGGAGAAGCCTTTCTGAAAACTCTTTCATTCCTCTCCCCTTAGACTCCAAGCTATCCCTTATAGGTGATGATCAGTTTCAATCTGGTACCCCCGCCTCCCGGCCCGTCATGTTTACTTCGAGCTTTCTCTACTTTTTCCTCCTTTCTTTTCTTCTATCCTTAAATGTTTTTCTATTTCCCTAGCTCAACTTCATCCGAATGGAGTTGCCACTGTCCTTGGGTTCCTCACCCTTTGCCGCCGGCATAACGTGTCTGAATCCCTCAACTTATTCCGATTCTTTTATCGGATTGCCCTTTCCCATTCTTCTACACCTGGGGTATTTACCTTTTACCCGAGGGGTAGCCCAGTAGTACACGGTAAAAGCGATTGCGTTAAGAGCTGGATGAATTCTGGATGCTATTCTTTCAACCTATCTACCTATCCTACCCCTTCCTGTAACGAGAAACTTCAATTCAAAGAAGCCGGATCTTTCCTTCCTGAGAGTGTAGTGTCCGAGCATGAATCCCTTGCTCGGCATTCGATCGATATTCTTCGATACTAGATTAAAGGTAATGGTGGTGTTCAGCTGGCCTCATGAGATCTATCCTCCGAGTGTCTTTACAGTGCCTCAGTTCTATTCCAAATGGTCTTCCAAAGGTTCAGTCGTGGTTTCCCGCTGTAGCTATTGTCTTTTATTTCTTTTACTTTAAAGCTTTATCTCTTGTTTTCTTATTCTGTGTTATCTCTTTTCAGTAACCCGAGATCTATCCGAAGAGGTTTCCTCGGTTCCCGATCCTCATCAAATGACAGGCAACCATGCTCAACGTCGTCAGATAGTTGAGAAGTCTGTTGAGAAAGTCCCGAGGCAGGGACCTTCCTCAAGGGCCACCTTGACCTTGCCTCCCAAATATTCTTCTTTCCTGGAGCCTACCATACACTATGCTTCCAAACCTCGGTCCTCCCTCAAGAGAGCTTGGATGGATGAAGCTCATCCGAATCTTTCACCTCCATCCAAGCCTCAAGAGACGCAGGATCCCCTTTTTGCCCACAGGTAACCGGCTTCGACCTCTTTAGCTGATTCCCAAGCGAGCCCCCTGCTCCATCCTCTGTAAGTCTTGCCTACCTATTTTTTTTCTCCCGTTTTATGCATTTTTTCTTTTATTAACCTGTCCTCCTTGACTCAGGCCTGTGCTTTCATGAAGAGTATATGCGACTCTCCCATATTTCAGTCCCTTTTGTCTGAGAAACTCAGCGAGTCTCATGCCGGTCTAGTGCAAAAAATTGGAGCAATGCCAGGCATATTTGTCCTCGGAAAAAGGACGCTCAGCCGCACTTCAAGATGAGCTGAGGTCTCTAAAGGATAGTTCAGCCTCTCTGCAGAGTAAACTAAAATCTCTGGAAGATGGGTCCCTCCTTAGATACTTTGGGGAAACCTTAGTGAAAGAAGTGGTTAGTTCCAAGGTCTTCAGTGACACCGTGACCGAGGTGGTTAAGGAAACCAACCACCGCCAAGCAACTTCTATCTATAAGAGGCTCCGTGAGTGGGTTCCCGGACCCTGGCGCTTAGAATTTCAGAAGTCCTACTATCATCCTGGGGCTTGGGACCGGTATGAGCAGCGCTTCCGAGCACTCCGCCGAGGCAGTTTACGTACCCTTGCTGTGCTCTTCGCTCTTCTTCTCCTCCTACCTCAGCTAGCGACCTTCTGGCGATCGGTGAGCTCAAGAGTGTTGTTCCTGAGGAAAAGCCCGTGGTTGAGGTTGATTTTTGCAATACTACCAGGGTTTGCCCTGAGTCCCCTTCACACCATCTTCTGAGAGCGGCCAAGGATATGTGGAACGTTGCGCTGACCCGAGCAACTTTGGATTCACTGCTTCCTTGTCCGATGGCAGTCCTCAGATTGAGATAGAAGATGGGTTATCTCCACTTCAACTGCCCGAGGCCACCATGGGATACTCCTTAACCCAAGAATCTCCAGAGAATCCCAAGACATAGCTCTCTTGCCTAGCTTTAACAACTTTTGTAACCTTGCTTTTGCATTCTTCGTGACCCTCTTCCTTGTTGTAGGGTTTAAACTTCCTTCTTATGTTTTAAACACTGTCTTGTAATAATATTTTGAATTTTCTCCTCCAGCATCTTATTTCTTTATTCTCATCTTCGTTTCTGTTTTCTTGTCATAGGATTTGTACCCTCCTTTCCCCCCATCGGATAACCTTTCTTCCTCGAGTCCCTCTAGCCAGTTAGCCGAGAGAAGAGGTTATGCAATATTGGGCTCAGATCTCCCTCGAATTTGTGAGGAAGATGTTCGGTTCTCTGCAAGATTGCCTTAAACTTGCTGCTTCTTATGTAGATGATTCTGACAATATCCACCAAACTCTCTATCAATTGCAACTTTCTCATGAAGAACTTTACCATCGCAAAAATGAGGAGTTGGAAATGGTCTGGGGCGATTATGCTCGAGCTGTTGAAAAGCCGCGCCTTTTGGAAAATAGGGGCCAAGTAAACCAAGCCATCTCCAAGATGGAGTCCGAAAATAGGAGGCTTGCCTTTCGAAATCAAGAGCTCCAAAATCACCTTCTGATTCTAAGGCTGTCTTTTCATCTCCTATCACTTCTTTCTGGCAAGACTGGTGCCACTCCCGTTTCTGATATGCTTGATGTCGTTCAGAATTCAATAATCGATATGGAAAAATCGGGTCAGTTCCAGCAAGGCAGTCCTAACTTCCCTGCTTATTCTGAAGCCTTGGAATGGCGCCGACGCATCTTATCTGGAATGCCCAATCCTCTTCCTCCTTCTTTGCAACAAATCCCTCGAAAGATCGAGGTGGATTTTATCTTTCACCGATATGAAAATGCTCGGCTGTCCCCTGATCCTAAACAGATTCAAAGAAGAGTACGAAAACTACTAAGAATTCGGAAATCGAACCTTCTGGATGTGGGTAATGTCCCCTGGCCTTCTGTCGAAGTTACCCTCCTTCGGAAAAATAACCGTCCCCTCATCCGGCCCATAGTGCTCAAGTCCGTTTCTTCTTCCGAAGATAAAACTCTTCAAATCTCTGACCAAGGAGCAAGGTCTAGCCAACACACAACCCGTTGAGAACGGTAGCGGTAACTATCCATAGCCTTTCGTCTTCTGATACTCCTCCGAGCCCCGATGGGTCCTCACCATCCGATGCCTTGTCTTGATTTTTCTTGTAATCAAGACTCAATTTACTTGTAAATTGCTTATATCTTGTGTATCTTAAGTTTTTATTATGCAATGTGTAAGTACCGAGAGGACGTCTCCCCAAGGGTACTCAACATCTCTTATTTCCTTTGCAATAATATTTTGTTATTCTCTTTTATCTTTCTTTCTTTTTTCTTTATGCTCGGATTACCCTTGCCGAGTCTTTGCCTTTTTTGTGGAGAACCAATCATGGGAGCGACCCAGAGGTCCCAAAATTTTCCTTTATTTACACCGAGCTATCCAGCATGTATGCAAAATTTTAGCGTATCCACGCTCTCCTAACGCACTATCCAGTACACTTATCGTTCCAAGCGTATCCACGCATATGAACTTTGACGTATCCATGCCAAACCTTTCATTGCAATGTATCTTCTGTCGTACATGCAATTATCTTGCGTATCCACGCATCCGAACTACAGCATATTCATGCCGAGCCCATTAGCATTCTTTTAAATTGCCCTTATTTTATCCTTTCCCTGTAACGCCCCAACTAAACCACCAATCCATTATGGTGAGTTCAGTCGGACGTCTGCCTGGTTCGCACCAGGACTCACGAATAAACAGAGTGAGAAACACAAGCATAAGTAAACTAATATTATTACATGATTCTGAAAACTCAATCCAACTTTAATTTGAATTACAACTGCCACCTAAACTCCTAAGTTAATCTACATGTACAAGGGTCTCGCTTGGCACCTCCGTCTTGCGATATCAGATCGTCTCTCAACCATGACTTAGTATCTTTAATGTTTCCTAGGACTGTCATGCCACACAAAAACACATAAATGAGCTTTCGCCCAGTGATGTCTCGCGTAAAACATAAATATATAGTATACTATTTCAAATTAAGGTTAAAACCCGGTTCATAAAATGCAAGGTTTAGGAAATGGTTATAATTTCAGAAACAGAGCACATATCCACTAGTCAACTGTAATGCAGTAATATGACCTTAGCAAGTGACTACTATATAATCATGTTTTGATACCGTAACAGCAAGAGTTTATACATTCAACAACCTTTCCATCATTCATCAACTCTTTACAGTTAGCAAGTCAGGCAGAAAAGCAATTCATGAAATTCTAATATTTATCTTTGTTTCATTTCTAATTCCGATCATCGTTCATAACCAACACAACAAATATTCAGTCAATACAATGAGCGAGCAAGTTATACCATGGATTCACAGAATTTACAAATAAGGTAACAGATAAGTACAGGATGAACAAGTTCTGAATGCTCTTTGGATCCTTATATAAACATATATGATAATTACTCCATAAGAGGGACAACAAGAAGAGAAGAAAAGGTGAGGAATAATAAGAGCAGATTCATGTGGTATGAATAACAACAATATCCAAGATCATAGACAAGCAAGAACTTAGTCCCTAGAAGAATCACTATCTTGTGCACTGGAAGTAAATCTCTGGGTTATCCAAGACACAAAAGACAAATCTGCTAACTTCAATGTTAAAACTTTTAAAGTCCCGGCAGTGCCCAGTTAGGCATGCTGTCCTTTTTAAATTTCAGAGCACTATAAAATTCTCTATTCTTTTCTACATGCAAAAGGTAGCGCAAAGTCAGATTTTTCATTCCAACTACATAGAGTATCAATTCAGCTAATTCAGAAAACTGTGCAATTTATCATGATAAACCATGGATCACAGTGCCATAAATGTTGTATGATAAAAGTTCAATTTTTCTTTTCTTCCTTGATATTATTATCAATACTTTACAGTTCAATCAAAAGCAATGTTATATGTGAACCACATAATTCAATAATCAATACATATACATTTACATATTCTAATTAAACCAACAGCCCTTCCTGGAAACTTGATATGACTATACAATTAAAATCATCAACTATTCCATATTGCAACACAACACTATAACGAACAACTCAGAGTGCAACCATATCCACAATTGCCTTGTTAATTCAATTTATCACAATAAAGGGGATTCTAGAGGTGGCTTCATGTGGATAGCACTTAGGTCCCGACGCTAGATATAATATTACCAAACAGTAATATTTCCAAATAGTGTGGGATTCTAGAGGTGACTACGTGCGTAGCACTTAGGTCCATTTGGATTCTAGAGGTGGCTCACCCACACGTATCACTTAGGTCCCAAAGGGATTCTAGAGGTGGCTCAACCGTGTGTAGCACTTAGGTCCATTTGGATTCTAGAGGTGGCTCACCCACACGTAGCTCTTAGGTCCCAAACATTACTAGACAGGATACTAAAGGTGGGCTCCGTGTGTAGCACTTAGGTCCATCTGGATTCTAGAGGTGGCTCACCCACACGTAGCACTTAGGTCCCAAAGGGATTCTAGAGGTGGCTCTCCTGTGTGTAGCACTTAGGTCCATTTGGATTCTAGAGATGGCTCGCCCACACGGCCTTTAGGTCCCGAATCACAACTGTATTTTGTATACTTCACATAATTTTCCCATATTGTATTTCATTCTTCACATATTTTAAATACCCGACAATATAATCAGCAAACAACATCTATCCAGTACCTATCATATCCGCAAGATCACAATAATAATTTGAAATTTCACCAACTACGATCTCAGATAGCAAGAACTACAAGCCAAAGACATATCTTCAATACTAGTTAAATTATGCCAATATATTTCATTCAAATGGTAACTTCCACCCAGCTCATATCACAATAACCCAATCAGACATTAAGAATTTGGCTTCTAACAATTACAACATCAAGTGTCAAGAACGAAAGATCAAGGGCAGCAACCACAACTAAATATCACCTTGTTTGCAAGTATAATTCACACAGTGGCATCACATTTTCATATAGCACATCTTGAGAAAACCATTCACTTCGATATCTTCATAAAATATATCCTTAATTTACAGCTTGTACATTTCTTTCAAATGAATGAGAACAGTATTTTAAGATACACATAAGGCATGACAGTTTAAAAATAAGGTTTTGAAAGTGAGAACACTCACCTTTCACGCGATTCAGATGATAGAAGTTTCAGAATCCTGCTGTTATAATGTATCACGAAGCTAATCAATACCTAATGGAGAGTTTACTGGCACAGGATGGCTACACAGCTGAACTGAAGTTGAAGTTTACTAGTGACCAGTTCTGTGAAATATATTTAAGATCAGTTCTACAATCTAGATTATGCAGAAGTACTTTACGGTCCCTTCTGCTACTGTTTACCAACCAGATAAAATGATTTGTTATTTTTAAAATGTATTTCAACACTTCGCGGTCACAACAAAATAAAAATCAATCAAAACCGAGTCACGGGTAGAAAGATATGGATTTTCTAAGTCAAGCATGCTAAAACTCTTCATTCCGCGGCAGACTAAAAAGATTCTGCAGCAGACTCAAAAGTGTCTTATCTCACTCATTAATTATCATATTTCAGTATTTCAAAACTCTGTATTACAGGTAATATTACGAGGATTGTAATGGCCCTGGAATTAGCAAAGTCAGAGTCATGGTCTGTAAGATACGACCATTTAAACGCAGACGCAGTTACTCCAAAGTTAAGAAAACTGGGTGTTGCATAAGTTTTACAGTCAATTTAATCCCTATCTTATTAACATTACATTTATAACAGGTTTATAAGTTCAATAAGTGTGTACTTGTACCTATCAATCTAAATAAAAATGAATTATAGTTACATAACACAACCAAGTTAAGGTTAAGGGTAGTTATTCTGGTAAAATCCAAAGGCAACACATGTAGAATTCTGATTATCTCGTTCGGTACTAGTTAGACTTCAAAAATTGCAGATTCTACACCATAGCTTACGTTACAAAGGTTACTTTGATACACATACCACCCAAAACTAAGTTATGATTCAAAAGATACGAGTTTTCAAAGTTGAGGTTAAACCTTTTCCTGAATCCAGTTGTGTTGTGTTGAACTTAGCATTTTTCCAACTGAATACTCAACATAACTAGATGATTCCTGGACCCAAAATTGTTGTCTACAGTTTTATAATTTCAGATTTGTAAAATTAAACCAACAAGAATTTATGGTTGAAGTGATCAAATCATTTTAAAGCAAACAACTCAGAATTCTTTTGAGCTCCTTTATGGCTTAGATTATATAATGCAAATTCGACTCAAACTTCTATCTCCATTATTCATACTTGATTTAGGACAGAGAGCTTACACGAATTGGAGTCCATTTTGAGGCTACAAAGTAGGAGAGGGAGATGGAGACGTACGGCTGCCTCCAATTTCATGTCGCTGCATCTGCCCGCCTCCACTGTACATAAGCCTTCTCTACACAACACTCCCCCACAACTCCTATGCATCACGATGCTTGGAGTCGACCCGGACATTGATAGGGGATGCAGTGAATGGGGAAAAAAATGTAATTTCCGGAGAAATTGTAAAAGAGGGACGGTAAAGGTTAAGGGTAGGCCATGGTGATTAACAATGAGCAACCAAGCCAGTGCTCAATTGAGATAGATTAGAAACGTAGAGTTCTGGAATTGGGGAGAGTTCTCTTGAATTTTCCTTTTTGAAAACTTCAAGACTTTATTTATTTCATCACCTTTTCCAAATCATGACTAATTTCCATTTATCTCTAAGTTTTAGTTTTCTTTTCTTTTCTTTTCTTTTCTTGCAACGATTTCTTGTTAGGCTTGAACTTACAAGTTGTTTATTTATTTTTCAATATAATCCTTTTTGAACTTATATTTGTACTTTATGTTTTATCTAATTTTTCTGTTCTACCAACATTTATTTTCTCTAGTTTATAAGGAACATTAGAACTATATATTTTGTAACTTTCTTTGAATTGATACAAGCTTGTATATATCTTAATATCAAAGATGTTTAGTTATATTCTAAATTACTATTCATGCCGTTCCACCGTCAAGTCTTTTCAATTTAATTTATCCTAGTTGAGATGATCTCATGTCATCTACAAGATAGGGTCTTCACATCCCGATCCCCGTTTATTATCTCAGGAATTTCTTTCTTTCTTCCTCCTTTCCTTTCTCTGATATCTGATCTTCCTTTCTTACCTTCCGAACCTCCTTTCATCTTAGATAAGTTTTTTCCGAGCTTATCCCTTTACTGCCTTCTTTTCTTTGGCTCTCCCTTCTTGCTTTCCTTGTTCGATCCTACCCCTTTTCTGATTCCATTCACCTCTGCCCTTTCCCCGGTTCTTTCCTCATCTAAGGGTGGTTTTTCTACCATTAGCTTTTTGGTAACGTCTTTTCCCATTTTTTGATGTTTCCTCTCTTTCTTTTCCCTTCTTATGCCCCTTTTATATTCTTCTCCTCGGAATTGTCCCTTCTTGAGGCTATCCGAGCCTCCCTAGCGTTATTACCGACCTTTCATTTCTTATCCTATTCAAACCTTCACATCCTTTATCCTATTATTTCCCTTGTTTCTTCTACATTTTTTTCCTTTTTCTTTCTCTTATTTCCCTTTCCTTTATCCGAAGATTCTTCTTTCCAGTTATTTGTCCCATCCTAACTTTACCCTTTCCTCTTCGGATAAACCCTCAATTTATCCGATCCTACCCTCTTCTTCCCTCTCTCTATCTTTCCTTTTTTTTCTTTTTTTCTCCGATGACCTTCTTCCGAACCTCCTTTCCTATTTCCTTCCCCCTCTTCTTTTCCTTTCCCTTTGAAACCTTACTATAAATTCTAATTCTTCCCTTTGCTTATCATCTCCTCGTTCTCCCCAGACCAACTTTCCTCGCTTTGAAATGTTGTTGTTCTTCCAGTTACCTCTCGCTCACATTTTTTCTTGCTCGGTCAATTGCCCTCCCTTTTCGGAGTGCCTCCTCCTTATGAGTTATCTGATGTGGCAGCCTGTTTGACGTAGTGGCCTATTCGATGTAGCCTTCTGGTTCCTGCCTTCCTGCTGCTTCCTCCTTGGCGTCGCCAATCCATCATGTGAACCGTGGGATTCCTTCCGCGGGTGCTCTGCTTTTGCCATCGATTGCTTCTCTGTTACTCCTTCCTCATGCCTGTGTCTTTGTAAACCTTTCGGTTTCTCTCCGTTTTGCTCTTTCCTTCCTTGCCCTCGTGTATGACCTGCAAAGGAAATTCTTACTGAATCAGTGTTAGCCACGATGTTTCTATTGCCCCTCTGTATTCTATTGCCGTGTCCCTCAGTGTTTCTGACATTCTGACATACCTATTTACCTCATGCAATCTGGCTAAGAGCAGTTATCAAATATTTTAGCAAAAAAAACCTTTGCTCAATATAATGTTAGTTACCTACGTACCTCAACCTTTAAGCCTCACCGCTCCTAGGTATCCATAGCTTTGATCGTCCCCCCTGGTTTGCTGCAACAACCAAGTTTCCTTGTGCACAATCCCGCCTCAGCCGAACTGTTATCCACCGAGGTGATGTCTTCTTTCCGAGCAGTCCCTTTGGATGCTGAGCTGCACGTGAATATGTGGTGAAGTTTTCAAATTAGGAAGGTCATCTTAAAATCACATAGAATACAGACACATTATAGATTAGTAAGCCTTCAAGCATCACAACCTTCAGGGGATACCTATTTCCGAGCGAAAACCTACGAAATTGCTTTCGGGCAATAAAGCTTTGGGTAACTGGTCGATTGTCGTATTAGGTAGTGTTATCTCACCCATATTTTCCCTTACTTTAGGGTTCTAGATGACAATGAATTGGTATTTTTCATTTTTTTTATTTACGGCATGGGAAATTAAGCCAACCCCCCACCAATGGTGGTTTTATCTCAAAATATATATATATATATATATATAATGATCTTTCCGGAAACGGAAACCGAATATGACTTTGCCTAATTAAGCAATCCACTGCTAGATTTGTCTAATCTATAATTTGAAAACCGAATGATATGTGACTGTCTATTAAGTACGTAAATTAGAATCACTAATATTAAAAGATTCAATGAAAACCCTAACTATCCCCTTCTTGAATTGAATCTCCTCGCAACCAGATGCACAATGATTGAGTCGTGTCACAAACGCGTACTAAATGCACCAGATTTCACTATCAGAACAAATACAATTAGGCAAGGACTTGCATATTGAACAGATAAATGCATAACAAATCCAACCAAACAAGGATTTGTAAAAGAACAATATACAAGTTCAACCAAGAAAGAACTTGTCATATAAATTAGCTTGAGAATCCCAACAGAGGCAACATCAACAGACTGCCAACCAATCAATCCTTAGAGCTTATAATTCTGTATTAGCAACAAAATGAAATATTTCTTCCAGTAAACTTCTTAATCTTCATGTCAGATTCAGGATGAGAAGAAACAAACAAACCCCAAAGGTTGCAAAACGTCGAAAACATAAGCAAATAAAAGACAAACTCCAAATTTCCAACTTGAGCCTAAACAGATGGCAAACACCACAACATTGATGTCATTGTTCACCTAGATTGTATGGCAACACCAGAATTCTATATATCACTATCTTGATGGCTTTGAATCCAATTGATGGGAAATTAATCCCTTTCGCACACCTCAATATAATAATAAAGAAAATGCAGAAACACAAATTTAATGTGGTTGACCAATTTGACTACATCCACGAACACGAACATATTTATTAGGGTCACAAATGTGGAGAATTTCTCAAGCTAGAACTGTCATCTTGAAATTACATACATCATCAAAGACAATGATGAGAGAATATATCTTATGATTCTCCAAAATCAGAAACAAAATATAACTTTTTCAAATTTAAGTTATACACGGCTAGATTTGCCTAACCTATAGATCCAAAAATAGAATGGAATATTCACAATCAATTAAGCTTAAAAGATTCAGTAAAACCCTAAAAAGAATCTGAAAAGCGATCAAGTTGCTCCCTGTGGGAAATCACTAAATCCCCAACGATGAGACCAAATTCAAACAAAAACCCAGGGAGTTGATCAATCATCGCGACATCAACGTGAATCAAATTTAATGTGTATTGTCGACACCAATCGCCAAAACCTTCAACGGTCGCGATCTTGAAATAATGGGATAACGATCAATCTCGAACCGAATCATTGAAGAAATCTGACCGTCCGTAATCGGTGGGATAATGCATGGGGAGTTTAGTGTTGGAGCTAAATTGTGAAAATTATTGCTCGAATTGCATGCATTGGGAAGGCCTATATATTCATATCATATCTACTCGTATGTGTCAAGTGCCATTCACATATACAATATAACTACACCTAGAGAAAAATAATTGTCTCAACTAGTGCTCACAATAATTTATCTTCTTAAGAGAACTAATAAATATCTTAAAATAGATTAGGTTACAGATTATAATTCGAGATTACCTGAACCATTCAACAATCAAATTTCTCTCCAAACATGATCAAGATATAATGGAAAGAAAATATAAGAATAATTAAGCACATGATGAATTCTCAAAAACGTAACGTAATTAGAATAATAGACGACATGAAGAAGGGAGAGTTACTTGTAAACAACCATATACGACAACCACAATTATGGCAGTGTAAGTCGACGGCGGCGCTTGTGATGAAGACGGCGGCGTCCGATCATCTGCTGATTGAGGATGGTTTGGGTTCTTCATTTCCATGACCTTGACGACCATCTTGAGCCCTTCTTGACAGTGCCCTGGAACCCCACTCATGAAATAAAACAGATCAGGCCGGTCCAATGTGTACACCGTCTCATTCCCAATGTTTGAGAAGAATAAGGGATGCTCCGGTTTGCACTCCTCGTAATCGTCTTGATCCACCACGAGTACCGAGTCTTTTCCGAATTCAAAACCTGCATGATGAAACAAACTCCTTTCAAACTTGATGAAATGAAACAAAACTTATATCATATGAAATAAGGGATTCGTAGAAAACACATACTTAGGGTGTCATTGACTTGGAACCTGTTCTTGGCTGCCCAGTCATTGAAGAAGTCGGTGTTATTGAGCGGAGGAACTTTCCAGCCATGGTGGCCGCCGACCTCGAAGTGAGCGGGGATGACGGTGGAAAACTGAAGCGAGATGATCAGGAAATTAGCTGAGAAAAAGAGCATGAAAGCAGAAGCCATTTTTAACTGTGGTTTAGTTTACCCGTTGGGTGATATTGGTTCGGTTTATAAATAGACGGAAAGAGAGAATTCTGTAGACTTTATTTTCGAAGAACGTTGGACTGTTAACGGAAGAAGGAGAGAGTCACGGAGAATGTTCGTAGAACAGATCTTTGACTGCCTTGATTTATAACTGAATTTTTTTTCCATCTCCGGTATTACTTTTTCAAAGCTTATCGTGTTAATTTGTTTTCCACGTGTGATTTTTTAATCTATCTCTTGAATATTAATAGTATATAATTTCTTTAGTGTAGTTTTCTTTAATTTTAATTATTACTTTATTATTTACGTACCTCGATATAATTCCATAACATAAAATTTTTATAATTCAAATTATCCTCTAATTGCAGTAAAGTTTTTTCCACAAATTCTTATGTGAGACCGTTCCGCCATAATGTTATATTATAACAAATGATTTTTCATTTGTCATCATTTGATAATTATGATAATATGATAATTTGGTATAATATGATAATTTGTGTTTTTGTTAGTAAACAGAGTAAAGTAAATAATATAAAAGTAATGAGTTAAACTGACAAACATTACAATCCAACATCGAGACAATTTTTTCTGAATCCGACCTGACATACAAGTCTAACACGAATATAACCCGACACAGATGCGACCGGATAAAAATTTCTGACCCTAAACAACCCGAGCATTGTCAATCTGAACATATCGTAACCTGAACACGAAATCTGACACGTCAACCCGAATTGACAACTCTAGGTATGACCTCTAGTTTATACATTAATGGTAGTCAAAAACTTCTACTTTAGTGTTTGCAATACAATATGGTATCAAAATGTTTTCTTTTTACTAAGCGTCAAATAGTTGACGATACGTAACACATTATAGGCTTCAAAACAGTTACTGTTTAGTTGTTAGCGGATTATATTAGTTGTTTTAACTAGCGTTTTGTATATGAGTGTTTGGCAAATGACAGTTAGCTGATAGTTGTTTCATAACGTTAAATGACTGAAATAGACATTAGTACAACTTATTATTAATTATTTTTTGTAGTGGGTTACTTGTTTATATAAAATTATTATCACTTATATGTTTATATATTTTGATGATATTTGTTATTTGAATTATTATTACTTTATTAGTGTAACTACATTTATTTAAAAAATTATTTTTAGAAATAAAAAATTATAAAAATTATTTTAAATTAAAAATTTTATATCGGTATATATTATGGTGTACCATTTTAATTCCAATATTTGTAATATTTCAAAAATTAATTAATATGGTAAAAGACCTTATAAAATGTACGGACGCAAGATATGTGTATTGAATTTTGATTAATTAAGAATAGGAAATTTGTGAGGAATAAGGATAAAAAAAATATTTTGTAATATTTCTTTGATTAACTTTTTACAAACGCAGCGTTTCAGAAACGAGAGGATTTACCAAAAAAGCTAATTAGAAAACTCTCCTCACCAAACACCAGAAAGAGCTGATTGACCAGTCAACTATCTATATTTAACCAAAAAAACTAAACGCTCTCCAAAACTCTCGTCACCAAACAGGCCACAATCTACTACAATAGCTGTTCAAACATTCAACCAAATGCCTGATGCACTGAACACATAAGAAAAAGATGAAACAGAGATACTAAGATCCAAGATCCAATACTATAAAATATACTTGAATTATCAACGGATTCCTTCCTACAAGGAACAAGGTTCTGCTGCTGCCGTACCTGTGTGGGTGCGGTTCAGTATTTTACTTCAAAAACCGGACAAATAAAGCAATACCACTACCTGATTTATCAGATCTATATCACAACTTGGTTTCATTGTGATCTATAATTTACTAAGTATAGCAGTAAAACTAGGCCAAAGCCAAGCATATCCCAACTTCCTATCTGTACAAGGAACTGATATAACTTTATTTTTACAATCTGAAACCTCTATTACCAATGTTAAGAAGTTAAATCTACTTTGCTTTGTACGAGGATGTATACATAGCATTTGCTGTAGTTTGCATCCTCTGAACGTCAGCTTTAGTTGGTCTCGTCTTCTCAAGCCTGGATCGCCGAGCAGCTTCTTGAACCTGCCGATCATGCTCCTTCATAAACTGATCCACTTTGCTGGGAGGAACACCTAATGGACCAGAGAAATTGATCTTGCTACCCTTTCCAGAAGAGCCATACTGAGGCAAAAGAAATTAAAAAAATTCAGCATCACCAGTAAGTTGAAACTGATTTACATTTCAAACCCTATCGCAGGATCAGAAAAGGGCATTAAAAATCACTGTTCAATAGGAAATAAAATTTTATGTGATCAAAGCAGAATTTATGCAGAAAATTAATAACCCAGGCATCGTCAGAGAAATTCCTGAGCCATAAGCATTCAGAATGAACTCCAATCTCAAGAAATTTTCCTAGATAACAGACTTCGGACTGTTAAGGCCATAAGGTAAGGGCGATTCCCTGATGATACCTCATTCTTACTCAAGGAAATATACAACATAAAAGAATGTTTCACAATGCGCATGCAAACTTCAAGTGAGGAGAAATAGTGAAGCTCACCATCAATGGTCCTTGAGTAGCTTTTCCAGTGTCCATATGGCGAGAACTAGCTGCATTCTGCATTCTACGTCTCTGATCCTGCTTTCTTACTAATTCACTTGATGACTGTGAAAATTCCTCTTGATTTTGTTTCACTAATCGTGAAGGGTTGAGCTTATCCCTTGAAACGTCAGATGGCAAAGTCCGCGATGCCACAAAACCAGACATTGTTGATAGATTTGGTCGCGAACTAAATGTCACATCTTCGTTTTTCTTTCCAGACACCGGCCATCCTCCAGGAGGACCCAGAGGGCCTGAATAATATATTCTGTGTGGACCATGGTGATCCATAGAGGCTTTGCGTATTTCCTTCACATCTCTTGATTGTTTAGGTGGATCACCAGTCAAACCTAAAACAGTTTCACCTTTTTGTGGGCTTAAGATCCCAGTACGCCTCTTTGACTTCTGAAAAGAAAAGGAGAAGCATTTAAGGCATCGAGATTGTTAAGAGTTAAAACATATTTTAAACTTCTTCTACTCATGTAAACTACAAAGAAGCCAAAAGCATAAAACACTATCATCCAAATAAATAAATAATTACCTTCTTAATATACCATAACACAATAACTTCCTTTAAATACAGATCCTGTATCCTGTATTTGTCCCGAATATTATCCAGGTATGATTACTTTGCTATATAATATCCTCCAAGACACAAAGAAACCTAATTTATTTTTTTATGTTGAAAAAGTCCTGATTAGGTATGATGTTCTGCTGAGTTTGAATAAGGTTGTTTGCTGCTGACTTAGTTGATGTTTTTTCTGTTTAACTAATACTGATTAGGTCTTTTAATGCTGAAATGACACTACTTTTGGCGATACATGATGGGAGCTGCTGTGGTACTAAAGTGGAAGATCGTTTTTAGCTGCTGAAATTTCTGGCCAATTTGATGTGCTAAAGCCGAATTCAAGTGTTTCTACTAATTGCTTAGTTGCTGATAATATAATCACTCACTAATAATACATGAGATTTTGATGTAACAATTTTTTGTTGCAGTTGAATGTTCAAAATTATTATTGGCAAAGCATTTTGTATCCAGCCTTACTTTGTTGAAATTGGATGGTTATACACCAGGGAATGAATGTATATGTTTAACATTCACTAATCTCAATTCTTTCTAGACTCAATTTTCCATTCTTATAAATTTTAACAACAGTACTTTCTCAAGTACCCAAACATCAACATTTTTCTTACTCCATTTGCTTGGGAGATATGAAGTCAAAATTATAATTATTTATTTAAAGTAGCATGTTTTTTATGATCATATTATAACATTTTTAAAGGTTTATATGACATTATAATTCAAACGTAAGTATACGTCAATTTTATTTTCAAATAAGTAAATTAGTTTGGGAATCTGTAAAAACTAGTTATTTATAATAAATAATCAAATTAAGGTGTAAATGAACATGTAACAGATGTTAGGTCAAAATATTTTATGACCCAATTTACTAACCCGGGTTTTGACTTCATAAAAAGGTGACAGCAAGTTAACATATATATAAAAGCATGAGTTCAGAAAATCATTCTCAACTAACATAGTTCCTCATCACTTTAAAAAAAGCTTTTTGGTAATTATCATAATCAAATTAGACGCAAATCAACAGGATAAATAGTTTTTTTTTAGAGCCATATATAGTAATTTCTTTAATGAGAGATGAAGTACATTACGAATACACATAAGCAAATCCGTCCAATATATAAGTATTAGGGCTAAGAAATTTGTCCAAGAAGATAAGCAAGGATTTGAAAAAACTAGAACAAAAACTGAATAAGAAGAGATTGTCTTGAAAAGCAAATCCCGAGCACAGGAAACACTTGAGAAATCAAGGGGTGCAAGACTTTCAACAATCCGTGCGTGATGGTTTACATACCAAGAATCAAATTACTTAATGCTAGTGGCAAATATAGTAGAAAGTGACATCAAACAATCATGTTCCCATTATGTACCAGCAACAATTCATATGAAGGAAGAAATAAGAAATATTTTCTTCATATATATGATCATTCATTTACCTGCATTGTTGTGGTTGTAAAATGTACTGAAGCATCTCGCGAATCCTTTAACCCCCTTCTTTCAGAATCAATCCTGCAGCCGACTTCTTGTACTTCCGCACGTTGCCTATCAAAAAATTTACCAAGAACTTATTAACATTATCGAACATGCAAATAGTCAAGCAAACTGAAAAAAAGATTGACATTTTACCTTTTAGCATCCTCTTCCCTCAATTTAGCATCGATCTCTTTGCTGGGTGGGTACTTGGGCAACCATGATGGGTTACAAGCATAAGGTTCTGTCCTGAAGAACTGAAAGGATGCAAAACTCTCAATCATGCGTCAGAAAAAACATATATGGCTTTAAAGATTATTATTATTTCTAACGTAACGCAATATAAGATTTTATAATCATCAGGATATCTTGAGAGTAAAAGCAATAGTTTATTGCCACGAACCAAAAAAGAAACTTGGATATAATGAACTCTTCTTTTTGTAATGTAATTACATAAGAAGGGTAAAGCAAAGAAGCACATACCTCACTTTTAAGTGCAGCAGATGCACTCCCACGTTTTGCAGGATCTATGGAAAGTAGAACCTCCATTAGCCTCAGAGCAACAGAAGGAAATTCTTTGAATGCTTCTGCAAGACAACATTTATAAGGTTTTGGTGGCTTATATACAGCTGATTCGGATGATTTATCTTTCCTCCAATACTCCTCAGGTGGTGAGCCACAAAGCTTGAAAATTTTGTGCACTTGCTCAACCTACAGAACAATTAATGTACTGCATAACATTAACATACAAGATTACAATAGCCAACTTAACAAGGATGTGCTAACTGCTAAAATGGCATCAACATAAAAGCATCAGAGCAAGAAGTTGGCGGAAAACCACAAACCCCAGAAATGACAGAAATGTAGTGAAATCTACAAGTGCTGGACATGCAATGATAGAGCATTATCAGTTATAAATAATTCATATATTCTGAGGTATTTCATAGAAACTGGGATGAAGACTAACAGCCATAGTTACGAACAAAATGTCATAGTCTGATCAACTGATGACTAACAGCCATAGTTACGAACAAAATGTCATAGTCTGATCAAATGATGACTAACAGCCATAGTCTGATAGAACATTATCAGATATAAATAATTCATATATTCTGAGGGTATTTCATAGAAACTGGGATGAAGACTAACAGCCACAGTTACAAACAAAAAGTAAATTTGCAGGCGTAAAAATTATGAAGCTTTGTTGTGGGATACGTTAAATAACTTTAAGCAGATCAAGCCTAGGCACCATACCTCAGTTCTACCAGGCATAATGGGTTTCCCAGCATAGAGTTCTCCAAGTATACAACCAGCGCTCCATAAATCCACTGCAGGTCCATAATGGTCTTCTCCCAGTAGAAGTTCTGGCGGACGATACCAGAGCGTCACAACACGGCTTGTCAGTGGAATATCTTTGTTACGATCAAATAAGGTGGCCAAGCCAAAATCAGCAATCTTCAAGATGCCATTGTTGTCAAGTAGAAGATTGGAGCCTTTTATATCTCGATGTAGAACACCGTGACTATGGCAGTGATCTAATCCATAAAGCAATTGCCGCATGTAACATTTAATCTAAGATGAAAAGAGACAGTTATGAGTGTCATAAATCATACTTACTGAAAAAATAGTAACAAAATTAAACTGTATGAATTGTATAGAGAGCCATTAAGGCTTCAACAAATATGTCTTGTTTGGGAAATCTACTACAAGATTGCGGATTGAAGAGGTGAGATGAATATTTCAAACATAGCTGGCACTCAAATCATAAATGCGCGTTAGTAAAGTCTAGCAGACTGAAAGTATTTTTTTGAAGTACCTGTGGTTCAGTGAACTTAACATCAGGAAGTGATGCCAGTCCAGTAAGATCATGCTCCATGTACTCAAAGACAAGATACAAACATGAAGACCTTCCTGAGGTTACCAAGCCCTCCAGCTTAATAATATTGGGATGATTGAGCCTTCTCAAAATGAGTATTTCCCTAGCCATAAATTTCACACTCTCGGCATCCATGTTATCAAATCGAACTTTTTTCAGTGCCACGAGTCTATTATTGGCGAGATCACGCGCCTTGTACACACTACTGTAAGTTCCTTGACCAATCTGCAAAACAATAAAAAATAAAAAGTGAATGAAGCATGCAACACGAAAGCCATAACAAACAAATACAGTTCAAATTCAAACACATTATATCAAGAAAGTTTTCCTTCAAAATTTGTGACTCTTGGAGCATTAAAGAGAAATTTCAGTCTATATTCTACCAAAACTTGGAAACTTAATTTACTAACAGATGAGATGTAGCATGCATAATCTAGTCCATTATAAGTAAGTAGATTTATCATATCACACACCAAAAAGAGCACAAACTATTAACAAAATTGCCAAGCATTGAAGTTAGCACTACCTTTTCCAATTTCTCAAAAGTATCTGCCTTCCTTGGAATCCATCCCTTAATGGCCTCGCCTGCTGCCGACGCAAGCCAAGTGGGCCATCCTGCTGCAACCTGCTCAGCTTCTAAAGCCCTAGGAACACTTCCAGCCCCTGGATAATAAGCTTTGTCATAGTAATCATCCCTAACCCTTCTTGAACCACTCAGTTTCTTATCAATCATATGAATTTTAATCTCCCCACTGTTGAACTTCTTCTTCAATCTGAAGCTCTCCTGCCCCTTAAGTCCCACTGGTCTGGTCAAATCGAATTCTGATGACGCTCTAACTAATTTCCTCCCCCTCGGACTCTCCTCGCAGTCTCTGACCAAAGGAGGAGGCTTTCCGCAAAGATTCCCCATAATTTAGCTACTATCAATCCCAATTTTCGAATCAGAGAATGCCCTTTTCTTCCTTTACACTTAAATTAACCAATCCCACATCGCTAATCACGAAATTCAACAAAAAACAGTTGAAACCGAAAAAACCCAATTCAGACAACTGATGAATAACGAAAGACTAAAGCCATAAACAGTCATCAAGAAACCCACCTAGAAAAATCAAATGAAGATCAAGTCCAACCGCAAAGCAGAATTCCAACTGGGCTGTGAATGCTGAAATAATTGATTGTTGGTAAAGGAATAATTATTGTTTTTCAGCGTCTGCTTTTGACTGTTCAACACGGTTCGAGAGAAACAATAATCCCGGATTATCAGAATAAAAAGAGATATTTTTCCAAACTTACATTAAATATATGCTGTGGAAAACAGGGAAAGTTGCCGGCAGGTTTACTCAGTCAGTCAAGAAAAGCCAAACGTATTATATCACAACTACGACAGCGAAAAACTGGAATTCGCCAGTAGTTCTAGAAAGGGTTTTCTTTTTCTGGGTTTTTCTTTTCAACTAAATTGTTTTTTTTTATCGCAAAAAAGGAAAATTGTGTATTGTTGGGGACTGTTCGGGAAGGTATGATTATGAATGTTGGGGTTTGACACGTTATTTCTTTTATAAAAAAAAAACACGTTATTTCCAATCAAATGTTTGAACCCACACCATTTTTAAGAATGTTTTGATTTTTCTTAAAGTCCTATAAATATTATTTTACATTATATCTGTCTGAAAATATAGGGAAAGTATTCGGTGCCTGGGGATGCAGGAGAGGTGACATGGTGGGTATGGACTTGACTTGTGAGGTGTGACTAGAACATTTGTGGCCTGCCTAATGATTGGAGAAAATGGTTAAAATTTATCCAATTTTACATTAAATTAACACTTTAGTACCTTTTTTTTATTTGCACTAAAAAAATACCAAATTTTTATTAATATTACAAAATTATACCCACGACCTGCAATAGCAGGTTTTCAGTGGGTCAACAGATAGTTAAAAGATTATTCTATCAATTCTCATAATATTAAGAGAAGGGATAAAATTAAATTAACTAAATTTTCGTTCAACTAAATTATTTTTCGTGCCATAATATTTTTTCAAAATTAATATTTTCACCTTAAAATATATTATCATAATATTTTTTGTAAATACTTTTTTAAGCCTCGCTTCTAATGTTACTCTTAGGCGTTATATTTTGTCATGTGATTCACGCATGACAACTTTTTACTTCACTTCTAAGAGTATTTTGGTCAATTTCACAATTTCAAATGTTTGAATTCATACGTTGAATAAGAGTCGAAATACGGTTAAATAATTTAGATTTTTAATACCCCTTGAGCCAGTAAATATTTGGCAAGTGTAGAGCATGCAACCAAATAACGCAAAACCTGACATATCAAACTTATATATGGAAAAAAATGATCACAAAATGTAAGGATAAAGAGTTTGATGTATTTCTTTCGTAAGTCTAGAAATTAATTTTTCCATATATTTTATGTACTACAAAAAAATTTAGTCTAGCAATATTTTTTGGAATTTATTATTATAAGAATTGATCCATTAACATTTGACTATGTGTTGTATTCAAAACTTGTTGTTGCAGGTCGCGGGTATCATTTTGGAACATTAATGAAAAATTGTGTACCTTTTCGTTGCAAATTTAAAAACTAGGTACCAGAGTGTGAATTTCAAATAAAACTTAGTACAATTTTGGACATTTTCTCCTAATGATTGGCTACAAGAATATCATTCTCATTCCCTTGTGCAATTTTTAGGAGTTGGTGAAGCCCAAACTACTCCTTGTGATTCTCTCTTAGGGTTGAAGTTGAAGCATTCGTATATCTATTCGTCTAGTTGATTCGAACTCGTAAAGTAATACGACTAAAGTCACTGTCAACGGATTGTATTATCTTTCGATATCGTAAGTTTCAATTCAAATTCGTAACAAGTATATTCAGAGGTTACGAATTCGCGGTGTACCTAATGAATGTTATTACTATTTCATTTATCATTTAGACTAAGTACTAGTACCTTGTTGTTTTATACTTGCTCATAAGTGATGGTAGATTAAATGGGTTTTTGCACCAATATCATTATTGATACAAGGAATATGAAATATTAATAGAAATTTATATATAAAGAGTTCTAAAATGTAACTAGAACTTCAAAATATAATCAATTAAAGCATTCGTAAATCTTCAATTAAACCAAACTCATGTCAATGCTATCTAATTAAGTCCACGTTGTAGGAGTTGATCGAGTTCTTCTTCATTCATTTCTTCAATGGTCTTCAGGCGTTTGTTGGAATTCCCACCCTCAACATCGTCGCCACCATCATCGTCCCCACCGGAGGCATCCATGTCTTCATTATCATCTCCATCTTCAGCATCTTCATCATCTTGTTCGTTGTCCTCATCATCACTTTCCTCATCCACTTTTTCCATCTTTTGTCCCACTAGGATCAACACCACTAGCACGCCACCACTTGGACCCTTATCATTCTCACCATTCTCACCCTCCTCACTATCATCCTCTTCATCATCTTCAACAGATTTTTCAACATCTATTTAACTATCCATGTGAACGACATTTTCCTCTTCCTCACTCTCATTAACTTTTTCCTGGTTGAGGTCGAATTCGACATCCTCAATGACAAACGAGGTCATCCCTTTCTCATCACTCTCTTCCACTTCCAAACTTAGCTTATCAATTACCATTTGAAGAGCAAACGTCACGTCCTTTCTAGCTAGGTCAATTTTGGAACGAAGAAGAGATTTTTGTTCATCAATGTGTTCTTGCCACCTTTGAATTTGTTCTACACCACAAACAAGCCAATTTCAACAACTCTTAATACAAGTACATAAACAAGGAATGCAAATCAATTACAATCAAATTTAAAACTTACCCTTCGTCAACTTCTTCTTCATGAAGTCCTTGAAACAATATTTTCCATCCTTTATCTACAAGCCTTTCTTTGTCAACTATGCATGATCGTAATATAGTGATGGCAGGGGAGGATCAATAAGGTCAATTCCCTCTTTGTGCAATAAGCAAGTGATCAATTGACCATAAACAAAGGTGTGAGAAACGCCCTTAGCTACCTTTTCCATATACTTAAGGATGGAAACCCGAGATTAAGAGCAAAACCCTCCATTATATAATAAAACATCATCACATTGTGGACGGTGGCTTCACTAGCATGCCCCCTAAAGGATGCACATTTAAAGCTATCAACTCATACACAAGTCTTTACTCGTCGGTGAGTCTATCAATCTTATGGCTTTTAGCCTTACCGATTTCCCTGGACCGACGTTTAAAATACTTCTGAGACAATGCTACGGGGTCAAAGGGAAGTGTATGATCATTGGTGATGGGAAATTTATTTTAATAACATCTCAAATGGACCATCCTCGTTAAGTGGCTTCAAATGAGAAGTATCAACATAGGGACATCCTATGGCCTCGTTTAGGTAAACTTAGAGACAGGAAACCCTTTACCCCTAACCATGCTTCGATATTCCTCTAATGTGTCATCATATCTAAAGTTAGCATAAAATTGCTTAACTTCCTCAAAATAAATGGGTCTATCTAACGTCAACAACCCATGTAAATGATGCTTTTTAAAATGGCTCAATACATAATCAAACTTAGCCTTTTGCTCAACATCATCATTTTTAAAAACTTTAGTATCAAGGCATCTACATTTTTTCCAAGACTCATACATAATCTTGGCTGCATCATTGGTGAATATGGACACTTCTTACTGCTATCCATCCCTCTCCTCACCACTATCTCCAATCCTCTCCTCATCCTCATTTTCAAATTCGTAACTCCACCACCTCTCGCTCTTCTCGTATTCGTAACTGCACCCACGCGCCCTCCTCTCGTATTCGTAACTGCACCCACGCGCCCTCCTCTCGCATTCGGAACTCCAACCCTGCCTCATTGTGAATTTGAAACTCAATGCCACCGCGCCCTAATTGCGAACCCCGACCCGACTCGACTCAGACCCACTGTCGTCTCTCTGTGCCGCCGCTGTGCTTGATCGAGTTTCCCTTTCGCTCGTCTTCGCCATTATCTTAAGATTGGATATGGGATTCGAGATGGGATTAGGGATTAGGGATTTGAGATTTTGAGAGGTGATGAAAATGAACGTGTTTGTTAATAAAATATCGATTAAAACCCTTATATAGTATGTCAACCTACGAATTCATATCTTAGTAAGTTAAAGTTTATTAAATCGTATTAATATTTCGTCAGATGAATACAGAGTTACGACTTCGGAAGGTAGATAAATGCATTTTTCAAAATAACAATTTTAATTCTTCTATAAAATTATTATATTTGTATTTAAAATTAAAATATCAAACTATATTATTTTTCTATTCATAAATCGATTTCATGTATGTATAAAATGAATCATATTGTTTTAATTTATGAATCAATAATATTTACAAAATAAAATTAGGTAATTTCTCTATGCATGTCCATTTTTCTCTTGCAGGTCCACATTTTACCATAATGCCCCTGATGGAACCCTATAATTTCAAACTCATTTTTTGCCTTAACAATATTAGAGGTATTATGGTAAAAATATGAACCTGCAAGAGAAAAATGGGCGTGCATCTAGCAAACCCCTAAAATTAATAGGGTAGCTAGTATGACAATAAATTTTCGTTAAAATCTTTTACAATTTAAAACTTACAATATTAACTATTTGGTAATCTAATTTAAACATTTTATGTATTCCAACTACACCCTCGGTTATCAACAACCATAAACCCACACCAACCCTAAACCCATACAAACCCTAAACCCACCAACACCCTAAACCCTAGCAAACCCTAAATAATAAATCTCTTTTGTACATAATCACCAATCAATCTCATTGGATTATCATAAAGATGATGAATGTAAGTGCATTAACGTGGTATTGCTCAATCATGCTGTTCACACTAGTACATCACTATAGTGGTGCATTTCTTTCCCATATATAATAACTTGTTGTATACTATAATGATGAAGTATTTTAGTATATTTAAATGATTTTTATGTGGTCCTATCTTATTTTTCTAATTGGTTTAACCTCAAATATGCATATTAGAAGTTCAAAAGATGATTCAAATTAGAGAATGTCAGCCCTAATTACACTAATCAAAGAATTTCAATTGCAGGTAGAAGTAGTACTAAATAAGAATAAAATATATTACATACCCTAAAAAATCAAATTAATTAATTAACGATATAGTAAATTTCACAATCAAATTAAAGTATTATTTTTTTCTTGTACGATTAATTTTTTGATACCAATATTAAAATTCAAGCTTTGTATCCGTTTAATGATTCGTTTTTTTGCTTGTACCATCTGGATTATTAAACTAATCGATCTATTATTCATTTGTTATATATTTATGTAATATTTCCATTCATATTAACAAAATGTTACACTAATAAAGTAATTTATAACAATTCACTCTTTAAATGTTTAAAAAATCACATTAGGGAATTATAGAACCATTATGGTAATTAACTCTAATTCTAAAATACATTTTATACCAGCTCAAAAAGTATATTTGTTGTTTAGATCATTTTTTTTTGTTATACACACTTTTGTTCCTTACGAATACGTAATACAAAAATATACAGGGCACAATTTCATAAATATGCATAAACCGGTTACAAATTCGTAACGTTTTCCGGTTGGCTGCAATAAAAGCGCGACATTGTTGCAAGATCGTGGGATTTATAAACCCCCATGAATCCCACTTCGGTTTTTTATCTTTCTAAACCCTAAAATATTAGTATTCCCGCCCAAGTTTCTTCTTCTATTCATCTCTACATTATCAAGTACCTCAAGTACAGTATTTCATTCAACATTCGTACGATCAGATACACATACATAAATTGCAAGGGATCGGATCTTATATCATAAACTTCATCAATCCATACATGATATTCAACGGTTGAATCAAGTTATTCGTTCTTCTTGTATTATCCAAATTGAAGGTTAGAAGTTGGTCCCCTCCACTCAACTCTTAAATTGAGGGTTTATTTTTAAAATTTGTTTGCTTTACGTTACTTCTTTATATGCAATATTCCCCTCATGACATCCCGCTTTGCCCTATTAAATAGAATCAAGAATGACCTAGATCTACATCCTTCTAAAACCGGCGGAGAGTCGGCGACCGTACCAGAGATGTCCTCCAGCAGCCAATTTCCCCTCATCCCTGCACTCCTGGAAGCTCTGAGGAGTCTCCGCACGGAAGGATTGGACCGAAATCCCACCATCAATTTGCCTCAGTGCATGAAACCAATGACATCCCCCTTGGATGAATTCAGCGCGTTCTCCAGGTCAATTGGCCCAGCTAGGGAATTGATCTTAGATTTGTTCAACAGCTCAGTGGCGGCACGGTGGCGGAAGGTACCGATTCCCCTCTTACATTTAAGAGAAGCACATTCCCCTCTCGGTTGAAGGTGAACTATGAAAAGGTTATGTTTTCTTGTTCCGATTCTTCTTCCGGTAGGGGCAGGGCAGGGGCAGGGGTGAATTGATTGTCGTTGTGAAAATTTCTCATTAGTTGTGGAGGAGGAGGAGGACGGGGACGTTCATCCCCAGAATAGGAGGAAGGGAATGACACTGGCTCAGAGTGATAAGATTTTCAGGAAATAGAAGTTGTGCAGTTTGAGGCCCGTGAAGCCGCTATCCTATGCTAGAATGAAAGCCTTACCCAACTTTCATCATCTGAGTGAGTCTTTTCATTGGTAGTTATATGGATGCTAATTATTAAATGTGCAATTGAATTCTTACTAAATGTCCAAGGATCTATGTCACAAACATGTGTTTCTCTAGATACTGCTTGGAAAGCTTGTTGTGGCATTGAATGTTGATCTTCGATTAGCACTTTTTCGTTTGTCGTTGATGTTAGACCTCTTGCCTCTATATATCTCTTATGAGTTATAAATGCCAAATGGTAATCTTGTTGTATGATGTTGCCATTACGTACCACCCTAAGATTTAACTGGGAAGGATTTATTTCAAAAAATATATACATGTAATGTTCTTGTTTTTTAAAGTTTATTGTGTATATTGTATACGTTTTCTTGTTCAATATATTACTTCATATGAAAAATTTATTACTTATTAAGGTTTAGTGTGTATATTTTAGACCACTTGTTGTTGAATTTCTTACTTTATATTATTTCATAACTGATCATAGTTGTTTTGTGTGTATATTAAAGACTTCTTTTTCTCACTACTAATAGGTGATGTATTTTGTTTTGTACATGGGGTATATATAGTTTGGTAGCCTAACTAGTTTTATTGTACAAACAGGAGTCAAAGATGGCACCCAATAAACGACCAATTGATTCTTCCGACAAAATAAAAAAGAAAAAGCAAAAATCAAACACAAAGGTTACTAAAGTTAAGGTGAATAAGACTTCAAAGGCTAAACAAGCTAGAATCGACTGTAGGTTATTGGAGAGGAAGATGAACCGTGGCGAATTGACTCCCTTGGTTTTGGATAAAGATGGGAATTGTGTTTCTGAGAAAAGGGGTAAATGGTCTAGTAGGTGTAGAAAGGTAAGTAGAACATAGGTTAATATTGCAATCAATTCATGGAAGGAGGTGGATGAAATCCTTAAAGGCGAAACTCCTCGAAGATTGTAAGGTACAAAGAAAACATATTTATTCATTCACCATATTTACCATTTATTAAAACTTAACTAGAGTATCTGATTCTCTTGTTTTGTTGCAAGAAATGTTGGGATTTTTGGCGATCACAGCGAAAACAGAAACAACACAAGAACACCAATATAATGTGGTTCGACCGAATTCGGCCTACGTCCACCAGAGAATCCACTAGTATAATGAGAATTACAGAGTAAACCCAATACCCACCCTCTCGTCTATACTAATTTTTCTCTCCCAAGAAACTCACCAGAAAACACACAGTTCTGTATCTCGTTTCTTGTTCTATTACAAATAAACTAACCCTGACTATTTATAACCAAACAGAATATATTCTATTGTAAATAGACAATATTGGGCTACCAAGTTTATTTTGTTTCCAACTCGGAGAAGATATATCCTTTCCGAATTCAGCATTGATTGAAATTTGAGACAATTTTCAACAAGAAACCGTTCGAGTTTGAAACATTCGATATAGAGGCCGTCGAACAGAAAGGTATTTCAATTGTCCCCAAGACGAGTCGTGAGCAAAAGTACAGGTTGGCTAAGGATTTCGTTTATGAGAAGGGGAGATTTGTAGGTCAATATCCAACTTTGACTACAATCAAATACTTCCAACAAGTTGGATAACTTTCAATCAGAGATGTCTTGATCATAAGGCCGACGTAAGTACATATTTTTTTCATAACATAAATTTTAATTTTATCAGTATGTTGTGTAAAACTAACACTTATAATTGGTACACTTGTTGTAGGGTACCCGAGCCACGAAACAAAGGTGCATGACAGCTAAACTCACTCCTCACACAATGAGCTGTGCCTGGTATGTGGGGCTTGGTGGTAATATGGCTATTGAAAGACAAGATACACAATACAAATGTAACATTGCCAAAGGGATGAGCGAGGAAGAGGTCCGAGTAAAGGCGAAACCCACTACACACAAAGACATCTCTCAGCATGAAAAGTTAATAAGAGGCCGAATAAATAGTAAGGGAAAACTCACAACTGACAAATTATTAGAAATAGCTGAGAAAGTGGTTAGTGGTTCCTCTGATCATTTTTAATTTATATTTGATTTTTGTATAACCCAAGCCACTTCGATAATTGTTACACTCTTAATTGTAGGATGAGGTGATAATACAAGTGATGCAGGGCAATCCGATAAAAAATGAGGCCTCGGATAATTGGCATATCCAAGAGTCTGAGCCTGCTAGTTGTAGTTGCTTGTAGATTGCTGAGGCTTGGCGAAACTTGGACCTGCTCGTCCGAGCTTGCAAAACAATCCCCCGGAGTAAGGGTGTAAACGATTCAAGCCGAGCCAAGCCTTAGCCTTATCGAGCCGAGCTTGCAAAAAAATATCATATTCGAGCTCGAGCATGAACTCGTTCTAACATATAAAAAATCTATTCGAGCTCGAGCTTGGTTGCCTGTGAGATGCTTAAGCTCGGCTTGTTAGCTCGTTAACTCGAGTTTGCTCGAGCTCGGCTCATTTACCTTAATTAAACCTTATATTATACTAATATACTCTTACTTATACATAATAATAAATTTTTATATAACTTAATACTAGACTCGTTAAGCTCGACAAACCTATCGAACAATAGCCAGAGAGCTCGAGCTCGATTGCTTATCAAGCCTGCTCGAGTTCGCCTCGTGTTTGTCTGATTCAAGTTTAAACCAAGTTTTTGTCGAACTATTCACGAGTTTCTCGCGAACAGCTTGGTGCATTTACACCCCTACCCCGGAGTCACCCGAGGGTAGCAACTCTGGTGTGATGATGAGATTTCTTGTATTGAAAGGGGGGATAAAACCCTAATAGCAAAGTTAGAGTTAGAGAACTTACCTAGAATGACTGATTTCCTTCTGTATATATAGGCCTCTTGGTCCTGGTCATGTGCCTCATCATCATGTGTCACCTTCTTGTACTATCGAGGGGTCCTAGCCACATGAATGTACTGGTGGATCCATTTCCTCAGTCCTTTGTCACGTGACTCAGAAATTTCCAGGAAGGTCACTTCCAATCCAAGTCACAGGTATTATCACAAGCCCCCCAAGACGGAAGTTCTCTGATTCCGAAGCAGGGGACTTTCTGTCTTGCTATTCTCCTCGGAGTCTTCTTTTCTCCATGTTTCCTCCTCACGCGCGTTTTAGTATCAAGTGTGTGATCCCTACAAACATGATTACCTGACGCGCTTGAGTTTTTTACGGCTACACGATTCCCTCTTCCCAATGTCTTGCCCTCTTTTCTTTCCTTGCCTCCAATGCTTTTTCCTTGGTATTCCCTTCTTCCCCTATATAAACATATCCCATTCTTCTCTTGACCCTTCTACCGCTCCAATCTTCATGCCCATCTTCTCTATCTTTTGGTAAGTTTTCTCTGCTCCTTGGCTCCTCTTATTTTCCTTGATCTTAGTTTCTTTAATTCCTTACTTTTCCCTGTGTATTTATTCCGTCAATTCTTGATTTATCTTCCTAAGCCTAGTTATTTTGATAGGCCCTAAATATACTTTTCTTTTACAACATTAGAGAGCTAGTTTAGGTAGTATTTTGTACCTATGTATTGAACTTTAAAGCCAAATCATTCATAGTTGTTTGAAATTGAAGACGTGCATTTTAGCCTTTGAATTGCACTTGCTAAGGAGTTGGATGATTTGAAGACCTTCTATGACCATCCAAAAGGAGCGAGAAGCATTGAAGAACCAGTCATAGAAGTGGCGTGAAGGCACACTCTCGCGGGCCGCGAATCATCTCTCGCGAGCCGCGAGGTGTGTGTTGCAGTTTTGTGAAGGCACACTCTCGCGGGCCGCGAATCGTCGGTCGCGAAACTGGTTCTCGCGGGCTGCGAAGGATTTCTCGCGGGCCGTGAAAATCTCCTGTCACTTGCATTTTGTTTATTTTTAATTAAAATCTTTTTGGGATATAAATGAGATCTTATCCCCATTTTGTAAGGATCGAATCTCAGACTGGAGAACTCTCTTTCCTTCATTTTTCCTTTGATTTTCACTTTGAATTTACCATGTATTGTTGTATGGATTATGGTTGTAGGCTAAAACCCATCTTGGGAACATGTGATTAGATTTCTTGTTATGGGTTGAGAACTTGATTTATGAAGCTTATGAATGTGTGAATTGCAATTGAATGATCATGATTTGTATGTGTATTTGATGCATGAAATGATTAGGAATAATTTCCTAGTTATAGATATGTGTTGGATATGTGTTAGATATTGCTTTTTCATGGTTGGAATGTTATCATTTCTCCTATGCAAGAGTAGTAAATTAGGAATCAAATACATGTTGTTATCAATTATATTTGTTCTTGAGATCATTCATTAGCATTGTATCCATGTCAAGTTTGTTATCACATTTCATGGGTAAGTTGGGAAAACATCTAATTTGAAATGACATTGATTAATTGATCTATTTGCTATCATCTAGAAAAGTTGTCAATAAGAGTTGTGAAGATGCTTTCATCTTTCATAACTATGATAGAGATAGTTTCTCATTACAAACAATCACCATTCTCAAAACAACATGATAAAGTTTGAGGAAGAATCCATAATAACAAGTCACTAATCTCATGTGCCCAAGTCTATTATTCTCATTAGTTAAATCTTTAGTTTGAATCATTATATGGTAAATTAGTTGTTACTATAAAAGTTCTAGTTGTTCACGTAGTAGTGTTTCATACAAAAATCAACTCAAACCCCCCTTGTTTACATTGATTATATATATATATATATATATGTATGTATGCTATTAGATATAGTAATTACCCTACGATATATGCTTAAAAATACCCTATTCTCTGTGGACACGAACCTTACTTGCCATAATATGCTTAATTGTGTGTAGCGGTAGTGAGTGAATATAAATTGTATATTTGAGAGGTACGGCGACGACCTCCCATATTTTCCAGCCAAACCCTAGGAACCAGGTTGGCGATGGATCTTTCTAACCAAAAATCTGATTCTTCAACCACGCGTTCCGAGACCGAGAAGCGGGTCAAATATCCGGTCCGACCCAATGAGCAGTTTAATAGTTCTAAGTTTCAGTCTGCTGCTGAGCAAGAAACTGAAGCCTACTTTTCTAAACCTCAGAAGAGATCGAGAACAAAAGCAGAGGGGAAGAAACGGATCAGCCGATCTCCCCCCCGTGTACCTCGGATTCCTCTTATAGGTTTCCACAGTGATTCCAAGCCCTACCCTGACTGGCTTACCGAAGATGCCTATAAACTTTTCAATGACACCTTTATCCCTATTCCTCTGGACGCCGAGCTAGAGGATTTCAATTGGGTTCTTCATGCCTACCTGCCCGCCACATACATTTTGGGATTTTCCTTCCTTTTCCGCCTCTCTACTTAGCCATTCTTCGACATTTCCATATATCTCCCGCCCAACTCCACCCAAACAGAGTGGTGGTGGTCCTTGGATTCATCGCTCTTTGTCGTCGGTACGACGTACCCAATTATCTTGACCTATTTCATTGTTTATATTGTCTGGCTATCTCTCATGCCAAAACTCCAGGATTATTTACCTTGTACCATTGGGGTAGATCCATTGTGCTAGGTAAGAGCGACAACGTGAAGCACTGGATGGACACCAACCATTATTCCTTTAAACAAGTTGTTTTCCAAGCCCCGGATTGGAACTACAAGCTGAAGTCTGAGGATACCGGGACCTATCTTCCTTCGGACATTGCCGCCAACCACAATGCCCTTGCCTATCATACCTTAAATGTACTCCAATACTGGTTCAAGGGGAATGGTAGCTTCTATTGGCACCGGGAAATATATCCCAAGGTTGTCATCGATGATTTATCCTCGTCCTCGGTTTGGTATTCAATGACATTGGTATTGGATGAATGGTAGCTTCTATCCCGAGGCCTCGGGAAATTTATGAATGGTAGCTTTTATGGTAGCATGGCTCAAGATGATTTGGTATTCAATGACATTGAATACAATTTTGCTGAGGAGATTCGTCCCAAGGCTAAGAGACCTCGGACCTATGATCAGCAGCTCGAGCAGCAATCTGGTCCGATCTCACCTGTGACTGAGTAGAACCTTGCACCGGTCCAGCCGACGATCATTTCTACAGTTCCTCCTTCCCTCTCGCCGGTGAGCCTTCTCACCCCTTTTATTTTCTTCTCCTTCTATTCTTTCTTTTTCCTTATCATGTTTCCCTTTTCAGGAGTGTGCTTTCATGAAGAGCTTGGGAAACTCTCCGAGCTTTCAGTCCTTTTTGGCTGAAAAACTTAAGGAGTATAGATAGGGATGACAATGGATTTTTGATCCAATCCATATCCATGGATTTAAATTCATATTTGACGGATATGGATGTTAAAAAATGAAATCAAATGGATATGGATCAGATATGGATCAGATACGGATTTAAACCTTGATAAGTGGATTTGGATATGGATTTAAGTCTGTAAAAATCCATATCCAATCCAATCCATTTAAGAAACATTAAATAATATATTTTAATATATATTCAATAATATATTAAATTAAAAATATATAAAACCATATCGGGTTAGATGCTCACTTATATTCTTCTAACCCTACCAATTAGGAACTTGAACTAAAAGTTTGACACATATTTGTTTTTAGCACATTGTGTACTTTGGATCACTTCGTTGCAAATTTAATTTCATGAATTTATTTTTCTATAGAAATTATTTTGGAATTTATTTATTGTATAATTCATAATATATATATCCATGGATTTAGCGGATATGGATTCGGATGTCAATATTTTAAATCCAACGGATTTGGATCGGATATGGACTTAGGCATCAGCAAGCGGATATGGATATGGATATGGATATAGTCAAATCCAATCCATTGTCTCATATATTGTATAGTACTGGCCAGGGGCGGACCCAAGAATTGTAAATAAGAAGAGCCATAATTAATATAAAAAAATTTTTATGTACCAGATTTTAATATAAACTTTGTTTGTTTAATGTTATGTACTAAATTTGTAATATTTAACATCTAATCAATGTAATATAGATGAATACTAAATGAAGATATCAATCTTTTTATGAAAATAGACAAATTTTAATAAGTGTTTGAAAAGGGAATTTTCATTAGTGGAGGGAAGGAGGTTTTAAGGCGGTTCCAACGTACCAGAGAAGGCACAAAGAAACCGCATTCTCTGGCTGTGCCGTAAAATTTCCAATTTTTTAAGGCGGTTCCCCCAACCGCTGTAAAATTTTGACATCTTTCGAATTCGAAAGTGTCATCTACATAACCATAGTAAATGTAAAAAACCTTGCGAATTCGTAAAACTTTGGTAACCCAGCAGAAAGGTCTTTCTCATTCGCAAGACCTTGTAACTTAGGAGAAAGGTCTTTCTCATTCGAAAGAGGTTTCAGATCCCCCAAAAAAATAACCCACTCGCCATAGTGCTTACGAGTTCGTAAGCACTATTGTGAGTGGGTGAAAAAATGAGCTCGGAATTAATCAAAACCAATCACATTAGCTTTATACATTATGATTGTATCATACTGGAATACAACTATATAAAAATACAATTCAATAACAAGTAAAATTTAGTAAAAGAAAATCTAAGAAGATAATCTTCGTGGTTCACTCGTCACCCCAACCAAGTCACCATAACTTATAGAATCACCATTGCAAGTGAATGTAGCAGAGATTCCCAAAAGCAAACTCATTATCACTCATGGTGGCCAGCCAGCTCATTCTTGTTCTCAAGTTCACCGCATGTAAGACCCTACCACTAGTGCAGGATTATAGCATTCATGGCGGGTTTTTTTGCTGTTTACGGCGGTTTTGAACCGCCGTGGTTGGTCGCGCCGTGGCTGGTCATCGCCTCAGCCACGACGGTTTTAATTCTGCATATACATAGAAACAACATCTTTCCACTCATCTTCAACCCATTCTCCCTAGAAACAACTATAAGGAAATTGTCAGTGGAGAAGAAGCTGATTTCATACACATTATGCTTCAATAACTTCATTATTCACAGTCAATCCTCCAATAGCTACTCTTTCTAATATTTCGTAAAATGTAGCTTCTACATCTAGAATTACGCAAGGTTTTTCTAGGAGACAGAATATCAATTCGTTTAATAACTAGAAAATATGGTCTAACACAAGAACATGAATCAGTACAAGTATGACACCAAAAGCAGTTGATCCCTTGTAATAAAGTCATAATTGCTTGAATTAGAAGTCTGAGACTTAACCTCTTCAGTTTAGTAGTTCATTCCATTAACATTATCTTGACTGAACATTACTAGCATGTAAGACTTGTGGTTTATAGTTTATGCAACAACGGGATGCAGGACAATTTAGAAGCTCAAGACTAACCTCTTCAGTTAGTAATTCAATTGTCTTAACTGCACACTAGCAAGTATGACTTGTGGTTTACAGTTTACTCTATGACATATGAAGCTCACAACTGATCATATACACAATTAGTTAATATTATTACACTCAGAATAGTAATTACCATATCTCATGACAAATCTTTCATTCCCTAAGAGAGGTAGCCATTCCCAGAGCACCTAACTATAAGCACTATCCTCGTCTTGCTCATGCATAACTTAAGTCAGTTGGTATACTTTTAAAACATTTCTACTCCCTTTACTATCCTAGAACTTACAGTAGATAAATTAAAAAGTGAAACAAACACATAAACCATGAATCAGAAATCACACAAAAGCAGAAGCAAGGTGCCCGTATCCATTGAAAAGGTAGTTAATTCCAGTATGTATGATAAAGGCAGTGATCGAACCGGAAATAGCTCCCACCAGCTCCGCCTTCATCACTCCCATAGAGGCAGCTCCGACACCACTCTTCTCGGTCCTGTACGCAACTCCGATACCTAGATTCCACACAAATCAAGAGACATAAATCAAACAACAGAATGCCCAATAATTGCAACACACAAAAAAAAATGCTAAACTACAAAATTGCTCAAATAAATCAAAAAAAGGAACAAAGTTGAATCGAAAGGATAAGTGTTCTGGGTATATATACATCTTCAAAATGTACTCCACATAGAAGTTCTTCTCGAGTGGAGTCAGGCCGTCCAAATCCAGCTTCCGCGGCGGCGGAGACTCCGCGCCATCGCCGTCATTCCAAGTCGTAGAACGGTAGTTCGAGCTGCCGCCAAACCCCGAATCACTGCAACCACACACAAAATCAAAACAAATTCTTCCTAAACCCTAAATTGTTAGTGAAGGCGTTATGTGAGAGATGTTCTGAGCTAGAGCTTTACCTAAGACGGTCATGGTAGCTCATTCCGGCAATTATAGTGTCGGCGAAGCGGCTGTTGTATCGGCTCATTCCGGCGATTATAAACGGCGCAGTTTCTACACTCGTTCGGCGGAGGGCGACGGGGCGGGCGGAGGGCGATGTGGCAGGCAGAAGGCAACGGGGAAGGGGTTTTGGGGGAGATCTGATGAAAATGGATAAGGGAATGATTTGGTTTTTCTTATTAAAACTAAATCGATTGAGATAGAGATAAGAAGATAGTAATGTTTAGCTAATAAGGGAATGATTTGGTTTTTTTTTAGCTAAGGATTGGTTTTATTTTAGAAATAGAATATTTATTTAAATAAACTAATAATTAGATTAGATTCATCAATCATAACTAATATTTTTTTATGGAAATTATGAAAAAGTTAAATATAGAAAACTTTTATTGTTAATAATAATAATAATAATGTATAATAATATATAATATAAATGTCAAGCATATAATTTCGTCCTCTGTGATTATAGAATGTCAATTAAGGTTTCATCTTTGATTAGTTTAACTCAATTTTAGTTAGTGTTTGTAATATCATGTAAGAGTTAACTAATTCGATTTAGTTTTAAGTAGTGTTTCTAGAAAGTCAGTTAAGGTTTGACTAATAATTAATTCAACTCAATTCAGTTAATGTTTATAAGTCTTAACTTTTGAATCAATATAGTTGTTGTCATTAGAAGGTCAATTAAACTTTGTCACTTGACTAGTTCAAATCAATTTAGTTATAGTGTCTAAAGAAAGCTGAATAAGATTTAACTTCAGATGACTTGAATTTAGTTAAGCTACCATTGAATATAGAAAGTCAATCAAGGTTGACCTTTGTTTTGTTAAACTCAATATAGTTAGAGTTTATATAAAGTCAAGTAAAAGTAATCTTTCATTTGTTAAACTCAATTTAGTTAGTAGTGTTTATTAAATGTCATAAGATTTGACCTTCCATTAGTTTAAGTAAATTTAGTTACTAGTGTTTATAAAAGGTTAAGCAAGTTTTGACCTTTCATTACTCTAATTCGATAATTTTGTGAAGAGTCAATTGCTTGTTGGGTAAGATTAATCATTAAATATAAAGAATCTGACTATTGATTATGATTATCGAAAGTTTAGTGATGGTTGACCTTATATGGGATAACTTAGTATAGTTGGTATTTATAGAGAGTCAAGTAATGGTTAATCTTTCATTAGTTTAACTCAATTTAGTTAGTAGTGTTTTTAAGTCATAATGGATACGTATGAGTTAGAGTTTGTAAAAATTCTAGTAACAGTTAACTTTTAAATGTGTATAAGTGTCAAGTTTGAATCAATATAATTGTTGTTATTAGAAGGTCAATTAAAGTTTGACATTTGACTAGTTCAAATCAATTTAGTTAGTATATAAAGTCATAAGATTTGACCTTCCATTAGTTAAAGTAATTTTAGTTACCAGTGTTTATAAAAGATTAAGTGAGTTTTGATCTTTCGTTAGTCTAATTTAATAATATTGTGAAAAGTCAATAACTTGTTAGTTAAGGTTTGTAGAAAATCAAGTAATGTGTGAATTTTGATTGATTCATCTTAATTTAATTAGTGCCTATAAAAATTCAAATAAGAATTGATTTTTGTTTAGTATAAACTCAATTTATTGTGGTTAGAGTTTTAGTAGTTTAGAATTTAGATTTAGTGTGTTTAGGGTTTATTGGGTTGAAAGTCAAAATAAGTCAACAGAAAACCTTCTTTCTCATTCGAAAGAACAAATAAAGCAGCAGAACTACTCTTTCTCATTCGAAAAAACAAATAAAGCAGTAGAACTACTCTTTCGAATTCGAAAGACAACGAGTTTTACGGCACTTTTTTTATAACAAAGCCGTAAAAATACCACGAACCGCCTTCTCTGGTCACCGGCCATCTCATGCCTTATGAATTGGTATTTCGAATTCGAAAGACATGACCATTTACGGCGGTTCCAAGGTGATCTACGGAACCGCCTTAAAAAAATGCCTTAAATCCCCTGATTTGCACTAGTGTTTAATTTTTAAAGGAAAAGATAATTAGTTATGATTGTAGTCCCACGTAAATAAGATGCAATCAAATCTTCTACAAATCATTATCAATCGTGAATATACAAAACAACTACTAATTACTATATAGTGGCGGTAATTTTAGAGGTTGCTCCATGCAGGTCCATTTTTCTCTTGCATGTCCGTATTTTTACCATAATACCCCTAATATTGTTAAAGTAAAAAATAGGATTGAAATTATAGGGTTCCATCTGAGGGCATTATGGTAGAATTTGGACCTGCAAGAGAAAAATGGACCTGCATAATGAAATGCCTTAATTTTATGGAGGGGGCCAGGCGCCACCTCAGCCTAGCCAGGGAGGCTCTAGCTGCAGAGAAGGCCCGCTCAGCCTCTCTGCAAGATAAGCTCAAATCCTTAACAAATGGGACTCGACTCCATGATTTTGGCAAAACCCTCGTGGATGAGGACCATGAGGTGGTCAACTCGACAACTTTCAACCAAGCTGTCTATGGCGTTCTAAAGGAGTCCAATAATAGTCAGACTACCACATTCTATAGGAGACTCCGAGGAAGGATTCTTGGGGTGTGGCGCCATATTCTACAGAAAAGCCTCTACCATCATGGGGCTTTGAGCAGCACTTCAGAGCCCTTCGTCGAAGCAATCTTCAAACTCTGGCCCCGAAGATCTGGGCAGCCCTTCACTCTACCTCTAACCTCTGTAACCGACCTTCCGGGGGTATGGAAATGGTTTCTATCAATGTCCAAAGATCTGAGAAAATATATGTTACCACCGAGGCCAAGGTTTGAACTTTGAAACATTCAAGAACACAACTCTGTTGTGGAGAGGGGAGCATTCGACTCCAATCCAGCTGCAAATTGAGGTTCCCTCGGTCCAGTTATGACTAGAACTAGCAGAATCCCGTGTAATACTGGATTTGAAGGCAACAAGACCAGATTGATCCTGAAGAAAATTCAGATCGAACGAGCCAGAAAGGGGAAGAGGAGAAGAACAAAATTTTGGAGAAACTGATTTCCAATTTCCCAAATATTCACGTTCAGCCCCAAGGGGATTATATACAATTTTAGATAGCAAATAAAACTAAGACACGCGTTCACTACCTAATAAAAGAAAGAAAACAAAACCAAAAGGAACAATACAAGCAGAACTAAAACTCTAATGAAAACCAACAATTTCAACACCCCCTCCTCAAGCTCAGCGAAGGGAGAGAAGCTGAGCTTGGACAAAATGCGGCTAGAGGACCAACGTCTTCTCATCTTGATCATCATCTTTCATCTTTGAGGTGCAGGTTTGAGCAGATGCATCTTCTTTTTCAGCATGTTGTTCTGCCTCAATAATAGCCAACTCGTCGAGAATTAGTTAAGCTCCTTGTACCAAACTTCAGCAAGGTCAAACAATCCTTCCAGAACTCCTTTCCAGTATGTTGTGCATGTTCATATGTTGCCCCCGAAAATCCTTGAGTGATTCTTCAGGCAATCCAATATTCCAAGACTTGCTCTAATTTGCTCTATGAATGCTCTTTTCTCCTTCCTGAACATACTTTTCTTTTCTCCTTTTATTACAACGACAACATCATTCATTCTAAGTGTGGTGGCACCACCATTGCTAACCTCTACAACATCTTCATCATCCATATCAGTTCTGTGTCACACTCACTTTGTTCATCTTTCACCTTGATCATCATCTTCTTCTTCTGCTTTTTTTTTTTTTCTCCTGTGTTCTTTCTTTTCTTTCTTTCCTCACTTTCAACTTTTCTTCTACAATTTCTTTCTTACTTATACTCATTATTTCTTTCAACTCAAATTTCTTCTAGATTACCACACATGTGGAATCTACTTCTACCTCTACAACTTCTTCTTTCACCATCCTTCTAAGCACTAGCCCTTAAGGAGACACCATCTTTCTTAGCACTATCCCATTCATCATTTAAAACTTCTACTAATTCTTCTTCTTCTTTTTTTTCTTTCATTTTCTTAAGGAGACACCATTTTTTTCTTCTTGTTAAAAAAATGCATTAAATTCCCTGATTTGCACTAGTGTTTAATTTTAAAAGGAAAAGATAATTAGTTATGATTGTGGTCCCACGTAAATAAGATGCAATCAAATCTTCTACAAATTATTATCAATCGTGAATATACAAAACAACTACTAATTACTATATAGTGGCGGTAATTTTAGAGGTTGCTCCATGCAGGTCCATTTTTCTCTTGCATGTCCGTATTTTTACCATAATACCCCTAATATTGTTAAAGAAAAAAATAGGATTGAAATTATAGGGTTCCATCTGAAAGCATTATGGTAGAATTCGGACCTGCAAGAGAAAAATGGACCTGCATAGAGAAATGCCTTAATTTTATAGAGGGGGCCAGGCGCCACCTCAGCCTAGCCAGGGAGGCTCTAGCTGCAGAGAAGGCCTGCTCAGCCTCTCTGCAAGATAAGCTCAAATCCTTAAGAAATGGGAACTCGACTCCATGATTTTGGCGAAACCCTCGTGGATGAGGACCATGAGGTGGTCAACTCGACAGGTTTCAACCAAGCTGTCTATGGCGTTCTAAAGGAGTCCAATAATAGTCAGACTACCACATTCTATAGGAGACTCCGAGGAATGATTCTTGGGGTGTGGCGCCATATTCTTCAGAAAAGCCTCTACCATCATGGGGCTTTGAGCAGCACTTCAGAGCCCTTCGTCGAAGCAATCTTCAAACTCTGGCCCCGAAGATCTGGGCAGCCCTTCACTCTACCTCTAACCTCTATAACCGACCTTCCGGGGGTATGGAAATGGTTTCTATCAATGTCCAAAGATCTGAGAAAATATATGTTACCACCGAGGCCAAGGTTTGAACTTTGAAACATTCAAGAACACAACTCTGTTGTGGAGAGGGGAGCATTCGACTCCAATCCAGCTGCAAACTGAGGTTCCCTCGGTCCAGTTATGACTAGAACTAGCAGAATCCCGTGTAATACTGGATTTGAAGGCAACAAGAGTAGATTGATCCTGAAGAAAATTCCGATCGAACGAGCCAGAAAGGGGAAGAGGAGAAGATGGAGAAGAACACAATTTTGGAGAAACTGATTTCCAATTTCCCAAATATTCACGTTCAGCCCCAAGGGGCTTATATATATACAATTTTAGATAGCAAATAAAACTAAGACACGCGTTCACTACCTAATAAAAGAAAGAAAACAAAACCAAAAGGAACAATACAAGCAGAACTAAAACTCTAATGAAAACCAACAATTTCAACACTCCCTCCTCAAGCTCAGCGAAGGGAGAGAAGCTGAGCTTGGACAAAATGCGGCTAGAGGACCAACGTCTTCTCATCTTGATCATCATCTTTCATCTTTGAGGTGCAGGTTTGAGCAGATGCATCTTCTTTTTCAGCATGTTGTTCTGCCTCCAAAATAGCCAACTCGTCGAGAATTAGTTAAGCTCCTTGTACCAAACTTCAGCAAGGTCAAACAATCCTTCCAGAACTCCTTTCCAGTATATTGTGCATGTTCATATGTTGCCCCCGAAAATCCTTGAGTGATTCTTCAGGCCATCCAATATTCCAAGACTTGTTCTAATTTGCTCTATGAATGCTCTTTTCTCCTTCCTGAACATACTTTTCTTTTCTCCTTTTATTACAACGACAACATCATTCATTCTAAGTGAGGTGGCACCACCATTGCTAACCTCTACAACATCTTCATCATCCATATCAGTTCTGTGTCACACTCACTTTGTTCATCTTTCACCTTGATCATCATCTTTTTCTTCTGCTTTATTTTCTCCTGTGTTATTTCTTTTCTTTCTTTCCTCACTTTCAACTTTTCTTCTACAACTTCTTTCTTACTTATACTCATTATTTCTTTCAACTCAAATTTCTTCTAGATTACCACACATGTGGAATCTACTTCTACCTCTACAACTTCTTCTTCTTCTTTCACCATCCTTCTAAGCACTAGCCCTTAAGGAGACATCATCTTTCTTAGCACTATCCCATTCATCATTTAAAACTTCTACTAATTCTTCTTCTTCTTTTTTTTCTTTCATTTTCTTTCTTTCACCATCTCTCTTAGCACTATCCCTTAAGCAGTCACCATCTTTCTTAGTACTATCCCATCAGCATCATGTTGTCACCATCTTTCTTAACACTATCAATTAATACTTTATACTGCCCAAACAAACCGAAGAAAAACTCATCCACATAAAAACAGAAACAATTCCAGACCCCAAACACACCAACACTTAGCAACAAAACATTAAGCCTACCTGAAACTATTTTCCTGAGACCACATGGTCCAAATCCACCCATACTTCTCCATTAACACGAACAAACACAATATAAACAAACTATCTTGACAGAAACCTTTCACAAACCCTTTTACAAAACCTTCTCACAAAACTACTAATTACTTCATTGATAGAGAGCAGCCCAGATACATAAACATATTCATCACAGTCCAAACCTTATCCAAAATCAAGATATAGACTTACTCTAATTAGGTGTATCCATGGCTGACTGAAAATCATCAAGACGAGATCCAACTAAAGCTTTCACCGAACTTCCTGAAAATAAAAATAAAAGGCAGATCGAGATTTTTATTTTCGATCGCCAAAGAAAACGAACCCGTGGATGAAACCAACTGGGCTTTGATCATAACACTGCAATGAACAGAATCGAGCCACCTGTGGCTCTGATACCATGACGAAAATTCAGATCGAACGAGCTAGAAAGGTGGAGAGGAGAAGAGGGAGAAGAACAAAATTTTGGAGAAACTAATTTCCAATTTCCCAAATATTCACGTTCAGCCCCAAGAGGCTTATATACAATTTTAGACAGCAAATAAAACTAAGACACGCATTCACTACCTAATAAAAGAACTAAAACTCTAATGAAAACCAACAATTTCAACAGATCCGTTTCTATGATTTTCTTAGCCTTGGCATGGGAAATCAGAAGGAAACATAGCAGCAGGAGGAGATTATTTCTGTCCATCATTAGTTTCCAGGTTTTTTAGTCAGCTTTATAGTAAGCTATAAAATATGTTATGGTTAATTTGTTTGACACTTATAAATTTATAATTTGAATCTATGGTAATGATATTTAGGCCATGTTTGATATGTTTAGTAAATCAGTTCAGTTCAATTTAGTTCAATTCAATTTAGTTAAGCAAAAATGTAATTTTATTATATTTAGGTTAATTCAGTTATGCTGATTCTTTTTTTCAATACATTAATTTTCACTTCAATTTAGTTTAATTCAATCCAGTTCAATTCAGTTCAGTGCAACAAGAAATAAGTTGTGGTAAACATGGCCTTAGAATGAAATGACGAATAAGCTAATAAATATTATTCTGTACAGTATATAGTGGTGGAAACATTATTAAGGCACTCAAGTCTCTAAGTCCCGATTTCGGACAACATTGAGGGGCCCAAGGGGGTCAGACCCCTCCCAACAAATTAAAAAACTGTTTAAAATACCTTAATATTTTTTGAATATTAAATTTTTGTACTTAAATTTTTTAAAAAGTTCTATTATGGCCTTCTCCTATTTCAATTTCTGAGTCCGCCACTATGCAGACATGCAGTGAACAAAGAAAGTAATTAAGGTCACATTATGCTACAAAATCACAATAATACATGTAATGTTTTCTGTACGTAAATTATATAGTGAGTCTTCATCTCAGATCCCATCACTCTTATAAATACCGGAATTCCCACCCGAGTACTCATCATTGCATCCATGATCCAACTACTGAGTTCAGTGTTGGAGAATTTCACTGTTCATTTTCATCAAGAGTTTCCCGAGATAAAGTTGGAATATGATATATTACTCTCAAGTAAAACACTAAGCATAGAAATTAATTAAAATAACAGTTACTCGAGGAGAAGCTTTGTTAAAAAAGGATCCATCTTTTTTTAACGTGAAATTTGTTTCTCAGATGGTCCCATTTTATACCATTTTCCATGCCAATATTTCTGCTGATCATATTTCCTTAGTTTCATATGCAAAATTATAACAGGAATATGCAGTCTATCATAGAAACTAGATATGTTAAGTATGAAGACATATTCACTTACTAATTCTCTCGGAATTGGATAAAAAGATCAGTTTAATTTTTTTCAGCTCGGCTAACATATGACTTGCATTAATTCTCTCCTCAGGTGATTCCACAGCACAGTTTAGGGCCAAATCCATGAGATATTCTATGCATTTAACCTTTAATTCTGAGTCTTTGTCCTCTCTGCTTATCAGATTACAATCTATGTAATCTGTAGTGGAAGCCTGCAAGCCGGTGATTATCATCTCTTTAAGGCCCCATTCTTCCCCAAACATGTCATCAGTTGGCTTCTTTCTAGAAAATGTTTCCATCAACAGAATGCCAAAGCTATAGATGTCACAGCTTGTGGATACTAAGCCTTCGAATCCATATTCTACATTGAAAGAGTTGAAGAATAAGTGATACTAGTAAGGAAAGGAAAATAAACTAATTATAATTGCAGCAGAAAAACACATTGAAACATACATAAACATAATAACTGCTTGGGTTCTGATGCATAAATGTGCAGAGCGATCATAGACGAATCATACAAATGACCAGATTTTACACGATGGAGTAAGATAATAAGATTGACAATAAACTCACCTGGTGCAGTATATCCAATAGTAGCCACCGTCATGGTCTGCACCACGTTTTGTTCTCCAAGAAGTTTTGAAATACCAAAATCACTGACGTTCCCACTCATTTGCTCCCCGAGCAAGATGTTGCTAGGCTTCAGATCACAATGGACAATCGGCAAAGGGAAGCCGTGGTGGAGATAGTCCAATGCAGAAGCAACATCTATCATTATGTCCAACCTTTGCAAGAGTTGTGAGAATAAAGCCACTTTTCAAGACTCCCATTAGGCATGTACTCCAAGATTAGGGCCTTGAAATCCAGGTTGGAGCAACAACTGATGACCTTAACAATGTGGCGATGACGAATGCTACCTAGGACCACACATTCTGTTTCAAAGCTTTTGAATGCTTCCCCCAACTGCAGGTTGAAAACTTTTATAGCCAAATCTGTTCCATCTCGAAGAACCCCCCTGTAAACTCGACCAAATCCTCCCGCTCCAAGTAAGTTGCTCTCACTGAAGCCGTTTGTCGCTCGTTGAATTTCATAGAATGAAAGCCAAGTGGAAAGGGTTAAGGAGACCTGAGTCTTCCTATCCCGTTTTTTGATCCACCAGATGAAAACCCCGCACATAAGGATCACCAGTGCAGCAGTTGGGGCCAAAATGGATGCAACAATCTGCAACCTTTTCTTATTATTAGAAGCATTCTTCTCAGGGGAGTTAACTATGCAAGGAGGAAAGTTTAAATCCATAAATGATGCCATAAATGATGTGCGGTAAATGATGTGCGGTGGAATATCGTGAGATTCGCCAGCACGAATCTGTAAGAAACAATCAAGGATTCGCCAGCACGAATCCAAGGGTTAGGGTCGGAAATCCATCCGAAATCTGGAATCCACCAGGAAGAACAGAAAAGTTCTCGAAAATAATGATAATTGATTGAATCTCCTTCGTGGCTGCTACAAGATGAGTATAAATAATACTCTTAAATCCTATGCTAAAAATAAACTAATCCTAAAATAGAAAATAAATAATAAAAATATAAAAATGCCAGTTTAAGGCTCTAAACGATCTCCAATGGTCTAACCAGCATGGTGCTCACTACATAGTAGTGAGTTATGTTTATTGACTCATTTTCCTTTCCGAAAAAATATAATATGATACTATTCATACGTCGATATCTGAATTTGGCCCGAAACTTCTCAGGCTGTCAGATGACAGATTTTCCTCAATTATCAAACAAAATCTCCCTACATCAGTCTTCTTCACTTCAAAAAGAACTCGCCCCGAGTTCTCCCCTCCACCATCAAGAGCTTCAACCTCCATAGCAAATTCCCTTGAAGTATAAGAAACATGGAGAACTTTCTTGAACCCCCAAGAGATAATCATCGGCATACTCATGAACTCCAATTCCGGAAAAATAGATTCTGGAATTTTCTCAAAGAAACCATCCATGTTAAACCATTCTTCTTTGGGATAAAATTTCCTTGCATCTCTGTCGAGTCCAACTCCACCTTCAACCTGAATTATATCTCCTTTGTTGGACTTGATCTTCGTATATTCATCGATGACCTTCAATGGAACCTTTTCTTCAATGGAGTTTTCAAACACTAGAGATTCATCCAAAAATTCATCAAAAATATGAACCTCAACCTTCTCATCTTCAACTTTATTATTATCTCCAACAACCAAGGTTCCAGATTCTTCACACACAATTTCAAATTCTTCACAAACAACTTCAGACAAATATCCACAAGAAAAATTGGCTGCGTCTTCACAAGAAGATCCTATAACATCATCATCACCAGAAACAGCAAACAACTTTTCTTCCAACGCGGCAACATCACAAAAAGAATTATGATCATGCGTATGAAATACCTCATTTTCCTCTGATCCTTTTTCTTCAACTTCTTCTAAAGCACTGGCAGCAAGAATTCCAACTTTGCACGAGCCAATGGTGCTAAAATCTTCAATTAACTCCTTCAATCCATCCTTTTCAATACAATATTCAAGCTCTTTCTCTCTTTCCAGTTTCTTTCTCCTACGAAGAATCTCTTCATAATCTTTAGGTAGAAATTGATCTCGCATCAGTTGTTTCATCTTCCTCCACGTTCTTATTGAGGCCCTGTTCTCTCTACGTCTCTGAACAACCAATCCATCCCACCACCAAGATGCGGAAAACTTTAGCCTGTTCGCCACCTTCTTTGCTTGTTTGTCTTCAGGAACATTATTTACTCCAAAGAACCTATCAACTTCTATCTCCCAATCCATAAACTCTTCCCCTCCTCCATAGAACAAAGGAATATCATTAATCACGCCAGAATAGAAATTGACATGTTGATTACTATGGTTTGATCGAATGCCTTCACTCCCTGTCATTTCATCGAACACCTTCTTGTCCCAAGAATTTTCCCTGCCCAATCGATTGTCGCTGCTCCGGTTATCCATCCGTGTTGACAACGATTCTATCTGACTCTCCAAAGCGGCAATCGATGCGATAACCGCATCCAAATCGGCCCTGGTGATAGTTTGATCTCCCATCGTGGATCAATCGAAAAAAAGACAGGAAAAAGCCTGCTCTTGATACCAATTGACGTGGTGGAATATCGTGAGATTCTCCAGCACGAATCTGTAAGAAACAATCAAGGATTCGCCATCACGAATCCAAGGGTTAGGGTCGGAAATCCATCCAAAATCTGGAATCCACCAGGAAGAACAGAAAAGTTCTCGAAAATAATGATAATTGATTGAATCTCCTTCGTGGCTGCTACAAGATGAGTATAAATAATACTCTTAAACCCTATGCTAAAAATAAACTAATCCTAAAATAGAAAATAAATAATAAAAATATAAAAACGCCAGTTTAAGACTCTAAACGATCTCCAATGGCCTAACCAGCATGGTGCTCACTACATAATAGTGATTATGTTTATTGACTCATTTTCTTTTCCGAAAAGATATAATATGATACTATTCATACGTCGATATCTGAATTTGGCCCGAAACTTCTCAGGCTGTCAGATGACAGATTTTCCTCAATTCTCAGACAGAATCTCCCTACATCAGCATCTGAAGATCACCAATTCCTGAAGGAATATGACCTGAGAAAGCATTATCAACTTCATTTTGGTGCTTCAAACATATAAAGTAGGGCCTTAACTAAGAGCAAGTCCAACAGGTTTTCTAAATCTTTTTTTAAAGTAGAGAAAAAAAGGTGATATTTGCTATAAATTTTTCCTTCCAATCCAACAGTTTTGCTATTTTAGAGATTTTAGAGAGAAAATGGAATGTTTTTTCAAAAATTTACTAAAAATAGGAATTCTAATTCAATTCCCATAAATTTCGTTCTCCAAATTTACTCTCTCATTATGCATATATAGAGAATGAAATCTTCTCTCTCATCATTTTTCTATAATAGAGATTGAGATAGCAAATCTGTTGAAGACAAAAAACTCTAAAAATATAGAAAATCTCTATTATAGAGATCCTGTTGGATTTGCTCTAAGATAACTATTTAAACAAAGAAGCTTAGCGTACCTTGGAATTCATTATTCAGACAATTTAATCTGACTAGTCTGGTCAAATTGCAGATTTCTCCAGGGATCGGCCTTGAAAAATTATTGTTGGATAAGGATAGAATTTGAAGCTTGGAGCAATTGTTGAATCTTGAGTGAACCTGGCCCGATAATCGGTTTTGTGACAGCAACAGCTCTACAAGATTTGGAAGCTTGGTGCAAATATCAAATGGAAGATGACCAGTTAGTCTGTTATCCGTGAAAGCCATAAACTTGAGAGATGTAAGGTTGAAAATGGATGGTCGTAGAAAACCTTCGAGCTGGTTATATCCTACATATATCTAAGGTCCTGAGGCTGACTAGAGCACCAACTTCATCAGGAATAGAACCACTCAATTGATTCGAAGATAGGTTTAAGAATTTCAATTTGGTAGCATTGAACATGAAGGAAGTAGGAACACTGCCTGAAAAGCTGTTGTTGCTCAAATCTAAGTACCAAAGATTAGGCAGGGAACCAAACCAACCTGGAATCTCTCCACTAATTTCATTTGAGTCGACACGAAAGTGTGCAAGCCTTCTGAGTTTTGCAATCTCCACAGGCAGCTGGCCATGGAAATGGTTGCTATTAATGTCGAAAGATGTGAGAAAAGAAAGGTTACCAATATGCGGAGGGATAGTACCGGCAAGGTCAAGGTATGAAACATTCAAGGCAACAACTCTGTTGTGGAGAGGCGAGCACTCGACTCCAATCCAGCTGCAAACTGAGGTTCCCTCGGTCCAGTTTGACTGCAAATGACTAGAAGAACTAGCAGCAATACTGGATTTGAAGGCAACAAGAGCAGACTCATCAGTTTCTATGCTTTTCTTAGCAATAGCATTTGAAAGCACGACGAAACATAGCAACACCAGGAGATTATTTCTATCCATCATTAGTTAAGTTTGCAGGTTTTTTAACTGAAGCATCTACATACCAAAATGCATTTCTATATACTAGGTGCAGCTCAAGTCTCAAGTCTCAAGTCTCAAGTCTCAAGTCTCAAGTCTTGGTCAACAAAAGACTTTAAAGAAAAAAAAAAGTATTGGTCAACATATTTCTGTGTCTATACAATTCTGTGGTGGTGCCAAATTAATTCCATGGGTTTGGAACTATTATTTATCAAATCCAAAATTCTTAGATTTAGCTAGGGCATCCAATACTGGGGTTGGAAATAAACATTGATTGTTTTTTTAAAAAATTGTTGTGACAATGTTAATCTATATTTAGTGCAAACTACTACTATAAGTGGCGGTATCTCTCTCTCGCACAAATAAATACAAAAAAACCATACTAAGTTTAAAATTTGCATTCAGTATAACAAAAATATAATTATACATACACCTAATATCATCGATCATATTTTATCAAATTTGCACTAAACTGAATTAAACTAGGTTTGAAGTGGTTTAAACTTAATTAATCTTCTACATCCGATGGTGATCTTGACTAATGATATAATATCAAATTCACGTACTCCGCAATAGCCGTGTTTCAAAGATGTCACAAAATCAAGTAAGTGGTGAGAAAATTGTTAGACACGCTAAAACACTCGAGAAATTTGAATTGAACCATTTAGGAATTGAACCACGAGTCAATTGGTTCATTGGGACTCTTACAATTATCAAAATTGAATTTTCAAATTTGTTGGAAGAAAGAAAGACCTGACTTAAAGAGTCATCGTCTGTGGAGACACAATTCAGACATTAGAAACCATGCAATAATTATTCTTCAGAAACATACAAGAAAGACTTGGACTTAAAAGAGTCATAGTCTATGGAGACATCAAAACATACAACTAGAAACAAGACTTCGTACTATTAGGAGACTTTAATTTCATATTATTGCACGATCATGCATCTTACTATAAAGCTCCAGTTCTATCGTTCTTGTGAAATTTATAAACAAGAAAAAAAATAGGATGCGACTCAGATACGGTGTGTAATAAAACTCAAGACACTTTTTTTTAAGAAAAAACATTCTTGAATGAGTATGTATACTTGTTCAAATTAACCTTGGTGCTTTTCTCATGATGTTAATTAATAATGTTAATTTTTTTATTGGGAGTTTTCTGTATGAACTCTATTGTAACTAAAGGAATTAGAGGTCTGCTGGTAAGAAAAGCGCGCACAACAATTCATTCATTTATGGCATAGATGAACCGAACTTATCTATTGATAATCTTAAAATATTAGGGTTTTACACTCTTCTCTCATATAGTATTTATCTGCATTTTTTAAAACTAAAATAAAACAAAACAAAGAGCAATTAATTTAGGCACAATTCGATCTCACGACATTCTCACGACTAGGGTTTCATCATTCTAGCTGATAACGATAGTGACTCGGATTTGAACCACCTTCCAGAAAATTACCCGGTCACGTGACCAAGGACGGTGATGAGGGGTCGGTCATTACATTCACGTATTGGAGACCCCTCAATAGTACAGAAAGGTGACGCATGATGATGAGGTACAAGGTCAAAACTAATACGCCTGTAAAAAGAGGTCATTCCATGTAAGTTCTCACACTCTAGCTTTGGCTATTAGAATTTTCTATTTTCTTTCAATACACGAAATCTCATCATCACACCGGAGTTGATACCCTCAAGTGGCTCCGAGGGCTTGTTTTGCAGGCTCGGACAAACATGTCCAGTCCTTTCAAGCCTTGGCAACTAGCCAGTTTGAAGCCTCGACAACTAGCCCGCTAGCACGATCAACGAACACAGACCCTCGGATACGCCATTATCCGAGGCCTCATTTACTGAGCGGATCGCCCGCATCACTAGCCAGATCAAATATTTAGCTACTCATGCTACTACAGAAAAAATTATCAAAACAATTAAAAGAAAACAAAATTAAAAGAATTAAGATGAAAAGAATAAACCTGAAATCTTGATGAATAAAATTTCATGAAAATCCTCTTTTGCTATTTGCTATGTGTGTCTCTACGAATGTGTAAAATAAAACTGACAAAAACTAAATAAGTCTGATGTCCATATTTATCATTTGTTCCCCAATTTCCCAAAAATAACTGAATCCTATTAATCAAAAGTTTTCTGCCATAATAAAATAAAGACTAAATTATTTTTTATAGCCCCAACATATGTCAAATGAGCAATTTCTAGCCCCAACTTAAAAAGTGCCTAATTTATGGCCCCTACATATATATTTGATCAATTTATAGCCCTTGGCCAGTTTCTGTTATAACAAAAAAATTCCGTCAAGGGTAGGGACCAATGTGTAATTGGTCCCTCCTTATTTTTTTTTACTTATATCATTATTTACAATTTAATCCGATCACTATATAGAGACGGTCTCTTCTAAAACTTTGCCAATTGGAATTAAAGAAAGAAATTTCAAAATAAAAGTAGGGGTGATAAAAACCAATTCCATTTATGATTGTTTTCGTCCATCGAAGCTACTCATTATCCCATTCCCATCTAGTCCTCTTTCTTTTGCTTTGTCGTACCCGTTCAATCCTTCTTCCTCCTTCCTCATTCATTTGCGTCGATTTGGTTTACCTTCTCAATTCTCCATGACCACCATCTCGCCACCTCTTTTTGATTCCGATTCCGGTTGCACTGAATTTATTAATTCAATTATAGATATGATTCCCAGTAGCAAATTGTTTGATACAGAAAAGGGGAGAGTTCAGGGGTTTTTGTGAAGATAGAAGAAGTTGAATAGATTTAGAAGAAGTTAAATAATCTTATTCTTTTATTTAGTTTACTCATATGTGCTTCCTTGTATACCTTATTGCACATAAGCCCACTGTTGTATCCTTAAATACTCCTTTAGTTTTCCTAATACAACCATCATTGGAAACCTTCCAAACATGGTATCAGCCTAACCGATCAAATTCTGCAAAACTTTTCAGTTCCTGCGGCCATAGCCGCCCCTCTTCCTCCCGCTCTCCCTCACGACCAAACAAAAATCTCATCTTTTTTCATCAATTTTTCTCCTTTTTTTCATCAATCATGGCCGATAACAACAATTCGGACAAGCTTTCTTACAGTGTTTTGATCCATATGCTCACCACCAAGCTTTCCGCCGCCACTTATTTGACATGGAAGCGTCAACTCCAACGTGTTCTTCGCCCTCAAGGGCTTTTTGGCCACCTCGATGGCTCGTCTCCTTGCCCTCCTCCTCCCGTTGCTCCCTCGCAAGCGAGCTCTTCCTATACTCCGCCGGATGCCGGTGCTCTTAAGACTGCCGAAGATGCTTACGCCGCTGCCCTTGCCGCCTACAACTCATGGGTGTCTGAAGACCAAAAGCTTTGTGGTCTCATCTACTCATCTCTTTCTCAGGAGGTTATGAATGAAGTTTTCGATTGTGACACTGCCAAGGAGATGTGGGACACTTTTGCCTCTGCCTATATGCATCGGAGTGAAGCAAATATTATTAGTTTTCGCCAACAAGCCTCGCTCCTTCGTAAAAATGGTTCGGTTCATGATCTCCATCTTAATTTCGAGTTTTTTTTGATCAACTTTCTTTGATGGGTTCTCCTGCTGCTAATAATGAGAAATTATCATGGTTTCTTACTGCGCTTGGTACTGATTATAGATATTTTGGTGGTCGTGTGATTAATCTTGACCCTTTGCCGGATTATTCTTATGTTGTTGCCCAAGAAAAGGGGCAAGAGTCTTTCTTTTCGAATTTGGAAAAAGTGGGTGCTCTAAATTTGCAGGGACCCCCATCTGCCAATCCAGTGGCTTTTCAGGCGTCTGCCCGCCCAGCTGAGGGCGGCGCGTGCACTCACGTGCCGGCGAGTGATGCGCGTGGCGCCCATGGTGACGGCGCGTGGCGCCAACGCGCAGCCGGAAAAGGCCGCTCCAGTGGCCGGCGATGGGGCAGGGGGTCCGGCGATCCTCTCAGCATTATAGGCAGCCCCGGTATGGTGGTAGTGGCTCCCAAATTCAATGTCAAAATTGTTGGAAGATTGGTCATGTAGCCGGCGATTGTTATTCCGCCGTTCCGGCTCCGGCTGCTCCGGCTTATGCTGCTGCCCATATTCCTTATGCTCAGGCCCATGTTGCTCATCAGATTCCTTATGCTCCTATGGCTATGATTCGTCGTGCTCCTATGGTTCAGCAGCCTCTTTATGCACCACCTTTGGTAGTCTCCGATTGGTATGTGGATTCGGGTGCTTCCAGTCACATGAGCTCCTCTGCTTCTGGCCTTGAGAGTGTCTCCCCTTATCATGGTAATTCTCTTGTTTCTGTTGGCAATTGAGCTTCTATTTCTATAACTGTTGTAGGTGATGCCCAACTTAGTCCTTCCTTGCATTTATCTGATGTTTTGGTTGTGCCTAAAATTACAAAGAATCTGTTGTCCATTAGCAAACTTACAAAGGATCTTGGTGTGATTATTACCTTTGATGACCGGTCTTTTGTTATTCAGCACAAAATCACCAAGGCAATCGTGGGGAGGGGCCACAGTGAGGATGGCCTTTATGTTCTGGATCGTGGCGAGGATGCACTTCTTTCTTTTGTTATGCAAAATAATAACCGAGCATCGTTTGAGACATGGCATGCTCGTTTGGGACATGTGTCCAATAACATTATTTCTCTTTTGAGCCGAACTGGTTTTATTTCTCTATCATCTGTTTTGCCTAAACCGAATACTTATGAGCCTTGTGCTATGGCTAAAGGGCATAAACTTTCTTTTGTTGACAATACAAAACGTGTTTTGCATCCTCTTGATTTAGTTCATTGTGATTTATGGGGTCCTTCTCCCGTGTTATCTCAAAATGGGTTTTCTTATTATGCCATTTTTGTGGATGATTACTCTCGTTTTACGTGGTTCTATCCTCTTCGTCGGAAATCTGAGTTTGTGGATGTTTTCTTCCAATTTGAAGCTCTTGTGGAGAACCAACTTTCTTCTCGCATTAAAGTTTTCCAAAGTGATGGTGGAACTGAGTTTCTCAATAACCGACTACGTTCTCACTTTACCACTCGAGGCATACATCATCAGATTTCGTGTCCTTACACTCCTAAGCAGAATGGTCGTGCTGAGAGGAAGCATCGTCATATCGCTGAAATGGGCCTCTCTATGCTCTTTCATTCCCATATGCCCCTTTCCTACTGGAATGATGCTTTTGCTACATCGTTCTACACCATTAATCGTTTTCCTACTCCTGTCCTTAATGGTGCAACTCCATTCGAGCTCTTATATGGCCGTCCTCCAGTATACTCTAATTTTCATCCTTTTGGCTGCAAAGTCTATCCATATGTTCGTCCTACAGCACCTCACAAGCTCGCCCCTCGGAGCATCCCTTGTGTTTTTCTTGGATATAGCCCTCACTACAAAGGGTTCAGGTGTTTGGACATGGCCTGTGGTCGTATTCTGATGTCTCGGCATGCTCGATTTGATGAGTCCTATTTTCCTCTTTCCTCTGGAGCAGCCTCGGCTCAATTTTCTTCTCTAGATGTTTCATCTTTTATTGATCCAGATTTACCTGACTTTCCTTCGTCGAGTGCTCCGTGTCCTTTTGGTGTTTCCCATTCTGCTTCATCTTGCTCTGCATGCTTGTCATCGTCTCCTACTGTTGTTCCACCACCACCACCGGTGACTGCTTTTTCTCCACCTCCATCACCTGCTTCGGTGGCTCATACCTTGGATTCTCCTTTGTCATCAGCTACACTATCCATAGCTACGGGCTCCTTCAGTCTGGATCCCTCTACTGCTAGTTCCCATGCCGCTGCTTCTGCTTCGTCTGCATCTTCGGATGCTGCTCCTCGTCGCCATCCGATGACGACTCGTTTACAGGATGGCACTCGTGTTGCTAGAGATCTTGGTCCTGAGTTTGAGATGATTAGTTTAGTGGCTCAACTCCTCACTCGGAAGGAGCCACGAGATTATCGGGTTGCGTCTTGTGATCCTAAATGGGTATCTGCCATGGATGAGGAAATATATGCTCTTAGGCAGCAACAGACTTGGGAGTTAGTGCCTTGCCCTCAGGATGTGAATGTTGTTGGATCCAAATGGGTTTTTCGGTTGAAATACCGATCAGATGGCTCAATTGATCGATATAAGGCACGCTTAGTTGCTCAAGGGTATTCCCAGCTCCCCGGGTTTGATTTTGACCACACCTTCAGCCCTGTGATCAAAGCTGCTACTGTTCACACCGTTCTTGCCATTGCCACTATGAGGAACTGGCATCTCCATCAGCTTGACGTCAAAAATGCCTTTCTCAATGGCGTTCTTGATGCCCCTGTCTATATGGCACAGCCTATTGGCTTCAAGGATCCGGTTCATCCTGACTATGTATGTCGCCTGCAAAATGATATCTATGGCCTCAAGCAAGCTCCGTGGGCTTGGTTTGATCGTTTAAGCTCCTATGTATGTGCCATTGGCTTCGTTTGCAGCCCTTCTGACACATCTCTCTTCGCCTTTACTCGAGGGACTGTCATTCTTTATCTGCTGGTCTATGTTGATGACATTATTCTCACTGGTAATGATGTTGTGGCTATTCGGCAATTCATCTCTCGTACTGATCGTGAGTTCTCCATCAAGGATCTGGGTACCTTAAGCTACTTTCTTGGCCTCGAAGTCACTCCCACTTCCTCGGGCTTGTTTTTGGGACAGGCGAAATATGCTCGGGGTATCCTTGGACGTACAGGAATGTCTGATGCCTTTCCTGTTTCGACTCCTTTCTTGCCGCTTTCACAGCTTCATAGCAGTACCAGTGCTCCTTTTGCCAATCCCAAGCTTTATCGCTCTCTGGTTGGTGCTCTTCAGTACCTTACTATCACCAGGCCCGATTTATCGTTTGCCGTCAACTCAAATCTTGCGATATGTTCGTGGCACACTTCGCTGTGGTCTCTCCTTCAGCTCCACTGGTGTACCAGAAGTTCTTGCTTATTCGGATGCTGATTGGGCTCGTTGTCTTGAGACTCGTCGCTCTACTTAAGGCTATGTTGTTTTCCTTGGAGGGAACTTGGTCTCTTGGAGTGCCAAGAAATAGCCTACCGTGTCTCGCTCCAGTTCTGAGTCAGAATACCGTGCCTTGGCTAATACTGCTGCAGAGGTTGCTTGGCTCTCCAATCTTCTTCGTGCTCTTCGATTCCCTCTTTGCAGGCCTCCGTTGCTTCTTTGTGACAACAACAGTGCTATTTTCCTTGCTGAGAATCCAGTGGCTCACAAGCCTGCCAAACACATCGATATTGATTATCATTTTGTGCGCGAGTTGGTGGCCAGTGGCAAAATGGGTGTTAGTCATGTTCCAACCTCGCTCCAGGTGGCTGACATTTTCATTAAAGGGCTTAATCGCCCTCTCTTCGAGTTCTTCCGGTCCAAACTTTGCGTTTCCCTTAATCCCACGCTTCGCTTGAGGGGGGTGTGAAGATAGAAGAAGTTGAATAGATTTAGAAGATGTTAAATAGTCTTATTCTTTTATTTAGTTTACTCTTATGTGCTTCCTTGTATAGCTTATTGCACATAAGCCCACTGTTGTATCCTTAAATACTCTTTTAGTTTTCTTAATACAACCATCACTGGAAACGCTCAAACAGTTTTGTACAGGGACGGGACTGTGCTGAATCAATTAGATGAGAATCAAGCAATTAATTTCAGATCAGAAAAGAAGCAAACCCCTACCTCAGTTGACTTGGCTTTGTCCTCGACTCGGCGGCCTCTTTGGCCTTTCGTTGATATAAACAAAAATTAAGATAAGCAAGCCTATTGAATTCCGTCGCAGACCATAATCGCCAATGCACAGAATTCCTCATCTCCATCCTTCAGGATCTCCCGGAACCAAGCATCCCATCGCTGCCTCCTAGCCAACTCAATCTTCGACCATAGATTCACCATCCCCCACGCCGTCCTGGCATAATCACAGTCGAAGAACAAGTGAGCTGTCGAGTCCTCCTCTTGCAAACAGAAAGGGCACGCCGAGTCTATCTCCACCCCTCGATGCTTCAGGTTAGCCACCGTCGGAAGAGAGTCTTTGCAAAGCCCTCTTTGGAACCTTGAACTTCCAAAAACGATTCCAGAACGCCGGTGACCTTACATCTGTCTCCGGCAGCTGGATCCTTGCCTCCACCGCAACATGATAAGCTGATCGCACCATGTACTTTACGGAATTCGTAAAATGCCATATCCACCTGTCTGGGGAGTTCAGATTACGAAGCGGGAGCTCTCTGATCAACCCCACCTCCTCCTCCGTAAACAAGGCCTCCAGAATGCTCGGCTTCCACCATCTAGTATCCACATCAATAAGGTCCGCCACCCTCGCAATGTGGCCTGGCACCCGTTGCGGGTCTTGGACTATGAAACCCTCCACTCTCGGAATCCAGGGATCATTGCAAACTGACGTCTGACGGCCCGACCCAATCGATCTCCTACACCCCCTCCGAACCAGCTCCATGGCCTCGTGGATGCTGCGCCATGCCCACGACGGCTGTGACCCGATGTCCGAAGAAAGTAGATCCCCGTTCCTATAGTACTTGACCCTCATCATTCTGGCCAGTAAAGACTCTGGTTGTGTGAGTAGCTTTCATGCCTGCTTCCCCAATAGGGCCTGGTTGAAAGTTCCAATGTCCCGAAAGACGATACCCCCCTTACTCTTTGATCTGGACATCTTCCTCCAGCCAACCCATAGAATCTTCCTTTCCGAAGACGTGCCCCTCCACCAGAAGTTTCTCAACAAGCCATGAATCTCATCCACTACATAGCTTGGCAGCTGGAAGCAACTCATCGTGTAGCTGGGTATAACTTACAACACCGATTTGATCATTATCTCTTTCCCTGCCTTCGATAAGTGATGTTCATTCCACCCATCAATCTTCTGGCGAATGCGATCCTTAATGCCCTGGAAGATTTCTCCCTTCTTCCTGCCAATGACTGTAGGCAACCCCAGGTACTTCTCATGTGCCTCCATCTCCGGGATCTTCAGTATCTCACATATTCTGGTTCTGAGCTCCACGGCCGTGTTAGGGCTGAAAAGTACTCCCGATTTATCCACATTGATCTTCTGGCCTGAAACTGACTCATAGAGAGTTAATGCCCATTGTATCATGTGTGCCTCCTCCACTGATGCTTCCCCAAAGAGGAGAGTGTCATCTGCAAAAAAAAAAAAAAGATATCCTCGGTCCTTTGGGCGACACACACCCCCCTTTGATCCTTCCCGCAGCCACCAAATCAGATAATAACATAAAGAGTACCTCTGAACATATTATGAATAGATATGGGGAAAGGGGATCCCCTTGCTTGATACCCTTCTTCGGTGATAGCTGCCCAAACTCCTCCCCATTAAGAATGAACGAAAACTGTACCGATAATAAGCACTGAGTAATGGTTGATACGAAAGATGACGGGAATCCCATCTTCTCCAGTGTCTTTGTCACGAATATCCATTCTATCCTGTCAAAAGCCTTGCTCATATCTAGCTTGATGCTCATCTCTCCTCCCTTCCCTCTCGTTTTCATCTTCATAGTATGGTGAATCTCATGAGCCACCAACACGTTAGCCATTATCAGCCTTCCTGGGATAAAAGCTGATTGTGATGGCGAGATAATACTATCAATGATCAACCTCACCCTGTTCACCACCACCTTCGAGGCCAGCCTGTAACCACATTGCACAAACTTACAGGCCTGAACTATGTAATGAGCTCAGGACTATGTGTGTGTAATTCATCCTCGGATTCCAATCCCCCTTATTCAGAAATTCTAGCACACAAGCGACTACATCATTCTTAACAATATGCCAGAATTTCTGAAAAAAAGATAGGGCTCATACCATCTGGCTAAGGGGCCTTGAGTGGATGCATCTGCTTCACCGCCTTGGACACCTCTGCCTCCACATACGGTCTCGCAAGCCTGGCAACTATCTCCGACGTGACCTTCCTGGGCATTCTATCGAGCACCTGAACCATCCTTCCCTTATCCGTATCGGAAGAGGAGAATAGCCCCCCAAAATAGTCCACGATGATTTTCTCCATGATATCCACATCCGTACGCATAACATGCGAGGAATCTCTGAGTCCCTCAATCTGGTTACGCGACCTCCTGTTTGTTGCAAACCTGTCAAAGAACTTGGTATTTCGATCCCCTTCCCGATACCAGTGTTGCTTCGCTCGCTGCCTTCATTTGATTCCTTCCGCCTCCTGCAAGAAGTTGTACTCATGTCTCAACGAGAAAAGCTCCTCGTGGTCCACCAGTCCCGAGCCATCCTCTCTTTCGTGTATAAGCTTCTTCAGCTCCTCTATCCGATTGGCGCTTGCTGGGAAGGATCGCCAGCTCCAGTCCATTAGACCAACTGCACACTGCTCCAGCTTATCCGCCAGGTGAATGTTTTCATCACTCCACGACTCCCTGATCCGAACCTCACAGTCCTTTGCCTTCACCGAGAAAGCCTCAAACTTGTATCTTCTCTAACTTCCTGACCCTATTCGCTGATGGATCTCTCTGCCTCAGCTGGATCAACACTGCCATATGATCCGAGGATGGCATAGATGTGGCCATAGTTGAGGACCACAGGAAAGCATCCATCAGGGCCTGATTACATGTTGCCCTGTCCAGTCTTGCCTTCACAGTTGGTTCCTCCCTCCGGACACGAAACCAAGTGAAACAAGAACTACCATATCCTTCGTCTTGAACCTCTATCAAACCACAATCCTTAGGGCTTCTCTGAAGTTCTCAATGAGGTTGTTCGACCTCGGCACGGTCCCCACAAACTCCTCATGTGTCAGTACTTCGTTGAAGTCCCCCATGCACAACCAAGGGACACTACCCCCTCTCTCTAGCTCACGGAACCGGATCCAAGCTTGCTGACGTAGAGCTGGACTCGGTTCACAATACACCCCAGGAACTCGCACCTTTACATTAGAAATAAAAGCCATAACATCTATGAAGTAATAAGAAGAAGACAACCACTCTATTTTTATTTATTTTTTCCAAAGCATAGCTAAGCCCCCAGACTGACCTTGGGCATCTACTGCTACACCATCATAATTTAACTGGAATTTTAAATTATCGATATCCAAACTAGAACATTTTGTTTCACAAAGAAGCGCACCAAAGCGCGCAGTTCCTGAACTGTCGTAGTGTCCGAGTCCCTTAGGCCACCACGGCAGTTCCAGCTAATGATACTCATGGACCCTGGCGGGACTGGGCTTCCTCGCCAGTTTCCGCCTGAATATTGAGAGCATTACTAGCCAGGGAAGCGTCTGATTCGCTAACCCTGGGTTTTTTTGTTCCCAAGCTTCCACCCACTTCTTCTATCTGATCCAGCAACTCCAGCTTCCTCTTTGCTGATCCAGCTTCCATACCCTGATCCCCATCATGTGCTCCCACTGTCTCTCCACCTCCTCTCGTCGCAAGACCCCCTCATCCACGTCCCCGACCTCTTCCTTGACCTCCTTTCATTGAGACCGCATTGGCTTTCCTCGCGTACTGTTTTTCCATAAGCTTGCCCGGTGTATCCAGATTAACCGGAACAGATACTAGGAAGGGGCTTAGAGGCACCCCCGACATAATTTCGTGGCTTCCCCAAGGTAGTGAAATCGCCCATTTTTCAGCTGTGAAAACCATGCCCTGATCCCCTTTCTCCACCTCCCCACCGGCTTCAGAGACATGTACAACCTCAATCCCGTCGCGCTGCTGAAGTTCCTCTCCCGGTGCTGCCTTCCTTTCCTCCCTATGCATCTGAACAACCATAATCTCCTCAACCTCATCTCTCCAGCCTCTATAATCATTTGGAACTGGTCCCTGGCCTGACCGAACGACCAGACCGTCCCCGGCCCCAGTCCCAGGCCCCTTTCCGAGCGGTCCCGAGCCTTGGCACCAGACTACATAATCTCCAGGCACCCGCCCGGTCCGTGTGAAATAGAACCTGGCCCCGGTCCCTGATCCAGTTGTCCCGGATCACTGTTCTTCAACCCAGGCCCCTAGGCCCCTGTATTGTCACCGGCTGTCTCTGGTACAGACCCGGCTCCGTCTTTATCCTTCACTATCCCGTCCATGCGCCCGTCCCCTGCAGCGCCCAGTGAGCTCTCTCGTTCCAGCCCTAGCCCTACATCAGGCCCATTGTCCTCCTTCATCCAGCCCTCTCTGCTCGGACCCCCACCGGCGTCGGCCTCTTAATCTCCATTGGTATAGGCTTCTTTGACTCCCAGTACAGTTGAACTAGATCATGCTTAACCCTTTTCAGATGTTCCGGATCAACCTCTTTTCCCATGTTCCGGCGATGCGCCTCTAATGCCAATCTTTCACTCAGTGTTCTCCCCACCATATGGGAGAACTTTATGCACCTTATGGCATTCCCCTTTTCAAAATAGTCTAGTAGTCTCTGCTCAAATGTTTCCCTGACCTCCACACACTCCTCTTTGACGTAAGCAAAGGCCTAGAATAGACTTTCACGACTCGGAGTAACCTCTTCCTGTGGTGGTTCCCTCGGCCTAGCCAAAGTCTTCGAACTGGCCGTGTCTCTCCATGTCCCTTCGATGCGCCTCATGGAAGTTCGCGACATGTTCTATTGCATCCCTGCTCGTTGTCCTATTGACCTTCCAGCCCCATAGCCTTGGAAGCTCGCAAACGCATCCAGAGGAAACAGCGACGTAAATGGCCGCTGCCGAAAGTCCTCGAGGTACAGATTTTGATCTCTGGTCTCCTCCACTGCTGCATAGTAGGCATTGCACGCTCCTTGCCCATGCCCTATGATGCCACAGTACCTGCAGAATGCCGGTAATTTCTCAAACTTCAGCGGTAACCTCACAATTAACCCTAAATCCCGAATCAGGATGTTCCTTTTCAAAGGCCTAAGCACATTGATTTCGCAGCGAACCCTAATGTACTTCCCTCTGAGCTTCCCGTCTCCATCCTTCTCCATCTCCACAAATTTCCCTATCTTGTTTCCAATCACCTCCCCCATCGGCACGTTGAGTAGGTCGTGCGACACATCGTGCACGTGTACCCAAAATGGGACGCTGTCGAAAGCTATCTGACTCGGTATCATGCCTGGTCGTGGATCGCGAAGCACAATCAAAAACTCATCAAAGATCCATGGTTGTGTCTGTAAAACCCCGGCTTTCTCTCCGATATCAAAAAAAATCGAACGAGAAAATATTGTGCCCTAGCGTCTTGCATTCCAACATAAGGACACCCCAAACACCCTTGAAAACCTTCTCCAGCTACTCATGAGGGATTCGCCGATGCGCTAGGACCTTTCCGATCAGCGTGATCCTCACCGCGTCTGAATGCTCATGACGGATCTGATCTGTTTCAATCAGATCCTCCTCCTCCTCCTCCGCCGTCAGCCGAAGATCTCCGTACTTAAGCGCCATATCTTCCATAATCCCCGCCTTCCTTACGCCGGTGACCGTCTCTTGCTTGCCGCCGGTGATCGCTGGTGGACAAAATAAACCTTGCGCGGTGAAGATTGCGGCAAGGACATGTACTGCTCTAAACCCTAGCAGACGGGAAGAGAAAGAAAAAAGGCATCAATGTAGAGATTTTATCCGTACACTCCTTTCATTACTTTGTAATTGACTACGTAAACTTATAAAATAAGGGGTCGTTTGTTTCACGTGGGAATTAAGTTTCCACAGATTTTGTAATTACTCAGAATTTAATTCCTTTACAAAAATCCTCAGAATTTGAAAAACTTGTTTGGTTGTACGTGCGAATTTTGTTATTGCTAGTATTTTATTTACTGCCTGTTGTTTGGTTGACTTCACGTGATTCTTTAAAATCTAAGGATTTTGTATTTGAATTTGTTCAAAAACAAATTCAAATTAACTCAAACAAAATATCACTTATCTAAATTTTCAAACAATATCTCACTAGAATCTTTAAAAATAATTTATTATTGTCTTAAAATAAATTGAAAATAAATTGAATGTAACATATTCCACTCGAAATCTTGAGCAGACATTGCCAAATATTCTAGAAAAAAAAAACATATAAAAATGAATGGATCATCTCCTCCCTATTAATCTGAAAGTAACATATCCTGAACATAGGTATATTTATAGTTTTCGGGGAGACTGAAGAACAAATCAACTTCCAGGGGATTAAGAGTAATCTTCTTTGAAAAAGTAATAACTTCAGTAGGGATTAATCCATCTATTTTCATAACCTCGGAAGTCACTTTCATGCGCCTCTCTGCAGAATCAAACTCATGTTGAAAAAATTAGCAAGTCGTCCAATTTGCCTAACTACTTGCTATTCCCATAACATCATTCATTTTTTCTGATAATACTGTGGAAGGCAAATTGGCGGGGAGAGGGAAATAAAAATTTGCCACGTAAAAGTGGAAAATTACGCGCCCATGATAGGATAAATTGGTAAAATCGTATCAAATGAACGCGTATTTGTATTCTACCTATAGGGGATGCTGGGTAACAAATTTCACTCGTTCTGTGGGAAATTGAAATTCCACGAATTTATATTTCCGATGTTTTGGTTAATTTACGTCAACCAAACAAGCACTCCAATGTTCAAATCCTCGGATTTTGTTATTACCGCGTTTCATACGCATACCAAACGACCCCATCTCATTAATTTATCAATTTTTTTTGAAATCAAATATTATTCATATGTTGCTGGGAAACGCACAACATCGATTTACAGTGGAATTGAAATACAATCAAACCAACCTATGAAAAGGGTAACCAAACTACATGTTAACCAGACTATCCGTCTGTACTATTACATTAAAGAGATCCAGTAAAATTGTAATATCGCCCTCGGGGAAATTAACTTGCTGCCGCGAAAATTATATCTGATTGGAAAAGACAAGCATCACGCATCAACCACAAAGCCAATCAGGGATCTGCTATAAGTGCAACACCACCTGATAAAAAGCATGATTTTATATTCTCCAAGCTTTCAGCCCTTGAAAGACACAAATCACGAATAGAAACACGATCCGCAACAGCAGATCAAGAACAAGAAACAAAAAAACACGAAACACAATCTATAAACTAGATCCCGAACAAAACTTCAACATGAACAACTAGCCCGAGCATCATAAACACAAGATCTAATTGATCATATCGAATAACACTATTAATGTGTGAATTCACACTTATTTAAAGCAAAAAAATTAAAAAACAAATAAACGATTGTTTATGGGAAAATCGCCAAAAACTAATGGTTTTTTTTTGCCCGCGGCTAGGGTTTAGAGAGGGGAAGAAGAAGAGAGGGGAAGAAGGAGAGAGGGTGTTTTTCCTTTGATAATGTTAATTTATCAATTCTAATTTCTAAGGTTTGTGTAATCCCATCATGTAATTCCTAAATTCATCTCTACATGTTATGAATCACATTTTCAACTTGATTTTGGACCCTTAAGAAGAGTTTTAAATGAGAGGAATATGCCGTTTGTGGAAATTATATACATCTTTAATGGAATCGAGTTTTGGCCGGCGATCATCTCTTTTCCCCCTTTAATCCAAATCACATAATCCTTATAAAAAATAAAATAAAATAAAATCACATCATCCCCATCAAACCCCACACCAGTCACCACCACAAGCATAAACTTAGCCAAAGCCACAAATTTTACACTCAGAATATTGACTTTCAACTTTAATTAAGAGCCTTTTCTCAAAAATAGCATCCAAAGGACAACATTCAGATATACAGTATAACATGAAACGATTCCCTACTAAATTGTGCGATATGCCCAAGATAAATTCCCTCCCCACATTCCCTCCCCCGATTTTAGAATCCAGCCAGCAAAATCACATTTTGTTTTTTTTTACTCTATTTTTCATTATTATCATTTTACAATCATTCTTTTTAACTTAACAGTTCATTTTATTTTGAATCAATTTGAACAATAAAATCAAATGTTCCGGGTGGAATGAATGGAGTATGGTATAACATCAACTTATCTCATGCGTGAGATTTTCTCATGCAAGTGTTTGTGTGTTAAAAAAAATAAGTCTCAATTAAATAGGTTTTTCCATTTATTGTAAGATTGCAATCCCTTGGGATCAGATCAGTTTAATTAAGTTATGGCGAAATATAATTTTATAAAATTCAACTAGATTGATTCACTTTAGTACAATTTTTAATATATTTGGGGTCGGGTGTTTGGGGATTTGCTGATTATTGTTAGTTGTTAGTTGATTGCATTAGTTTATTCGACTAGTTAATTAATATATTAACTGATTTGACTAGTTGGTTGGTTTAACTAATTGTATAAAAGTGTTTTTGGTAAAATTGGCTAATGTAGCTGACAAATGTTTCATTAGCCAAAAGTAGTAAAATGAAATATAAGGACGTAGATGAATTTATATTATTTCTTTTGATAAATAATATTCTAATTTAAATATTCTTCATTTCTAACTTATTATTTAAAAGAACTACACATAAAGGCCCTGTTTATCAGAGCTTATCTGTAGATCAGTTCAGTTCAGTTCAATTCAGTTTAGTTCAGTTCAATTCAGTTCAGTTCAGTTCAGTTTAGTTAAAATGTAATTGATGAAATTCAGGTTAATTCAGTTATGCTGATTCCATTTTTCAATACATCATTTTTACTTCAGTTCAGTTCAGTTTAATTCAGTTCAGTTCAGTTCAGTTCAGTTCAGTTCAGTACATGGTGGAAAAAAGCTCTAGCAAACAGGGCCAAATTATAAATTAATTAATTTTTCTATTACGTAGTATGACCATTTTAAGTGTTTTTTAATTAAAGTAAATTTAAAATTTTATATTATTTTTCTACAATAATGAATTTTTTATTTTGTTTAGGACGAACAATAGTTCATGTGTTCATGAAATATCATTAGTGCTACCATAAACTTATGGTACGACGGTTCCATGGAACTGATCCACCGGAAACGATCGAATTCGAGAAACATGGCTTATGATCGATAGTAGTTTGACATACAACAGATCGATTCTTAGGTAATACATCAGAACATCAATTCTATCTTCATAAGCTAGCAAAATGACCATACCCCAGAACTTCAAACTAAATCGCAGGACGCAGATCGATCGAGTTCTCTCCCGACTAGTTCAGGCCTGAACAATTGTACAGTCTAAATAGTACATCCCATAACTCAGACTACTGCCTAATTTTCTAAGTAATTAGATCCATAAGACTGAAACATGAAATTACTGTTGCAGAAAGCATAGTCCTGAATTGGCACAGCTTGAAAAGGCTGGGAGGTTAAAACTACATCTGTTTCAATTTCGTAATCCCACAAGTCCAGCCTCGATTCCACTTGATCATCACCACCACCAGCCTGCGAAAACCCGTAAATCGCTTCTTTCAGCCTTCTGGAATTAGCAGAACTGTCACCCTTTGGCTTTCCACCTTGCTGTATTCAAGTAGAAAAAATAACAACAAATTTCAGCATCTCAACATAGCTCCTACAAATAACTAAAGAGCAAAACATTCCCAATATAGTAGCACTAACCTTTTCATAACTGATTTGCAGCATGGAACTGCCATTAATGGAAAAGCTTGCACCAACTACTTCAAACCCTTGTTCAGAGAGGCGGCGAACGATGGCATAGAATGAAGCATGCTCCTCTAGTCCGGTTAGATACACCACATCCATATCAGGCCCCACCTCATGAACCTCGACGCCGGTCAGTTTTGAGCTCTTGGAACTTTCTGATGAAAACGGTCTTTTCCCCCCATACAACAGCCTTTCCTTTTCTTCTTTAAGCATCTCCAGCTTCATCTGCAAACCCTCTATGTGCTTCCTAGCCTCGTCTATCTGATCCGGCACCGGAGGCAGACCTTCCTGCGAATCATGATACATAAATACATATATTACAATCACATGAAAAAAATTGCTATGAAAAGAACATGATTAATTAGAACACAAACCTTGGAGTCTGTACTTGGGAGAAGAGAGTAAAGCTTGGAGTAGAGGCTCTTCATCTGGTTCCTTCTGTTTTTCTCTATGATCTTTCTTTCCATTTTGGGAGTTGAAGGGTTGCAACGAGCCCTTTCCATAGCTGGTAAAATTCTTCAAATCCTTTTTCTCTACACAAACCTTGAAAAACGTGTGCTTTTTGTGGTTGAAGTCTAGCTAGGTTCCCTTGGCTTGGTATATATAGTCACATTTTAATTGAGTGGGAAACCTACTTGTTTATATAAAACCATGTGATAAAAAACAATCCTTGTTGCTGTCAAGACCCAAGAGACAACAAGAGACCCTCTTGACTTTGCGGTGGGACCCAGACTGTAAGGCAATAAATTAAAGGGATCGAGTTCCAGCTCTTCCCATTATAGGGGGTGAAGCGTCATCAGGTGGGACGTCAGCACCTTTCATCACCCTGCTTCTCGGAAATTACATCATATGATCAAAAAAAATTAAAACAAAATTTACATCATGATTCATGAGTTCACTGTTCACCCCACTTTCTTTTTCCGCTATGTTGACGAAAGTTACGTGTCCACGAACTTTATGGAACACATATTCACACCAGCTGGCTGCTGCAAAGATGCTCCGATTCGTTAAAGGCTACTTCCTCTTTTCATATTGGAAAAAAACCAATCTTCATTTCATACTATTGCATTCTCTAGTTTTTACCACAAGTGTCACTATTTATTTACCTTTTAGTTAAAAGTGAAACATATTGATTATCCTCCTCGATCGTTTTAATTTATTGGCCTAATTCTAAATTGATTATGTTTTCTTCTGCTTTCGATGAGGATTCTATTTCCCCATCCCAAATTGATTCTCTTTCTTCTACTCTCAGTCAGGGGCGGACTCAGAAATTAAAGTCAAGGGGCCATAATAGAATAAAAGTAAAATTATAGCATTAAATTTTAATATATTAAAAATTACAAGGGTATAAAATGTAATTTTTATTTTTTTTAAAAAAAATTACGAAGGTATAAAATGCAATTTTTAATTTGTTGGGGGTGGCCGGACCACCCTGGGCCACCCCCATGTTCCGCCCCTGCTTCCAATGGAACATCCGGGTTTTGTTCGCTGATAGGCCCTAATTATGCTCTTGTTTTATAACATTTGAAAGCTAGTTTAGGTAATATTTTGTACCTATATATTGAACTTTAAAGCCGAATCATTCATATTGGTTTGAAATTGAAGACGTGCATTTTAGCCATTGATTTGCACTTGCTATGGAGTGGATGATTTGAAGACCTTCTATGACCGTCCAAAAGAATCGAGAAGCATTAAAGAACCGGTCATAGAAGTGACGCGAAGACCATATTTTCGCGGGCCGCGAATCATTTCTCACGAGCCGCGAAGTATGCATGCTGCCGGGGAAGAGGCGTATCTCTGTGTGTTTATTGTAGTTTTATTTACACTCTATTTTTCTTTTTAGTCTTATTTTTGGTTTGGAACCCTATTGCTCTAACTCTTGGTGCATGGTTCATACAAGATCCTCGAACCAATACCCTTTGCAATACAATTCCGAACTAGTAAGAAGTCTCTGTCAACTCAAGCGACAAGTGCAAGAGACACTATCCGCCTATCCATTTTCCCTTGATAGTGAAGTACTACCTTCCACCATGGCGGAGGATGACCGAGAAGAGGCTACCGGCCAAAACATTCCCCGAAACCAATTCTACAACCCTTTCCAAAATCCTAACACTTCTCCTACCAACATTTCCATGAGAGAGTACATGTCCCCCAACTATGAACAACAACAATCGAGCATTGTTTACCCAAACTCTCAATATGTAATCAAGATGTGAGTAATAAACTTGCTTCCAACTTTCCATGGTAGAGAGGTGGATGATCCAAATGACTTCCTTGAGGCTTTCCACCGAGTTTGTAGTAGTTTGAAGCCTTCCGAGATGAGTGTGGATGAGTTCAAGTTGAAGACATTCACCTTTACTTTGAAGGATAAGGCCGCCAAATGGTTAAGCCGTCTCCCTTCGGCCTCAATCACTACATAGCCACAATTGAAGAAGAAATTTCTCGACAAGTACTTCCCTCCCTCTAAATCCTCGGTCTTGATACAAGCCATTAGCAACATCACCCAAGACGATGATGAGACCTTGTATGAGTATTGGGAGAGATTCCAAACTCTCCTTTCAAGTTGCCCGTACCATAGCTTCACTGAGCCCCAATTGGTGTGTTTCTACTACAATGGTTTGAATGACAAGGAAAACGAGTTGATAAATCGATCTTGTTATGGCTCCATTGCTAACCTTGGTTCTTCCGATGCCATGATGCTATTTGAGCAATTAGCCGAGAGATGCAAACCAAAGAGGGATAGGAGACTACGAGTGGGTAACTCCGGTGCAACCAATGATGAAACTCGTCAAGAGATTAAAGATCTTACGACATTGATGAACGGCTTTATGATGGGAAATAGCTCCGGAGGAAACACCGGGAATCAACCAAGGTAACAAGTTATGTCGTGTGGAATTTGTGCTTCAAACCATCTCACCAAATCTTGTCCTCAAGCAAACGAGGAATATGGCGAAGAGGTTAATGCCATGGGAGTATATGGTGGAAACCAAGGTTTTAGAGGTGGCCAAGGATTTCAAGGAGGGCGAGGATACCAAGGTGGTAGAGGTTTTCAAAGTGGACAAGGCCAAGGTGGTGAGCGAGGTAACCAAAGGAAGTATGATCCTTTTGCCCAACACTACAACCCCGGAACTAGAGATCACCCCAACTTTCGGTGGAGAGATGAACCAACGGGGCAACAAGGCCAACAAGGTGGGTACCAAGGGGATACCAAGGTCAAAATGGTCAATCTTTTGATAGATCGAGGGGGCAAAATGATCAAAGCTACGGGGGAGACCAAAACCACCAAAATCAAGGGTACTAAGGTTACCAAAACCAAGGGTACCAAGACTTTGGCTACCAAGGGTACCAAGACTTTGGCTACCAAGGGTACCAAGATCACCGAAACCCTCAATATCACCCTCAACCCCAACAATACCCAAGAAACCAAGGTCAAGGCCGTTTCAATAACCGTACCCCTCAAAATGCTTACCCCAGGATAGAAGATAAATCTCATGAGCAAGGTGAAAGCTAGGGCCAATTCCCACAAGACGCTCGATTCAAAAGCATTGAGGTGCAAATGAGTCAAATGGCCACGATCTTAGGGAAATTGGAAGCACAAAACTCCGGGAAACTACCCGCACAACCTGAGATAAATCCAAGGCCTCATGCGAGTGCCATGACCTTGAGGAACGGTAAGAAAGCTATTGAACCCGAAGTGGTTGTGAAAAAGGCACCCAAGAGAGGTCTTGTGAAGAAGAATTTGACCAATGAGGAAGTCGAGGTGACCTTTGGCCAATGAAGAAGTGATTCTTGAGGAGCTAACCAAAGAAAAAGGTGATGCCGAGGTTGTAAAGGAGAAGGAGGTTAGTGACGAGAAACTTGTAGAATCAACAACTCATGTTGAACCACCGTCACCTCCATTCTCATCTCTCCACAAGAAAACTAAGGTAGACCCCCCCCCCTTCGAGGTGGAAGCACCATTTCCCGAGGCTTTGAAAAATGCTCGCAAAAAGGAGATAGACAAGGAAGCTTTCGAGGTCCTTCGAAAATGTGAGGTAAACAATCCTTTGCTCGATGCTATTGATCAAGTTCCTAGATACTCTAAATTCTTGAAAGAATTATGTGTGAATCATCGTCAACAAAGGTCTAAGGATGTAAAAAATGAAAGAGTCAATGAACATGTGTCGGCTTTGTTTCAAGAAAAAATGCCCACTAAGTGTGGTGACCCCGGCATGTTTACAATTTCTTGCATCTTAGGGAACACTTATTTTCCAAGAGTCATGTTAGACCTAGGTGCATCCATAAATGTCATTCCATATTCATTGTATGAATCATTAAATCTTGGTACTTTGCACAAAATCGGGGTAGTGATCCAACTTGCCGTCCGCTCTAATGCATACCCTAAGGGTATTGTTGAAGATGTTTTGGTAAAAGTCGATAAGTTGGTGTTCCCCGCCGATTTTTACGTTCTTCACTTGGAACATGATAAATTTGCTACCCCTGTCTTGTTAGGGCGTCCATTTTTTAAAACGTCAAGAACTATAATCGATGTGCATAATGATAGACTTACCATGGAATTTGATGGGGATAAAATAGAGTTTAACATTTATGGTTCTATGAAGTACAATGAGAATGAAACTTCTTTCAATGCAATTGATACTATTGAATCTTTTGTGAAAAAAATTTGTGAAAATGATGGTGATGATCCTTTGTTAAGTGTTTTATCGAATAGTTTGAACACAAGAGATATTCATGCATATGCTTTGAGCACTAACTTGAAGGAAAGCATTTGTGAGCTAGATACCTTTGAGGAACTTCCTCTTGATGCACCACTTTTAGACCTCGAGGAATCGAGAGGCTCGGGCAACCGACCATCTTTTAAGAAACCTCCAGTGGTGGAATTGAAACCACTACCCGAAAATCTAAAATATGCATTACTCGGTGATGGTGAAAAGTTACCGGTGATCATCTCAAACAAGCTCACCGAGGAACAAGAGGAAAGGTTGATGAAAGTACTACAAGAGCATAAGGAGGCCATTGGGTGGACTATTGCCGACATCAAAGGCATAAGTCCAAGTACTTGCATGCACCGTATTCTATTGGAGGATGATGCTAAACCCATCCGAAAACCTCAAAGGCGATTGAACCCTTCTATGATGGAGGTAGTAAAAGCCGAGGTACTTAAATTGTTGGATGCGGGAATGATCTATCCAATCTCCAATAGCAAATGGGTAAGTCCAACGCAAGTGGTACCCAAGAAAACCGGAGTGACCGTTATGGAGAATAGCCATGGCGAGTTGATTCCCACTCGTATCCAAAATGGGTGGCGTGTTTGCATTGACTACCGAAGGCTAAATGCGGTAACAATGAAAGACCATTTTCCTTTACCATTCATTGATCAAATGCTTAACCAGCTCGCGGGCCACTCTTTCTATTGTTTTCTTGATGGCTATTCAGGTTATTTTCAAGTTGCCATTGCACCCGAGGATCAAGAAAAGACCACATTCACATGTCCCTTTGGCACATTTGCTTACCGACGCATGCCTTTTGGGCTTTGCAATGCACCCGCCACATTCCAAAGGTGTATGGTTTGCATTTTTTCGGAGTACATTGAAAAGTTTGTTGAGGTTTTTATGGATGACTTTACCGTGCATGGAAATTCTTTCGATAATTGCTTGATCCATTTGTCATTGGTCCTAAAAACTTGCATTGATAAGAATCTTGTGCTTAATTCCGAAAAATGTCATTTTATGGTTGAAAGCATTGTGTTAGGTCATGAGGTATCATCTAAGGGTATTGAGGTAGATAAAGAAAAAATTGATACCATCCAATCTCTACCTTACCCTACTTGTGTGCGTGATGTGAGATCTTTTCGTGGCCATGCGGGTTTCTACTGCCGTTTTATAAAAGATTTCTCAAAAATTTCTTCCCCTTTATGTAAATTGTTGCAAAAGGATGTGGAATTTGTGGTAGATGGAGGTTGTAAGAGGGCATTTGATTGTTTAAAATCTATGTTAGTGTCGGCCCCTATCATACAACCTCCAAATTGGTCCCTTCCATTTGAGATCATGTGTGATGCAAGTGACTATGCCGTTGGTACGGTGTTGGGTCAAATGGTGGGGAGAATTCCCCATGCCATCTATTATGCATCTATGACTCTCAATGAAGCTCAAAGGAATTACACTACTACCGAGAAAGAATTGCTAGCGGTTGTCTTTTCTTTAGAAAAGTTTAGGCCATATTTGCTTGGTACAAAGATTATTGTGTTCACTCACCATGGAACTCTTCGTTACTTGATGACGAAGAAGGAAGCAAAACCTAGATTGCTCCATTGGATCTTGCTCTTGAGTGAGTTTAATTTGGAGGTCAAAGACAAGAAGGGAGCCGAGAATCTAGTAGCAGACCATTTGAGCCGATTGGTGACCCATGAGAAGATTGGAGCCAAAGCATTGAAGGAGCACCTTCAAGAAGAGTTTCCCGACGAGCAATTATTTGCTCTTAGTGTTTCTCTTCCATGGTATGCCAATATTTTGAATTTCCTTGTCACAAGTGCCCTTCTCATTTCACTAAAGTTCAAAAGGATAAATTAAAGCATGGGGCTAGGTTCTATTTGTGGGATGATCCTTATGTATGGAAACATTGTTCCGACCAAGTCATTAGAAGATGCATTCCCAATAATGAAACCAACTCAATCCTTGCTTTTTGTCATTCTTATGCATGTGGTGGTCATTTTGGTGCTAGGCGAACCGCTAGGTAAGTGCTTGATTGTGGTTTCTATTGGGCTAGCTTGAATAAGGATGCATACACCTTTTGCAAGTCATGCGATAAATGCCAAAGAGTAGGAAATATTTCTTCTAGGAATGAAATGCCCCAACATTGCCGCCTATATTGTGAACTCTTTGATGTGTGGGGAATCGATTTTATGGGACCTTTTCCAAATTCCTTTGGTTTTAAATATATCTTGCTTGCGGTTGATTATGTTTCAAAGTGGGTAGAAGCAATCCCCACTCGTACTGATGATTCTAAAGTGGTTGCAGAGTTCATCAAATCTCACATTTTCTCTAGGTTCGGGGTCCTCCGAGCTCTAATAAGTGATCGAGGCACTCACTTTTGCAATAGAACCATTGCCGCATTATTGAGGAAATATGGGGTCAATCACAAAACTTCTACCGCCTATCACCACAAACAAATGGACAAGTCGAAGTTTCCAATAGGGAAATCAAGTCCATCCTTGAGAAAATGGTTAGGCCGACTCGCAAGGATTGAAGTATTCGGTTGGATGATGGATTGTGGGCATGTAGGACAGCTTATAAGACTCCAATTGGTATGTCTCTATACCGATTAGTCTTTGGAAAGTCGTGTCATTTACCGGTAGAGTTGGCACACAAAGCATATTGGGCAATCACAAAGTTCAACTTGAACTTGGACGAAGCCAGTCGGCTATACTTCTTCTTCCCCAAATTTTTTTAATATCCTTTTTCACTTCTCCCTCCCACCTGCGAAAACTCCACCTCCCCTCCGGCCACTACCCCGTTTCATCATTCCGGCGGGTTTTGCACCAAATCCTTCCACCCAAACCACTCCCCCACTCCTCCTCTACAAAACCCACCACAAAACTCCCCCCAAATCATCATCTTTCACCTCCATTGGCATCTTTCCAACCGCCACTTCTCCACCCCGTTTCGCCGGCCTCCGGCGACCTCCCTGACATTCCTTCTACACAAAAACCTTCCCTCCACCACCCTTATCCTTTTCCCCACCTCTATTTCCAAATTCATCAACCCACTCAAATACCCCCAAATCTCATGAACCCTAATTTTTGGATTCTTTGATTTGGTGGTGTTTAGGTCAAATTGGTGATCTCCACTCTATGGCTACCTCGGAGTTCAATCCAATCATTTGACGGTACCCAACTCATTTCTTTACAATTGTTTTTTGTGATTTAGGCTTGCCGCCTTTAGTATTTAGTTTGATTTTTGAGCTTGCCGCCATTAGTTGTGAAATTAGCTTGTTGGGTAGGGCTTGCCGCCATTGTAGCTGAAAATATTTCTGCAAATTAGCTGTTGTTGAGTAGAATCTAGTTGACAATGGGACCGAAGAAACGATCTCGCCGAGGGGAGGCTTTTAATGCACATGAACCTGTGATCCCCGAATCACCCCCTCCCCAACCTAGCCCTCCCCATGCAGAAAACCTACCTCCACTTGACCTTATGGGGCTACAAGGATTGGACGAAGAAGCTCAACAACGTTGGAGAAAGTTGATTGGGAATGGGAGGCTAACTATCCTAGAGACGAAGTTCCTTTCCACTCAGCTCCTTCAAGATTTAGGTTTGCAACAACCTGTGCCATTTCTGTTGGACCGGGTTGGCCTTAGAGGCTCCTTGGATCGGTCGGCACTTACCTATGTATTGAGAAACATATAATTTGAAATGATATTGATGAATTGAACTAGTTGTTATCATCTAGTAAAGTTGTCAATAAAAATTGTGAGTATGCTTTCATCTTTCATAGCTATGGTTATAGATAGTTTCTCATTACAAACAATCACCATTCTCAAAGCAGCATGATAAAGTTTGAAGAAAAATCCATGATAAGAAGTCACAAATCTCAAGTGTCCAAGTCTATTATTCTCATCAGTTAAATCTCTAGTTTGAATCATTATATGATAAATTAGTTGTTACTCTAAAGTTCTAGTTGCTTTACATAGTAGTGTTTCTCACTAAAAAATTAAATCAAAACCACCCCTTGTTTACATTGCTTTATATATATATATATATATATATATATATATATATATTGAGAACCCCTCTTAGGATAAGAACCCCTCTTATCATAAGAACTTTTAATTTTAGCCATTGAATTTAAAGTTGATGGCTGAGATTAAATGAAACTTTTCCATTAATTAAATGTAGAAGTCAACTCTCATCTAATTTAATTTTTGAGAAATCCTTTTCCCAATCTGTTTCTCCTCTCTTCCAAAATTAACTTTGCACAAAAACTTTTCCCAATCTGATTCCCTTTCTTTCAAAACCTTCCTCGTCAACAATATTTTCAACTTGCCCGTCACACTTCTTCAGTGCTCAGTATCTTGCCCATCAGACATCTGGAAAATTGACGCTCGCTTGCGTTCAAGTCGCCAGTTCGGATTTATCTTCCACCATCGGATTAACTTTCAGCCGAATGGGTTCAAATCCGACTCCTTCATTACATTAATAGGCCTCAAAACCAGCATTCAGAGCATGTCTACTCCGGGGAATTCCTTATCACCACACTTGACTAGCCTATCTACTGGAGCTATATAGAAATACCATCAGATGACTCGTTTAGAGCATCATTCCAGTGTTTGAACTTGTTACGCTTAGCCTGAGCGTCCCTGTAATCAGCAAAGAAATTGAAGTTAGCAAAATAGTTGAATACAAATAGAAGAACGCAAGTGCTACTTAATGAAATGATGCAAGAACATACATGCATGCCTTTTTTTATTTCCTTGCTGCCAGGTTCAATAGCTAATGCCCGAGAAAATGACTTTGCTGCCTTCATAAAATCCTGTACACAAGAATACATAGCAAATTAAATACTTGTAACTTCAATATCCCACTATTAAGGATGAGACCAATAAACTCCTACCTTGAGAACATTCCATGATGCACCCTCTCTGTAGCATCAACAGAACAACCATTATTTAACTTGTTAACAATATCTGAATAAAATCATGATTATGTGTACATATAAATGAGATAAATATCTTGAAAAAGCATATATTCACAACCTCAAAACTATCTCAAGTTAAACACTCACATAGTGATTTAGATGGAACCTTAGTGACCAAATGTTTAGTCTAAGACTAAGAGAGTAATCAGTTATAAATTTATAATCATAATGCTAAACGGAACTTGTTTTGGTAAAGGAATGGCAAAGGTGTATAACCTACGAGGGATTCGAACCCACATTTTTGCGCAGTTGCACAATGCTCTACCATTTGAGCTAATAGGTTAGCTACAATTCTCAGCTTTACACACAAATATTACTGATACATATTTGCCATAAAGAATTTCACAACATCAACTTTCTTAAGAATATGAAGTACCAATGTTCACTTAAACTATACTTTTTTTATACCAACTGATCACAAGTTCACAACCCATTCTTAGCATTAATAGTCTGAATTTTTTTATTCATAAATCATCCTGGTAAAATATGACAGCCTTAGCATCCACATGAAATTAAACACATCCAAGAATGTAATTTTCCGCAAAATACTATCTCCAAACTAGATAAATTAAAGCCTAAAAGTTAAGAGTAAACATCCAATTCTGCCTATTAATACTATGATCATACTAATGATAATATGTATTAAGCTCAATAAAACTCCTTACCTGATCTAATCAATAAAATACTGGTACATTGCACATGTCTAATATATGCAACCATGGGAAAAAATTGAAACTAAATTGTAAACATACCATGTACCCAAAGCGTTAAGTATAATTTTAGCCTTCAGCGAATTTCCTGTCATAACAACTTCAGATTTTGTTCCAAACTGCATAAAGTTCAAACCTAGTTCAGTGTGTGCGTGTCTGTTTAATTTAAATGAAATATTATGCAACTTACCATAGCATAACTCCAGAAGAAGCAGAAAGTTTAACAAAGTCCCAAAACCCAGAAAAGGCATCCAACGATCTGAACAATCTGATGGCAATGGCGAAAAATCTGACGGCAATGGCGAACAATCTGACGGCGAACAATCCAACGATCTGATGGCGAACAATGAGACAATCTGAACCGTCGATGTGAATCCATACGATTAGGGAGCGAGATACGATTAGGCAGAAGGTTAATTCGTAGAGCGGCAACGAAGAGGTGTGACAGGAAGGTTTTGGAAGAGAAATCAGATTGGGAAAAGTTTTTGTGTAAAGTTGATTTTGGAAGAGAGGAGAAACAGATTGGGAAAAGTTTTTGTGTAAAGTTGATTTTGGAAGAGAGGAGAAACAGATTGGGAAAAGAATTTCTTAAAAATTAAATGAGATGAGAGTTGACTTCTACTTTTAATTAATGGAAAAGTTTCATTTAATCTCAGCCATCAACTTAAAATTCAATGGTAAAGATTAAAAGTTCTTATCATAAGAGGGGTTCTTATCCTAAGAGGGGTTCTCACTAGAACCCTCCCCTATGTTTATATATGTATGTATATATATATGTATGTATGTTATTAGATATAGTAATTACCCTACAAGATACACTTGGAGATAACATCTTCACTCTCGCCTAACACTATGACGAGGATTACATCATTCAACCTGATGTCAACCACCGGATGTCTTATGCTAACATCTAAACTGCTTTTGGTTTCGAGTATGAGGAGGGCTACAAGAATCCAAAGGATAACCCCCCGGCTTCATTTGATCTTGCCCTTTTCTGGAACAGTTTGTCGGGATCTCCCAACATCACGGGCACCACCAAGAACAACCACATCATACATCCTGCTTTTAGTATGGTGCACAAACTGCTGGTGATGACTATGTTTTGCCAAGGGGAGTTGACACATATCAACAAGGAGCAAGTCCAATGCCTATGGACCATGTTTGGAGGCCGGAGCACCCGTGTTGGGTAGACCTTTTTGTGCAAAAGTTTCTAGAGACCTCCCAGAAGAGCTCAGGGAAGATACCGCAGGGGGGTATGATTTCTCTCCTGGAAGCCTATTTGAACATCCATCTACATCCCAAAAATCAGGCCCTGGGAAGGACAGACGAGCGAGCTCATCAATTCTACTTCATCGCTACCTTGGAGTCCACTAATGTCTTAGCCATGCACAGGTTCCCTCCTCCTAGATTCATCTGGCTTGTTTCCAAGAATCAGCACATGTATCCGCCGAATGAAGAGGCTATACACCTGACTAGGCGTACCCGCATGGAGGAGCTCACTCTGCTCACTCTGCCCACTCAGATTACTGTTCCTGCTCCCACCATTGCCATTGCCTTGCTGGAGGCACCTCTTATGCATGGAGATCAGGATACTCATCCTCCTCCCAACCCTCAGTATGTCACTCAGCAGCAGTTTCAGACATTTACAAAGAGGTACGAGGATGATATGGCGGTGATGTTCGCCATGATGGTTTCCATGCACCCACAGGGACTGGGAGCCTTTGACTATGAGGGCCATCGCAGATCACGAGCTCAGCGCCGTCGCGACGGTTCCGGTCCCTCCCATTGAGTATGCTTTCAACTCATTCTTTTCCCCTTGATTTTCATTGTTATTTTTAAACATTGAGGGCAATGTTTGGCTTAAGTGTGGGGGAGAGGTGTAGGACTGTGATTCTGATCTTGTTGCTGTATGTTGTTCTGTAAAAAAAAAAAATCATGTTTCATTAGACTTATTTTGATGTACTATTAGTAGATATATTTTGTGAAGCTCTCAAATGTCATGTTGCGTAATTGTTTAGAGTATGCACTTGGATCTCAATCGTCCTTTCTCGAGGACGAGAAAGGTTCAAGTGTGGGGGATTTTGATAGGCCCTAATTAAATCTTGTTTTTATAACATTTGAGAGCTAGTTTAGGTAGTATTTTGTACCTATATATTGAACTTTAAAGCCGAATCATTCATAATGATTTGAAATTGAAGACGTGCATTTTAGCCATTGATTTGCACTTGCTATGGAGTGGATGATTTGAAAACCTTCTATGACCGTCCAAAAGAATCGAGAAGCATTGAAAAACCGGTCATAGAAGTGGCGCGAAGACCATATTTTCGCGGGCTGCGAATCATTTCTCGCGAGCCGCGAAGTATGCATGTTGCTGTTTTGAGGAGGCGGTTTCTCGCGGGCGGCGAGGGAATTCTCGCGGGCCGCGAAAAACCTCTGCAAGTGGCATTTTGTTTTTTATTTTATTTTATTATTTTTAGACTATAAATGCAACTTATCCTCATCTTGTGGAGGATCGAATTCCAGAGCCTTGAACTCGTTTTCTTCATTTTCCCTTTGAGTTTCTCCTTTGAATTCTCTATGGAATATTGTATGGATTTGTATTATGATTATATAATTATGGTTGTAGGCTAAAACCCATCTTGGGTACATGTGATTAGACTTCTTGTTATGGATTGAGAACTTGATATTGAAGCTTATGAATGTGTGATTTGCAATTGAATGATCATGATGTATATGTGTATTTGATGCATGAAATGGTTAGGAATGATTTCCTAGTTATAGATATGTGTTAGATATGTGTTAGATATTGCTTTTTTATGGTTGGAATGTTATCATTTCTCCTATGAAAAAGTGGTAAATTAGGAATCAAATATAAGTTGTTATCAATTGTATTTGTTCTTAAGATCATTCATTAGCATTGTATCTATGTCAAGTTTGTTATCAAATTGCATGGGTAAGTTTGAGAAACATCTAATTTGAAACATCTAAGTTTGAGAAACCCCCCCTTTGTTTACATTGCTTTTATATATGTATATGTATATGTATGATACAATATATACGTAGAACTACCCTTTTCTCTGTGGAAACGAACCTTACTTGCCATTATATGCTTAATTGTGTGTAGCGGTAGTGAGTGAATATAAACTGTATATTTGAGAGGTACGGCGACGACCTCCCATTCGCAGTGCTCACTTCATTGTCTGAAGAAAAAGGAGCGACCGAGAAAGATAAGCTATTCCGGGGTCACTTGCAGAAGAACACTTCATCACCCGTCCTCGTCCAGCAGTCGGCTCCAGTGATTTTGAAGAGGTTGGGAGGTCGTCGCCGTACCTCTCAAATATACAATTTATATTCACTCACTACCTCCACACACAATTAAGCATATAGTGGCAAGTAAGGTTCGTTCCACAGGGAAAAGGGTAGTTCTACGTATATATTGTATCATACATATACATATACATATATAAAAGCAATGTAAACAAAGGGGGGGTTTGAGTTGAGTTTTGTTTAAAATAAAACTATGTGAAACAACTAGAACTTTAAAGTTACAACTACGTTACCATATGATTATTCTAACTAAAGATTTAACTAAGAAAATAAGAGACTTGGGTACATGAGTTTAGCATCTTCTTGTTATGGATTTTTCCTCAAACTTTATTATGTTACTTTGATATTGATGATTCTTTGTGATGGGAAATCATCTCTATTCTAGTTGTGAATTATGAAAGCATCTTCACAACTCTTATTGGCAACATATCTATATGATAGCAAATAGATAAATTGATCAATGTTAATTCAAATTAGATGTTTTCCCACCTTACCCATGTAATGTGATAACACAATTGACATGAATATAATGCTAATGAATGATCTCAAGAACAAATATAATTGATAACAACATATATTTGATTCCTAATTCACTACCTTTACATAGAAGAAATGATAGCATTTCAACCATGGAAAAGCAATGTCTAACACATATCCAACACATATCTATAACTAGGAAATCATTCCTAACTATTTCAAGCATCAAATACACATAAAATTCATGATCATTCAATGACAATTCATCCATTACTAAGCTCCATAAACCATGTTCTCAAACCATAACAAGAGATCCAATCTCATATACCCAAGATGGGTTTTAGCCTACCACCATAATTGCATAATCATAAAGATAATCCATACAAGAAATCATGATGAATTCAAAGATCAAATGGAAAGGAAAATGAAGAAACTCAGTTTTTCTGTCTCAAAAACGATCCTCTAACAATTGAGGATAAGTGCATTTTATAGTCCAAAATAAATAAAATTAAAGAAACCAAAATGCAACTTGCAGGGTATTTTCGCGGACCGCGAGCCTGATTCTCGCGGCTCGCGACTGAGGATTCGCGGTCCGCGCGTCTATGGTTCCCGCGGTCCGCGACCGAGGTTTCGCGGACCGCGCGTCTGGTCCTCGCGAGCCGCGGCCGACGTTTCGCGGATCGCGCGTCTTCGGCTTCCGCGGTCCGCGACCGAGGTTTCGCGGACCGCGCATCTGGTCCTCGCGAGCCGCGGCCGACGTTTTGCGGATCGCGCGAAACTTGGCATCTTCAAAACAACAACACACACCCTCGCGGCTCGCGACCGAGGTTTTGCGGCCCGCGAGAGTGTGCTTTCACGCCACTTCTACGACCGGTTCTTCAATGTATCTAACTCCTTCAGGACGGTCATAGAAGGTCTTCAAATCATCCAAATCCATCGCAAGTGCAATTCAAGGTCGAAATGCACGTCTTCAATTTCAAACCATTATGAATGATTCGGTCTAAAAGTCTAATATAAAAGTACAAAATACTATCTAAAAAAGCTCTCAAATGCTACAAAATAAGAGTATATCTAGGACCTATCAGAGGTTCTGCTGGTTGGACGTTAACTAAAATTTGGGGACATTTATGTCTTTTTAATAACATTTTGGGCTACATGAGCAAAAATCTTGGGGTGCAAATAGCAACACCCAAAAATTTCAACCCCTGATTTATGATTTTCCCATGTCGATTTAGATTTCACGATTGGTTGATTAACGAATGGCAAAGTCTTGGAAGCGCCCGTCTACATACGTAGACCGGGTTAAGTTGTAAATAATCTAATACTTCAAAAACAAGGACGGACTAATTTACAATTTTTAAAAATTTAGGAATTTCACGCGCTACAATAATTTTGTACGTGAACAGTAACGTATGAACAGTACGCGTGAACAGTACAATGAACATTACGCGTGAACAGTACTGCTACAGTGCTAATTCCAGTTTTTGTTTTGTAAAAAAAATTCAGATTTTGTTTTAAATTGATCATGTTTTAATTTATAAATTACATCTTTTAGGATTTTAGATGATTGATACTCTACCAATTTTTATATGATTAACTATCTTTCAGGTTTTGCTTTAAACTCATGTTTTAGGTTAAATCCCTCACGTGACTGTAATAAACTTGAGGTTTTGGGTTTTGGGTTAAATCCCTCATGTTACTGTAGCAAACTTCAGATTTTGGGTTAAATCCATCATATTACTGTAACAAACACTGTAGTAAATTTCAGGTTTTGAGTTAAATCTCTCATATGCATCTTACTATAGCAAACTTCAGGTTTTGGGTTACCCTCTCATGTTACTGTAACAAAACACTATAGCGGTACTGTAGCAAACACTGTACACGCACGAAGTTACTGTAGTGCGTGATTTATTTTAACTTTTCAAATATTGCAAATTGGTCCTTCTTTTATTTTGATATATTACCCTATTTATAACTTAGTCCCTGTTCTACATATGTAGACGGTCGCTCCAGAGACCACCCCTTAACAAATTGTCTCTGCCAATAAAATACACACATCTCGAATTGAAACATTTTTTTTGCTGCATTCGGAGGGCTTTCTCTCACTAGCTGAGAGCTTTTCTCCGCATTCTCTCTAGAAAATAGTCATTCCCTAAAACTTCTTGAGAAGTTTTAGATTTTCAAGCCTTCTTCATCACATCTATTCAATTCAAGCATCTGAATCATCTGAATTGAAGCTATGGATACATTTGTTTTCAAAGTTCCATGATCCTGAAGTAAACATGAGGTGTGTTTGGTACAAATTTGGATCAGATAGGGAGAATTAGGGTTCGTGCAATTTGGGGGTTTTGCCGAAGTAAAGTTTTTGTATCAAATTACAGTCAAATATGGGTGTTCTAGGTCTGAATCTTCATCATTAGTTCAGTTTAATTGGGAAGGAAGGAAGAAAAGAAAAGAGGGTTTTCTATAAAGTTGGTCGGGGTTGCATGCAACCCACAAATCGGGGTTTTCTGATCATAATTTCGCCATTGAATTAGCGTTGTCATCACTGTGGGACTTTTCCTTCATATCACTATTATTAGTTTGGTTTTTTCATATTGGGAGGACTTTGAACTTATATAATGGTGATATGCGGGAAGAGAGCAAGACTTCACGACTTGGATGAAGGGGATCTGGGTCAAATTGGGATACTGCATTGGTTGAAGAAAAGAAACTGTAGACAGAGTGATATGGATCATGAGGCCGTTTCAGAAGTGACAGGGAAAGGAATACAGAGTAAACATCTGGTTGGTAACACAGCAGGTCGGGTAAGGCTGGGAGAATCTTGATGGTTTATTCCGATCAGAAGAAATGGAGCTTTGATCAAGAATGGATACTTTAAGGTTAATAGACGGCTGGCTAGATTTGTGAATAGGTGCTCTTAGCTGTCTGTATCACCAAGTACTTTAAACGGCCTGTTAGCAGAGGTTATTCATGCTGACTTTGCAGAGATTCATGCAAGAGCACCAGAGTTACTCTTCCTGTGGAGAATATGAGATTAGAGAAGACTTCAAAGGTGTATAACTTATTAGGCCATTGGTTTGATGACGGGGAGTTTATCATGGAAATCTTTCAAACTCACTTTCAGAAATGGTGGGGTTTGGAAGTGAAGATAACCAAGAGACTGCATAATAATATGGTGTTGAGTTTTGAAACAGAATAAGGCATGCTATTTGCCCTGCAGAATAGTCCATGTTATGTGGAAGGAGATATACTGGAATTAACGAGATGTGAGATGGATCTCCCGCTCTAGAGTATAAAAATTTCAAAGGTGCTTACAAGGATTAGACTCCTCAATGTGACACAGGAACTATTAAGTCAGGACTTGGAACAAAAAATGGCATGCATGATTGGTGAGGTAGCTCGCATCAGGAGTGGATGCATTGTGGACTTCAAGAGTCAATATGTGGAGGTATTGGTTTGAATAGATCCAGGAAAACCTTTGATTCCTATTTTCTTGATATAAGGAAAAAATCAAGAAAGGTGGATCTTTTGTGCTTATGAGAAAATATTCAAACTTTGCTCTCAATGTGGAATAATTGGCCACCCTATGTCTAGATGCAAAATGACAGATGAGAAGAAGTTAAGGGATTTTGTAAGCAAATCCATCTGGAAACATTTTAAGAGACAAGGTCAATTGCTAGGCATAATAATAGAAGAGGGGGATATGGAAGGTTGTTCAGAATCAGACACTGATCATGGTGTAGCAGAAGAGAGAACAAAAACATCAAAATATGGGATATCTATACAGGGAACAAAGCGTAAATACTCAGTGCTAGAATTGGACGAGGAAGTGCTGCTAACCAGAAAGAAGCAAAAAATTTCTGCCCTGCAGGAATTTGAAGAAGAAATATCAGATATGGAGGTGGAGGACAAAGAGCCAAGGAAAAATGGAAATGATAGAATGTTCTCTTGGAAGAGGGTAAAAAAGAAGAGGAAATGGAAGAGCTATGATGGGAAATATGGCATACGGATATTTCAAATCAAGAAGATGAGATACATGGAAAACACTGAATTGAGAATGGAATTTTGCAGGAGTCCAGGTATCCATCAGAAAGATAGAGGAGAGGTTCAAGAAAGTATATTCCTTCATGCAAGTACCTTCAAGGTTGAGGTTGAAAAACAACAAAAGTAGGACAAATCCAAAGGTAAGTCCTTTCTTGATAACACTGTCATGAAGGAATTAAGTGGAAAGGGTAGAGGAAATCAGATAAACCTTTCCAGATTGGGAAAAACTAACTTTCAGCACCGGGAAAGTTGGGTTGAACTGAATGACACGAAAGGGTTTCCAAGAGAAAGTGATGCAAACTGGTATGAGAGTCAGAAACATGAGATGAATAGGGAAGCAGATATACAAAAGGAGGACCCGGAAAGAACACAAAAGTATGTTAAGGTGTTCTCACTGTCAGCTCCACCTAGGGAGTAACCAAGAAGATCACAGTAATCAATTCTCAGGAAGGATAGTCCAGGTAGTTAAGATCCGAGGGATTGATAGTCAAGATAATGTGCTTATAATATTCCGTTACCTGTATTTCTTTCTAACAGATGTGTTTTTAAGATTTAGCTTGAACAATAAGAATCTTGACCAGTCTCCTAGCTCATGAAGTAAGGAACTGTGGAAAGAGGTAAGGAACATTAAGATCCCACGTCAAGGAACACACACAAATGAAACCTGGGAGTTGGTTATCTGGAAGGAAACCTAGCATAAGAAAGAGGTGGTGGCTGGCAAATGGGGGAATGCAGAACAGAATATAGAGTCTCGGATATGCATTTTCATTATGCTAACATTTTACTCATGTATTCTGTTACAAAGAATTGCTGATAGGGGATCTGAAAGTATGCGGCGACAAACAGATGCAATAGGAAAAAAACAGGAAGAAATTCGAACATGATGCTATCAAAGGTATGCAGATCATAGAAGGAGGAAAGTGTGGAGCAAGATCTGGAATTTGAAGCTTCCATATAAGCTGCTGAGTCAGGTTAAGGACTTAGATGGCCACTGTAACTGGTTTCATTTCGCTCTGGCGTGCGCAAATGATAAGAGGAAAAATATCTGGAGCAATATTTGGAACTTCAAAGTGCCATATACAATAAGCTCAACTGATGATATAGAGGATTCCACAGGCTCTCACCTGAATCAAGTTGTGATGCAAACTAATTCAGGGCTCACCTTATGCATCTCTCACTCAGAAGCAAACATATTAGCTTGTTGGGGAACTCTTAAAGCAACAACCAGGGTCTTAGCCCGCGAAGTTGACTTGCTTACGGTTTCATCCGTTAATCGGCCCGCATTCTATCAACACGAGTCAGTGCCACAGGAGAATTGGTACATTGGAAGGGAACAGATTCTCGTCAATTCCATTCTCTCAGTCCCAAGTAGTTAGATTTATCAAGCTTGTATTATGTTTTGTATACTTTCTTATCGTCCTGTTGGTTTGTATGGCCATAGGCCTAGGTGATGTAATGCTTCCTTTTTAATTAATATATTAGTGTTATTATAAAATAAACATATTTTTTTCATCTTTTTACTACCCTTAATATGCTGATTAGTTTTGTTTGGATTGCTTTTGCTTTTGCTCGAGCGTATATGCTTTGTCGTAATAGTTCAGGTGGAGTATGCTGAATTGATATATTTTGATAATTGAAAGAAAGTGTACCTTCCTTGTAATTGGGTTATTGTTAGATTCGAGTCTATGGAGAATGATTTTAGTATATTGAGCTATTATTTTTGATTGTTGTAGGTTCAGTGGATTTAGGTGGTGTTGTAGTGAGTATTTTAAAGTCAAAATTTAAGACTTTTACTGAACTCTTCACTACCAAAACTGATCTCAAGTTTCCTCGGGTCGTTGTAACAATTCGAGCTCTCATTGTTTGTTATGGTATGGAAATTTAGTCATTTACCTGATTGTATGATTTTGCTATTTTAGAGACTATGCAATAGGGGATCCAAAAGAGATAAAATGGAGGATTTCGAAAAATACTCTGTAGCAAGGAGTAGGGTGGTACTTCCAAATATTGTGTCAACTCAGATAAAAAGATAAAATGCAGAGTTTACAATAGTAGAAAAAGGGAAGGGCAACTTGTAAATGCAACTCGTCTAGGCAATATTGTAAATACAAAATATTTTTGTCAAATTTGTAAACGCAAACCGTTTGAGATACATTTATAAATACCAAAATTTTGTGGCTAAATTTTTAATTAATGAAACTTCATGGATCAAAATACATAAATATAATGGATAAATTTGCAAATATGGAAATTTTGAGGTTTAAATTACAATTCATAGAAGTGTAATGTTAGTTGCAGTGTTTTAGTCGTTTTGTGTGACTAATATAAGTATTAGTCAGAAAAGTACGTGTCCAAACAAGGTAAGTCACGACAGTACTTGACGATATATTATTATATTTATGTATGCTTATCTGACCAACTTTTGAAGCCCGTGACTAAAGCTCTTTTATTTTGTTGAGCTTGTGGAAGAAACAAGCATGAGAAAAAGGTTTCAGTAGTTACTGTGGCTTCATCACGTCTTATAGTAGGGTATTGTTCAGTGGAAAAAAGAGCACAAAAAATGGTTTCATCAATTACCTAGGTTTTAGCTATTAAATATGTTATTCTATATGTGATTACCAGTCAATTAGAGTGAATTCATTTTTTGGCAAATGAACTTTTAATAAGCATTATTTTATTAACTAATCTTTGGAATATGATGCACATATTACTGTGGGAGGTCGTCGCCGTACCTCTCAAATATACATAATTTAGATCGCTTACTACCTTTCCACACTATTAAGTGTACAATGGCAAGTAAGGTTCGTTCCACATGGAAAAGGTTATTTCTATGTATATCTTGTAGAATATATATACATATACATATATAAAAGCAATGTAAACAAAGGGGGGGTTTGAGTTGAGTTTTGTTTAAGAAACACTACTATGCAAAGTAACTAGGATTCTAGAATTACAACTACTTTAGCATCTAACGATTCAACTAAATGATTAACTAATGAGAATAACAGACTTGGGTACATGAGATTTGTATCTTCTTGTTATGGATTTTTCCTCAAACCTAATTATGATGCTTTGAGAATGGTGATTGTTTTTTTTTTAATGGGAAACCATCTCTATTTTAGTTGTGAATCATGATAGCATTTTCACAACTCTTATTGGCAACTTATCTATATGATAGCAAATAGATAAATTGACCAATGCTAATTCAAATTAGATGTTTCCCCACCTTACCCATGCAATGTGATAACACAATTGACATAAATATAATGCTAATGAATGATCTCAAGAACAAATATAATTGATAACAACATATATTTGATTCCCAATTCACTACTTTTACATAGAAGAAATGATAGCATTTCAACCATGGAAAGGCAATGTCTAACACATATCCAACACATATCTATACCTAGGAAATCATTCCTAACCATTTCAAGCATCAAATACACATATAATTCATGATCATTCAATGACAAATCATCCATTCCTAAGCTTCATAAACCATGTTCTCAAATCATAACAAGAGGTTTAATCTCACATACCCAAGATAGGTTTTAGCCTACAATCATACTTATATATTCAAAACCATAATCAATACAACAAACCATGATGAATTCAAAGCTCAAAATCAAAAGGAAAATGAAGGAAAATGAGTTCAACTCTGTAAAAATTCGATCCTCTAAACATTCAGGATAAGATGTTTTTATAGTCCAAAAATAATTAAAATTAAAGCAAACAAAAGCCAAGTTGCAGGAGGTTTTCGCGGGCCGCGCGGTTTCCTTCGCGGACCGCGAGCCTGGTTCTCGCGGCTCGCGGCCGAGGATTCGCGGCCCGCGCGTCCGTGGTCTCGGCGGTCCGCGACCGAGAAATCGCGCCCCGCGCGCGTCTGGTCCTCGCGAGTCGCGGCCGAACCTTCGCGGATCGCTCGTCTGGGCCTCGGTCTGGTCCTCGGGCTGGTTCTCGCGGTTCGCGACCGGAGTCTCGCGCCCCGCGCGCGTCTGGTCCTCGCGGCTCGCGTCTGGTCCTCGCGGCTCGCGAAACTCGGCATCTTCAAAACAGCAACACACACCCTCGCGGTTCGCGACCTAGGGTTCGCGGCCCGCTAGAGTGTGCCTTCACGCCACTTCTACGACCGGTTCTTCAATGTATCAATCGCGGTCAGGACGGTCATAGAAGGTCTTCAAATCACTCAAATCCATCGCAAGTGCAATTCAAGATCGAAATGCACGTCTTCAATTTCAAACCACTATGAATGATTCGGTCTAAAAGTCTAATATAAATATATAAAATACTATCTAAAACAGCTCTCAAATGCTACAAAATAAGAGTATATCTAGGGTTTATCATACTGCTACCAGGTCTTAAATAATATTTTCTTAACTTCTAAGTCATCCGGTAAAGTTTCAACGTTAACTTTGTCCAACCATACCCAAATAAGAATATTGATGTTTAATAATCGTAGCACCCAATAACACTTAAATGAGATTAAGGATTTTATTCTTTAAAAATAGTAATAATTGCAAGTTACGTTCACTTTGTTGCTTTCTTTGATTATAAACAATATAATATTGCATAACGCAATGTGGTTATCGGTTTAATTTTAACAATGTGTAAATTATCTTGTTAAAATAATTTATTACATTATAAAAACCATTGGAACTAAACATTGACAAAGATTAAATATTAAAATTGAAAATATTATAAAAAAAATTAAATATTTACAATTACTCATTTACTTAATTAAATAGTGAGTTGGAGGGTAAAATTAATGTTGATTAATAACTCGTGTACAGAAAATATCACTAGAAAATGGTGTAGATGATCCTTAGAGCATCTCCAATGCATAGAGCCTCATCCATATTTATAGGAGGCATTTGGCGAATTTTTATTGGGCGTCTCTATGACATGGATAAAGAGACATTGAAAATGAAATTTTGTTCTCCAATACAAGTATCATGAATCAATCTTCATCATGATATATTTGAACAAAATGAATTGATTTTAATGCATTAAATGGGCTATACATGGTAAATTAATTATTGAAAGCCTCAATATGAGCCTCTATTTTGAGAGGGTCTAATTGAGGGTGTCAATAATTAATGTTGACACATAGGATTAAAGGTTTCAAAAAATGGTTGCATTGGAGATTGTTTTTCAAGTTGAGAGCCTCTAAAATGACATGGCTAGTGAAGTTTACCTATTTGATGCTTGCATTGGAGATGCTCTTAGCTGTAAATTGGTACATTCTATGCAACCAATTTGTTTTTGAGCCCAGGTAATAATATGTTTTTGAGAAATATAACCAAAGAAATTTGAAAACAAAAAAGGAAAAAACAAATTTGAAAAACGGATGACTTACAACCATCAGATCCGTCCTGATCGAACGGTTGAGATATATGACCGTTGGTGACGCGAGGCTCTCTCAGTTCAATAAGAAAAATCTCTCCCAAAAATCCGTAGATGATCCGTCACGTCCAAGAGCTTCTTCACGTCGTCAACGAAGATGAAGTCAGAAGGTGGCCAATTACAAGGCGGCTGAGCGAAGACGGCCTATTACATCCGTCGCCGGCCAATTTCACGGTCAGATTTCATTTTTCATCTCTTCTGATTTAGAGTTCATATTATTCTAGTTTTGTTGACCTATTTTCTGGTTGTTTGGGGTTTCTCTGCCCAACTTCTGGCCAATCCCAGGCAGCGGGTGAAAGGAGCACGAATTGTGAGGCGGTTAATGTTGTCGGCTCTGTCAATATTAAGAAAGCCCAAACTCTTTTACGGGCAAAAGGCCTCTCAAGGAGGAGGAGAGCGTGGTGGACTCGATGTTGCAGATGCAAGTAATTTATGTGGACGATCTTTACAGCTTTCACAAGATTACGGAGGTATGTAAAAACTTCTTCCTGATTCTCACTTTCCGACAAATTTGCGGTGTTGGTTATGTGAAATGTGTTTCCTTTATCTTTGTATGCAAAAAGAGAGACCAGGTTCACTGAAGTTCACCTCAAGTTTAATCTGAGCCCAGAGGCTCTGTACCTGACCATTAGTGTGTTTAATATATCAGCTGCAGTGTTTTCTTAACATACTAAGACTTTAAATCCTTGTCATTTTCCACAGAACTTTGGCTTATTAATTTTTCTTACATCAATGGTGCTATATCAACTTTGGCTAAGTTTGTCTTATGACTCTTGTCCCCTATATTGTTAAGCAGGAGAAGGGGAGAATTGCAGAAAAAGTATTCAAAATTGACTACTGAAAACTGCATTGCAGTGCAGCTAAGTCATCTGCCTTTGCGAATACTACTGCTTCTTCAGATTTGTCAGTTCCATTTGATGAAAAATTCTATTACTTGGCTGAGATGAGTTTTTAAAATTTATTTATGTTAGTGAGATGGATAATTTTCAGTTCTTAATTGAAGGTAATGATGAATTTACGTTTCTTCCTGACAGGTTTGCAGTCTCATGGATCTTTTCGTCTACAGCCTTTATGGCAATAAGGAGGCATTCCTTAGGGTCATCAGGTGTTATATAATTCCTACACCTCTTGCAGTGAAGAATGTATAGCCTTTAAAGATAATTTTCCCCTCTGCCACTAGGATTAACTTTAGAGTTCTGTTTATGTTCTTGAAATGGTTGATTCTTTCTACATTCATCTCCAAGATTACTTTATCTAGTTCATTTTGGGTATCTTGTTTGCTATTAGTACTCAATTCCACTGTTTTCTGCTGTGTAGATTAAGGTGTTCTTGAAGGTGGAAGAATCGGAACATCAGTTGTAAACTTGTAATGGTACTCAAGCCCATTATTTACTACTGATTTTTTCTGTCTTTTCCGCACTTTTTATCTGTATTTCCTGTGTAACTAAGAATCTCGTTGTTTAATTCAGTTAAAACGCAGTTGCTAATAAGCCTGATCACTAGGTTAGTAGAGTATGATATTGTTACATATTGAATATTTTCAATGATATGTTCTTAACCTTTTCTCCTCCGGGTTCTTGCTTGAAACAGGAGTACACTGCTCAAATGGCTACCAGGCAGCCTCAGCCACAGTTCAGGTGCACTTTTGTTCTCAAGAAAAAAATAGGATGATTTTGTTAGTTCCTAGATGATAACCTGTTTTTAATTGTTGAATTTCACTGCAATAGGAGTGAAAGCCTAGTTTAAAGTAAATAGCTGTAAAGATAAAAAGAGAAGCACGGCTCCTGCGTCTTCTTCCCCCAAACCTGCAGTTCAAAACTTTAAACTCTCAATTCACCCAAATTCTTAAACTAGGTACTGGTGGCTTTGGCCCCAATTGCATTTAAATTAAACAGCTCAACAATGTTTTTGTCTTCTCTTTTGTTTTTTCTTAAGTTAAACTTTGTAAAGCTCACTGATATGTAAAAGGGGAATTATCTGCTACCTGCGCTTCTTTAGATAATGTTTGATGTATTTTATGATTATTTGATGAAATCTTAATGGGTTTCCAGTCATTTTGGTAGGATGAGAGGATTTGGACCCTTTATGGAAAAACGAAGTGAAGATGGAACTTGATGTTGTGACACAGCAAATGGAATTTTATTTTTAACAGGTCTCATCTGTAATTATTTTCCTGAACATGTGTGTATAGAGTAGTACCATCTTGATTTAACATCTTGAAATTGGGAGAGTACTCACAGTTTCATCATCTTATAAGTAATCTTTATGACTAATTTCTAAACTTTTATGGCTGAGGTGGTGGAATGTCTTTTGGCACATCTTATGGCAATATCCTTACTACTTTCCATGCAGATAAAGTTCTGATCTGGTACTGTCTTCATCTGTTTAATATATCAGCTGCAGTTTTCCCTTAACATCTGAAGACTTTGAATCCTCATCATTATCCACAGAGAATTTTGGCTAATTATTTTTCTTTTTCTGCAGGATGATACTCAAATATCGATGTTGGTGTGTATATCAACTTAAGCTCAGTGTGTCTTATGTAGCCTGTTTATATTGATGGTGGTAGTACTATTCCCTTTTCCCTATATTGTTAAGCATGATGGAGGGGATAATAACAGAGACATTATTCTAAAATGACTACTGGAAATTTCAATGCAGCTAAGTCGAGTAATCTGCCTTTGGGAACCCTGTACGAGTCCACTGCTGCTGCTACTTGTCAATGAATTTGTCAGTTCCATCTGGTGAAAAATTCGATTACCAGGATGAGATGAGTTTTGTTTTGATTTATGTTACTGATAACAGATAATTTTCAGTCCCTAATTTAAGGTAATGATGAATATTCGTTTCTTTTCGACAGGTTAGCCGTCTTATACTCTTATGGATCTTTTCGTCTACCGCCTGTGCTGCAATAAGGAGATGTACCTTAAAGACCTCATCAGCTGTTTATAATTCCTTCACCTCTTCATTTGTTTTGCATTCTGAACAGGCATATTCCAAAAAATAAGTAATAGTCTTTCATACAGTTGCCAATTTTACACCATTGGTGTTGCATTTTCTTTTGTTTGAATGTTAGCAAGTTTTTTTATTTGCTCCTCTTTGCTGGACTGTTTCAATTCAAAAAAACAATTTCTCTTGCTTGACTTAAATAGTTGAACTCTAATATTTTTTAGTTGCAGTAATGCTAGTGACGGTGTGTATGGACAAGCTGCTGTTCTAAAGGATGATGATATTGATCTTCATATTCATATTCATGTCCAAACTGATTAAAACAGTGGTGTAGTAAGTCGCAAACTTTATATGAACTCTCATTTTGGGCTTTTGATGTCAGTATCGTGTTTATTATCTCATTTTGTGTTCTTTTAGGGTGCTTTTACTGGTTGATCCAAATGATGAGGCTTCTGTTCAAAATTTTGAAGTAATATAATGAAAAAGGTTTTGCTGACATCAACAAAGAGGACAGATATCTAGGTTGGTATATGCTGAATTATAGTTGCACTGGATTTGTGTTATTTTTCCTTGTGAGATACTTCTATGTATCATTCTATAGGAGATGACGTAGGTAATATTCTAAGAATAGTTGGGTTTATTATATTTGCTTTAGATACTCTCATTAGATATTCGCTATTTGGTTCTTGTTCGTTTGGCTGCCAACAGCAGTAAATTGCTTCCTTCGATCATGGGACCTGGATAATTAATGAAATATTTTATAATTTTTTGTTTTAAACATTGTGTGAGGAAAGTAAGGAAAAAGGAAAAGAAGAAGGAATTTGGTCAGATTTGTTACTGGATGAAGAATATATTTGATTAGGTAGTCGTTGTAAATATCGAATCGTCTGAGGATGTGTTCTTGTCTCAGCAAATTTTGGTTGGTACGCCATGATGGAAAGGTGGATTTGATGAACTGTTTTTATAGATTTATGTGAAATGCACTGATCTACGTGATTTATGTAAAATGCATTTCACTGATGGCTAAATGTATTGGGATCTCAACAACTTACTCTTGCAAAATTGCGAAATGCTTGGTGCTATGATCATCCACAGAAAGAGTCTTGACCATTTATTCTGTTTTCGAATGTGCAGGATGTAAAGCATTAAGATCTGTCGATCTGTTGTTTGAAACAGCTGTCATTTCAAGCTGTTTCTTGGTAAATAATCTTTAATTGCATCTTTTCAGAATATCATCCTAGGTACTCCCTGCAGCAATGTTGTTCTCTAGAGGGTTCTTTGACAGAGTAATGATTCTTAATGTCTATAGTTGTCTGGTTATTCAAGACTGAATTTTTCTGTTTTTCCCTAATTTAATTTGTATTTCCTGTGTTGCTGAGAATTTTACTGTTTTATCCAGTCAAAATGAAGTTGATAATAGGACCCCCCTGTTTCAATTCATTGCTTGATAGGTTAGAAGAGTCTGATATTGTTATGTGTTAGGGAATTGAATTTTGTTCAATCATGTGTAAGAATCTTTTTTTTCCCCCAGGTTCTGACTGCTTGAAACAGGTAGTGTTGCTCAAATGGCTACCAAGCAGCCTCACCCGTGAATATGGAAACTGGGTTCCTACGTTTGAGACTGTGGTTTGCAATTCCAAGGGTTTCCCCCGCTTGAAGGTTTGTCGCTGATCCTGGAAATTGAATGAGTTTTTATCCTTAAGTATGTTGTAACATAATGTTTGGTTAAATGTATCAATTGGTCACAACAATATTAAACGGCTTATCTTTTCATCCTTTCTATGTATTTATCTGCAAGTTGAGTTACTCCTTTTTCTGAAGCAGTATTGTTATTCTGACGAGAGAAAAAAATCATGAAGAAGTAATGATCTGGAATTGATTCTTCTTTTCATATAATTCTCTATTGTGTTCTATAGGGCAATGTTTAGAGGTTTTTGCAAGGAGGATAGAAATATTCATCCCTTTTTTATTTGGGAATTAAATTAGTTGCATTTATATGAGAAATAAATGTATTCTTTCGGTTTTTCAGCTAGAAAAATTGCTGTTCCATTTGTTTCTATAGAAAACATAATGAGAAATTTTCAGTCTAACACAAAAGTCAATGATGCTTTCATCTTGCTTTCCCGTTGCTCTTCTTTCTGTGTAACCAAGTAACTTTTAATTATACATGTTTAACTTCAGGATGCCACTGCTGTAACAATCCAGAGGAAGGCCAATTGTACTGACCAGGCTTAAAGAGCATGAGTTTGAAACAGCTCGAACGGGGGCGATCAGTGAAAACAAAGAGTTCTGCTGAGCTAGAGGAAGAAATGATGGCTAAAATCCACAGTTGAAGGACCAGCCATTATTGTCTTGTTTTGCTTGTTAATAAATATTGTTTCCTTGTTAGCTCACGTCTTACTCTTCCCTTCCATTGCAGATTCTGAAGACTCAAACTTTTTCTGCATTATCCAGAAAAAAGTATACCACCAATTACTTACTGAGGTAAATATAACTAATAGAAAAAATATGAAGAGCTCCGGGAGGAACTTTCTGTTAAGAGACATAAAGCTTTAATTTTGTTGTTACAATATTTTCATCTTGAGATAATGTCCAGAGTAAATCAGAATGCAGAAACATTCACTGTGATGAATAAGAAGCCCCTTCCTTGTCTTGTCCCGTTCAGAGCATTAAGAGCAGGGGGTCTATGATGAAACAGAAAAAGCAACAGAATAGGAGTATTGTTCACTACAGTATAGCCTCAGTTGAATCTTCCCAGGTAGTATTATTATTAGCACCATTAGTGTTTTAGATAAATTCTGAATCTGATGATTGCAATATGGTTGTGTCTGATCCATTATTCTTTTAACTTTTCAAAGATGAGAATGATGGCCTGGCAGTGTGTTCTATTCTATCATTATTTTTACCTTGTTTTGTTAAGCTTAACCATATTTTGTTTTCATCACAGATACTGTGATGTCAAACCTGGTCTGCTACTAGCAGCACACTGAGAGGTTGGAGTTTTAGACGATGATAAACACTTACTCAGAGTTATATTTCTTGGAGACTGAAGGTATGACTTTTAGTCTCTGATCCCCCCTTGTTCCACCTTCAAACTTATACAAATTCAATGATTTACTACTTCTTCAGAGTGGTTTCCAGTTGACACATTTAAATGATGCTTATGGATCTGATGTTACTTCTTTATGTGTTTGCTTGTTTGGTATATTATGTTTAATTGGTTTAAATCATGGATCTTGCTGCATTGTTATTGTAATTGAGGCCTTAGTTTCCAAAGGTATCATAAACACTAGCACAGTGAGTTCTCCATTTTCCTGGTAATGTTTAGGTGCACCTAGCCATGAATATCTACAACTTATTTAAGCACAGTAAGATCTACAACTGTTAAGTAAGTTTCTGAATGAGTGAAATGACTTTGTAATATATTGGTGGAAGCATGGATCTCAACACAGTGTCACTGTTATTTTTTCTGTCATAATATGCATTTTACAAGTTGATCTCGTGATGCTGATAATTTTAGTGCAAAAGCTCTAAAATCTAGCTGAATTATAAGTAGCCTTCTTTTCATGCCTGTCAAGCGGAGATTCTGTGTGAAGGTCCAGCACCCTTCATAAATAATTATCAAAATAACCATCATGTCCACCCTTTGCTGTTATTGCTCTTGGGTTGTTATTTTTAGTATTGCTAATATATTCTTTGGTAATCTTTATTTCTCCTGTTGTATTTCCGGTCATAGTGTCTGGAATATCAATTTGAATTTTTCAGTTATTGTGCAGATTTTATTCTACTGTATATTTAGAGAAAGCAGATATGGTACTGAAATTTTTTGTCACTTCTATCTAGTCTTCCAAATATGCAATATGAGTTAGTCTTTCAAGCGTTAGTTCACTCAGCAGTAAGCATTTCCTGTCGCCACTCATATGGATTTCCATTGCAATGTACCTCATTTACTTGAAAATTTTGTAATGTACTCTCTTTGTCTCTGATTCACTTTTCCACATGCTAACTTGTACTGATTCTATGCTTTACTACGTCTTCAGAAAGCTTTCCAATTGATACATTTAAATAATGCTTATGGATCTGATAATACTATTTTATGTGTTGGGCTTGTTCGGTATAATGTTTAATGGGGTTCAATTATTTATCTTGCTGCATTTTAATTGTCATTGAGGCCTTAGTTTCCAAAGGTTACCAAGTTGAGTTCTCCTTTTTTTTTTTCTAGTAATTTTAACTACACTCATACTGGTATGTGTAGGTTGGAAAAGAATTTTCCTGAACTATTTCCCTGGATTAGTATCATCTGGTTCTTGTTGATCTTCCATGTAAGTTATTATTTCTTGTTTCTGTTCAAAGTTTTTTTTTTTTTTTGCATGATTGCCTTCTATGTCTGGTTTAAACGATATAGTGCAATATCTGTTTCCTCTTTAAGTTATGACTTACATTTAAAAAAAAATCCAGTTATCATTGTCTTGGAGAAGAAGGAGGGGGGGAGAAGTTCTTGATCATATGCAGAAGAGTTCAGCTCCACAGGTTATATTTTAAATTTTAAATTAAAATATCTTTTATCAATTTAAACAGTAAGTAAAGAGGTCATTTTTCATTGCAGATGCTGCTTGCTCTAATCAATTATTTTTCGTTTTTCTGAATAAACATCACCTTCAAATTTATGATTTTTGTTCCAATTTTTAAAAATTGGGCATCTCTCTGTTTTGTTTGTCTTGACCTGAACTCGGTTTGAATTTTGGCTTTAGCAACAGTGTTAAGCAATAAAAAAAATACATAACCTATGTTAAATATATGCTAAATAATCTTAATTCAATGTATTAGTGTTTGTCTTGTAATTTAGATCCACCCTTAGCGTGTAAATAGAAAATGTAGGGTGTTCGATTTGCAATGCATAGTTGATCCTTTATGTTGTGATATTGTTAGTTGTTTTTCCGCAAGGTTGGATCTGTTTGAGGAGGCTAATAGGGATTTGGACCTTATCATGGTGAATTGATCTGCAGCTGAGATGGAACTTGAAGCTAGCTAAACTCACCTCTACATCTCCTCTCAATAGATGCTACCAGGCCTTCTTCATTACTAGGTAATAACTGTATCCCTTTCAATTACCTATTCACTTACTTTCAGCAAAGCTCATGGAATTTTTCTTTGTAATTAATTTGCTTGTTAAGGTGAAAAGATCTTCGGTAGAAGTAGTGTATACAATGTACAGATGGTAGTGAAAGCAAAAGAAACTCATTTCGGAAAGGATTGGTGTTCATCTGTAAATTTTTACCTTGAGTACACATGTATAGTATACAATCACCATTGATATTCAATACCACTTGCCAATTTCTAATATTTAGATTTTGTTAACAGTTAGTGATTTTTTTATATTTTTTTTGCAAGCTTACTGGTGGATTCAGTTCAGTTCATTATGTCTTTCCTAGTAAAGAAAATTATGAAGGTTTGTGGAAGCTTGTTTTTTAATGTTTTGTTTGCCCTGATTCCACTGACTGAGTTCTGGTGTTGATGTTGCACATATAAGTAATCTGTGTAGTTTTTATTTTTATTTTCAGGGGTTAGGGGTGGAAATTGTTTTCACAGCCTATGCCAATGTCGATTCTGGCCTTTAGCTCTTTAGCAGACACAGTAGTGCAGTTTCAAGCTTCAGCGATTTACAGTGGTGCATTCTACCTCTTAAGACAAAATCTACCTCCTCTGTTGGGGAGATATGCAGCAGGTATATTTCATCCCTCTCATTGAATGTTTTTTTCTTTCTTTTTTCCCGTTTTTGCCAACTGATCAGTACAGTTTCGTAACTCTTGAACCTTTAATATCTTGAAACTGGGAGAGTAATCACAGTTACATCATCTTTTCAGTATACTTTATGATATTGATTGTTTTTTTGTTGGTTTAGGCGGTGGAATGTTTTTCGCAGAACTTTTGATGATATCCATACTAGTCTTCTTATAGATAAGTTTCTTACCTGGAACTTTATTCTTGAGAGCTTTATTGATGTGTTTATTATATAACATTTTGAAGTTTTTAAAATAATTGTCATTCTACGCTGAAATTTGGCTTATTGATTTTTTTCTTTCCGCTGCAGGTAGATACACAAGAACAATTCAAATCCCCGTATTTCAATGCTGTTGATGCCATTTATAGAGACCAAACTTACACTGTTGCATGTATGTGTAAGATAGAAGCCATATAGTCATATGATGGAGCACAATTTGTATCTTGCACAAGATTATGATTAACTGACTGAGTTTCGCCTGATTTTTGGGTTAGGTGGTGGAAAGTGCTTTACACTGCTTATGCCAAGGATTTGATTCCTACAATTGAGATAAAAGCCGAAATGTATCACTGCATTTTACAGATGAGTACCTTTTTCCTCTCTTTCCTCTCTTTCGTTTATGGAATTTTTTATCAATAAAAACCAACTGAATACTTTGATGTTACAAGAAAAACTATATCAAATAACTTGAGGGTTGACTCTAAATCTGAGGATAGCAACACAATGGTGGTGTCGGATAGCAACAGAATTATGGCTAGCAGTGTCTTCTGTTCCATTAAATATTTGTTTTAGTTTTTTGCTCTGTTTTTGTTAAACTTCACTTTGTGTTTATTTTTATTACATATACCTGCTGATGTCAAATTGGGCCTGCTACTATCAACTGAGAGGTTGGAGTTTTAGATGACGATGAACACTTAGTGTCTGATCTCCCTTTTCCATGTGCAACCTTGTCCTAATTTGATTTCTAACCTCTTCTTCAGAGAGCTACCCAGTTGACAGATTTAAATGAGCTATCCACATTTACTGATGTTACTTCCTTATGTATGTTTGATGGGGTTCAATCATTGATCTTCTTGCAAGGTGACCAAAAATATTAGCACTCCTTTATCCTGAAATTTTTAGTGCACTTAGGTATAAAAAGACTTCATATACGCATCATGATAAACTACAACTGTTAAGAAAGGTTTTTAATGAGTGAAATGACTTTATAATATATTTGCGGAAATATGGATATGGATGCAATAGTGTGTGAAAAAACTAATGAATTGTACATTAATTGTCTAAACAGAAGTGTTTCATAAAAACTATTGCATTGTAAATAGAGTTACTCTCATGTGTTTGGTGGAAACCAATAACTTTATTAATGAGTATGGAGAATTGTCTTAGGTTGGAGTCCTGATTTGTATGATATCAAAGTTTTGTCCATCTTTTTAAGGCTCTTATAATATCTCTGGTTTATCTGTAAAACAAGCAAAGCTCGACTGCCGGCCCTTATTCACCCCACCCCTCCTCTCTCTCACACACACGAATATGTATTTACATAGAGCATTTTCAGAAATAATATTGATGTGACATTTACTTCTTTTTGTTTGCTTTGAATGTGGCTTTCCAAAACAGCAGCTCTTTCTAGCATCACGATTTGCATGATAAATTTTTTAGAAGTTAACTCTAAAGTTCTTGAAGGTTTTTGCAAATGCTGCTTGCTCTAATGGTTGAGGCATGTACTGGAACTATTGGAGTTGCAGGGATTGCAGATGCTGCTTTTTCTACAATCAATTATTCCTTAAACTTTTCAAGGAAAAAGAATGATGGACTAGCAGTGTGTTCTGACTGTATTATTTTTTATTGCTTTGTTTTTGTAAAGCTTATCCTTTGTGTATATTTTCAGTTTCATATTTCTTAATTTATATAGTGCTAATTTGTTTGATTGTTTTCTTAACAGATACTACTGGATGTCAAATTGAGTGCACTATTATCAGCTTACTAAGAGGTTTGAGAATTAGACGACTATGTACACTTGCTCAGAGTATGAAATTTATTGGACTTGATCGGCAAAGCATTGCAAGGCCAGCAATAAGAGAACTCCTATGAAGCCTTGAGATTTCTGGTTTATTGTTCCGAGGCAGCAAGCTGCAAAACAGTGAGTCTAACTTTTTTCAAATTTCTACTTTATTAATATAAATAGCTGTCATTTATATGCTTCTAAATTTTTTTTGCAAGATGCTTATTTTAGTCCCTTTTCTGACTTTGAATAGCTAACTTTTTTCTGGAATAATATTATTTTATGTACCAATAAATGCATGCATTTTTATGCCAAGATATTTGCTAATGAATCTCATAACGAGTGTACTCAGTTTGTAGCCTGTTCATCTATCTTGTTTATTGTTTTTGGTCCGTCTTTGAATTGAACTTTTCAATTGGTTATTATTTTATTACATTTTTGAATGGGGTGTAGGCATGGAAGAGAGATATGGCACGGTTAAGTAAATGGAGAATGAGTGCTCTGATGGGTAAATAAAATTGATGCTGGTGTTAAAATGTCCTCTGAATGATACAAATGAACAAAAATTGCGCTCTACTGATTTTAGGTTTAATAAGCTAGGCAAAACTTCTGATAATTTCAAAGGTATGTTTTCTGTGTTGAATTTTTTAGATTGTGTATTTTTCTGTCTTAACTTAACTTGAAACCGGTTTGATTTCTGCCCATCACTAGATTATTAGGAACAGTGTTGAGCAATGGAAAGAATTATAAACAGAAGTTTTGTTGATAATTCAATAAACAATCTGAACTTGGTTGTTTTGTAACTAAGATCCACTCTAAGGGTGTGATACAGAGTAGGATCTCTTATTGTCTAGTTTTGTACAATTAAGTGCTATATGTGAAGAGAAAGATCTGTCTTTTAAACTATAAAACTGACCAAATTTTTTTCTGGATTATGGTGATTACGCTGGTTAATTAAAAAACTTTTGTAGATTGGTGTGGTGTTTGTTTGTCTGCATGGTACATTTGAGTTGGGTAAACTTAGGAGAATAAGCAAGTGTAACTTGTCTTATCTGTATATGTGTGTACTTTACACCCGTTATGTTTTGTTAATTTGATAATCTCTGGTGAGCATACTGTGTGTTAAGTTACTTAGTTTTCTGCTGTTGAAGCAAAGAGAGGTTTCAAGTTCTACTTATATGAAATTGTATATGGGTAGGTCCCAATTTTAAGCTTAAACACAACTTTGTGGCTCCCTAAAGTTTCACATTAATGTGCCCGTGGCTTTAAATTAAAAAGGTCACTAAAATCTTGGATATCATGAGAAGAAAGTATGGAGCTAGGACCACTTATCCTAATCGGGCTAATATGATATACTTTTGATGTCACTATGTGTAGATCAAATATAGTCGAAAATAATTGTCAGGTAGATGGGCCCAGTGAACAGGCTGCTCAAGGTGCCAGGCTGTAGACTCAGGCAAACGAAGATGACTAATATAGGAGGAGGGAACCGCCGAGTACTTCAAAAACGTGGTTACTGGCTGGGGCAGTGGCTTTAGGAAAATCAGTTCCAAATATCCCAAGGCAGGTTCACAAGGTCTGATCTTTTCTTGTTTTGATTCTTTTATTTTTATATTTTTATCCAGTTCTAATTGTGCTTGTTTTATCAGGAGATTGTGTGTCCCAAGGCTAGGAAGCGGTTTGGGCATAACACAACAAAAAATGGAGATTAAAGGTACCAAATTCTTAGTAGTTGGATGGAGATTAAAGGTACCAATTGACTATTTTTTCTGCAAGTTCATGCCTTCACATTCTATTGTCTCAAATTTTGATATTTGACTTCTCATTTACTTGTGTTTTAGGTCATTTTCATTGTCATGTTGTCAATTCAGCGTAGTGGCCTTTTAGGTGAGTACTCAACTCCAGAGCTTGAAATGATAGATTCCCTTGGCAAGCGCACTTCTCACAATCAGGTGAGTTCCTATTCTCAATAACTATCATATAACTTCCACCGTCCTCTTGAGAAGATATATCTGAATGTAGTCAATTGTGGCTTGTTTCCTTAGATATAAATATCATATACATGAGATTGAAAAAAAAATACAAGTCACTTTCATTTCTCAAATACAAGTGAGTTCCTCTTTTTTGGTTTGCTGTTTGTGGAATTCTAATACCAACTTGCATCAATGATCTCTTAGATAAACTGCTTAATCTATCTATAGGACTCGATGATCCTTCTCTTCTTGTTTTATTGAGTAGATGCTTAGTTTGAATTAGCTTTTGGTTTGTTATGTGTACAGCTTCGGTGTTTAAGAACTTAGCCCCTGCACAAAGTTGTATTCACTGTGCACCAATGCCTGTCATAAAACATGGCTAAAGATTTCATTTCCTAGGTGGCATTATTGCCTGCTAATTTAACTTCCTATTTGAATGTATAAGGAGGCTTTACTTGATATCTAAGTGAGCCAGATCAAATAATCAAATGTGTTTTCTCTTTGACAGATGGAAGCTTTGGAATGTACCATCTTTTTGAAAGCTTCTGTTTGCTGTGTCAAACGTCCTACTTGATCCAATGGCACTAGTAATAAAATATGCTAGTTTATTTTCAGGGATGGTGTCAGCGAATGTAAATTTAATTAAGTTCTGAAAATCGAACTCAACTAGATCACCAAGGTTAGAAAATGCATATAATTGAGGAGGGGTCATTAAACAACTGTAGCTTTTCTCTGAACTTACTCTCAATTGTGCTTATGTTTGATTGCTTGCAAGTACCTATACAGGAGCTGGAATCCCAAATTTGAAATTATTATTCCTTAGAAGAATCATCATACCAAGTGTTTCCAGCACAATACTCCATTAATAGGTCTGGAGGTAGTCATGCTACTGTTACCCTTAATCTTGTTTCAAAGTGGATATCCTAACGTGAATTGATAGTTAGTTAGTACTGGTGTTTGTTTAAGTTGCAGTAGCAGATTAGAGCTTTAGTGCTGTGATAAAATGCCCTAAAGGTAAACTTTATAACTCATTGATTTGTAGCTGGAGAATTATCTGTTACCTGTTTTCAATCGCATAATGTTTTATGCCTTTCTGATTATTTCTGGAATTCTTTGCGAGTTTCTGTAAATTTGAGTCAGATTGAGGAGGACGATACGGATTTCGGCCTTAGTATTGCTAAATGATTTTGCAGCTGATGTGGAACTTAAAGCCAGCAAAACTCGCAGAAGCTACCAGACCTGAATGACCAGGGTATTAGTGCATCCCTTTCGCTGTTTTAGTGATCCTATAAATCAAAAGGTTTTCCATTCTCCAGAACCATTGAAATGGTTCCCATGGATGGTAATTCTCAGACTCTGATCCTCTTTCCATTACTTTTCGACTTCTGGATTTAGAAATTGGGGCTACATGTTGGGTTCATTTGATTTTGGATTACATATCAAGCCCTAGATTAGCTTTGTCATGAATTTAATTGTGCTATCACTGTTGATAATGTTAATGTATCTTAATTAACAGATTTTCTCTAACTCCTACAGAAAAAGTTGAAGAAAACAGTGGCATAGACGGAACGTTAGCTGGACTTGGTGTAGCTCGACCACCTGGGCCAACTCTTGTCTGAGTGAGCAAAGAGATTCTCAGTTGCAACATTTGAAGGCACGTCTTTCTAATTCTTCAACTACACAAATTGGTCAACGCTCTGCTGGCATTTTATAATATGAATCTCTCAACATTTTGAGGATGTCAGGAACTTTTGGTTGCAGTGAATTAATGCTTCTGGCATCTCCTATTTTTGAGAGGGTAATGATCAAACTGCATTAACTGATTGCTGATAAATAAGGTAAATGAAATCCAAACAAAATATTGTGGTGTTTCTGATTTATTGGATCATTGTAAGCGGGGATCTAAGAAGGTTGTTGACTCTCTTTTAGATTGGATAGAAGAAGCATTACCGGGAATATCAGCTGAGGATAATCTTTCAACTACTGGAGTAGTCACCTGTTTCTGGTATGGGGAGACATTTTAGTTGCTAAATGGCATATTTGCATCATCCCGTTTCTCACTTCTGTCTCATATCTGATGTATTTCATTTGCTTTTTTCAGAGGTTGCGACCAATTATATGGTTAACCTTCGAGAAGATTGGAAACCCAGATATGGTATTTCTTTTATGTTTTCATTTTTCAGGGAGAGTTGCAAAATATTATATTTTGTCCAACTGTTTTGGTGTTGGTTTTTTGTCTAGGTGAATTTTGTTAAGTTGGGTGCATGCAGATTGGATATTAACCAATGGGAGAAAGGAACTAAGGCAAATAGAGAGTCTAAACAAGGTAGTTTCCTACTTGGACGGTGCTTCGAAACAATAAAAGGTCTGATTTCGTGTCTTCTTCTTTTGATTCCAGTTGCATTGGCCTAATTTATGCATTACTTTGTCTGGAGTTTCTGCTGGCAAATATAAAGGCAGCAGTGGTGGTGAACGTTGGAGGCGCTGTCAAGATCAAGAAACCGGCCACAAGACGGTAGCCATGTGGGTTGAGCAAAAGGCATGACAAGGTCGAAATGTGGTGGACACTGATGCTGCAGATGTGAAAAATGAAAACAGATTTAAAATGCTACAGATAATCAGATTAAACTTCCACTTCTTTCATTGATTTCTATTTAATATGTTCCCTTCTTTATTTTTTGCATTCTGAAATCTGTATATTTGAATTATTAACGGTAAGCATGTTGGATTACAAAGCGAAATTTCAAGAGGATGAAAAGGTTTTTGAAGTCATTGAAGGCGAAAAGTATGCATGGAGGATTGAGTATGTGTGAAGGAGTTACCATAAAGGTGAATACTTTGGTTTAGTTAAATCATAATTTATACAGCTTGGGATCACATTTATACAGGTTGTGAGTTGGCATTGTTACTCATGTTATCATGTTATCATTACTATTGTTTTTGTATGCATGAGGAGTCATCAGCTAAGGTTGAGAGAACATTGCCTTGAAGGAGCTTCTTGTGCATATCTTCTTGGTTTTGAGTTAATATCTCAATTTAAAGGTATGTCTTTGTGCTGAGTTTTTTTAATCTCCATCTCTCTCTCTCTCTCTCCCTCTCCCTCTCCCTCTCCCTCTCCCTCTCCCTCTCCCTCTCAACTTAGTATGATTTCAAACAGAGGTTTTGTAGATATAGGCCCTGTTTACCAGAGCTTATCTGTAGATCAGTTCAGTTCAGTTCAGTTCAGTTCAGTTCAATTCAGTTCAGTTCAGTTCAGTTCAGTTCAGTTCAGTGAAAATGCAATTTGATGAAATTCAGGTTAATTCAGTTATGCTGATTCCATTTTTCAATACATCAATTTTCACTTCAGTTCAGTTCAGTTCAATTCAATTCAGTTCAGTTCAGTTCAATTCAATTCAGTTCAGTTCAGTTCAGTACATCAAGAAATAAGCTCTAGTAAACAGGGCCATATACTAATTAATCTGAAGTCATTTTATTTGTATTTTGTATTGACACTCAAGGTGGCATGTGGTTTAAGCAATGACTTGGCAAGGTGGGTAGTGTGGTCGACATCGATGATGCAGATGGGAGATATAAACTGGGGGCGACCCTTACAGGTTTTCCAAGATACCCGAGGTATGAACATGCTCAGTTTCATTTTTGTTAGAAATATGGGATTTTTTCAACATCAATTTTTAATTACTTTTGGACGATTCTCTGTTTTGGAATGTGGAATTTTAATTGTGCGGAAATTAGGATTAATTGAATGTAATTGATATTGAATGACCGTTTCGTCTTTGTAGTTATCTGGCAGAACATGGCACGTGTAGGTGAGGGCACTGGAAGACATCAGAAATGAGGTTACTGCTCGGGCGGTACTTCCAAATAACAGTCTGATTTCGTCTTTTCTTCGATTCTTTCAGTTGCATTGGCCTAATTTATGCATTGCTTTGTCAGGAGATTCTGTTGGCCTAATATAAAGGCAATAGTGGAACCGCCACTGGAGTCGTTGTCAAGATCAAGAATCTGGCCACAAGACCCAAAGTAACATGTGGGCTGGGCAAAAGTCCTGACAAGGTGGAAAATGTGGTGGACATCGATGCTGCAGATGTGAGAGAAATGAATCAGATTTAAAATGCTGCAGATAAGTAATCTGATTTAAACTACCAATTCTTTGATGGAATTCTACATAAAATGTCCCCTTTATTTTTTTCATTCAGAAATCTGTATCATTGAATTATTAAAGGTATGCATGTAGGATTACAAACTGGAATTTCAACAGGGTGAAAGGTGTTTGAAGTCATTGAAGGCGACAGGTATGCACGTAGGATTCAATCCATGTGGCAGTGAAAGAGAACTTCCTCAAAAGGTAATAATAACTTGTGCACCTTAATTCTGCCAGCAACCTATAATAATGGAATAAAAAAGCCTAGCTTAATTCAAACTTTAGTCACTCTCCAGTAAAAATAATATCAGAAAAAAGGAAAAGAAATAAACAGAGTTTGTATGCATAAGATCTGTCTTTTAAACTATAAAACTGACCAAATTTTTTTCTGGATTATGGTGATTACGCTGGTTAATTAAAAAACTTTTGTAGATTGGTGTGGTGTTTGTTTGTCTGCATGGTACATTTGAGTTGGGTAAACTTAGGAGAATAAGCAAGTGTAACTTGTCTTATCTGTATATGTGTGTACTTTACACCCGTTATGTTTTGTTAATTTGATAAGCTCTGGTGAGCATACTGTGTGTTAAGTTACTTAGTTTTCTGCTGTTGAAGCAAAGAGAGGTTTCAAGTTCTACTTATATGAAATTGTATATGGGTAGGTCCCAATTTTAAGCTTAAACACAACTTTGTGGCTCCCTAAAGTTTCACATTAATGTGCCCGTGGCTTTAAATTAAAAAGGTCACTAAAATCTTGGATATCATGAGAAGAAAGTATGGAGCTAGGACCACTTATCCTAATCGGGCTAATATGATATACTTTTGATGTCACTATGTGTAGATCAAATATAGTCGAAAATAATTGTCAGGTAGATGGGCCCAGTGAACAGGCTGCTCAAGGTGCCAGGCTGTAGACTCAGGCAAACGAAGATGACTAATATAGGAGGAGGGAACCGCCGAGTACTTCAAAAACGTGGTTACTGGCTGGGGCAGTGGCTTTAGGAAAATCAGTTCCAAATATCCCAAGGCAGGTTCACAAGGTCTGATCTTTTTATTTTTATCCAGTTCTAATTGTGCTTGTTTTATCAGGAGATTGTGTGTCCAAGGCTAGGAAGCGGCTTGGGCATAACACAACAAAAAATGGATTGAGACTCTATTTTTCTTCAATTGACTATTTTTTTCTGCAAGTTCATGCCTTCACAAGTTTCTGTATAAGCACACACCACATTCTGTTGTCTCAAGTTTTGATATTTGACTTCTGATTTACTTGTGTTTTAGGTTATTTTCATTGTCATGTTGTCAATTCATCTCAGTGGCCTTTTAGGTGAGTACTCAACTGCAGAGCTTGAAATGATAGATTCCCTTGTCAAGCACACTTCTCACAATCAGGTGAGTTCCTATTCTCAATAACTATCATATAACTTCCACCGTCCTCTTGAGAAGATATATCTGAACGTAGACAATTGTGGCTTGTTTGCCTAGATATAAACATCATGTACATGAGATTGAAAAAAAATACTAGTCACTTTCATTTCTCAAATACAAGTGAGTTCCTCTTTTTTGGTTTGCTGTTTGTGGAATTCTAATACCAACTTGCATCAATGATCTCTTAGATAAACTGCTTAATCTATCTATAGGACTCGATGATCCTTCTCTTCTTGTTTTATTGAGTAGATGCTTAGTTTGAATTAGCTTTTGGTTTGTTATGTGTACAGCCTTGGTGTTTAAGAACTTAGCCCCTGCACAAAGTTGTATTCACTGTGCACCAATGCCTGTCATAAAACATGGCTAAAGATTTCATTTCCTATGTGGCATTATTGCCCTGCTAATTTAACATCCTATTTGAATGTATAGGGAGGCTTTACTTGATTTCTACGTGAGCCAGATCAAATAATCAAATTTGTTTTCTCTTTGACAGAATGTAGCTTTGGAATGTACCATCTTTTTGAAAGCTTCTGTTTGCTGTGTCAAATGTCCCACATGATCCAATGGCACTAGTAATAAAGTTCTGAAAATCGAACTCAACTAGATCACCAAGGTTAGAAAATTCATATAATTGAGGAGGGGTCATTAAACAACTGCAGTTTTTCTCTGAACTTACTCTCAATTGTGCTTATGTTTGATTGCTTGCAAGTACCTATACAGGAGCTGGAATCCCAAATTTGAAATGATTATTGCTTAGAAGAATCATCATACCAAGTGTTTCCAGCACAATACTCCATTAATAGGTCTGGAGGTAGTCATGCTACTGTTACCCTTAATCTTGTTTCAAAGTGGATATCCTAACGTGAATTGATAGTTAGTTAGTACTGGTGTTTGTTTAATTTGCAGTAGCAGATTAGAGCTTTAGTGCTGTGATAAAATGCCCTAAAGGTAAACTTTATAACTCATTGATTTGTAGCTGGAGAATTATGTGTTACCTGTTTTCAATCGCATAATGTTTTATGCCTTTCTGATTATTTCTGGAATTCTCTGTGAGTTTCTGTAAATTTGAGTCAGATTGAGGAGGACGATACGGATTTCGGCCTTAGTATTGCTAAATGAATTGCAGCTGATGTGGAACTTAAAGTCAGCAAAACTCGCAGAAGCTACCAGACCTGAATGAGACCAGGGTATTAGTGCATCCCTTTCGTTGTTTTAGTGATCCTATAAATCAAAAGGTTTTCCATTCTCCAGAACCATTGAAATGGTTCCCATGGATGGTAATTCTCAGACTCTGATCCCCTTTCCATTACTTTTCGACTCCTGGATTTAGAAATTGGGGCTAAATGTTGAGTTCATTTGATTTTGGATTACATATCAAGCCCTAGTAAAGCTTTGTCATGAATTTAATTGCACTATCACTGTTGATAATGATAATGTATTTTAATTGACAGATTTTCTCTAACTCCTACAGAAAAAGTTGAAGAAAACAGTGGCATAGACGGAACGCTAGCTGGACTTGGTGTAGCTCGACCACCTGGGCCAACTCTTGTCTGAGTGAGCAAAGAGAGCTTATAATTCTCAGTTGCAACATTTGAAGGCACGTCTTTCTAATTCTTCAACTACACAAATTGGTCAACGCTCTGCTGGCATTTTATAATATGAATCTCTCAACATTTTGAGGATGTCAGGAACTTTTGGTTGCAGTGAATTAATGCTTCTGGCATCTCCTATTTTTGAGAAGGGTAATGATGAAACATCATTAACTGATTGCTGATAAATAAGGTAAATGAAATCCAAGCAAAATATTGTGGTGTTTCTGATTTGTTGGATAATGTGTAAGCGGGGATCTAAGAAGGTTGTTGACTCTCTTTGAGATTGGATAGGAGAAGCATTACCGGCAATATCAGCTGAGGATAATCTTTCAACTACTGGAGTAGTCACCTGTTTCTGGTATGGGGAGACCTTTTAGTTGTTAAATGGCATGTTTGCATCATCTCATTTCTCACTTCTGTCTCATATCTGATATATTTCAATTGCTTTTTTCAGAGGTTGCGACCAATTATATGGTTAACCCCAGAGAAAACATGAACTATGACCTTCGAGAAGATTGGAAACCCAGATATGGTATTTCTTTTATGTTTTTATTTTTCAGGGAGAGTTGCAAAATATTATATTTTGTCCAACTGTTTTGGTGTTGGTTTTTTGTCCAGGTGGATTTTGTTAAGTTGGGTGCATGCAGATTGGATATTAACCAATGGGAGAAAGGAACTAAGGCAAATAGAGAGTCTAAAGTTTTGAAGGATCACCCCCATGCAATATGGTTAGAGCATAAAGAGTGACCAGGAAAGAAATCAAAATTATCACCAGGTATCAGTTTTAAAGATGTGTGCTACTCTTGAGTTATTACCCTTCCTGAACTGGGAAACTACTCACAGTTTCTTCATCTTAAAAACCTTTATGATTTTTTGAATTTATTTAATTTTGCCTTAGGTGGTGATTGCTTTTGGCACAGTTTATGACAATATCCATTTTATCTTCATACAGATAAGTTTCTGATCTGGTACTCTCTTCTTGATACCGTAATTAATGTGTTTATTTATTAACAAGTTGCGGTCTTTGGCTTTTATTTTTTTCATCTTTTTATCAGCAGGATGATGAGGAACAAAACCCCAAATACCCATGTGTTAATACTACTTATGCTTATAGGGGAGCACACCTTATTCTGACGCGTGTCTGTGTGACAGACCATAAAGGTGAATACTTTGGTTTTAGTTAAATCATAATTTATACAGCTTGTGAGTGTGCATTGTTACTTATGTTATCATTGCTATTGTTTTTGTCTGCATGAGGAGTCATCAGCTAAGGCTGTGAAGCATTGCCATGAAGGAGCCTCTCCTGCATATCTTCTTGGTTTTGAGTTAATATCTCAATTTAAAGGTATGTCTTTGTGCTGAGTTTCTCTCTCTCTCTCTCTCTCTCTCTCTCTCTCTCTCTCGTCTTCAACTTAGTTTGTTTTCTCATGTCATTGATTTCTCAGAAACAGTGCTGAGCTATAGTTCAGATACCAAACAGAGGTTTTGTAGATATATATACTAATTAATCTGAAGTCATTTATTTGTATTTTTTATTGACACTCAAGGTGGCATGTGGTTTAAGCAATGACTTGGCAAGGTGGAGAGTGTGGTAGACGTCGATGCTGCAGATGGGAGAAATTATTTGGCTGTTACTGAGTATTGCGCGAGGCCTGTTATTCGTTCTTCTGGTTTTATAAAAGGAGAACTTTGTTTAAAAAAAAATTATTGCATTTTGAGTTAGTTTTTGAGTTTGTAAAATTCTCCTGGTTTCACATACTTCTATTTTGATCAACTTTATGTTGGGTTTTGATTATAAGGAGGGAGTCCTGGAGTTTATCAATGAAGCATCCAAGAACTGGAGGCAGTGGTGAGATGCCATGATATGAATTTTTTTTGAAAAAGCTTGAATTTTATCAAATTTTTAAACAAGATCCGGCCAGGCTCTGCTCCAAAGGTAAATCAATTGCCACGGTTTTAATAAGTTACATTTCCCTAGGTTAATTTATTTGCTTACACATTTATTGTTTGGATGTTCCCAGTGGATTTCCGATGCATCGGGGAATTGCAAGTGAGGACAATGTAGACAAATTGAGATGCCGTGAATTGAACATAGCCATGATTTCCAAAGGTAGATCAATTTCCACCATTTTTATTAGTTACGTTCCCCTAGGTTAATTTATTTGCTTATACATTAATTTGTTTTCATGAGAAACACCTAGGTTTTGAGTCTGGATGGGTGAATTGCAAAGGAGGACAATGTAGACAAGTTGAGTTTCAGTTCTCAATGTTTGCATATCTCAATAGCCTTAGAACAAAGTTTCTGTGTTAGTGCATTCATATTAAGAGCTGTTACTATATGCATATTTATTTTTCCATGATTTTAGTCCTTTTCGTTAGAGTTAGAAAAGCTGATTGTTTCCCTGAATTCATTTTTATTTTCTTGGCACCTATAAGAGTGTGCAGTATGCAGCCAATTTTTTATTAAGGAATCTAACGAGTTATCAAAATTTGCAGCCTGTGAACATATGTTCTTCCTTGCTTTTTTTATGAGAATTCAACTTGATCTTATAACTAAGTCTTCACATTTTTGAAATGTGTAGGCATGAAGACAGATGACTTTTTAAGTGACGCTGGAATTGAATTGCATTGGTATTTATCGCTGACTTTTTAGGTACGTGCAGTCAGTATCTGTTATATATACTCCTTTTTCTATTTTAAAAGAAGATAATTCTAGCAATAATTTTTTAACCATGATTAAATTAGGGGCCTAAAATTAATGTAGATGCTCAAAAAATTGAAATGGCAGATATTCTTGCCATTTAGATGATGATGAGATAACTGCTTCCGCCATTAAAATGTTAGGAATTCTCTTAGGCTGGTTTATCCTTCCAGAAAATGCTTTCAGGATTTTAATTCCAGTAAAAAGTTCTACCCTAAATTTTTGTTAACTTTCACTCGTTTGTGAGTAGATGGTCAGAAGCTTCTCTGGGGATATATAGGGTGTTACAGTTCTTCTTATCAAATGTTTTCAGTTTTCAGTGTTTGCATTTTACTGTAATATTATTTTGCATATCTCACTAGCCTTTGATACGAATTTCGGATTTAGTTTATTTATATTAATGGTTGTCATAAATGCATTTTAGAAATATTATCCCTGAATACTATCTTGGCTTAATTAGTCATTTTCAGAGTTTGAAAAGGCTGACTGTATCCCTGAATATTATTTTTATGTATCCATAAGAGCATTCCTTTTGTATCCAATATATTTCTCATGAATCTGATAATGAGTGTATTCAGGTTGCAGCCTGTACATAAGTCTTCCCTATTACTTTTGGTGTGTCTTTGTCCTGACCTCTTAAGTAGCTTTACTTTTTGAAATGTGTAGGCATGGAGAGAGACATGTCAAGCTCAAGGAAATGGATAATGAGAGCTCTTCTGGGTATCTAAAATTGAAGCTGGTGTTTGAAATATATTCCGAATGATACAACCAAAGAATTATTATTGCTGATTTGAGGTACGTGCACAATCAGTATCTGTTATTTGTACTTCTTTATAAAAGCAGTAATTTAGTAAATTATTGTTGATGCAATTCAACATATTTTATTTTTTCCTTCAAAAGAAAAATTACTAATAATATTTAACCAGAAATTTAAGTTGATGCTCAGATGGTTAAAATGACTGATATCTAGAACTACATACTTAGATGATGATTAGATCAAGGGAAGATTGTTGCCATTAAAAAACTACTTTGGTACTAATTAATTAGAACTTACTTCAGTAAATAATTTTTGTTGCGATGATAGTGTTAGTTTTCATGTTGATGGCAAAAATATGTTTGGAATTTACCCCGGACTCCCTTTTTTCCTTCTTAGCAAGGCAGGATGTTGCTATCTTCTATAGGCACTAGGCAGTCAAAATTTATGCAATAATGATATTTGTTAACTTTTTCCGTTAAATTTTGTGCATTAGATGTGAGTGTTTAATAGCCTTTTGTTACTAATAGCCTTGGTAAGCCTGGGAATATTGTCTTGGATTTGTATGATTGCATATCTTTTTAAGTCTCTGAATGTCTCTGGTTATATAAGTTGAATGTAGTGCTTTTATAAGTTCTGTGCTTGGTTTCCGTTCAGGACCGGCCCTGGGCATGTGTTGTCAGTGCAGTCGCCCAGGGCCCCACGAAACGAGGGGCCTAAAAATTTTGGTACCGCATTAATAATAGTTAGTATATTTATTTTCTATATTTAGTAGTATTTGTTCATTATGGAAATACTAGGTAGATTGAACCGCTACGCGCGGGTGGTTTTCATTTTTGTTGAAGTTTTGCCTAAATAGGTATTTAGAAGTACGGACGTTGTGCCTTATTTTCTTCTATTGTAAACACCTAAGAGCAAGTCCAAAAGGTATAATAGAAATTTTCTTATTTTTTAGAGATTTTCTACTCCAACAGATTTGCTATCCCATTTGCTATTATAGCAAAATTGATGAGAGAGAAGATTTGCTTTGCTATATTATGCAGAATGACAAAAATAAATTTGCCAAACGAAAATCATGCGACAAGGAAATAAAAGCTATTTTTGGTAAATTTCTTTTCTCAAAATCCCTACACACACAAAAAAGGAAAGAGTAATTAACAAAATTTCTAAAATAGAGATGTTGTTGGAGTTGAGCAAAAAATAGAGAATGGAAACCTATATTCTCCAAATATTTTTTGCTCAACTCCAACAGCATCTCTATTTTAGACATTTTGTTAATTACTTTTTGTTAATTACTCTTTCCTTTTTTGTGTGTGTAGGGATTTTGAGAAAAGAAATTTACCAAAAATAGCTTTTATTTCCTTGTCGCATGATTTTTGTTCGGCAAATTTATTTTTGCCATTCTGCATATATAGCAAAGAAAATCTTCTCTATCATCAATTTTGCTATAGTAGCAAATGGGATAGCAAATCTGTTGGAGTAGAAAATCTCTAAAAAATAAGAAAATTTCTATTATACCAAATCTGTTGGACTTGCTCTAAGTCCAACAGCTTTTCTAAATTTTTTTCTAAAGTAGAGATGAAAATGTAACATTTGCTATAAAATTTTCCTTCCAATCCAACAAAACTTTTCTATTTTAGAGATTTTGGAGAGAAAATGGAAGGTTGTTTAAATGTTTTACTAAAAATAGGAATTAAAATTCAAATCCCATAAATTTTGTTCTCCAAATTTACTCTCTCATTTTGCATATATAGAGAATGAAATTTTCTCTCATCATTTTTCTATAATAGAGATTGTGATAGGAAATCTGTAGGAGACAAAAAACTCTAAAAATATATAAAATCTCTATTATAGAGATCCTGTTGAACATTGGCCTTAATAATTCTCTGCTACGTACTCATAATTCAAAAGTTGGTAATTACCTTGAATCATCCCGCATATCAATTGCTTCCATTGCATTTACTGGTTAGTAACTGGTCAGCTCTTTATGTAAAGATGAAAATGGTACTTTCGATGGATAGAGGAGCGAGTGAAGTTATATAGTGTAGAATACATGCATATTATTCTTTGTTGTATCCCTAGTAGGCAAGTTTTTCCCTCCTGTTGAGACACAAAGTTTAGATATTCAGATGAAATAGTTGCATTTGGCCTTTTCTTTTGCCAAATCGTTTTCCAGATGATGTGCACTTATTTTGGTTCAGTAGCAGTAAATGACATGTTATTTTGATAAGCCTAAAACGTGTATTGTGGTTATGATCCCGCAATCAATTTCTTCCAAGCACATGAGAAAGATGTTCAGAATAAATGGAGAAAGATGGAGATCTTGAACTGAACTTATATTTGAGATATACCTTCACAAACATCTGGAAATTAAGAGTTCTTAGTATAAAATGAAAGCAGGCTACAACACATGAATGAAAAGTTGGATACTTTAATTTTTAAGTCAAGCATTAACCTTTTCGACTCCAGGACTATATAGTACATAGTGCTAAAAATGCTGGAACATAGTACATAAATGAGGCCTTGGTTTTCTGTGCCGTCATTTAGCAGATTAAGGTACATAAATGAGCAATCAAATGAGATAGATAAGTTGACAGTTCTACAATTATATAGAAGCAGCCAAAATGGACTTGTATAAATTGGTTATATTCTTGTATTCAATCTACATTTAATCTATTATATGACGTAATGGTAATATTTAATTGAATGTAGAAAATCAATGTGGTCATCTCTCAACCTGAGCAGTTGCTCTGCACCTTAATCTAGTAAAATCTCTCAACCTGAGTAGGGCAGTTACCTTTTAACACCAAAATGTGAAACTGCAAAACAACAAGCACACAAAAAATAGCTAAATTAATCCATTGTCAAATCGTTCAGCAATTCTAGATTAGGAAACAAGACTGAAAATCAAAAAATTCATTAGTAGAACAGATGGATGATAAACATAAGTACATTACTAAACTTAAGAGCCTTCAACAATAACTTATCAAACTACAAAAACACACAAGTACACTGGAAGCCATTTAGGGACTGCACTTTCACAAAAAGTCACACTCAAAAGGCGAGTTTCAACAAATATCAGATGAAAACCAAAACATACACTTGGTTATAAGTTGGTTTTGATTGTGTTGATACACTTCTGAATGAATGACAATTAATAGCAAAACCAAAACATACACTTCTGAATAGCTGGTTTTTATTGTGTTGATACTCTCTTGAATGAATGACAATTAATAGCATTTCTTGGTTGATGTTAATTTTTTTCTAATGTGATTTGTGTGTCTACCATCTTCCAAGCCTGGCGCCATTTTCCTCCTCCTTACACGAGCTATTATTTTGTAACATGCCAAACATATTATTTAAGCCCAATTTACAAGCACGCGCACAGCGCGTGCCACCCCACCTAGTCTACTGTAGAAGAGGGGATTCCCCATTTAAGATAAAGTAGATAGATAGATGTTCCTGGCTTCTGCGCAGACAAAGTCAAAATCTTCTTTTTTTCCTTTTTACCAAAATTTTAATTTTTTATTGCTTTCAGCTTTTATTGTTACCTTAACAAAATAAGAAAAGGAAAACCTTTTGAAACAATTCTTATCCTAAAACCCCTACCGCCCCTACCTCTTCCTTTTCTCTATTTTGATCTTCACCTTTTCTTTCTTCATCTAATGTTTTCTTCTTGCTATTTTATTTTAACAACCTTTGATCTTGAACAGACTTTAACCTTTTTTTTTTTAATCTTGGCATGAGATTTTGCAGAATTCTCGTTGAAAGATTACTCAGTCGATTTGTAGATTATGAAGGTACTTGCTCTGTTTAGTTTATAATGGCACCCTCAAATTGACTCAATAATTAAGGAGAGTGAAAATTGGTGGTGGATAAATCAATGAAAGAAAGAAAAAGCAAAAGGAATGGCCACAATTGACCTAAATATTACCATTTTAGGTAAGTGTCAAAATAAAATGAACACCATTTTAGGTAAGTGTGCCAATGTAAAGTAAACGGAAGGAGTACTGAGGGAACTTGAGAACGCATGGAGATTTTGAAGCTATTATTATCACTAAGAATATCTCTAGTTCAATGATATTTTAAAGGTGTTGATCTTAAGTTTTAACTCCTCTATGTATTTGTACGTATATTTTGTTAATATAATTTTTATAAGCAATGAAACAAATTATAGACCCTCATTCTATGCAATTTTATCATATTAAATTAATTACATACATAATAGAAAATTTATAAATACTTGCAAAACCGACATTTAAAAGGGCCACATTTTCGTAGTTTGCACAGAGCCTTCAAAAACTCAGGGCCAGCCCTGTTTCCGTTATACCCATGCTTTAACAAATTTTTTTATTAAAAGGCATATTCATCTAAATTTATAAACAAGGTCCAAGGGTAAATCAACACCTTTTTTATTGATTATGTCCCCCTAGTCTAATATTTACCTTCTAATACATTGATTCTTTGCATGAGAAACACCTAAGCCGGGGTGATTCCAAATGGATTTCCAATGAATTGGTGAACTGCAAGCAGGGACTGTACAGACAAGTTTAAAGCAGGAACAATTACAGGTTTTCTTAGAGTAGTATAGTTTATGTTTTTTGGTAAAATTCAAGAGTTTTCACTCTCAGGCTTTGCATATTACTCTCACAGATTAGTTTACACAACAATCATACATTGCATTACCTTTAGATACAAATTTTTGTGCTACTTTATTAATATAAATAGCTGTCATTTATATGCTTCTAAGAATTTTTTGCAAGATGCTTATTTTAGTCCCTTTTCTGACTTTGAATAGCTAAATTTTTCTGGAATAACGTTATTTTATGTACCAATAAATGCATGCATTTTTATGCCAATATATATGCTAATGAATCTCATAAAAAGTGTACTCAGTTTGTAGCCTGTTCATATATCTTGTTTATTGTTTTTGGCCCGTCTTTGAATTGAACTTTTCAATTGGTTATTATTTTATTACATTTTTGAATGGTGTGGGCATGGAAGAGAGATATGGCACGGTTAAGTAAATGGAGAATGAGTGCTCCAATGGGTAAATAAAATTGATGCTGGTGTTAAAAGGTCCTCTGAATGATACAAATGAGCGATAATTGCGCTCTACTGATTCTAGGTACGTACACAGTAAGTATCTGTTATTCGTTCTTCTGGTTTTATAAAAGGAGAACTTTGTTAAACTTTTTTTGTTGCATTTTGAGTTAGTTTTTATATCCAAAAAAGATAATGTTATAGGTAATTATTTGACCAAAAATTTATGTAGATGCTAAGATGGTTGAAATGGAAGATAATCTGGCCATAAATTATATTTTGATGATGATTAGATCTAGAGAAATGCAATTGTTCTTATTACTGATTTGAGGTACGTACACAGTCAGTATCTGTCATGCATACTCTGGCTCTATAACAGCAATACTTCAGTAAATTACTTTTGTTGCAATTTGACTTATTACGTTCATTAGCTGACTTGAATAACAAAATGTAAACACTTGAACTTGCTTGAGATATAGACATTACGCTGGTCTCGGATTTTCCGTAGTTGGTCCTGGTATATGCTCGCCACAATTCACCGCCACAATTGATCCAGACCCTAGGCTTTTCACAAGCAACAAATTGATGTATATAAAAAAAATTAAGCTAGAGGAATGTATTGATGTATAATAGGTTGCAATTAATTTACCATTGGAACAGAACCAGGCTAGATCTTGTTAACCAAATTAGATAGCAGAATATATTCATTTTTCGAAGCCATGTTCTATAAATGCCTCCACTGCCTCCATTTCTTTGATGCTCCATGGATACAAGAGATCGTAGATTTTTGTTAATTGAGAAAAAAGCTTTGTGTCAGCTAATGATATCAAGGCACTAACCCATTGTAAAGGTGTTATTATTTTTTGAGATTTCATGGTCATCTTTTCATTATATTCATGGGATTATCTTGATGTTTTTTGGAGATGTACGTGTTAAGATAATTTTAAAAACCGAACTATATACTGGTGAACTATACAAGGAATACTTAATAGAAAGAAATTTTCTCTGGATGCTCTTTGCTTGCGGTTATGGTTCTATGAATGGGTATTTAAGTGTATTTGATTTTTTTAAAATCCAAATACATGGATGAACTTTTAGAATTAGCATCGGAGTTTCATTCTTTCAGAGGAATTCCCAAATCGTAGGACGCTTTTTTTACCACTTGTAATATGAGATGAGTTGTTTTTTCATGTAGTTGTGTGTTTTGTTTCTAACGTTTCCAGGTAATTGAGAAAAAGTTGACTGCTCTTTTAGTGGCATATGACCTCACCTTCTCCATCTGAATGTCAAGTTTGATTGATGGAATATTGTGAAATAGGTGAACAGAAGCATGGAGAAATCCAGTATATTTATGAAGGTTGAGGAACTCGGTAGTGATAAACTAGAAAATTGGCCAAATTTAGCCACTTTTACGTGTTAAAGCATTGCAGCTTAACTTATCACAATGTTCTTATTTACATCGTCAGTCCACTTGTGGATTAGTTTTTTTACTTTTTTTTCTGCAGCATCTATAAAATTTACTATAAATGTTAAGGGACCTGTTTGTATGGTCATGGTAATTCACTGATGCATTGGAATTACAATGAGAATCATCAGTACCTAGGATTTTCTAAAGCAAAGAATTGATATATTAGAAAATAAATTCATCTAGGAGCAATTTAGACCAATTGGGATGGTAGGCACACCAACGATAACTCGGTCTGTCACTTTTTCAAGATACAAGGCTGTTGTTTTGCTACCTTCCCATTACTGCCCAAACTACTACCTCACTCTGCTGCTGATAATAGTCATTGAGCAACTAGGCATCGGCTAACTTGTGTTTCAACATTGTTGATTCGCTAATCTGCTTGTGCTAGTAATTCTCTTTGTACTTTGTAAGCAAATAAGTTGAGTAGTTCTCTTTGCCGGAGCTAGTCCTTTGTACTGCTTTTCAATTTTGTTGGGGTTTAACCCCATTTTTTGAGGTTTTCCTGCCTCAGGAGCTTTTATGCTCCTTTTGATGCACCTTATGGTGTTTGTAAAAACTTTGCCTTTCAAAGGCTCCAATTGGGACTGGGGATCCCATATAATATCTTCCCCCACCTTTCATAGGTGTTTATTTTTAATAAAAAAAGTAAAAAAAAAAAAAAATTGATAATAAAAAAATTGGGATGGTAGGATCAGAATTGGGATTTTAATTTTTAAGTGACCAGTTTTATGGTGGTATATATCTTTAAATGCTATATATGTTTGTGGTGATTCCTTATGAAAATCAAAAGGGTTTCTCTAACCTCTTGACTGATATTTTAGTTGAATGTTTCCTCATCGGATTGATTTGCACTATCCTTTGAGTTTATGGCTTCATGAGCCTCTCTACGTGTTCAGATATTGTGCCCATTCAGTCACTTCAGTCACTTTGTGTTGACGCATTGCATCTTAACTTATCCCAATGTTTGTATGAGGAAGAGATTAGTTTTTTTTTTCCTGCAGCATCTATGAAATTTACTGAAAATGCGAAGTTACCTGTTTGTATGGTGTCGATACATACTATATAGGTGTGGTGATTCCTGATCAAAATCAAAATGGTTTCTCTGACCTCTTGGCTGATATTTGGATAAATGTTACCTCGTCATATTGATCTACATTGGCTTGTGATTTTTATATTACGGCTTGATGAGATTTTCCGGGGATGAATAAAAGGTTATTTCACTCAATAGTCTCATCTTGCCATGCAGATATTGTTCATATTTTGCAAAGAGTCAAAAGATTTTGCTGGGTTTTAATCTTTTTTGATATAATGTTCCAGTGGTTGCAACTTGCATGACTATATTCAAATGCATATATAAATTTAAATATTATCATATGGGATCTTGTTATATTCGTTATAATGTGTATTTTAATAATTTATATTTTCACTTTTTTTACCATGCATAATTTAAGTTGTAATTTCAAAAACATCTTTGAGTACTAAAAAGGGAAATAAATAAAAAATAAAGTAATAAAATACTAAAATTTAATGTGAATGCATTAAATTCCAATCTCTAAGTGAGAGAAGCGGTTGGAGTTGGAGGAAAAAATGATAGGGAATATTAAGTTTTGGATCCCTACCATGTAGAATGTGGTAGGGAAGCTGTTGGACTTGCTCTAAGAAATTTTGGATAAAGTTTGGATTAGGATTGCTGGGATTTGACTTCGGAATAGATTGCTTAGAAATTTGTATTAAGGTTTGGATTTGAGACTATGCTGAGCCGAGTTCGGAGACGGAAACAGAGAAAAATAATGAACTCAAACGGGGATCGATTCCGAGGATGATGAACTGTATTGGGAAACTCTAGTAGCTTCTCCGGCACAAACTCCTCATCCTGGTCGAAGAGCTTCTCTGGCACGATCGCGTTCTTGAGTCTGGCGATGATAAAACAACCAACTGCAGCCATCATCACCGATCGGGGAATGCATGCATGATAAAGCCTCACGATGCCTTTCGGATCCCGTCCCTGGAAGGAAACACTGTAGATGGACCGGCCTCTGTGAATCACATCGGCGCTCTTGCCAGCCAAAAACCCTGATTAAGTACTCGACATGTCGGAGGCGGCCTGGAAATCGAAGCAGAGGGCTCTGCTGAAGAAGACGAGGCATCACTGTGCTGTCATAATGACATCATTTTTCTTCATGGGAGGCTCTGATGAATTATTTTTGTATTTTTAATTTCTTAAATTATATAATAAAGTCAAATTACTAAAATAACCTAACGGAAATCAGATGTTATAACGGAATTGGCCCAAAGGCTACAAAAACTCAATTCAAATTATATAGGGCCACGAAAACTCATTTTAGTTTTATTGTCCATAAACCCTGCACTTTCTTTTTAGGGGCCAAAAAACTACTTTTTAGAAGTTTTAGGGGCCATATAAAACCTTTTAGTCTTAAAACGTGTGTATTTTAAAGATGAACATAAAACGTAAAAATTATAATTTAAATATGACAATTTTAAATTTAAACATAAAGGTTATATGTTAAAACATGAACATTTTAAACGTGAACATAAAACATAAGCATTATAAGTTAAAACTTGACAATTTTAAAATTAAGCACAAAGGTTATAAGTGAAAATATAAACATAAAGGTTATAAGTTAAAACATGAACATAAATGTTATAAGTTAAACATGAACATTTTAAACTTAAACATAAAGGTTATAAGTTATAACATGAACATTTTAAATTTAAACGTAGGTTATAATTTAAAACATAATTATAAAGGGTATAAGTCAAAACATGAACATAAAGGTTTTTTTTTTATCGAAGATTGATTATATATATTCAGCCCCATCAAAAGTCTTGTACAGTTTTGACTATCACTCCTAGCCTTACCATACTCCTTCTATGCATAAAAGCTGTTCTACCAGTAAACATATATTCTAAACATAACCTGTCAAAACTCTACAAAGTAAAGTGTCAGGTGTCAAGCTCTTCTTCTGAAAAATTCTTCTGTTTCGTTCCTGCCAAACATGATAGAATAAGCTGACTGCTCTATGGTACTTCAGTTTCCCTTTCCATCTAGCCATCTTATACAGCTGTCTCAGGAAGCCTCTGAATGTATTCTCCAGATTCAAATGAAGGCTCAGCTGTAATTTTTGCACAAATGAGCATTGCAGAAATAGATGCTGCACTGTTTCACCCATCTTACCACAGAAAACACAAGAATCATTCTGGTTTTTCAACATCCCCAAAGACTGAAGTCTACCAATTGTTGACAATCTCCCTTTCAAGAGCATCCAGAGAAAGAATGCTTGTTTTGGTTGCAATCCCATTCTCCAGATCAATGGTGCGCTTGAGTCCTTCTGAGTTGCCCCCTTGAAAAAGGTGTAGGCCAAAGTGGTGCTGAACTTCCCTTTACTGTCAATACACTGGCTCAGATGGGGCAGTATCCTGTCTTTAATTCTGACCAGCACTCCCCAATTCCAGCTATACTTGTGCCCTGCTAAACTGTAACTAGCAAAGTCCTGCCCTTTTAAGTAATACTCCTGCACCCATTTCAACCATAGTACATCCTTTTTCTGGCATAGGTCCCAAACTAGCCTACATAATGAAGCCACATTCCACAGAGAAGGATCCCTCAAACCTGCTCCACCTAGTTGCTTAGAAAAACACAGAGTGTCCCAAGCCACAGGGACCAATTTCCTTTTGCCCTCTTCCTTACTCCATAAGTAGTCCCTACATTTCTCCACTACTGCTTTGTGAATGCTCTCGGGTAACTGAAATACATTTGCCCAATGCCCTGTCATGCTGAGCAATACAGTATTAATAAGTTGCACTCTTCCAGCGTATGTCAATCTCCTAGTGTCCCAAGTATTAATTCTTCCAGCAATTTTATCCACCAGTTTTTCACAAGTGCTCTTATCCCATCTCCCAGTTGATATAGGCAAGCCCAGATACTTTACAGGGAGCTCCCCTTGGACTACATCTATGATTGCTGCCAACCAATTCATCTCATGTACATGCATTTTAGAAAAGTAAATTTCAGATTTACCTTCATTCATTTCCAATCCTGTCACCTGTTTGAATTCCTGTAAAACCCTTTTCACTCCCTGCATTGATTTTTCATTAGCCCTACAGAAGATAAGCAAATCATCTGCAAACATAAGACTATGCACTCCCACTCTACTGCATCTCTGATGATAATCAATACTTCTCATTTTAATGGCCTGTTGCATCTGCCTGGTCAAATACTCCATTCCAATAACAAAGAGTAGTGGGGATATGTGGTCACCTTGTTTAACTCCTCTCCTCCCTTTAAAGCTGGCAGTGTGAACTCCATTTAAGGAGAAACAATATTCTGTACCTTCAATGCACCTTTTAATCCAGTGGATGAACCTGCCAGGAAATTTCAGTGCTTGCAGCCATTGGAAAAGAAACTTCCAGCTGAGACTATCAAAGGCTTTCCTGATATCAATTTTTAGCATACAGCTGGGGATCAATGTTCCTCCTCCATGATACATACTCAACAATTCTTGTGCTAACACAATATTGTGTGATATACTCCTTCCTTTCACAAAAGCCCCCTGATTTGTGTTAATTATAGTTGGCAGAATCTCTCTCAGCCTATTGCTCATAAAGGTTATAAGTTATAACATGAACATTTTAAATTTAAACGTAAAGATTACAAGTTAAAACATGAACATAAAGGTTATAACTTATAACATGAACATTTTAAATTTAAACGTAAAGATTATAAGTTAAAACATGAACATAAAGGTTATAAGTTAAAACATGAAAATTTTATATTTAAACATAAGTTTTAAAACCTAAACATGAATAAGCATCATGTTTAAATTAAAATTAAGGGTTATGATGAAATATTTTAATTTAAAAATATGAAAGTTTACCGGTTGTAAAATAAAGATGGGAGGTTTTAAACAAAAAGACATATCTTCCAATAATATAAAAATGTTACCTTAATTTAATTATTAAAGGTAAAAAAATAAATATGGGTGCAAACCAGTGGGAATGAGAAAGGAAAATGAAATTTGTTTTAAAAAGTAATTGTTTGGACGGCGGGCGGTGGCTGTGAAAGGTATTGCAACAAAAAGAATCAGGAGAAGGTCTCGCGCGACTTAATTAAAGCGCATGACTTATTAAGAATTTTCAAATATTGCAAATAGGTCGCTCCGTATCTCATTAGTTTGTGAAATAACTCTGTCTATATTCTACTAGATTATAGACGGTGTATTCCAAGACTTATTCAAATTTTATTGGTGAAACTGAAGAAGTTTGATAATATCTTTTATTTATATATAAATTTTATAAAGGCCTAAGGTAACTACTCTCCAATGGCCTTAAAATAATTTGGAAGGGCCAAATTCTCATTGATATCACTTAGAAAAGATATCCACATTTCCAATTGTACAAATTTACAAGATAAATGAAAATAGTAAAACATGCATATAAATATAATCACCAATTTATTGAAAATTAGATAGAAATCATGTCAATTCAAGACAATCAAAAAAATTAAAATTGTCTTTGACTTTTGACTCAAGAATATCAGAAATATAGTTCCATCGATCCATTCAAATCATATGACCCATAGTCGATAAGGCTATAAAGATACTAAATCCCAACATAAGACCATCAACACTATGTATAGATGATGCAGCCAGAGAAGGAGTTGGAGTAGGAGTGTATTCATCGGAGAAATCTTTAGGTGTCGGAGCTAGAATGTATTTGTCGGATACAACTCCAGGTGCTAGAGCAGGAGTATCGGGTACAACTAGTGGCAGAGGTTTTCTGGGATGCACCACAAAAAAGGTGATTCTTTGACCCTTTTCACAATTATCAGCATGCCCGCTAATGAAAAAGAAGTAACCCGGCCTATTCAATTTAAATTTTGAAAAGCCATCTAGCAAGGGCTTTTCTTTATTACAAGAAAAGTAATCATTGTTGTCTACTTGAAGGACTGCATCATTATCTGAATTGTATTCAAAGACTGCAAGATTAAAAAACAATCATATGTATAAGACTAATTGATGAAACATTAAAAAAATGAAAGGTACTAATCGAAAATTTAATAAGGGGTTATTTGATTTCATGTACATACCAAGGGTGTCATTCACCTGGAATCGATTTCTGGAAGCCCAGTGATTATAGTCTTCTTTAGGTTGCAAAACCCAACCATCTAGACCTCCTACATAGAATGTATATGCTTGGGATGATAATATACAAAATCTCAAAATTGAGAGAAGCAAAATGCTCATCAATGACCTGTAATTAGACACCATTGTAGTGAAATCTGACGATCAAATCAATGTGATTTTTTTGTTTGTTATGCAATGTGATAGTGTATTGGGAACTAATTAATAGTGAAGAAAGGAGGATAACATCATAAAATTAAAATGAAGAATGAAAGGAGTGGAGAAATCACAAATGTAAAGGGAGTATTTATATTAATGGTATGACATATAATACCATTGAAGTATATGCCGAAAATCTATGTACGTTTAATGCATTATCATTCATTTTTAATAAGTATTGACAATGTTATACTGGAGAATTATAATTGTCTAGATCTTTGAAATTATTCAAACCTTTATGTTAGACTATTCAAACAGTTTGATAGCCTTTGAATATTGATATTAAAGTGAGGGAAATAACTAATAACAAAAAGGTGGGTAAATTATTTATTAAAGATAAAATTAGTGAAATCGTGAACTAGAGATTGATTCACTTATGTCTTTATTGACAAGTTTCAAAATAATGCACTTGGCCGCGATCCAGACAATGATTCTAAAAATAAATCGTTGAAACTTGAGTAAATTGCATGATATAGGTCCTATTTATTAGAAAAAGTCATATTTACCCTTCGTAAACCTTAATAAATTTAGAATTGTAATTGAGGAAATCTAAAATGTTATTGAGGAAATCTATCTTAATTTAGTTTGACGGTTCCAAATATTTTGATATACTATTTTTAATTCAATTCAATTTAGTTTTTTTAAAATATTTAAAACCACCATTGGTGGGGGTGTTTACTAGCCTACCCAAACTGTAAATATCTCAAAGGCTTAAAAGTATGTTCTAGTGTGTCCAAGAAAATCCCAACTAGTTGAGATGAAAAAAACTTGAAGAATCAAGAAAAAACTCAACCAGTTGGGATGAAAAAACTTGGTGAAATACAAAAGCACAATGAGACTATTGTTAGAGATTTCCAATCTTTATCAACTCAACCGATCTAGGTTAGTGCTCGACAAGTTTCCAAGTCGAGCGAAAAGGTTTTCCACGGCTAGGATATCATTGCAAGAAGCGGTTCTATGATCAACAAGGCCATGTGACCTAAACTGAACCAAAATGAATTGAACTAAAATAAGTGTATTTAAATTTGGAAAAATATAACTAGATTAAATTAAATTTTATTAATTTTAGTGAACTAAATAAAGTCAACTAATTAAAAAGTGTTGATAAATTCGCGAGGCAAAATTGAAGGAACATTAGTTAGAAATATAATTGTTTTTTAAAAGAAATAAATGATGTAAATGATTTTATTACTCCTTCAGTCCAAGAGATAGCTGCAGAAATTGACTTTTTTTTGATTGACCAAATTTTTTTTTGACCATCAATATCTTTATATATGTATAATTATGTATGATGAAATTTCGATATTATGAAAGTACATGTTACAACGAATCTAACAAAACTCATACGACCATATTTGATTACTAATACTAGTTCAATTTAAATGTTGAAAATATTCAATTTTGACTAAATAAATAGTGACTTGTGCATCTTGAGCTGGGACAGAGAGAGTGGTAAAATAAAAAATAAAAAATCTAGACCATTAACAATAAATGAAGAAAAACTATGAAAAATCTAATTTGGATTGGGGGAAGCTCGTTTCCAAGATAAGGGATAAGAGGGGTATTTATAGCCCTTCAAAATATGTTTCTCTGGCCTTCATTCAGCCAGAAATCCGCCCATTTTCGCGGCCCGCGAGGCCCATTTCGCGGCCCGCGAGATGCCTGTGGCAGATTGATAACAATCTTCTTTTCTTCGCCACGGATGAACCATTGATCCGTTTTTGACGTTCTAGTAGTCCATTTTGTAGTACTCGAGAAGAGGAAGCCAATGGTACCACTTATACACTCCAATTCCTCTTGTAACATTTCCAAATTTCAGCTTCAAAACGTTAGTGCACAAGTCTTTCTTCAAAATGCAAGGTAAGAGAAATTTAGCCTTAATTCTTAACCCTTTGCACTAAATGCTACCCCAAATGAACTCTAAAATGTGCTAAAAGTAGAGTATATATTGGCTACATCAGTTTGTTATAAGCTGGGTTCATGTGTTTGACAGATTTGTTCTTGTGTTTCACAATTTTGTTTGTTATTGATAGACCCTAGATATACTCTTATTTTGTAACATTTGAGAGCTGTTTTAGATAGTATTTTGTAGATTTATATTAGACTTTTAGACCGAATCATTCATAGTGGTTTGAAATTGAAGACGTGCATTTTGATCTTGAATTGCACTTGCGATGGAGTTGAATGATTTGAAGACCTTCTATGACTGTCCTGACCGCGATTGATACATTGAAGAACCGGTCGTAGAAGTGGCGTGAAGGCACACTCTCGCAGGCCGCGAACCCTAGGTCGCGAACCGCGAGGGTGTGTGTTGCTGTTTTGAAGATGCCGAGTTTCGCGAGCCGCGAGGACCAGACGCGAACCGCGAGAGCCAGACGCGCGCGGGGCGCGAGACTCCGGTCGCGAACCGCGCGAACCAGCACGAGGACCGCCGAGGCACAGACGCGCGGGGCGCGAACCTTCGGCCGCGACTCGCGAGGACTAGACGTGCGCGAGGCGCGAACCTTCGGCCGCGACTCGCGAGGACCATGCCGAGACACGGGCGCGCGCGGGCGCGAGACACGGGCGCGAGACACGGGCGCGAGACACGGGCGCGCGCACCACGCCGAGACCGAGACACGGGCGCGCGGGGCGCGAATCCTCGGCCGCGAGCCCGGCTCGCGGTCCGCGAAGGATTTCGCGCGACCCGCGAAGGCCCTGCAAGTGGCATTTTATTTTATTTTATTTTTGTTAATTTTTAAAGTATAAATAGAACTTATCCTCATTGTTGGAGGGATCGGATTTTTACAGAGGAAACTCCATTTTCCTTCACTTTTCTTCCCATTTTGATCTTTGAATTCACTATGGTTTGTTGTATTAATTATGGTTATGATTATCTAATTATGGTTGTAGGCTAAAACCCTTCTTGGATATATGTGATTGGACTTCTTGTTATGGATTGAGAACATGATTTATGAAGCTTAGGAATGGTGATTTGCTCTTGAATGATCATAATTTATATGTGTGTTTGATGCTTGAAATGATTAGGAATGATTTCCTAGTGATAGATAGGTGTTGGATATGTGTTAGATATTGCTTTTCCATGGTTAGAATGTTATCATTCTTTCTATGTAGGAGTAGTAAATTAGGGATTGAATGCATGTTGTTATCAATTGTATTTGTTCTTAAGATCATTCATTAGCATTGTACCTATGTCAAGTTTGTTATCAAATTGCATGGGTAGGATTGAGAAACATCTAATTAGAATTAATATTGATTCAATTGAACTAGTTGTTATCATCTAGTAAAGTTGTCAATTGAAGTTGTGAAGATGCTTTCATTTCTCATAACTATGGTTAAAGATAGTTTCTCACTAATGTTCACCATTCTCAAAGCATCATGATAAAGTTTGAGGAAAATCTCATAATAAGAAGTCACCAATCTCATATGTCCAAGTTTCTTATTCTCTTAGTTAAATCTCTAGTTAGGATAATCTTATAGTAAAGTAGTTGTGGTTCTAAAGTTCTAGTAGTTTTACTTAGTAGTGTTTTAAACAAAACTCAACTCAAACCCCCCCCCCCCCTTGTTTACATTGCTTTTATATATGTATATGTATATATATTCTACAAGATATACATAGAAATAACCTTTTCCCTGTGGAACGAACCTTACTTACCATTGTACACTTAATAGTGTGGAAAGGTAGTAAGTGAAGTATAAATTGTATATTTGAGAGGTACGGCGACGACCTCCCAAATTTTGGCGCCGCTGCCGGGGACTAGGTGTATTTTTTATGTGTATATTGTAGTTTTATTTCTAATTTATCTTTCTTTTTAGGTTCTATTTTGGTTTGGAACCCTATTGCTCTAGCTCTTGGTGCATGGTTCTTACACGATCCTCGAACCAAGACCCTTTGCAATACGATTCCGAGCTAGTAAGAAGTCTCCGCCAACTTAGGAGGCAAGTGCAAGAGTCACTAGCATCTAATCCTTTCTCCCTTGAAAGTGAATCACTACCTTTCAACATGGCGGACGATGAAGAGGATTCCGGCCAAAACCCTCCCCGTAACCAATTCTACAACCCTTTCCAAAACCCTAACCCTTCTCCTACCAACATTTCTATGAGAGAGTACATGTCCCCCAACTATGAGCAACAACAATCAAGCATTGTTTACCCGAACTCTCAATACGAAATCAAGACGGGAGTGATAAATTTGCTTCCAACTTTCCATGGTAGAGAAGTGGATGATCCTAATGACTTCCTTGAGGCTTTTCATAGGGTGTGTAGTAGTTTGAAACCTTCCGAGATGAGTGTGGATGAGTTCAAGTTGAAAACCTTCACCTTCACCTTGAAGGATAAGGCCGCTAAATGGTTAAGCCGTTTACCTTCATCATCAATCACTACATGGCCACAATTGAAGAAAAAGTTCCTTGACAAATACTTTCCTCCCTCTAAGTCCTCGGTTTTGATACAAGCCATTAGCAACATCACTCAAGACGAGGATGAGACGTTGTATGAGTATTGGGAAAGATTCCAAACTCTTCTCTCAAGTTGTCCGTACCATAGCTTCACCGAACCTCAATTGGTGTGTTTCTATTACAATGGTTTGAACGATAGAGAAACCGAGTTGATAAATCGGTCTTGCTATGGCTCCATTGCAAACCTTGGCTCTTCCGATGCCATGATGCTATTTGAGCAACTAGCCGAAGGGTGCAAACCAAAGAGAGACCGGAGACTACGAGTGGGTAACTCCGGTGGGAACAATGATGGATCTCGTCAAGATATCAAGGAGCTTACGGCTTTGATGAAAGGTTTCATGATGGGAAATAGCTCCGGAGGAAACACGGGGAACCAACCACGGCAACAAGTGATGACGTGTGGGATTTGTGCTTCGAACCATCCCACCGAATCTTGTCCTCAAGCAAACGAGGATTATAACGAGGAAGTCAATGCCATGGGGGTCTATGGTGGAAACCAAGGTTTTAGAGGTGATCAAGGAGGAAACCAAGGTTTTAGGGGCTACCAAGGAGGACGAGGCTACCAAGGTGGTAGGGGTTTTCAAGGTGGACAAGGCCAAGGGGGTGATAGGGGTAACCAAAGGAAGTATGATCCTTTTGCTCAACACTACAACCCCGGAACTAGAGATCACCCCAACTTTCGGTGGAGAGATGAACCGACGGGACAACAAGGCCAACAAGGTGGCTACCAAGGGGGTTATCAAGGTCAAGGTGGTAAATATTTTGATAGGCAAAGGGGGCAAAATGATCAAGGGTACCAAGGGGACCAAAGCCACCAAACTCAAGGGTACCAAGGTTACCAAAACCAAGGATACCAAGATTATGGCTATCAAGGATACCAAGATCATCAAAACCCTCAATATCACCCTCAACCACAACAATACCAAAGGAACCAAGGTCAAGGCCGTTTCAATAACCGTGCCCCTCAAAATGCCCATCCGAGGTTGGAAGATAAATCTCACAATCAAGGTGAAAGCTCGGACCAATTTCCACAAGATGCTCGACTCAAGAGCATTGAGGTGCAAATGAGTCAAATGGCCACTGTCTTGGGAAAGTTGGAAGCACAAAACTCCGGGAAACTACCCGCGCAAACGGAGTTAAATCCAAGGCCTCATGCGAGTGCCATGACCTTGAAAAGTGGTAAACAAGCTCTTGAACCCGAGGTGGTTGTGAAAAAGGCCCCCAAGAGAGGCTTTGTGAAGAAGAGCTTAGCCAATGACGAGGTTGAGGCGACCTTGGCCGACGAAGAAGTTATTCTTGAGGAGCTAGCCAAAGAAAAAGGTGAGGCCGAGGTTGAGAATGAGAAAGAACCCATTGATGAGGAGCATGTAGAGACATCCTCTCATATTGAACCAATGTCACCTCCATTCTCACCTCTTCACAAGAAAACTAGGGTGGACACTACCTTTGATGTGGAAGCACCATTTCCCGAAGCCTTGAAGCATACTCGCAAAAAGGAGATGGACAAAGAAGCTTTCGAAGTCCTTCGAAAGTGTGAGGTAAACATTCCTTTGCTCGATGCTATTGATCAAGTTCCTAGATATTCTAAGTTCTTGAAGGAATTATGTGTGAACCATCGTCAACAAAGATCTAAGCATGTTAAAAATGAAAAAATCAATGAACATGTGTCGGCTTTGTTTCAAGATAAAATGCCTACTAAATGTAGTGATCCGGGCATGTTTACAATTCCTTGCATCTTAGGGAACACTTACTTTCCTAGAGCCATGCTAGATCTAGGTGCATCCATAAATGTCATTCCATATACATTGTATGAATCATTGAATCTTGGCACTTTGCATAAAACCGGCGTGGTGATCCAACTTGCCGACCGCTCTAATGCATACCCTAAGGGTATTGTTGAAGATGTCTTGGTGAAAGTCGACAAGTTGGTGTTCCCGGCCGATTTTTACGTTCTTGACATGGAACATGATAAATTTGCTACCCCTATTTTGTTAGGGCGTCCATTTTTGAAAACGTCAAGAACTATCATAGATGTGCATAGTGGTAGGCTTACCATGGAATTTGATGAGGATAAAATAGAGTTCAACATTTATGGTGCAATGAAATACGATGATGAGGAAACTTCTTGCAATGCTATTGATGTGATTGAGCCTTATGTGCAAAAAGTTTATGAAAATGATATTGATGATCCCTTGTTAAATGCTTTAGCCAATAGTTTACACACAAGTAATGTTCATACATATGCTTTGAGTGCTAACTTGAAGGAAAACATTTTTGAGCTAGATACCTTTGAGGAACTTTCTCTTGATGCACCAATTTTAGACCTTGAGGTATTGAAGGGCTCGGGCAACCGACCATCTTTCAATAAACCTCCGGTGGTGGAGTTGAAACCACTACCCGAGAATCTAAAATATGCATTCCTTGGTGGTGGTGAGAAATTGCCGGTGATCATCTCCAACAAGCTCACCAAGGAACAAGAGGAAAGGTTGATGAAAGTGCTCCAAGATCATAAGGAGGCCATTGGGTGGACCATTGCCGACATCAAAGGTATGAGTCCAAGTACTTGCATGCACCGTATACTATTGGAGGATGATGCTAAACCCGTCCGACAACCTCAAAGGCGTTTGAACCCTCCAATGATGGAGGTAGTAAAAGCCGAGGTGCTTAAATTGTTGGACGCGGGAATGATCTATCCAATCTCTGATAGTAAGTGGGTAAGCCCAACGCAAGTAGTGCCAAAGAAAACCGGAGTGACCGTAGTGGAGAATAGCCATGGCGAATTGATTCCCACTCGTGTCCAAAATGGATGGCGTGTTTGCATTGATTACCGAAGGTTAAATGCGGTAACAAGGAAAGACCATTTCCCTTTGCCATTTATTGATCAAATGCTTAACCGGCTTGCAGGCCACTCTTTCTATTGTTTTCTTGATGGCTATTCAGGGTACTTTCAGGTTGCCATTGCACCAGAGGATCAAGAAAAGACAACCTTCACATGTCCCTTTGGCACCTTTGCATATCGACGCATGCCTTTTGGCCTTTGCAATGCGCCAGCCACATTCCAAAGGTGTATGGTTAGCATTTTTTCAGAATATCTTGAGAAGTTTGTAGAGGTTTTCATGGATGACTTTACTGTTCATGGAAACTCTTTTGACAATTGCTTAATTCATTTGTCATTAGTCCTAAAAACTTGCATTGATAAAAACCTTGTGCTTAATTCTGAGAAATGTCATTTTATGGTAGAAAAGGGCATTGTGTTAGGGCATGAAGTGTCATCTAAGGGTATTGAAGTAGACAAAGCAAAAATTGATATCATCCAATCTCTTCCTTACCCTACTTGTGTGCGTGATGTGAGGTCTTTTCTTGGCCACGCGGGTTTCTACCGCCGTTTCATAAAAGACTTTTCAAAAATTTCTTCCCCTTTATGTAGATTGTTGCAAAAGGATGTGGAATTTGTGGTAGATGAAGGTTGTAAAAGGGCATTTGATTGTTTAAAGTCTATGCTAGTGTCGGCCCCTATTATACAACCTCCAAATTGGTCCCTTCCATTTGAGATCATGTGTGATGCAAGTGACTACGCCGTTGGTGCGGTGCTAGGTCAAAGGGTGGGGAAAATTCCCCATGCCATCTATTATGCATCTATGACTCTCAATGATGCTCAAAGGAACTACACCACAACTGAAAAGGAATTGCTAGCGGTAGTCTTTTCTTTAGAAAAGTTTAGGCCATATTTGCTTGGTACAAAGATCATTGTTTTCACTGACCATGCAGCTCTTCGTTACTTGATGACGAAGAAAGAAGCAAAGCCTAGGTTGCTCCGATGGATCTTACTCTTGAGCGAGTTCGACTTGGAGGTCAAGGACAAGAAAGGAGCTGAAAATCTAGTGGCCGACCATTTGAGCCGATTGGTGCCCAATGAGGAGTTTGGGGCCAAAGCATTGAAGGAGCATCTTCACGAAGAGTTCCCCGACGAGCAATTATTTGCTCTTGGTGTTTCTCTTCCATGGTATGCCAACCTTGTGAATTTCCTTGTCACAAGTAAGTGCCCTTCTCACTTCACAAAAGCACAAAAGGATAAGCTAAAGCATGATGCTAGGTTTTATGTGTGGGATGATCCCTATGTATGGAAACATTGTGCCGACCAAGTGATTAGGAGATGCATTCCTAATAATGAAACAAACTCAATCCTTGCTTTTTGCCATTCGTATGCATGTGGTGGTCACTTTGGTGCTAGGCGAACCGCTAGGAAAGTGCTAGATTGTGGTTTCTATTGGCCTAGCTTAAATAAAGATGCATACACATTTTGCAAGTCTTGTGATAAATGCCAAAGAGTAGGAAACATCTCTTCTAGGAATGAAATGCCCCAACATTGTCCTCTATATTGTGAACTTTTTGATGTTTGGGGAATGGATTTTATGGGACCTTTCCCTACTTTCTTTGGTTTCAAATATATCTTGCTTGCGGTTGATTATGTGTCCAAGTGGGTTGAAGCAATCCCCACTCGTACTGATGATTCTAAAGTGGTTGCAGAGTTCATCAAATCCCACATCTTCTCTAGGTTCGGGGTACCCCGAGCTTTGATTAGTGATCGAGGCACTCACTTTTGCAATAGAACCATTGCCGCATTGTTGAAAAAATATGGGGTAAATCACAAAACTTCCACCGCCTATCACCCACAAACGAATGGACAAGCCGAAGTTTCCAATAGGGAAATCAAGTCCATCCTTGAGAAAACGGTTAGGCCGACTCGCAAGGATTGGAGTACTCGGTTGGATGATGGATTGTGGGCATATAGGACGGCTTATAAGACTCCAATTGGTATGTCTCCATACCGATTAGTCTTTGGAAAGCCGTGTCATTTACCGGTGGAGTTAGCACACAAAGCCTATTGGGCAATCACAAGGTTCAACTTGAACTTGGACGAGGCCGGGAATGAAAGGAAGCTTCAATTGCAAGAGCTTGAGGAAATCCGGAATGAGTCCTATGAGAACGCGGCCATTTACAAGGAGAAGACGAAGGCATGGCATGACAAGATGATAATTAGGAAAACTTTTGAGGTAGGTCAAAAAGTTCTTCTATTTCAATCACGTCTTCGGTTGTTTCCAGGCAAACTGCGTTCTCGGTGGACTGGACCGTTTGTAGTTGTGAAGGTTTTCCCTCATGGAGCAGTGGAGATCCAAAGCGGCGAGGATGCCAAAATCATCAAGGTCAACGGCCAAAGGTTGAAACCGTATTACGAGGGTTTCAAATCGGAGATCCTAGAGGACATGTCTCTAGGCAACCCGGCCTACGAGTGACCTTTACCATGGAGGTACATCGTGCCGACGATGTTAAATAAACGAGTTTTGATGCTTTAAAAAGCATTTCGTCGAACAATTTCAACATTTGGAACATTACTTTCTTTATATTTATTTGCTATGTACATTTCATTAAACTTGTAATTCGAACATTATGCTAGTTTTTATGTTGTTTTTGTAGAAATAGGTTTGAAGTGGTGCAAAGCGAAAAACACCAAGGGGCCATTCCTCGCGGTCCGCGAATTCATCGCGCGGACCGCGACCGAAGGTTTCGCGGACCGCGGCCGAGAACGCGCGAACCGCGACAATACCTCGCGGTCCGCGGCCGAGGTCTCGCGACCCGCGAGCGAAACCTGGATCTCCAAGAAATCCCTGCCACAAAAACGACGTTTCTCGCGGTCCGCGGCTTGGTCGCGCGGACCGCGACACTGTGCACGCGGTCCGCGGTTTCATCGCGCGGACCGCGACGTTTTGCCGAGCGCGGCACGCGATTTCATCGCGCGCGCCTCGCCGAGCTTCAGCGGACGCGCGGCCCGCGACGGAACCCGCGCGCGCCGCGTCGTTATCTCGCGGTTCGCGACGAAAACCGCGCGACCCGCGAAAAAAACAGGGGATTTCCAGGAAATCCCTGGAACAAAAATGCCAATTTTCGCGGCCCGCGACTTGATCGCGCGGACCGCGAAACTATGCTCGCGGTCCGCGGTTTCATCGCGCGGACCGCGCCGAGGTTCGCCGAAGTTTGCCGAGGTTTTACGCGCGGTGCGCGCGCGCGCACCGCGCCGAGGTCCAGCGCGCGCGACCCGCGACGGAGCGCGCGCAACCCGCGACGGGATTCTGCGCGCGCCGCGACGGTCTCCGCGCACCGCGCCGAGTTTTCGCGCGCGCACCTCAACGGTCTTCAGCGCGCGGCCTGCGAAGAATCCCGCGCGACCCGCGAAACCATGCCGAGTTTTCTGAAAATCCCTGGAACAAATTGGACCATTTTCGCGGCCCGCGAAGACGGGGCGCGGCCCGCGACGGAGTTTCGCGGCCCGCCAAGTTCTGCTCGCGAACCGCGAGAGTTCGAGCACTACTTCTTCCCCATTTTCTTCTATCTTTTTTCTTCTCCTTCCTTCCTATTCCCTCTCGATCCAAAAACCACTTTTCCGGCCACCTTCTCCAATCCTCCATTCCGGCGGGTGTTGAACCAATTTCTTCCACCCAAATCAATCCCCCAAGCTTTCCCAACAAAACCCACAAAAAAAATCCACATCCAAAACACCATCTTTTAACCCACATTGCCGAATTCCCACCGGAAAGCTCTTCACTCCGATTCGCCGGCCTCCGGCGACTTTTGTTCCAAACCAACTACCCAAAAACCTTCCCTCCACAACCCTTAACCTTTTCCCAATCCCAAATTCCAAATTCCAACTCCCAATCAAATACCCCCAAATCTTATGAACCCTAATTTTTGGATTCTTTGATTTGGTGGTGTTTTGATCAAATTGATGATATACTTAAGCTACATTGCTACCAAAGGCTTCAATTGACGGTACCCTACTGAATTTATTTCAATTTTGGGTGATTTAGGGCTTGCCGCCAATAGGTTTTCATTGAAATTTCAAGGGCTTGCCGCCTTTAGTTATAAACTGAGCTTTATTAGTAGGGGCTTGCCGCCTTGTAGCTAGTATAGTTGTGCTGGACTGTTGTTGAGTAGAATTTGATAATGGCACCGAGAAAAAGGTCTCGCCGAGGGGAAGCCTCTAGTTCCCATGAACCTGTGATTCCCGAATCACCCCCTCGCCAACCTAGCCCTCCCCCTGCAGAAAACCTGCCTCCTATAGACCTTATGGGACTGCAAGGTTTAGATGAGGATGCCCAACAATGGTGGAGAAAGTTAATTGGGAATGGGAAGCGAACAATCATGGAGACGAAGTTCTTGTCCTCTGAGCTACTTCAGGAGCTGGGTTTGCAGCAACCAGTTCTATTTTTATTGGATCGCGTTGGCATGAGAGGATTCATTGATCGGTCGGCACCGACCTATACCCGCTATACATTTGAGTTCTTATCCACTCTAGCCAAGCACTATGACGAGGACCATGACATGCATTACATCACCTTCAGGTTGAATGATGTGGACCGCCGGATGACCTATGATGAGATCCAAGATGCTTTTGGGTTCCAATATGCAGGGGGATACAAGAATCCAAAAGAAACTAACCCGGACGGATTTGATCTAACTTACTTTTGGAATTGCTTGTCTGGATTTCCCAACATCACAGGCACTACAAAGAATAACCACATCATACATCCAGCTGTTCGTATGGTGCACAAGCTCCTAGTGATGACGATCTTCTGCCAAGGAGAGTTGACGCACATTACTAAGGAGCAGGTCCAATGCCTTTGGACCATGTGCTGGGGACCAGAACACCCTTGTTGGGTGGACCTTTTTGTGCAGAAATGTCTGGAGGCCTCTGCGAAGACCAAGGGAAAGATACCACAGGGGGGTATGATTTCACTTCTGGCAGCTTATCTGAACATCCACCTACCTCCAGACATTCAGGCAATAGGCAAGACAGCCGAGAGAGCTCACCAGTTTTACTCCATTGCTTCTTTGGAGTTCACTAATGTCTTGGCCATGCACAAATATCCTCCTCCTAGATTCATTTGGCTAGTAGCCAAGAATCAGCACATGTACCTGCCGAATCCAGAGGCTGTACAACTGACTGGGCGCACCCGCATAGAGGATCTCACCTTGCCAACCCAGATCACAGTTCCTGCACCTACCATTGCCCTTGCCAGGATAGAGGCACCTCCGGAGCATGGAGAGCAGTACGCTCCTCCACATCATGAGGCTCAATATGTCACTCAGCAGCAGTTTCGAGCATATACTGAGAGGTACGAGGATGATATGGCAGTGATGTTCGCCATGCTGGCATCCATGCACCCACAGGGACCAGGAGCATTTGACTATGAGGGCCATCGCAGATCGCGAGCTCAGCGCCGTCGCGACGGTTCCGGCCCCTCGCAGTGAGTATATCCTACACTCTTTCTTACACTATGATTTTCATTGATATATTTAAACATTGAGGGCAATGTTTAGACTGAGTGTGGGGGAGAGGTGTAGGACTTTTGTTACTGCTTTTGTTGCTGTTTTTGCTGTTATTTTACTACTGTATTTTTTTATAAAAAAAAAAACAGCCCGGATGGTTCCAAAAATACGAGAGAATCAGGCAAAAAAAAACAAAAAAAAAAAAAAAAAAATTTCTTTTCTCTTGTTTAAATATGTAAAGCTCTCAAATGTTATGTGCTTAATTATGTAGAGTATACACTTGGATCTTAATCGTCCTTTCTCGAGGACGAGAAAGGTTCAAGTGTGGGGGATTTTGATAGACCCTAGATATACTCTTATTTTGTAACATTTGAGAGCTGTTTTAGATAGTATTTTGTAGATTTATATTAGACTTTTAGACCGAATCATTCATAGTGGTTTGAAATTGAAGACGTGCATTTTGATCTTGAATTGCACTTGCGATGGAGTTGAATGATTTGAAGACCTTCTATGACTGTCCTGACCGCGATTGATACATTGAAGAACCGGTCGTAGAAGTGGCGTGAAGGCACACTCTCGCAGGCCGCGAACCCTAGGTCGCGAACCGCGAGGGTGTGTGTTGCTGTTTTGAAGATGCCGAGTTTCGCGAGCCGCGAGGACCAGACGCGAACCGCGAGAGCCAGACGCGCGCGGGGCGCGAGACTCCGGTCGCGAACCGCGCTAACCAGCACGAGGACCGCCGAGGCACAGACGCGCGGGGCGCGAACCTTCGGCCGCGACTCGCGAGGACCAGACGTGCGCGAGGCGCGAACCTTCGGCCGCGACTCGCGAGGACCATGCCGAGACACGGGCGCGCGCGGGCGCGAGACACGGGCGCGAGACACGGGCGCGAGACACGGGCGCGCGCACCACGCCGAGACCGAGACACGGGCGCGCGGGGCGCGAATCCTCGGCCGCGAGCCCGGCTCGCGGTCCGCGAAGGATTTCGCGCGACCCGCGAAGGCCCTGCAAGTGGCATTTTATTTTATTTTATTTTTGTTAATTTTTAAAGTATAAATAGAACTTATCCTCATTGTTGGAGGGATCGGATTTTTACAGAGGAAACTCCATTTTCCTTCACTTTTCTTCCCATTTTGATCTTTGAATTCACTATGGTTTGTTGTATTAATTATGGTTATGATTATCTAATTATGGTTGTAGGCTAAAACCCTTCTTGGATATATGTGATTGGACTTCTTGTTATGGATTGAGAACATGATTTATGAAGCTTAGGAATGGTGATTTGCTCTTGAATGATCATAATTTATATGTGTGTTTGATGCTTGAAATGATTAGGAATGATTTCCTAGTGATAGATAGGTGTTGGATATGTGTTAGATATTGCTTTTCCATGGTTAGAATGTTATCATTCTTTCTATGTAGGAGTAGTAAATTAGGGATTGAATGCATGTTGTTATCAATTGTATTTGTTCTTAAGATCATTCATTAGCATTGTACCTATGTCAAGTTTGTTATCAAATTGCATGGGTAGGATTGAGAAACATCTAATTAGAATTAATATTGATTCAATTGAACTAGTTGTTATCATCTAGTAAAGTTGTCAATTGAAGTTGTGAAGATGCTTTCATTTCTCATAACTATGGTTAAAGATAGTTTCTCACTAATGTTCACCATTCTCAAAGCATCATGATAAAGTTTGAGGAAAATCTCATAATAAGAAGTCACCAATCTCATATGTCCAAGTTTCTTATTCTCTTAGTTAAATCTCTAGTTAGGATAATCTTATAGTAAAGTAGTTGTGGTTCTAAAGTTCTAGTAGTTTTACTTAGTAGTGTTTTAAACAAAACTCAACTCAAACCCCCCCCCCCCTTGTTTACATTGCTTTTATATATGTATATGTATATATATTCTACAAGATATACATAGAAATAACCTTTTCCCTGTGGAACGAACCTTACTTACCATTGTACACTTAATAGTGTGGAAAGGTAGTAAGTGAAGTATAAATTGTATATTTGAGAGGTACGGCGACGACCTCTCAGTTATAATCTGTAACAATATGTAAATGAATTAACAAAGCTATGAAACACATGAACAAATCCATTAAACACATGAACTATCATTCGTCCTACCATGGAAGGACGGTCTCACCCAAGACCTTCTCTTCCGCAAAATATATTATCATCAAAAATCCTTGCTTGTACCAATTCATGGTGTACTTAGCCCTTCCACGCATATGTTAAATCAACAAAAGAAAGGTTAAAAAATGGAAAATTCATCGAGCAAAATTAATAATTGTAGATGAAAAGCTCGAAGGGTCAATTTCTATATAAGCATATCAAAAACAAAAATAATTGGAGATCTGAGAATGAAATTAAGAGTTAAGATTACAATGGAGAATGAAAAACGGGAGAACTGAGAGCAAAAATTTAGGGGCCAAAAAGACAAGAACTTTCTCTCTCTAAGGAAAGCTCTGCCTTCTCTCTAAAGAAGTAACTTCACGCGCCCCTCTTTTACCACACTATTCATCCGACAAGAGCCTGAAACATAACTGTTCATACTCACAACGGTAACAAACGGTCACAATCGGGCTTTTCCCATGGCGGAACCACCGCTTCGGCGTGGTGAAACCGGTGTCGGAAAGTCCTATCTTAGAGCTCTCGTTCCAAAACATCCCCCTCTGTACCCCTCTCTTCCGTCTAACCCCGAAATCAAACCGATAGCACATCGGGTCAACGGCAAGGTGGCCTGTATTTATGCGAAGGAGGATGTACAAAATTTCGCCGCCCATTACAGGAATGCTTTGATCGGAAAATTCAAAAATGGTCGGCCAAACATGGAAGAGGTGCAGAAGGAATTCAAGCTACTTGGTTTTTCCGGTAAGCACCAAATCGGATCTCTAGACTATCGTCACATCTTGATTCGTTTGCAAAACTTAGAGGATTTTCAAAATCTATGGCTTAAATCAGTGTGTTCGATTGGGGGTTTTCCTATGAAGATACTAAAATGGACCCCAGAATTCTCTACTCAGAGAGAATCTTCTATTGTCCCAATCTGGGTTACCATACATAATGCTCCTATTCAGTTCTACAATCTCTCTGCTATTCGTGATTTCGCGAATCGAATTGGAGCATACCTTAGAATGGATTTAGCTACTAGTACCCTCTCCAGACCTTCAGCCATTAAGTTTTGTGTTGAAATGGATTTACTGGAGGAATGGGCTGACTCTATGGTTATTGGAGATCCTGACAGTGCAGTGGAATGTGATACAGAGTATCATCAGATCCCCCACTACTGCTCGCATTGCCGTAGGATAGGCCACAAGGATGCAAACTGTGGTGCTCTTCATCCTGAACTTAAGAAACCAGCAAAGAAGCAGCACCAACCATTTGTAGCTCAACAACTCACTGATGCCAAACAGACCACCAAAAATCAGAAGTTTGCAAAAAACAAAAAGCCTCAGAAGGTGTGGCAACAGGTGGAATCAGCTCATCAACACTCATCAGGCTTATCTCATCATCAGAAGGATGAGATTGAGATTCATCATGCCTGTCCTCAGTCTGAACCTTCAGGGAGTAAAGAAATCTTCTCAGATGCCCTTTCAGTGGTCAGTGATTGTGAAGAAATTTCACTCACTCCCAAGGTCACTAAGAAGGACACTCACCAAGCCCACAGAAAACAACACAAAGTGATACGAATATGGTATCAAATATCATAAAATAATTAGTTAGATTTTTTCCTTACCAAGCTTTAGAGTTTTTCCTAAAATGGTGTTTTAATCTTAGTAAGATTATATTTATTTTCCTTATAGTTGTAGGAGTTGATTATTATTTTCTTAGATTATTGGTAGGATTAGGAATTTTATTAGGGTTATAAATATTGCTCTTCTCATTGTAATATACAGACTTTGAGACTTTGATAATAAAATTACGTTGATTGTTGAACGGTGGTTCGTCATCAGATTGAAGCTTTGGACTGTGTGTTCAATTCTAAGACTCGGTTGCAGTCGCCCCAGGGACGGTGGTTCTTGGTTCTCCAGGTAATTATTTGACGGTTGTTAGGTAATTATCATATCCCAGGTAATTATTTGACGACTGTTGAATAATTATCATATCAAGTTCGTGTTTATTTTGCAAGTCCGTGTTCCTAAGTGATTTACGTGAAAATTTCACATCAATTTGGTATCAGACCCCAGTTTTCATGAATTCTTATTCGTGAACGATCATGAAGAGGAGTACTAGAGATCTGCAAAAACGTCTAGATGCGGTGGAGAAAAACTTGGTTAAGGTTGTAGAGCATTTACAGACGATTCCTAAGTATCGACATGTCATGCCTAAACTAATCTGTGATGGTTGTTTCGATTTCAATGGTAAGATTCTTCAGCCCAACCGTACTATAAAGAAGGATGACCATGGATTACAGTCGGATGTACCAGAATATGTAAACAAGGATGATCAAGAAAGTTTGGTAGTTCGAAGGGATTCGCCTACTATACAGGTAGCACATGAAGAAGAACACCAAGAACAGCTATTTCACGGTCGTTGTTTGATTGAAGGAAAAGTGTGCAAACTGGTAATAGATGGTGGAAGTTGTTCAGATTTGGTCTCTAGCACAGTTATAGAGAAGTTGAACCTACCTATTCAAGACCATCCAGAACCCTACAGACTTCGTTGGCTAAGCGATGGCGATGAAGTAAAAGTTACTCAACAAGCTTTTATCCAATTAAAAATGGGTGGATATGAGGATGAGATTTTGTGTGATGTTGTACCTATGGATGAGTGTCATGTTTTGTTGGGACGTCCATGGCAGCTTATTCGTGAAGTTCTACACTATGAGAGGTCCAATGAATACGTGATTACGAAAGGGAACAAAAGATTTAAGCTTATTCCTTTGTCACATCCCGAAGTAACTATCACAAAATACACTGCTCAGAAACAATCTTTATTAGTCAGTGAGAAAAAAGTTGGCAAAGAGCTTGATAGTGTGTGTAGTTCTATGGTGAAATCGTCGTTGGAGGAATTTAACGATGTGTTTTCCAAAGAACTGTCAGGTTTATCTTCTGATAGGGGAATTGAGCAACAAACTGATCTTGTTTCTAAAATACCTTTGCATAACCAATTTCCTTATGACGTTGATGATGGTGTTTATGTTAGCAATGACAATCAAATAAGTTCTCCGATAATTGATGATATGGATTGCGATGAACGACAAGTACTTGACCCTGATACTAGTCATGATGATGTTGTTCATAATGATGGAGATGGAAATATCGATGATGATGATGATGTTGAGATCTACCTTGACCTTTCAGTATTTAATGTTCATGATGATAGTATTAAAGAAGAGCATCTTGAAGGAAGTCGTGAAGTATCAATATTTGATATTGGTGCAGGGAATGAAGTTAGAGAGAGAGCTCCAGTTGTTCATTTTCAATATGAAGGTGCTGAGAAAGAGATTGTTCCTTTAAGAGATAAAGATGAACCTCAGAATATGCATATTCTCTTTGATAAAGGATCATTAAGAGGCAGAATCCGAGGCAGAATTTATTCAAATCCAGGAAGAACAATACAAGCTGGAATTGGTAGAAACAAGCACGTGGCATTTTCAATCTATGGAAGTCATTTACTTATACTGCTTGGAGATGGAGAATTTCAAGAATTGAGGACAATTCTTTCCGAAGAAGGGGAGTATGATACGAATATGGTATCAAATATCATAAAATAATTAGTTAGATTTTTTCCTTACCAAGCTTTAGAGTTTTTCCTAAAATGGTGTTTTAATCTTAGTAAGATTATATTTATTTTCCTTATAGTTGTAGGAGTTGATTATTATTTTCTTAGATTATTGGTAGGATTAGGAATTTTATTAGGGTTATAAATATTGCTCTTCTCATTGTAATATACAGACTTTGAGACTTTGATAATAAAATTACGTTGATTGTTGAACGGTGGTTCGTCATCAGATTGAAGCTTTGGACTGTGTGTTCAATTCTAAGACTCGGTTGCAGTCGCCCCAGGGACGGTGGTTCTTGGTTCTCCAGGTAATTATTTGACGGTTGTTAGGTAATTATCATATCCCAGGTAATTATTTGACGACTGTTGAATAATTATCATATCAAGTTCGTGTTTATTTTGCAAGTCCGTGTTCCTAAGTGATTTACGTGAAAATTTCACATCACAAAGTCAAAGGCTTGCTGGAGTCTCCTGTTATATCCTTTTATTCTCATGATGACATTCTTTCTCCCTCTCAGATTGTGATTCCTAATGTTTCAGAGTGGAAAAAGTATAATAAGAAATCACACTATAAATTACCAAGTCTTGCAATTGTTCCTTACCAACCACCCATGGAAATCTCAAACAGTTTTCAGGTGCTGCAGGAAGAATTTGAAGATATTGATCTAACAGAGAGTGATACTGAATGGAAAGATGCAGAATCAAAGGACACTCCCTCAGGTATTTCCACTCCCTCAACTATTTTAACTCATTTCCATGCTCAGCCAAATAAGAGATTAAGAAAAAACATCTTGACAGATGGATTTACTGTAGAGGGCTGGCTTAGATCTTCACAAAAAACCAAAAATATTTCATTATGATTATGCATCAAAATATAGCTAATATCATGGTATGGAATATTAGAGGTTATGGTACTTCACTAAAAAGGCTAAAAATATTGCTTAGGATTCATAAAGTTGACTGCCTATGCATTATTGAACCTATGCATGATGAATGTGATATTATTAACTTGCAATTTCAGTTACAATTTCAAAATTCACTTTGTGCTTCAGAAGCAAAAATATGGATTTTTTGGAACAATCAAATGAAGTTGCAAGTTCAATCCCAGTCTGATCAATTTGTACATAGTCTTATAACTGACACTGCTAGCTCTAAGTCTCTTAACTGTATTTTTGTATATGCTAAAGTACTTAGGAGTCTTAGAAGGCCCCTGTGGCAGGACTTGGTAGCACTACCACTCTCTCCAATGATTTTCATTGGAGATTTCAATACTGTATCATCAGTATTGGAACATAAAGGAAGCCATGCTCCTCCCTTAGGCAGCATAAAGGAGTTTAACTCCTTTATAGATACCCTAGAGCTCTTAGAAATCCCAACTGTTGGAAATAATTTTACCTGGACAAATAACAGATCCAAATCAGAAAGACTTCTTCAAAGGTTGGACAGAGGTCTTGGGAATATAGAGTTTCACTCCTTATTCCCTCATAGCTCTATTCAAGTTTTGAATAGAGCTACTTCTGACCATAACCCACTGATGCTTAAAATCCAGACTTCTGAACTACAAATGCCAAAACCATTTAGGTTTCAGCAAATGTGGCTCAAAAGGGTAGAATTCACAACATTGGTTACTGATAGCTGGAACCAATATTGTGGAGAAACTGGTATGAGAAGAATAGTCTCCAAACTTAAAAGATTGAAACCTGTTATTAGAGGCTGGAATAAAGAGGTATTTGGAGATGTCCATAAAAATATCCAGTTAGCTGAAAATAGGGTGGCTCTATGTGAGGAAACTTATCAGGTCACTGGAGAAGATCAGGACCTTCTTGAACTTAATAAACAGAAAGCCATCTTGGCAAGATCACAGTGTGAACTCACCACTTTCTGGAAACAGAAAGCCAACCTGAAGTGGTTGGGTGAAGGGGATGCCAATACAAAATACTTCCAGAATTCTGTAAAGGAGAGGAGATGTAGAATACAGATTAATAAAATCCAGGATACAGAAGGAAATTGGATTTCAAATCCAGAGTTGATTCAGGAGGAAGCTTCTCAATTTTTTGAGAAGCTCCTTAATGAAGAAGAAAACTCAAACAACACAGGAATGTATCTTGGACATTTTATGGAAGTTATCCCCAAAGTAGTTACTGAGGAGGAAAATGAAGAACTTCTAAGAACAGTGACTATGGAGGAACTCAAATATGTTGTCTTTGATTTGAATAAAAATGGAGCTCCTGGAGCTGATGGCTTCTCGGGTCATTTTTTTCACCCAATTTTGGGAGTTAATCAAAAAAGACCTTCTGGATTCAGTTAAGGAATTTATGAGGGGTGACAGCTGATGTGAATTTTCCACGGAATAAAACAAAAACGAATCGGATATGATAATTATTCAACAGTCGTCAAATAATTACCTGGGATATGATAATTACTTAACAACCGTCAAATAATTACCTGGAAAACCACGAACCACCGTCCCTGGGCGACTGCAACCGAGTCTTAAAATTGAACACACAGCTCAAAGTCGAAATTCCCGAAATCTCTTGTATTAATCTTAAAGTCTCAAAATCTGTCTATTACAATGACAAGAGCAATATTTATAACCCTAATAAAATTCCTAATCCTACCAATAATCAGAAAATAATAATCAACTCCTACAACTATAAGGAAAATAAATATAATCTTACTAAGATTAAAACACCATTTTAGGAAAAACTCTAAAGCTTGGTAAGGAAAAAATCTAACTAATTATTTTATGATATTTGATACCATATTCGTATCATACTCCCCTTCTTCGGAAAGAATTGTCCTCAATTCTTGAAATTCTCCATCTCCAAGCAGTATAAGTAAATGACTTCCATAGATTGAAAATGCCACATACTTGTTTCTACCAATTCCAGCTTGTATTGTTCTTCCTGGATTTGAATGAATTATGCCTCGGATTCTGCCTCTTAATGATCCTTTATCAAAGAGAATATGCATATTCTGAGGTTCATCTTTATCTCTTAAAGGAACAATCTCTTTCTCAGCACCTTCATATTGAAAATGAACAACTGGAGCTCTCTCTCTAACTTCATTCTCTGCACCAATATCAAATATTGATACTTCACGACTTCCTTCAAGATGCTCTTCTTTAATACTATCATCATGAACATTAAAGACTGAAAGGTCAAGGTAGATCTCAACATCAACATTATCATCAATATTTCCATCTCCATCATTATCAACAACATCATCATGACTAGTATCAGGGTCAAGTACTTGTCGTTCATCGCAATCCATATCATCAATTATCGGAGAACTTATTTGATTGTCATTGCTAACATAAACACCATCATCAACGTCATAAGGAAATTGGTAATGCAAATGTATTTTAGAAACAAGATCAGTTTGTTGCTCAATTCCCCTATCAGAAGATAAACCTGTCACTTTTTTGGAAAACACATCATTAAATTCCTCCAACGACGATTTCACCATAGAACTACACGCACTATCAAGCTCTTTGCCAACTTTTTTCTCACTGACTAATAAAGATTGTTTCTGAGCAGTGTATTTTGTGATAGTTACTTCGGGATGTGACAAAGGAATCAACTTAAACGTTTTATTCCCTTTAGTAAACACGTATTCATTGGACCTCTCATAGTGTAGAACTTCACGAGTAATCTGCCATGGACATCCCAACAAAACATGACACTCCATAGGTACAACATCACACAAAATCTCATCCTCATATCCACCCATTTTTAATTGGATGAAAGCTTGTCGAGTAACTTCTATTTCTTCGCCATCGGTTAGCCAACGAAGTCTGTAGGGTTTTGGATGGTCTTGAATAGGTAGGTTCAACTTCTCTATAACTGTGCTAGAGACCAAATTTGCACAACTTCCGCCATCTATTACCAGTTTGCACACTTTTCCTTCAATCAAACAACGACCGTGAAATAGCTATTCTTGATGTTGTTCTTCATGTGCTACCTGTATAGTAGGCGAATCCCTTCGAACTACCAAACTTTCTTGATCAACGTTGTTTACGTATTCTGGTACATCCGACTGTAATCCATGGTCATCCTTCTTTATAGTACGGTTGGGCTGAAGAATATTACCATTGAAATCGAAACAACCATTACAGATTAGTTTAGGCATGACATGTCGATACTTAGGAATCGTCTGTAAATGCTCTACAACCTTAACCAAGTTTTTCTCCACCGCATCTAGACGTTTTTGCAGATCTCTACTCCTCTCCATGATTGTTCACGAATAAGAATTCATGAAAACTGGGCTCTGATACCAAATTGATATGAATTTTCCACGGAATAAAACAAAAACGAATCGGATATGATAATTATTCAACAGTCGTCAAATAATTACCTGGGATATGATAATTACTTAACAACCGTCAAATAATTACCTGGAAAACCACGAACCACCGTCCCTGGGCGACTGCAACCGAGTCTTAAAATTGAACACACAGCTCAAAGTCGAAATTCCCGAAATCTCTTGTATTAATCTTAAAGTCTCAAAATCTGTCTATTACAATGACAAGAGCAATATTTATAACCCTAATAAAATTCCTAATCCTACCAATAATCAGAAAATAATAATCAACTCCTACAACTATAAGGAAAATAAATATAATCTTACTAAGATTAAAACACCATTTTAGGAAAAACTCTAAAGCTTGGTAAGGAAAAAATCTAACTAATTATTTTATGATATTTGATACCATATTCGTATCATACTCCCCTTCTTCGGAAAGAATTGTCCTCAATTCTTGAAATTCTCCATCTCCAAGCAGTATAAGTAAATGACTTCCATAGATTGAAAATGCCACATACTTGTTTCTACCAATTCCAGCTTGTATTGTTCTTCCTGGATTTGAATGAATTATGCCTCGGATTCTGCCTCTTAATGATCCTTTATCAAAGAGAATATGCATATTCTGAGGTTCATCTTTATCTCTTAAAGGAACAATCTCTTTCTCAGCACCTTCATATTGAAAATGAACAACTGGAGCTCTCTCTCTAACTTCATTCTCTGCACCAATATCAAATATTGATACTTCACGACTTCCTTCAAGATGCTCTTCTTTAATACTATCATCATGAACATTAAAGACTGAAAGGTCAAGGTAGATCTCAACATCAACATTATCATCAATATTTCCATCTCCATCATTATCAACAACATCATCATGACTAGTATCAGGGTCAAGTACTTGTCGTTCATCGCAATCCATATCATCAATTATCGGAGAACTTATTTGATTGTCATTGCTAACATAAACACCATCATCAACGTCATAAGGAAATTGGTAATGCAAATGTATTTTAGAAACAAGATCAGTTTGTTGCTCAATTCCCCTATCAGAAGATAAACCTGTCACTTTTTTGGAAAACACATCATTAAATTCCTCCAACGACGATTTCACCATAGAACTACACGCACTATCAAGCTCTTTGCCAACTTTTTTCTCACTGACTAATAAAGATTGTTTCTGAGCAGTGTATTTTGTGATAGTTACTTCGGGATGTGACAAAGGAATCAACTTAAACGTTTTATTCCCTTTAGTAAACACGTATTCATTGGACCTCTCATAGTGTAGAACTTCACGAGTAATCTGCCATGGACATCCCAACAAAACATGACACTCCATAGGTACAACATCACACAAAATCTTATCCTCATATCCACCCATTTTTAATTGGATGAAAGCTTGTCGAGTAACTTCTATTTCTTCGCCATCGGTTAGCCAACGAAGTCTGTAGGGTTTTGGATGGTCTTGAATAGGTAGGTTCAACTTCTCTATAACTGTGCTAGAGACCAAATTTGCACAACTTCCGCCATCTATTACCAGTTTGCACACTTTTCCTTCAATCAAACAACGACCGTGAAATAGCTATTCTTGATGTTGTTCTTCATGTGCTACCTGTATAGTAGGCGAATCCCTTCGAACTACCAAACTTTCTTGATCAACGTTGTTTACGTATTCTGGTACATCCGACTGTAATCCATGGTCATCCTTCTTTATAGTACGGTTGGGCTGAAGAATATTACCATTGAAATCGAAACAACCATTACAGATTAGTTTAGGCATGACATGTCGATACTTAGGAATCGTCTGTAAATGCTCTACAACCTTAACCAAGTTTTTCTCCACCGCATCTAGACGTTTTTGCAGATCTCTACTCCTCTCCATGATTGTTCACGAATAAGAATTCATGAAAACTGGGCTCTGATACCAAATTGATATGAATTTTCCACGGAATAAAACAAAAACGAATCGGATATGATAATTATTCAACAGTCGTCAAATAATTACCTGGGATATGATAATTACTTAACAACCGTCAAATAATTACCTGGAAAACCACGAACCACCGTCCCTGGGCGACTGCAACCGAGTCTTAAAATTGAACACACAGCTCAAAGTCGAAATTCCCGAAATCTCTTGTATTAATCTTAAAGTCTCAAAATCTGTCTATTACAATGACAAGAGCAATATTTATAACCCTAATAAAATTCCTAATCCTACCAATAATCAGAAAATAATAATCAACTCCTACAACTATAAGGAAAATAAATATAATCTTACTAAGATTAAAACACCATTTTAGGAAAAACTCTAAAGCTTGGTAAGGAAAAAATCTAACTAATTATTTTATGATATTTGATACCATATTCGTATCAACAGCATACCAAGAGCTATGTCAAGCACATGGCTAGCTCTAATTCCAAAAAAACCTACTCCATCATCTTTCTCTGATTTTAGACCAATCAGCCTCTCCAATTTTGTGAATAAAGTGTATTCCAAAATTATCATGGAAAGGATTAAACCTTTAATGCCAAAACTCACATCCCAGGAACAGACAGCCTTCCTTCAAGGTAGGGATATAGCTGACAACACTCTTCAAATGCTTGAAATGACTAGACTGCTAAATAAAAATCCATCAAACAATAACATTATTGTCAAGTTGGATATGCAAAAAGCATTTGACAGAGTGTCATGGTCCTTTCTCAACTCAGTTTTACTGAAATTTGGATTCCATGGACTTCTAGTCAAAATAATCCTGGGCAACATCTCAGCAGCATGGTTCTCGGTTCTAATAAATGGAGTAGCTTCAGGTTTTTTCAAGTCTAGTAGAGGAATCAAACAGGGTGATCCTTTATCACCTTTCCTCTATAACTTAGTAAATGAGGCTTTCTCTAGGGCTTATAAAAGACTCATCTCAGCACACTACATTCAGGGTTTTATTCTGCCAAGGGGAGTGGAGCAGATTACCCATTTAATGTATGCTGATGATACAGTCTTATTTCTTCAGGCAAAAAAGAAAAATCTTAAGAGAATGATGGAATTTTTAGAAGCATATGAAGAATGCTCTGGTCAATCTTAGAAGCATATGAAGAATGCTCGGTTAAGAGAATGAAGAATGATGGTATGAAGATGGGGACCCTTCCTTTCACATATCTTGGAGTTCCAATCTTCTCAGGTAGAAACCTATGCAAACATTACCAACCTGTGGTAGAGAGGATGGAAAGAGCTATTTCTAACTGGAAAGTTAAATGGCTTACAGCTGCTGGTTGAATGATTCTAATCAATCATGTACTATTGGCAATCCCAATTCATGTGATAGCAGTCTTAAAGCCACCACTAGAAGTAATTAAAAAGGTTGAAAAGATGGCCTCAAGATTTTTCTGGGGAGAGCATGAATTCGGGCAGAGGAAGACCTGGAGAAAATGGGCAAAAATGGCTATCCCTAAAAACGAAAATGGTCTAGGTTTTAGGGATTTTAGAGCAATGATTAGGGCATTCTCAATTAAACTATGGTGGAAGCTTCAGTTAAACCAAACTATTTGGACTAGATTTCTCTGGAATTTGCCAAATAGCTACAAGACTTCTCTTACTTGGAAGAGAATCTGCCAAGTTACTGAGACTGCTAACTGCCATACTAGAATCATAGTGGGAACAGGGCACTCTCCTTTTTGGGATGCAAATTGGACTGGTAATGGTGCACTCTATTATCAATGGCCATTACCTGACATACCTTTCCCAGATATTTCCATAGCTCAGTTCTTAGAAGATAAGGCTGTATTTTTACCCCAACTGGAGCCTGTCTTGGCTACCAACACACTGAATATTTTGCAGGGGCTGAAAATCAACCAATTACATGCAGACAAATTGGTATGGGAGCCATCATCTAATGGGAAATTCACAGTTAAATCAGCCTATATGGTTCTGAGGAATAGTCAAGAAAATCATCATCTCAGCAATCAGGTATGGTCAAAATATATCCCTGGGAAAATATCTGTTTTAGCCTGGAAATTTCTTAACAGTCTGCTTCCCTTTGATGATATTCTGATGAGATTTGGGATTAACTTAGCATCTAAATGTCCATTATGCAATCATATTGATACATCTGATCATTTTTTTAATTCATGTGCTCCCAATATAGAGGTGTGTAATATGATGCATAATATATTGTCTATCCCAGTCCCTCATTTTGTTTCATCAAAGCACAGTTGGTCTTTTTATTTAAACTACAAAGGGCCTTCAAAAATTCACACCACAGTTACAGTAACCTCTTTACTAGTAACTATGTGGTATCTATGGTGTAGAAGAAATAAAAAGCTTTTTGAAAATGCGTATATTGATAGCATGACTCTGTTCAGATCAATATTCAAACAGGTGTCCATGATTTTCACAGCTTTTCCACTTTCTGGTAGTGTTCTAAAAGCTAAGGACTTCACTGAGATAGGGTTGGTCCCTTTCCTTAAAAAGAAGAGACCAAAACCTGCAAAGATTGTGAAATGGCACCCCCCTGATTATGGCTATAAAATTAATGTAGATGGATCTTTTATCTCTACTGAAAAAGTAGGAATAGGGGTAATAATCAGGGATAAAAATGGCTCAGTTAGCTCTATGTTTAGAAAGCATACTATTGCTTCTTCCCCTTTGCATGCAGAGTTATTAGCTATTCAACAGGGCTTAAAACTAGGACTGCACAGTGGTTGTGCTTTTGTTATAGAATCAGATTGTAAAATTGCAGTGGAAGGGATTAAAAACCCGGACTCTGCAAACTGGTCTTTTTTAAGTCTCTACCATGAACTCAACAGTCATGCTAGCATTATTAAACATGTTTATAGGGAAGGTAATTCAGTTGCAGATTTTTTTGCTAAAATGTCCTCTGAGGACTCTACCACTTGCAACCTTTCTGTTACTAATGCTCCTCAGAAACTAAGAGCTTTGATTCAACTGGAAAAACAGGGAACTCCTTATTTAAGGATTTCTCAATCCCCAGTTGAATGATCTCTCCTTAGTTTGCTGCAAGTACTTGTATTAAATACAAAAACATGTTTTTGTTTCTTGGGACTTTTGATCCTGCTGTGCCAATTTCTTTTTTCAGCAGAAGACCCTTTGGGCCTATCCAAAGGTGGAGTCAGACTGATTCAAGTGAGGTTAGGACATATGAAAGATCTTCAGGACAACAGTCACTCCTCCAGTTCATTCCCCTTTTGAGAACAGCACCCAAGCTCCCATGGAATGCACTTTTCCAATTCACTGGTGCAACTTACTATAATGAGACAGTTTTTTTGCTGAACTGTTTCTTTTGCTGATCTGTTCCTTTTGCATAAGGGTTGATTTCCTTTTAGCAATTAGAGGTTATTTCCTCTAAATCCTCTCAGTTGATAGTGGAAGGCTGGCCTTCAAGTGGTTCATTTAGGGGATGAAGATGCACCAAGGGGTAGGTGTATTAGGGGAACACTACAAGAATGCTCACTTGTTAAGACAACCCAAAAATCGTCTCGAATACACCATTTGCTGTCTCAAAAACTTTTTGAGACAGCATTGAGACGGTAAATGAGGTGTCCCCAATGCGGCCGTCTCAAAAGACTTTTGGGACGAACTTGTTGTCTCAAAAAAGTTTTTGAGACAGCATTGAGACGGAATCATTGTTGTCTCAAAAGTAGTTGAGACAGCTCTGTTTGTGTCTTTAAAACATGTCTCAAAAACTAAATAAGACGAAAAAATAAGACATGCATTTACCGTCTCAAATGTTATTTGAGACACTAATTTAAGACAACCGCAGTTTGTCTCAATAGGATTTAAGACGCTCATTTAAGACGGCAACGGAAAGTCTCAAATAAAATTTGAGACACTAATTTAAGACATTTAATTGTTGTCTCAAAACAATTAGAGACACTGTTGAATCCTGTCTCGAATTATATTTTTTATACGTACTAAACTGAAAGACATAATTGTTGTCTTTCATATAACATTCAAAACAGTATATCAAGTAACATTGAAAGTATGAAATGCATACCTACGGTACAAAGTATTTGTCTTTATTCAGTTGAGGCTAAAATACATCATACAAAAAATTAAAACCAACTAGCTAAATGATCGTCATAATAATGCCTTCCATTCCATGAGACTAAGCGTCCAAGAATTCCTGAAAATACAGATAGTATTGAATCTATAAATAGGTATTTTATCAAAGTATAATAGGGAAAAACAAATCGATCGATGCATGTTGAAGGTAAAAAGTGTGCCCCGACATATATTTTTAGTCTGAATAAAATATTCTAAATTGACAATTATGCAAGATGAAAGGACATAGAAAGGAGTCCACTCCACTTAACATGCCAAAAAAAGAAGTAGTATTACAGTATCATTATAGTCCAAACATGAAAAGATACATACACATAAGTCCTTTTTCCATCTGGTGGATTCTATTCCACCACACACTAAATTAAATTAGAAGTTCCAGTGTTTTATAATCACCTAAAATTTTATAATACGAGAGTCATCATCCAACAGTACGTAAAATCTAAACTGATTTTAAAACTAACCTCATCATCTTCCATTATGATAGGGCTATTTTCAGAATCTCCATTCTCTTCACCTCCATTTACTTCATGTTGTTTGTCATGTACAATTGATTTATCTGCAGCCTATATTGTATCATATTGGAGAAATTTATTCAGTGTACGAAAAGTGTAATTTCAATCGAAGTGAAAAAGTTTCGAGAGTATAAAAAATTACTTTTTCATTAGCAGTTCCGCGAGATTGTCCGTGAAGATGAGATGGTGTAGACCTGTCGTTTAAACGAAGCTCATCAATTTCGTTTTGCATGTTAGTTAAAATTGGGGTCACCTGCTTCATACACTCTGCCACAGCTTTGTCCACCACCATTTTGATAAACTCGTTAGAGGGTTCACTAGGGATCAACATTGATTGAGTTCGGAAATCCGCTTGAGTAGGGCCCAAACCAATAGTTCTAACATAGCCATGGCTTTCCTTATTCATGAAAGTATTGAAAACCCTTGTCCTTAACTCAGGTGTATGCTCTTCAACGGGATACTCATTCAATTTCAATTCCATTTGGTTCTGGACATTGAAAAGGGAAAAATTATCTACATTACTAGACATTATAATAGAGGAATAAATATAAATAGAATAATCAACACACTTACTATCAACTCAGCAGCTTCATCATCAACAGGGACACCATTATTAGAGCGTGACTCTTTATATACTGTCAATGGATCGGTAGCTTTTCCATCCGCTGCCAGCTACATTAGGCAGTACACTGTAGTCAATTTTTAAAACATTTGGCCTATAAAAAATAAAGTAGCCTTAAGATACTTACTTTTAACCTAAAGTTTGCCATAGAAATCCTTCCAGTCCTATGTATTGGTCCTGCAAGTTCTCTATTGACTGCATTTTTCCTAGCAATTTCCTAAGAAACAACATGAAAATGGATTATTCTTCCACCATAGAAATGAAGTAAAACATAATTATACTTCATAATCTTTAAAAAATAGAGTTCACCTGAGAGGCTTCTGTACTCCAGTATTCAACCAAAATTTTCCACTGATCAGGTTCAACACGATCAGGTATATTTTTCAATACTTCTTCTCGTGTTTTTCCATTAAAATGACTTCCCTTTACTCTATTTTTCCACTTCCTCCATTTATCAGAGACAGATTTCAAGCTTATTGTCCTATGCTCTAAAGGAGCATTAGTTTTCTCCTATTACAAATAGACACAAATTTTATAATATTTCATGAAAAAATCACAAGTGCACCCATAAAGTATTTAAAGAGATATGATGAAAACTTACTTGAACTTCATCCCAAATTTCATCTAAAATATTTGTTGGAATGTGCGACCATTCAACAAATGTCAAAGGAACTTGAATACCATTTCGAGCTATCCGACCAAGAAGTGATGCATACTTAGATACATTTGGTCAAACAGCTTGATGCTTGTCATTGAATTCAAGTATTATCTTTTCCCCATCAGCTAAATCAACACCTTTAGCTGGACCTCTACCTCTTTTTCTTGTAATGGGATTGCTAGTCTCACCTATAAAATAAATAAATAAACCTTACATAAATACAAATACAAATCAGTAAAAAACTTTATTATTATATCAACTTACCCATTTCTTGCAAGTTCATGGGCTCGGGGAAAGAAGCTTCATTCGTTAGCATGTTTTGTTGCTGAACTTGCTGAACAGATGTGGAAGTTGTTCGGCTCGTAGTTTGTCTTGAGGTCATTGATACATTGGACGATCTATTTTCCTGCATTCGATCAACAATGGGAATACGAGGTTGCACTTGTGATGGAGCACCTCTTGTCCTAGTTGAACGATCACCTCCCAATGCGTCTAACATAGTAGATCCTCTCTTTTTTCGTGCCCCCACCATCTTCAAAGAAGAGACGTTAGTTTCATGATAAAGATAATAAATATTCATATGAAAACAAAACTATTTTACCTATTACGAAATATCCAAGAACAAGTATTATTGATGACTAACTTACCAGCATAAAAGATGGAATAGTCTTTTAAAAATCAATCATGCTTGAAATAAAAAAAAGAAACTAAAAAATCAATGAGACAATCCTAATATCAAAATTGCTTTAAAAAATGCAATTAATCTGTGTCATCATCCTCTCCTGCACTTTCTCCGTCTCCTAAATCAGATAATCCATCTCCATCATCTACATGTCCAGAAGAGACCCAAGCTCCATGTTCATCACGAATCGGCATATTTTCTTCTAATGATTGAGCAGTATACAAATCAGCTTGATCTAGACAAGAGTATACATCATAATTATCTCTTCGACCCATCTTCAGGACAACCTCCCAATTTGTATCCATAGGATCCGTACTGTAGAACACTTGCTCTGCTTGATTTGATAGAATGAAAGGCTGATAGCCCCTAGATATACTCTTATTTTGTAGCATTTGAGAGTTGTTTTATATAGTATTTTGTGTAATTATATTAGACTTTTGGACCGAATCATTCATAGTGGTTTGAAATTGAAGACGTGCATTTCGATCTTGAATTGCACTTGCGATGGATTTGAATGATTTGAAGACCTTCTATGACCGTCCTGACCGCGTTTGATACATTGAAGAACCGGTTGTAGAAGTGGCGTGAAGGCACACTCTCGCGGGCCGCGAACCCTAGGTCGCGAACCGCGAGGGTGTGTGTTGCTGTTTTGACCATGCCGAGTTTCGCGCAGGCCGCGAAACTCCGGTCGCGAGCCGCGAAGACCGAGGCGCGCGGACCATGCCGAGACCGAGGCGCGCGGACCACGCCGAGACACGGGCGCGGACTACGCCGAGACACGGGCGCGGACTACGCCGAGACACGGGCGCGGACTACGCCGAGACACGGGCGCGGACTACGCTGAGACACGGTCGCGGACTACGCCGAGACACGGGCGCGCGGGCGCGAGACTCCGGTCGCGGACTACGCCGAGACACGGGCGCGCGGGGCGCGAATCCTCGGCCGCGAACCGCGAGAACCAGGCTCGCGGTCCGCGAAGGATCCCGCGCGACCCGCGAAGCTGCCTGCAACTTGCATTTTGTTTAGCTTTAATTTTAATTATTTTGGACTATAAATAGAACTTATCCTCAATGTTTAGAGGTCGGAATTTACAGAGCTCCCAATCCAAAAAAACCTTAGTTTCTCTTTGTTCTTGATCTTTTCTTCAATCTTTCTTCTTTTAGATGTAATGTTTATGTAATGTTGTATTAGAATGATTGTATTAGCTTAGTTTAATCTTGGGAGCATTTGAATTCACTTTCCCTTGAGACTTTGAAGGTGTGTGTATGCTTAAACTTTGGATTTTGATTATCTTTTGATGAACTTGAATTCTTATGCATGAATATTGTTCAATCTTGCTTAATTTGTTATGCGCTTTGTGTTTTATATCAATTGCATACCTCATAGTCACTAATTAGAGTAGACTAGTTCTTAAGGTTAAGATAATCTAGTTTTAGAGTAATTCTAGTGTAATTTGGAATGGTGATGGATTGTAGTGTAATGTTATCTCAAGTAGTTAGTTTAGTGACTATGGAAAGGGGTTGAGTGATGACAAACTCTCCTCTTAGCTATGTGATTGTAGTTGAGAAATGCCATGATGAATATGAGTTGTTAGAATTGGAAATCTTATGAACTTGCATGATCAATCAATTATGTTTTTAGGTAAGGATGTAATGCTACCATTGGTCCCCCTAATATGTGATTGTATACTTGAGTTGAAGATTCCTTTTTGACGTATGATTGTTAGCAATAAATAACTAGATTCGTGGGTAGAACGTGATCGTTTTCTCCACCATCATGAAGTAGCAAGTATGAATTGAGATTTGTATGTTATCATCGTCTTAGTTCTTTATATTCATCAAATGTCTTGTTTGTATGCTCTCGTTATCGTGAGTATGTGAGTAAGCTTGTCAATTCTCCATTCTTAATACCATTGTTGAGCTATCTAGATGCTATCGTCTAGGTGACTCGACAATAAGAGCTTTGAGATGTGTTATCATCTTCTCTAGCTACAATTGGGAGAATGAGATGTTTTCATCCTTGACAAATGGTCGAAACGCCTTTGTAATAGTATTTGCCCGGTGATAAGTTGATAGTTGGAAATTGAAGTCATTTGCCTCCCAAGGTCTTGTATTTGCATTGTAGTGTAATCTATCTTAGTTGCTTTACTTCGTAGTGTAATCAACCAACTCAAACCCCCCCCCCCTTGTTTACCTTGCTTTCTATATAATATATATGTATGTGTTTATAATCTTTGCTAAAACACTAAACAAACTCCTTCTCCTTGTGGTTCGATCCCTACTTCCCACTATCTACTCTATAGTAGTTAGAAGTTGTAGGTGAAATATAAATGTGTTTTGATTGAGTGGGATTCCCATTTACGACGTGGGGAAATCGCTTGTCAAAAAATGGCGCCGCTGCCGGGGAGAAGGCATTTCTTGTTTTGTGTTTTATCTTAGATTTTATTGTTTACCTCCTTTGTTTTCTTTCTTTTCTTTGAAAGTGTATTGCTCGAGTTCTTTGCGTAAACGACACCTTGTAGTGTGTATTGCCTTAGAATCCTTGCACTATAATTTCAATCCTTTCTTTACTTTGTTTTCTTTGAAGTGTGTATTGCTTGGTTTCTTGGAGTAAACGACACCTTGTAGTGTGTATTACCCTAGAACCCTTGCACTACAATTTCAATATCTTTGTTTGTAGTTTTAATTTTAATTTACATATGGATAACCTCCCTTATAACTATTCAAGGGATGATGATAATTTTGCAAACTCGCGTGATGCATACAATTTTACTAATTTTTCCGAGTCTTGCAATTTTGATTTGAGAAATGAGCACTTTCAACATGAAATGCCCGTTGGTTCCTCATACCAAGGGTACCATGATGAGTGCTATAATGAGGAGGGAGTTGGATTCCAATATCAACAAGTTTATGATCCTTACTACGATTCTTATGAGCCGCAATGGAGTGGTCATTCGAATTCGAGGTTTGGATACCCACCGGAAAACCAACCCTATGAGCAACAAAATCTACCTCACCCACCTTTTGAATTGCCTCAAGAACAAGATGCGATGAATTATGAAGATAATTTACGCTTAGAAAATCTTGAGAGGCAATTGAATTTAATGTGGGAAGCGGTGAGGAGATTAGAAGCTCAATATTCCGAAGGAGAACCATCCCAAGTAGAACCTATTCCGAGTGCTTTGCACGAAGAAGAATTTGAAAGGGATGAGGAGTTGGTTGTTGAACAAAAAGAAGAAGAGAGGGAGGTGATCGAACTTGAGAACTTACCATCACCATTGCCACCCCTACCTCCACCTATTCAACCAAAATCACCAACTTCGGAAATCTTAGAGGAGCCAAGTAGGAAGCCAACTTACTCATTCATGCTTCCAACCATCCATACTCCTTTAAGAACCTCACCTTACACTCCTCTACCTATGCTTTCTCAACCCCCCTTCACTTTTTTCTTAAAGGTGAAGGATTTCAAACTTTTGTTCTATGAATAACATTTGGGTCGTGTCGACGACGTTAAATAAATCGATTTTGATCGTTTGGAAATAACATTTCCACTAAACGATTCTTGTTTTATTTTTATTTAGCTTTTATTGTGTTTATATAAAAAAAAAAAAAAAAAAAAATTAAAATTATATAGTTTCTTTGTATATTTCATTGTGTAGAATAAGGTGTGCAATGGAGCAAATATGGAAAAGCTGAAGAAGCCATTCCTCGCGGTCCGCGAATTGATCGCGCGGACCGCGACCGAAGATTTTCGCGAGCCGCGAAAGGGAGCTCGCGGATCGCGCCTATGTCTCGCGGTCCGCGCATGAAGTCTCGCGACCCGCGAGGGAGGCCGGGATTTCTCGAAAATCCCTGGAACAAAAATGCCCATTTTCGCGGCCCGCGGTTTCATCGCGCGGACCGCGAAATTATGCTCGCGGTCCGCGGTTTCATCGCGCGGACCGCGCCGAGGTTTGCCGAGGATTTGCGCGCGGTGCGCGATTTCATCGCGCGCGCCGCGCGAAGGTTGCCGAGGTCTTCCGCGCGAGACCGACGTTTTGCGCGCGAGACCGAGGTTTCACCGCGCCGAGTTTTCACCATACCGAGGTTTTGCGCGCGCACGACCGAGAATTTGCTCGCGGCCCGCGACGGGGGACACGCGACCCGCGAACCATGCCGAGTTTTCTCGGAATTCCCTGCCACAAAATGGGCCATGTTCGCGACCCGCGACGGTTGCTCGCGACCCGCGACGGAGTCTCGCGGCCCGCCAATGGACGCTCGCGACTCGCGAGGTCACGGGGACTATTTCTTCACCTTTTCTTCTTCTATCTTTTTTCTCTTCCTTCTTCCCTATTCCCTCAAGCTCCCAAAGGCTTCAATTGACGGTACCCTACTCAATTTGTTCAAATTTTTTTGGGTGTTTTAGGGCTTGCCGCCAATAGAATTAAGTACATTTTGAAGGGCTTGCCGCCTTTAGTTACATACTGAACTTTTTGAATAGGGCTTGCCGCCATATAGCTACTTTAGTTGTGCTGGACGGTTATTGCATAGATTAAGCTAATATAGCTACACCCTTTCTTACACTATGATTTTCATTGATATATTTAAACATTGAGGGCAATGTTTAGACTAAGTGTGGGGGAGAGGTGTAGGACTTTTGTTGCTGATTTTGTTGCTAGTTTTATTACTGTATTCTTTAAAAAAAAAAAAAAAAAAAAAAAAAAAAAAAAAAAAACAGCCCGGATGGTCCCAAAAATACTAGAGGATCAGGTAAAAATGAGAGGCATGCCCGGATGGTTCCAAAAATACGAGAGAATCAGGCAAAAATGAGAGGCAAAAAAAAAAAAAAAAAAAAAAAAAAAAAAAAACATTTTCTTTTATCTTGTTTAAATATGTAAGCTCTCAAATGTTATGTGCTTAATTATTTAGAATATACACTTGGATCTTAATCGTTCTTTCTCGAGGACGAGAAAGGTTCAAGTGTGGGGGATTTTGATAGCCCCTAGATATACTCTTATTTTGTAGCATTTGAGAGTTGTTTTATATAGTATTTTGTGTAATTATATTAGACTTTTGGACCGAATCATTCATAGTGGTTTGAAATTGAAGACGTGCATTTCGATCTTGAATTGCACTTGCGATGGATTTGAATGATTTGAAGACCTTCTATGACCGTCCTGACCGCGTTTGATACATTGAAGAACCGGTTGTAGAAGTGGCGTGAAGGCACACTCTCGCGGGCCGCGAACCCTAGGTCGCGAACCGCGAGGGTGTGTGTTGCTGTTTTGACCATGCCGAGTTTCGCGCGGGCCGCGAAACTCCGGTCGCGAGCCGCGAAGACCGAGGCGCGCGGACCATGCCGAGACCGAGGCGCGCGGACCACGCCGAGACACGGGCGCGGACTACGCCGAGACACGGGCGCGGACTACGCCGAGACACGGGCGCGGACTACGCCGAGACACGGGCGCGGACTACGCTGAGACACGGTCGCGGACTACGCCGAGACACGGGCGCGCGGGCGCGAGACTCCGGTCGCGGACTACGCCGAGACACGGGCGCGCGGGGCGCGAATCCTCGGCCGCGAACCGCGAGAACCAGGCTCGCGGTCCGCGAAGGATCCCGCGCGACCCGCGAAGCTGCCTGCAACTTGCATTTTGTTTAGCTTTAATTTTAATTATTTTGGACTATAAATAGAACTTATCCTCAATGTTTAGAGGTCGGAATTTACAGAGCTCCCAATCCAAAAAAACCTTAGTTTCTCTTTGTTCTTGATCTTTTCTTCAATCTTTCTTCTTTTAGATGTAATGTTTATGTAATGTTGTATTAGAATGATTGTATTAGCTTAGTTTAATCTTGGGAGCATTTGAATTCACTTTCCCTTGAGACTTTGAAGGTGTGTGTATGCTTAAACTTTGGATTTTGATTATCTTTTGATGAACTTGAATTCTTATGCATGAATATTGTTCAATCTTGCTTAATTTGTTATGCGCTTTGTGTTTTATATCAATTGCATACCTCATAGTCACTAATTAGAGTAGACTAGTTCTTAAGGTTAAGATAATCTAGTTTTAGAGTAATTCTAGTGTAATTTGGAATGGTGATGGATTGTAGTGTAATGTTATCTCAAGTAGTTAGTTTAGTGACTATGGAAAGGGGTTGAGTGATGACAAACTCTCCTCTTAGCTATGTGATTGTAGTTGAGAAATGCCATGATGAATATGAGTTGTTAGAATTGGAAATCTTATGAACTTGCATGATCAATCAATTATGTTTTTAGGTAAGGATGTAATGCTACCATTGGTCCCCCTAATATGTGATTGTATACTTGAGTTGAAGATTCCTTTTTGACGTATGATTGTTAGCAATAAATAACTAGATTCGTGGGTAGAACGTGATCGTTTTCTCCACCATCATGAAGTAGCAAGTATGAATTGAGATTTGTATGTTATCATCGTCTTAGTTCTTTATATTCATCAAATGTCTTGTTTGTATGCTCTCGTTATCGTGAGTATGTGAGTAAGCTTGTCAATTCTCCATTCTTAATACCATTGTTGAGCTATCTAGATGCTATCGTCTAGGTGACTCGACAATAAGAGCTTTGAGATGTGTTATCATCTTCTCTAGCTACAATTGGGAGAATGAGATGTTTTCATCCTTGACAAATGGTCGAAACGCCTTTGTAATAGTATTTGCCCGGTGATAAGTTGATAGTTGGAAATTGAAGTCATTTGCCTCCCAAGGTCTTGTATTTGCATTGTAGTGTAATCTATCTTAGTTGCTTTACTTCGTAGTGTAATCAACCAACTCAAACCCCCCCCCCCCTTGTTTACCTTGCTTTCTATATAATATATATGTATGTGTTTATAATCTTTGCTAAAACACTAAACAAACTCCTTCTCCTTGTGGTTCGATCCCTACTTCCCACTATCTACTCTATAGTAGTTAGAAGTTGTAGGTGAAATATAAATGTGTTTTGATTGAGTGGGATTCCCATTTACGACGTGGGGAAATCGCTTGTCAAAGGCTCATCGGCCAATGCATTATTTTTGTACATCAAGTGAGAAAAATTCACCAAAGTGAACTTGTAGGCATCTTCAGTTTTGCCTCTCCCATTATCAACCCAATCACATTTGAACATCACAAATTTCATACGCCTGTTGTAGCGAATCTGAATGATATCGGTTAACACTCCATAAAACTCAGTTTCTCCAACCTTTGACAACACTCCACTATTTTGAGTTGTTCTACCAGCTTCTGAAGATTTAGTGCGAAAATGAAATCCATTAATCATGTATGCTTTGAAACTTCTCCCATCCATATCGGGACCCCTAGCTAGGGATTTGATTTCATCAGAGTATTGACAATTTCCAGCATTTAGCTGCTCGGCAACCTGAATTATTTCATTAATAATGTTTATTATACTGACTACATTAATAAATTAACAAAGTCGAGAAATGATCAATGTTAGAAAAGGTTACTTACGTGAGCTTTAAACCATGTGAGAAAGTTATCATAATGCAATTGCTCGATTTGATGTAATCGATACAGTGGATATTTTTGTGAGAGCTCTGCCATATGCATGCTAAATAAGAAAAAAATAAATTATTATCATTAAGTGTTGCAACAGTACAAATGGTATTTAAGCACCCAAAAAGTTGAAGACTTACTTGATAAATGGTTTGACAGAGTCAGAGTTCATCAATATATAACGGTGGCATTGTGTCCATGTCACTCTATCCAAAGTAACCCGCACACCTTTTCTCGGAGCTCGGCCTTCCACATTGCCGCCATCATAATTTCTTGGAGGCCGTTGTCCTTTAGTTTCAGCATCTTCAAGATATCGTGTGCAAAAATTCATACACTCTTCCATCAAATAACCGTTAGCAATAGATGCTTCAGGATGAGCTCGATTTCTCACATACTTCTTTAAAGTATATAAATATCTGATGAATTGTCATTGTATTGAAAATGTTAGTAATTATACTTGTAAATAAATCTGCACGTTAACCCCATCACTAATAAATCTACATGTTTACAGATTTTAATGTTTACCCAATCACTAATAAATCTACATGTTAACCAAAATGATCCTTGTTTCCAATTGAACCTTGTATCACATAGCATAATTCATCAGATTTCTCAACATTACACATAATATGTAAACATATTAGTTTCACCCAGTATTTGATCAATATCCTCAACATGCATTTTTAGGAACAAATATCTGCTCATCAACAAAGAGGCTAAAAATTAAGAAAATATAGACTAAGAAGCTAAAATTCTGGTCAATAACAAAGAACAGAATAAATCAACGATCTAGGGTAAAAGAATATCCCATCACTGTACCAAGACATCAAACAACTCATCAACAAATAACATAATGCAGTGAAGCTTAAATAGCTAAATAATGGATGAAAAACATCACTTCATCACCACACTTAAATTTCTTAAGTATATTAAATGCTTTTGTATAAATAACTAACCTTTCAATAGGATACATCCAACGAAATAGCACTGATCCAGCCAATATAGCTTCTTCCACCAGGTGTATGGGTAAGTGCTCCATTATGTCAAAAAACGACGGAGGAAATATTCTTTCTAGTTGGCACAAGATAAGAGCAATTCTGTCTTGGATGTACTCCAAATCAGATAGGCGGTTGATCTTCGAGCAGAGTTGCCGAAAGAAGTTGCTTAATTCAATAAGCACTTTCACTATATTGGAAGGCAATGTCTTCCGAACAGCTAGTGGGATCAAAAGTTGCATAAGCATGTGATGGTCATGAGATTTAAGCCCCCCTAAACTTCGCTCTTCCACACTCACACGCTTCGAAATATTTGACGCAATACCATCTGGAAGTTTAGTATCTTTTAGAACAGTACAACAAACCAATCTTTGATTCCGAGACATAGTAAAATTCGCTGGCAGAAACTTTTCTTTACCGGATGGCAAAATAGTAGGATGCAATGCTTTTCTTATTCCCATCAATTTCAAATCACGACGAGCTTTCATGTGATCTTTCGATTTATTCTTGATGCCGAAAATTGTAGACAAAACATTCTCCATAAAGTTTTTCTCGGTATGCATAACATCAATATTATGACGCACTAAATTATCCTTCCAGTATGGCAGCTCAAAAAATATACTCTTTTTCTTCCAATTGCTCCCATTGGGTAACTGAAACTCCCCGTTATGCCTTTTCTTCAAATCAGCCTTTTTATACTCAGTTAATATTCCATTAACTTCTGCAAGTACCTCTTCACCAGACAACCTTCTAGGCATAGTTTTAAACTCTTTGTTTCCATCAAATGGAGCTTTGAGTTGACGGAATATGTGATCAAGAGGCAAAGCAGCTCGATGTCCCATATAACAAAATTTTCAACCATTTTCCAGCCACAATGATCTCGTGTTACTAGCACAATAAGGACAAGCATACTTACCTTTGGTACTCCATCCCGATAAATTGCCATAAGCTGGAAAATCACTAATCGTCCATAAGAGAGTAGCGTACATTTTGAACATGCTCTTACTTGCAGCATCATAAGTCCATAATCCTTCATTCCATAATTCTACTAATTCTTCAATTAGTGGTTGTAGATACACATCTATCTTATTTCCAGGTGATTTTGGCCCGTCTACCAGAACCGATAAAATGAAATTTGATTGTTTCATACACAACCAAGGAGGCAAATTGTATGGAATAAGAACAACAGGCCATGTACTATGGGGAATTCGCATTGAGTTAAAAGGGCTGAACCCATCAGAAGCTAATCCAAGTCTGATATTACGGCTATCACTTGCAAATGATGGGTGCTTCTCATCAAAAGATTTCCAAGCTTTGGAATCAGCGGGATGCCTCAACACACCATCATCTTTTCTTCCTTCTGCATGCCACTTCATTAATGTTGCATACTCAGAAGTCCTAAAAAGATTTTGCAATCTTGGTTTCAGTGGGAAGTATCTCATCTGCTTTTCTGCAATTTTCTTACCACCAGGCTTATACCGAGGTTCTGAACAAATCTCACATTCATCAAGCTTACTATCTTTACCACGGTAAATCATACAATCGTTCGGGCAAACATCCCAAGTTTCATATGAAAAACCAAGATTCTCAATTATCTTCTTAGCATCATAATACGAAGAAGGGATCTTGGCACGAGGGAAGACTTTATTCAAGAACTCCAGTAAAAGTGTGAATGAACCATCTGTCCAACCACCAAGAACTTTCAAATGCAATAGATAGACAATGAAAGACAATTCTGAATGATCAGTGCAACCTTCAAACAATGAAGATTGAGCTTCTTGTAAGAGTTTGAAATATCGCTTGGTTATTTCATCCATCTCCCCCGATGACTCATCTTGTTGATCAGAATCACGGCCAATATCACCACCAAAAATATCTTCAACCATCCTAACCATGTTATCAACACCACTCCCGTTTTCACGATCAGTAGATGTGCCTTGAGCTGAACTATAGCTTTCACCATGAAATACCCAAACTGTATACTTACTGTAAAAGCCTTTAACGATAATATGAGACCTAGCAGTACTCTTGGAAACAAAGTACCGATTTTCGCAATCACGGCAAGGACAATAAATTCTGCTATCTTCTGGTTTATCTCGATAAGCAAACTCTAGAAATTCATCAACTTTTCTTCCATACTCCTCTGAATTTCTATTGTTTGATTGAATCCAACTTTTATCCATAAATAAACTTTAGTATCAGAATTTCTAGTTCAAAGAAATATAATTATATTCATGAAAGACAAAATACATGAACTATTTAGGCATAATTTCCCTAAATAAGTGAACATAATAACTATCAAGACTAGTACCTTTTCGAGTAGTTTTTTCCAACGCAATAAGGCTCTTTTTTCACAGACTTCACCAAGTAGTGCCTAGACACAAAAGTAAAGTGAATTAAAATGCTAGAACCTGTCATAAATGTGACAATCAACCGCTTAAAGTTATACCGAACTCGTAAAACTAACAACCTGCTCACTAGTTTCAACTTTGTTAACCATATAGCTACTAATCCATTCAACCTGAGATACAAAAACTACAGTCATATATTACATTAACAAAATACTTCTAAGCATAATTTTAACTTGACAATTTGCAAAGACTTAAAAGTGCATTCATGTAAAGATTATACAAATAAGATAAATTCTACACTAAAACCATATGTGTAGTCTATATAATTGTACTAGGTAAAACTCATTACCTATACGTCCATCAACAAGATTGTAAACAAGTGCTAGATGGTTGAGACGTGAGAGACAGTAATTGACAAGCTTTTGAAAAAAACTTGATGACTAGGTGCTGAAAATATATAACTTCCACTCAGAATCACTTACGTCTTTTGAATCGGAAGACGTTGAGGAAAAAGTTGACCTAGTATTCAGGAAGAAGTTGATGACTTATTCTGTTGAGTACCTCCTAATTGTCGTATATTTACCTGATCAAAGTAAAGGATAATTACTTAAGAATATAATTACTGAAGTTTTATTAATTCAAAATACAAGAACCAGATAATGATGATTGACCGAAAACCAAACCCCCCAAAATATTCTGCAGTGTTCCAGTCCTGGTACCCTTCCAGCCAGTTTGCCATTCCCAACAACAATAACAAAACTAAACGCCATCAGATTTGATTTTTAAAATTCTTTCCAAAAAGAAATCTCATCACAATAAAATAACCCGATTAAGAACAATACCTGACAAGACAAGAAGGGAGGTTTCATAGTGGCGGAAAGACGACTATGAGTGCTGAGTCGGGGCATGGGAATCTCTGACATCGAAGAGGAAAGACAACTTGGCGGTGGCCTGAGGGAAATCTTCGACATCGAAGAAGAAGAAGTACATATAGAAAGAGCAGTTTCGGAAAATTATGAATTCCGGCTCTCATGATAACAATCTGGTGAACAAAAGCCCACGTTTTCTATCATGTTGCTGATTCAGAAATTTCAACTTGTGCAAAAGGTGGGAAAGATGAAATAGTGACCGGGAAAATTAATTTTTGGGGGGAAGTTGAATGAGCTATCGTGTGTTGATTGAGCTGTGTACGACATCGTATCTTCCGAACATCAACTTTTTTTTCTTTTTTTTAAAGTTATTTTTAAATCCTAATCAAATTAAATGTGATAATTTATAATTACTTATCATAAGTTTTGATTACTTATCATTTATAATTACTTATCACAACTTCACAAGTTTTGATTTAATCATGAAGTAGACTTAGGCTCTGTTTGCTAGACCTTATTTCTTGTTGTACTGAACTGAACTGAAAATTGATGTATTGAAAAATGGAATCAGTATGACTAAATTAACCTGAATTTCATCAAATTACATTTTCACTGAACTGAACTGAACTGAACTGAACTGAACTGTTATACAGATAAGCTCTGGTAAACAAAACTGAACTAAATTGAATTGAAATGATCAACTGAACTGCATAAATTCAAAATAATAAAAATTAATTTGACTGAAAAATAAACTAACCAAATTATTAGATTGAATTTAATTTATTCTAATTTGAATGATTTTGACCTTTGATTAATTAATCTCAATTTACTTAGTGCGTAAAAGAAGTAAAAATAGATTTCAATTTCTCATAGTCTATAGAAAGTTATAGGTACGAGTTGACTTCAATTATTTAAACTCAATTTAATTACTGGATTATGGCATTTTAAATATAAAAAGTAAGAAAAGATTGACCATAATTTAATTAGTTAAATTCAAATAGTTAGTATTCGTAGAAAAACAAGTAAAGATAAATCCTAGTCTCAATATAGTTAGTAGGATTATAAAAAGTCATAAACTTGATCTTCCATTAGATAAAGTCATTTATTTACTATGTTTATAAAAGGTCAAGTAAAACTAGACTTTTTATTAGTATAATTACCTAATTTTTTGAAGATAGTCAATTATTTAATTGTTAGTAAATTAAGATTGATCACTAATTATATAGAATCATATATACTAATTATTTGTAAATATTAATTATTGGTTAAGTGGTGGTAAAACCTTATCAATGTTAGTTAAATCCAAATTAATAATTGCTATTTATATACTGTAACTAAGTGTTGGTCTTGGATAAATTAAACTCGATTTAGTTAGTGTCTCTCGAAAGTCAAGTAACATGTGACATTTGATTAGCTAAAGATAATTTAATCATTCTCTAATTATAAGAACTTAAATTTGATTAGTTAAACTCAATTAAGATTCAACTTTAAAAAAAATTAAACTCAATTTAGTTACTGTGTTATCATAAAATTAAAGTACGGGTGACATTTAATTAGTGCGGGTTTATAGTTTTAGTGGGTTTAGGGTTTAGATTTTAGTGGGTTTAGGTTTTATTGGTTAAGGGAAAATAATCCTAATTCCATCTTACATTAACAAATAAGTCTACGTCCTTAAGAATTGTAAGTCTAAGTAAACATGATAATAAAATTCAGAAGTTTATAAAATATTTTTACAAAATGGGGTTTTTTCTTTCTTTCATTAAATTTTAAAATTACATATAATCGATTTAACAAATATTATATGTATTAAAAGTGAATATTTTAATAGTGAATTTTACATTATTAAAAGTGAATTAACCTTTTAAAATTATTAAAAGTGAATTTTACATTATTAAAAGTGAATTTTAAAATTACATATAATCGATTTGACAAATATTTCATTTAATTAAAAGTGAATTTTACATTATTAAGACAATATTGTAAACTGTCTTTTAAAAGTGTCTCAAATACCTTATTTAGGGACAATAAACTATTTATTGTCTTATGTAGGTGTCTCAACTTTAGTAAATGAGATGGTAAAATTTACTGTCTTAAATGAGTGTCTCAATTCTTCAAATTAAAGACAGTTTATTTGACCGTCTTTAATTAGTGTCTTAATAACTTTTTTTTGAGACAGTGTGCTCAAAACTGTCTCAATTAATATGTCTCAAATAGGTAATTGAGACAACGTGTTACTTTTGTCTCAAAAGAAAGTATTTGAGACAAATTTTCAAAACCGTCTCCAAAATTTGTCTCTAATACCCATCTTTCTTGTAGTGGAATGAATCACTTTTAGGAACCCTTCCATATATCAACTTCAAGGATTATGAGGAAATCCAAGTCTTTTTATTCTAGTCTTTTCACTACCCATTTCGTTTCATTGTAATACTATAAATATTCTATTTGGCCTTTTCATAGGCTCATTTAAGGTTTGAGGAGCCTAATATATCCCTCTCACCATTGGTGGCTTAATTATTTTTTTTTAAAAAGGGAGAACTGAGAGCAACATGAATAAGAAGAAGGAAGACTTGACTACTCCTACTACGTTGAAAATCATAGTGGATCTCCAACGCGCACCATATATAGCGTAGTTTGTGTTTAACGGATTGATTTTGTGGATGCTCTATATTTTGGGGTGAATCCAAAGGCAAACGCTATATTTAGCGTGGTGTACAGTGAAACCACAAATTTGGTGTTTTTCTGTCGCTTACACCAAATATGGAGAATGCATTTTTTATTCATCAAATTTGAATCTTCAACTTTTTATCCTCACAGACTTCGTCGTTTTTCCAATTTTGTTTTCCTTATTTTATTTCAAATTTTCATGGTATTATTAATTAATGAAATGTTAAATATTTATGCTTTAAAATATGCTACTAATAATTTGAGTTTAGTAAAAATACATTTGACATATTTAAGTTTTGAATGAACGAACAAATGTAAAGTGCATATATAATTAATAATTATTTTTCATACTAAATGGAAGTACACATACAATTAACAATTATTTTTCATATATAAATAAATAAAATGCAATTTTGATATTAAATATTTATGAACTATTTAAATAATAATTTAAATTAAGCTATTGTAGTTCAATGTAATGTGATAAAATATATAGTAGCTAAAAGTTAATTATGTATTTTATTTAATTTAATTATAACATAAAATGAAAAAGAAAAGAAAGTAATAAAATAATATATTTTAGGAAAAGTCTTGGGGGTGACCGTCACTATATAGTGACCGGACTAAATTATAAATAGTGCAATAAAGAAAATCAAGGAGGGACCAATTTGCAATTTTTAAAAATTTAAAAAAATCACGCGCTACAGTGTTTTCGCGCGTGTACAGTGTTTTTCTACAGTGTACTTCAATGTTTCAAGTTAAAATGTCCATATTTTATGTTTCAAGTTAAAGTGTTCATGTTTCACGTTAAAACGTCCATGTTTTATGTTTTAAGTTAAAATGTTTATGTTTTATATTTCAAATTAAAATGTCCATGTTTCAAGTTAAAGTGTTCATGTTTCACGTTAAAACGTCAATGTTTTATGTTTTAAGTTAAAATATTTATGTTTTATGTTTCAAGTTAAAATGTTCATGTTTCAAGTTAAAATGTTCATGTTTTATGTTTCAAGTTAAAGTGTCCATGTTTCACGTTAAAACGTCCATGTTTTATGTTTTAAGTTAAAATATTTATGTTTTATGTTTCAAGTTAAAGTGTTCATGTTTCACGTTAAAACGTCCATGGTTTATGTTTTAAGTTAAATATTTATGTTTTATGTTTCAAGTTAAAATGTTTATGTTTTATGTTTCAAGTTAAAGTGTCCATGTTTCACGTTAAAAAAAACGTCCATGTTTTATGTTTTAAGTTAAAATATTTATGTTTTATGTTTCAATTTAAAGTGTTCATGTTTCACTTTAAAACGTCCATATTTTATATTTTAATTTAAAATATTTATGTTTTATGTTTCAAGTTAAAGTGTTCATGTTTCACGTTAAAACGTCCATGTTTTATGTTTTAAGTTAAAATATTTATGTTTTATGTTTCAAGTTAAAATGTTCATGTACATGTTTTAAGTCAAAATGTTCATGTTTTAAGTTAAATTGTTCAAGTTTTATGTTTTACTGTAGCAACTCGACACTGTAGCAACGGTACTGTAGCGGCTCGGCACTATAGCGCGTGGCTTGACACTGTAGCGCGTGATTTTTAAACAATTTCTGAAATTGCAAATTGGTCCCTCCATGTTTTTTAAACTTATATCCTATTTGCAGTTTAATCTGGTTACTATATAGTGACGGTCACCCAAGAGACCAACTCTATATTTTAAATAGTGTATAATGAAATATTGTTTTTGGTGTAAAATTTGGTGTTGTGGATTGGAGAGAAATGGTGTAAAATTATTGTAGTAACACCAAATTTGGTGTGGTACAACACCAAAAATGGTGTTTGGGGTTGGAGTTGCTGTAACAAAATCATAAGAATCGTAAGAACCGGCGGAAGTAGCTTTAATATACAAATACATTATTCTTAAATACTCTCAATTGGCAACCTCAGAAACTCCAGCATAGCATATGCAGGGCGGCCCTTCCTTGAGGCAAATGATGAGCTTGCCTCAGGCCCCAAAAATATTGCAATTTTTGGGGCCCAAATTTCCTAAAATATAATACCAAATATATATAAAAAAAAGTTGAAAACCCAAATTTATTTAATCTTATTCGATTTGTGACTTCTCCCGACTCAGGGTTTTCAAATCTTAAAAAATCCAGCCAAATTCCGGCACATGTATACATGCGATTGGGGGCCCCTGTAAAATTAACTATATTTATATGGGGGCCTCTTTTTTTTGTTCGTTTCAGCCCCCGAAAACCCAGGACCGGCACTGAGCATATGGTTACTCATAATTAATCCAACTCATGACACCAAAGAAAAGAACTTACTCATAATTTATCCAACTCATGACACCAAAGAAAAGAGCTTATACACACGTAATAAGTAATAATAAAAAATCCAATATATATATATATATATATATATATATATAATTCCAAAACTTGTCATGATATTATAAATGTAAAGAATCAATCGAAATTGCATTAAAAATGTTTAGTCACTAAAAATTGTGCAGAAGGTTTACGAAAATGAAAGAGAATAATTAAAAAAATTGAACAATTTTGAATAAAGATTATATAGTTTGAATAAACCATGACCTTTTGCAAAATGATTTGGAGCTAACCAAACTAAAAGAAGCCAAATCTGTTCTTAGTAAAGTCTTAGCTGAAGAAAAACATTTTTGGAAACAAAAAGCAAAAATAAAATGGCTGAAAGAAGGAGATGAAAATACCTCTTATTTTCATAATTCTGTTAAACAAAGAAAAAGCAAGCTTGGAATTACAAAAATCCTTAACTCTCAGGGAGTTTGGATTGATGACATTTCTGAAATAGAACAGGAACCTTGCTCTTTCTATCAAACCCTTCTTACAGCTGACCCTCCCTCTTCATCTCCTTTCCTCTCACATTTTCTAACTCAGATTCCTACTCTGATTTCTCCTGAGGAAAATGCAAGGCTAAATAGTACAGTTACCATGGAAGAGTTAAAAGCTGTTGTATTTAGCCTCAACAAAACTAGCACTCCAGGACCCGATGGTTATAGTGCTCAGTTTTACATCAAGGCATGGGATATTGTATGTGAGGATTTACTTAGTGCTGCAAAGGATTTTATGATTAATCCCATAATTCCTCAAGGTATATCCAGCACATGGATTACAATAATCCCTAAGAAAGAGGTCCCAGTCTACAGACCTATTAGCCTCTCAAATGTCTCCAATAAGATTTTTTCTAAAATCTTAATGGAGAGATTAAAGCCCTTAATGCTTAAACTTATTTCTCATCATCAGTCTGTTTTTCTTGCAAATAGAGACATTTCAGATAATGTTTTGTACCTCAGAGAGATGATGAGATTCATAAATAAAAAGGGCAGAGGTACAAATTGTATTCTCAAGCTTGATTTACAAAAAGCTTTTGACGGAGTGAGTTGGTCCTTTTTAAGTTCTGTACTCCATAAATTTGGTTTTAATGGTGCTTTTGTTCAATCTATTTTGAAGAACTTGTCACAGGCATGCTTCTCTGTGCTGATCAATGGCAAACCAGTAGGCTTCTTCAAGGCAACCAGAAGAATTAAACAGGGAGATCTCATTTCCCCCTTTCTATTTAATCTCTTCTCTGAAGCTTTTACTAAATCATTGGCATATGTTTATGAAATTGGAAAAATTGACTATTTTAAACTCCATGTCAACTCTATTCCTATATCCCATTTAACATATGCTGATGACACCATCATTTTTCATAATGCCAACAAAATCAGTCTCACTACATTGCAGGCCTTCCTTGTTGTATTTGAAAATATTTCTGGCCAAAAAATCAACTTTAAAAAAAGTGAGGTTTTCTATAGCAAGCATGCTTCTGTTCATTCAATACACTTGATTAATTCCATTCCAGGCATGAAAACAGGTACATACCCTTTTAGATATCTTGGCTGCCCTATTTTTGCTGGAAAAATGCTCAAATCCCATTTCCAACCTATCCTTGAAATGATTAACACTAGACTAGATAGTTGGAAGAATAAATGGCTTTCAGCAGGGGGTAAACTTACACTGATCAAATCATGCATTTATTCTATCCCCCAACATATTTGGGCTGTTTTCGAACCACCAAAATTGATCATAAAATCCCTGGAAAGAGTTGTATCATCTTTCTTCTAGGGAAAAAATTACCAAAAGGACAAGAAAAAATGGAGGAAATGAAGTGACCTCTGCTACCCTATTTCTGAAAATGGAATAGGAGTTAGATCAATCTCCACCATAGTAAAAACTTTTTCAGTTAAGCTATGGTGGAAATATCAAAAGGCACAAGCCCCATGGACACTTTTTCTAGCCTCATTGCCAAACTCCTCAAAAACATCCCAAACATGGAAAGGGATATGTAAAGTCGATGAGTTTGCTTCTTTAAATATTAAGGTTATTATTGGGAATGGTATGTGTAGCTTCTGGAACTCTATCTGGTCAGGTAACCATTCCATCATTGACCTTGTAGATTCCAGTTCTACAAACATACCTGAAAACTGTACAGTAGCTCAGTTTGTAGTTAATAGAGAAACTTTTCTCCCTTCTATTTCCCCTCTACTCCATCAGACTGAAGTTGTGCAATGTTTACAGGATATTAAACTTTTCCCCTCTGTGGAAGATAAGCTCATCTGGAAGCTGGATTTAAGAGGTCTGTTCTCATTCAAATCTGCTTATCAGGAACTCAGATCAAAAAGAGGAAGCATTCCAACTGTGTCCAAAATATGGTCTCAAAGATCTCCAAAGAAAGTATCAATCTTCATGTGGAGACTTTTCAACAAGATGCTGCCCTTTGATGATATACTCACTTGGTCAGGTTTCTGTCTCCCTTCTAAATGTCCATTTTGTGAGAACCTGGATAGTGTAGATCATTTCTTTAATAGTTGTGTGATTGCAATGCATGTCTGGACTGAGTTACATATTTTCCTATGCATTGGAAATCCCTTTTTCCCTTCTCTGTGGTCCAGACTGGCTTCATATTGGTCATTTCATAGTCTTACAGCTCTACACACTCAACTTGTCAATATAGTTCCTTCTTTTATGTGCTGGTGCCTTTGGAAAGCCAGGAATAAAAAGCTCTTTGATGAAATGAATCCATCACCACAGCATATTATAAAAGAGATTAAGGAAATGATTTTCAACTCTTATGTGATTAAACCATTTTATCTGCACAAAGCTCATGATATTGATATTGCAAGCTCTGGAGTGCTTCCTAAATGGCTCAAACCCCCCAAACCTAACATTCTCAAAATCTCATGGTCCAAACCTATGAGTGGGGTTAAGGTCAATGTAGATGCTGCATGGAATGCCTCTTCCAAATGTGCTGGGATAGGTATTATTTTTAGAAACTCCAAGGGGGGTTTTCTGTATGCAAGATGTTTCTACACTAAAGCTTCTTCTCCTCTGGAAGCTGAACTTATAGCCCTTAAACTAGGTTTGCATACTGCACATTCACTTCATCTTTATACCTTTAGACTAGAATCAGACTGTCTTGCTGCAATCAAAATGATTCAGGACATTTCCTTAGCCCATTGGAAATGCTGCCATCTAGTATATCATATCTCCAGTATCATATTTCCTGCAATAGCTATGCATACTCTTAGACAAGGAAATCAGGTGGCAGATAGCCTTGCAAAGCATGCTTTAAAATACCACCTCTCTTGTGAAATTACTATGAGTAACATGCCACAAGTAGCAAAAGGTGCCCTTTTTCTTGATAAAATGGGTATCCCTGCATTGAGAATCAGGAATGGATACTGCTGATCTATCTTATCATTTTTTGCAGGTTATTTGGATGTTCCTGAAGCTACACTGTGGCACTCCTTTTTGCTGATCTTCACCGAGCTCCCAGAAGACAAGATGTTTTTCTCTTTCAAATGATGATTGTCTGTTAGAGAAATCAATATCCACAGGCTGCCTTGTGTTTCAGTCTAACTGATTCGCTAATAAGCAAGTGGACAAATTGGTTTCCCATAACAGCTTTCATCAACCACTCTGTCACCGTTCCTCTTTGTGATTAGAATGAGTTCAATTTAGGCTAACTAGTTCCTTTTAACTCATTCTTTTTGAGGCATCCCTAATGCCTAGATGCAGCTTTTTTACTCTGTAAAATGCTACATTGAGAAATCCTTTTGGATCTCTCCCAAGACCGCAGGGTATCTTATTCCCTAGCATGCGGTTTTTTCTTGTAATTTTTATTTTGCTATTTAAAAGGCAAGGGGAAGCCAATATAACTCCCCCCCACCAATGGTGGTTTAACTCAAAAAAAAAAATAGTTTGTAAAGTGGTTGATTTCTTTTGGGAATATAAAATAGGATAACAAAACAAAAATAGTTTATACTCAGACCTTGTTTACTAGAACTTATTTCTTGATGTACTGAACTGAACTGAATTGAACTGAACTGAACTGAAGTAAAAATGATGTATTGAAAAATGGAATCAGCATGACTAAATTAACCTGAATTTCATCAAATTACATTTTCACTAAACTGAACTGAACTGAATTGAACTGAACTGAACTGGTCTACAGATAAGCTTTGGTAAACAGGGCCTCAAAATAGTGATTATATCTAGTATCTAAGTAAATATTATATAAGGAATTGATAATAGCTCAAGTGGTAAAATACTTGTAAAATTGCCTAGAGGTCCTGGGTTCGATCCTCGATTCCTGCTAGGGGTATGGGGTGGGTGTGATTTTATTGAGAACAAGGTGCGATTTCACACACTGAAAGGTGCGATTTACTTACTGTTCCTATTTCCAAGCATCTAAAGCTCACGCGCCCCCAATCCTCCATTATTCCTTACCCGACAAACTCTGAAACTCAACTATTCCTACTGATAACGATTATAAACGTTAACTTTCATGGCGGAGCCGCCGCTTAGGTGTGGTGAATGCTCCGCCGGAAAGTCCTACCTTCAAGCTCTAGCTCCAAAACCCAAACCACTCTTTGCTTCGCTTCCCTCTAACCCGGAGATCAAGCCTATTGCTGATAGAGTGAACGGAAAAGTCGCTTGCATATATGCGAAGGAAGATGTGCAGATCTTTGCCGCGCATTACAACAATGATATGGTCGGGAAGTTTACGAACGGAAGGCCAACAATGGAGGAGATCCAGAAGGAATTCAATCTCCTTGGTTTCTCCGGTAAGCATCAAACTGGTTCCCTTGATTATCGTCATGTTTTGATTCGTCTGGAAAAGCAAGAGGATCTTCAAAACCTATGGCTTAAGTCCGTCGTTTCAGTTGGAGGATATCCAATGAAGATCCTTAAATGGTCGCCGGATTTCTCTACCCAACGTGAATCCTCGATTGTGCCAATCTGGGCGACCATCCCAACCCACCTGTTCAGTACTATAATCACTCTGCGATTAGGGATTTCGGGAATCGCATAGGATTTTTCTTAAGAATGGATCAAGCCACGAGTACACTCTCCAGGCCCTCAGCGATCAAGATCTGCGTGGAGATGGACCTATTGGCTGAATGGACGCATTCGATAGTACTAGGGGATCCGGAGTATTCAGTCGAATGCGATATTGAATATGAAAGAGTCCTTTTGTATTGTACACACTGTAGGAGGATCGGTCATGAGAATTTAGGTTGTGGCATACTCCACCCAGAGTTGAAATACAAAGCTCAGCACAAAGAGCCCAGGCCTACCCCCCCCCCCCCCCCCTCCAGTCACCAAGCCTTCTGTTGTAGCCCCTAAACATCCAAAGAGCAAGAGGAAAGCAAAACATGTATGGAAGCCAGTGCAGGAGCATGGCTCAATCTTAGCTGACCATCATTCCTCAGGCCTCACACAACATCAAAAGGATGAAATTTTATTGAACCAATCCAGGGTCTCGGAGGTCTTCACTGATGCACTGTCAGTCTCTGCTGTATCTTCGGCTAGTGAAGAAGGAGAGTTTCTTGACTCCACATATCAATATGCATCACCCCTGATGCCCCATCCTCTTCGCTCCTTCGAGGGATTACATCAGACACCCAATGCTACTTTATACTAGTATGATAATGTCTTTCCTGCCAAAGATATTACTCTTAATATCTCTGAATGGAAACCTTATCATAGAAGCTCTCAGAAACTAGCCATGGTTCCATATCATCCACCTCTGGAAATCTCTAATGCCTTCCAGGTGCTTGAGGAGTTCAAAGACATTGATCTGGAGGATAGTGTAAATGAAGGCTCAATAACAGAAAACTCAGCCGCTGGAATTGAGTCACCTCAAGTTCACACAGGTAATCATTCTCACTTATCTATCACTACTGGCCAAACTAATACTAAAAAGAAAATCAGGAGGAATGTTCTAACTGATGGATTTACAGTAGAAGGATGGCTTAGATCTTCACAAAAACCCAAACATTCTGTCTAATGATTGTGCATAAAAATATTGCTAATATTCTGATATAGAACATTAGAGGATATGACACTTCTATCATAAGACTTAAAACATTGATTAGAGTTCATAATATAGATATTTTATGCATAATTGAGCCATGGCATCATAACTCTGACATTGTCAATTTACAACAACAACTTCATTTCAGTAAATCTATATCTGCTCTGAATGCTAAAATCTGGATTTTATGGAATGATAAGTATGTCTTGAATATTGCATCTCAATCTGATCAATTTGTTAACACTGTGATCTATGATAATTCTGCTAGTTTCTCTTTGAATTGTGTGTTTGTATTGTTAGACCTATATATTATTTCGGGCAGAAATGTAAATATAAAAATTACAGGGACTAAATTGCAAAATAAATAAATACTGTAAACAATATATATTTATTCAAAACTGAATATATAACATGAAATTTAAACATAGATTCGAAAATATCAACATATTCAATATGGACGGAGTAGTGTGTGCACTGCACTTGAAACGAATAGGCCCCGCTATACGAGTCTTTCGCCCCTAGGATAAAACCATCGGGACTAAAGTCAACCTGTGACTGAAGTCCGTACTGGCGCACAGCCCGAAGGCATCTATCACATAATCAACGACTGACCTGAGATTTTTTGACAAACTCGATGAACGAACTTAGAGCCGACAGAGACAGATTTAGGAGAGAGAATATGAGTGGTGCTTAAGGCTTTGAATGAGATTGTATTTGAGATCGTTTTTCTAACTGACTCTATGGCTCTATTTATAATAGTTCTACTCAGGTTTACTTTGGAAGAATGAAAGTTCTGATTGATTTCAAAATCAGAGAAAATCTTCATCTGATTTGATTTGATGATTCAGCTTAACAAAAATAGCTGATTCACACAGTTGGAAATATTTGATTTCATCTTTTCACATGCTGGAAATATTTGATCTTATCTTTCCATGCATGTACAGCTGATCCTACGAATTTGGACAGCTTTCTGGGCCTTCTGGAAACATCTGGAAGATTCAGAAAATACAGTCGGGCCCGGTGCAAAATTGGACGCTAGTCCGGCCACCGGAGGCATAACAAGCCCAAGCCCATCAAGTGATTGATCACTTGAACTCTTAAGAAATATTGACACTTATAAAGTGAACAATTTCTCTCTACGTTTCCAATGTGGGATTTGTACAAAATTCCCATTTCAAGAGACCATCTTTGAGTATCCATAACTCGGTCATTCTTGATCCAATTTGAGTGTTCGAATAGCCGATTTTGTAGGTCTCGCGGAGGAGAATCCAACGGTACCAAAATCTCGAGCTAATTCAACTTTTAACTATCTCAAATTCGTGCCCAAAGTTTCGGGTAATTACAATATTTCCCTCAAATTTCCAACATGTATATGCTAAGGTGTTAAGAACTCTTAGAAGGGAACTCTGGCAAGACCTTATTTTAATCCCTCAATCACCAACAATTTTTGTTGGTGATTTCAACACTATATCCTCAGTGAGTGAACATAAGGGATCACACTCACCTCCTCTAGGTAGCATTAGGGAATTCAATGCTTTCATTGACACACTAGAGCTCCTAGAAATTCCATCAGTGGGTAATCATTTTACCTGGACCAATAATAGATCAAAAGAGAAGAGGCTTCTACAGAAGCTGGATAGGGGTCTTGGAAATATGGATTTCCAATCCTGTTTTCCTCATAACTCTATTCAAGTCTTGAATAGAGCTACATCTGACCATAACCCCTTGCTTCTAAAAATCCAGAACTCTGAAGTACAGAAGCCTAAACCTTTCAGGTTCCAGCAAATGTGGCTTCAGAGGGAAGACTTCACATATTTTGTTACAGGTAACCGGAACATGTATTGTGAAGATACTGGAATGAGAAGAATAGTGACTAAGTTGAAAAGACTTAAAGCTATTATTAAAATATGGAACAAGCAGACTTTTGGAGATGTTAATAAAAACACTATGCTGGCTGAGGAGGGAGTAGCTTGTTGTGAGGAAAAGTTTCAAGTCACTGGTGAAGAACAGGACTTGATTGAACTTAACAAAGAAAAAGCTATCCTTGCAAGAACTCAATGTGAGCTTACATCCTTCTGGAAACAAAAAGCCAGTCTCAAATGGCTCAGTGAAGGGGATGCTAACACAAAGTTCTTCCACCATGTTGTCAAAGAGAGAAGGTTAAAATCTCAGATTAATAAAATCAATGATAGTAATGGAGTATGGATCACTGACCCAGAGAGCATCCAATTGGAGGCTTCACAATTCTTTGAGAAGCTTCTAAATGTGGATGAGGTCAACTGCAATACTGGAATGTACATGAAACACTTCATGGAGGTCATTCCTAGATTAGTAACTGATGAAGATAATGAAGAACTTCTCAAATCAGTTAATCTAGAAAAGCTCAAGTCTGCAGTCTTTGACTTTAACAAAGATGGAGCTCCTGGAGCTGATGGCTTCTCTGGCCATTTCTTCACACATTTCTGGGAAGTTGTAAAGGAAGATCTCCTAGCCTCAGCCAATGAGTTTCTCAATGGAGGTAAGATCCCAAGAGCAATTACCAGTACCTGGCTTGCTCTCATCCCCAAAAAACCTACCCCCTCCTCCTTCTCTGATTTTAGACCAATAAGTCTCTCCAATTTTATCAATAAGATATATTCCAAGATTTTTATGGAGAGAATTAAACCTATCATGCCAAGACTAATCTCTCAAGAACAGTCTGCCTTCCTTCATGGAAGGGATATCTCAGATAACACACTCCAGATGCTGGAAATGATGAGATTGCTAAATAAAAACCCAAGCAATAACAACATTGTAGTTAAACTGGACATGTAGAAAGCCTTTGATAGAGTGTCTTGGTCTTTTCTTAATTCAGTTTTACTCCAGTTCGGCTTTCATGGAGCTTTGGTCAAAGTCATCCTTTCCAACATATCAGCAGCTTGGTTCTCAGTGCTTATAAATGGGATTCCCCCTGGATTTTTCAAATCCAGTAGAGGAATTAAACAGGGAGATCCTCTATCTCCTTTCCTCTATAATTTAGTCACTGAAGCCTTTTCTAGAGCCTACAAAAGACTGATCCACTCCAATTACATATAAGGTTTTGTAATGCCCGGGAGTGTAGAGCAGGTCTCTCATCTTATGTATGATGATGATACAACACTCTTTCTCCAAGCCTCCAAACAGAATCTGAAAAGACTTGTTGAATTTCTAAAAGCCTATGAAGAGTGCTCTGGTCAGAAAATCAACTACACAAAGTCTGATTTCTTCATGCACACAAAAGCTCCCATAGCCAAGGTAAATATGGTAAAAAGTATCACTGAGATGAAGAAAGGATGCTTGCCATTCACTTACCTGGGAGTTCCAGTTTTCACAGGAAGGAATTTATCTATTTACTATCAGCCTGTGATAGAAAGAATGGAAAAAGCATTATCCAACTGGAAAGTAAAGTGGCTGACTGCTGCAGGTAGAATGGTTCTTATTAACCATACTCTTCTTGCAATACCTATCCATGTATTTGCAGTTCTAAAACCACCTCTTACAGTGATTAAAAAAATGGAGAGATTATCTTCTAGATTCTTCAGGGGTGAACATGCATATGGCCAGAGGAAAATATGGAGGAAGTGGTCTAAGATGGCAATTCCAAGAGCTGAAAATGGAGTTGGATTTAGAGACATCAGAGCCATGATAGATGTTTTCTCTTGCAAGCTGTGGTGGAAAATGCAGAAGAATGATAATATTTGGACAAGATTCTTATGGAATCTTCCTAACAGCTACAGAACTTCTCTCACATGGAGAAGAATCTGTTTGGTTACTGAGTTTGCTAACACTCACTCTAGGGTTATAGTTGGTACTGGTCAATCCCCATTCTGGGATTCTAATTGGTCAGGTAAGGGTGCTTTGTGTTACACATGGCATGATACAGAACCACCTTTCCTTGATATCTCTATTGCTGAGTTCACTCAGAATAAATCTATCTACTTACCCCAGCTGGAGCCTTTTATGGCTACCAATGTCCTAATTCTCTTGCAGGAACTACAGGTAAATCCTCTGCACCCAGATACATTAGTGTGGGAACTGGAAGAGAGAGGTCAATTTACAGTTAATTCTGCTTACAAGGCTCTGAGGAAGAGGCAAGCTCAACTTCTTGCTTTGACTAATGCATGGTCGAAACAGATACCAGGTAAAATCTCTATTCTATCTTGGAGACTCTTTAACAATCTACTTCCATTTGATGATAACCTCATGAAATTTGGGATCATGTTAGCTTCTAAATGTCCAATGTGTAACCATGGAGACTCTGCTGATCATTTCTTCAATGCATGCTCACAAAATGTTAGAGTTCTTAACATGATGCATAACATTCTAGCTATGCCTGTGCCCCATTTCACATCTGTCAAACATAGGCTTTCCTACTACCTGAACTTCAAAAGGAAATAAAAAATTCTTACTAAAGTATCTATATCTTCTTTACTTATTACCCTGTGGTATTTGTGGTGGAGAAGAAACAAGATACTTTTCAACAATGTAGTAATGGAGAGTTCTGTTTTATTTGGTAATATAGTCAAACACATTTCCATGATTTTCACTGCCTCACCATTGACTGGCCAAGCTTCAAAATTCAGGGATTTAATCATGATTGGTTTAGTCCCATTTTTTAAACAAAAAAGGCCAAAGTCTGTCAACATAGTCAAATGGTATCCTCCTGACAGAGGATACAAGATAAATGTGGATGACTCTTTTATCAATGTTGATAAAGTTGGTTTGGGAGTAGTGATTAGAGATATTGGAGGGAATGTCATTTCTATGTTCATAAAATATACTTGTGCTTTGTCTCCATTGCATGCTGAGTTGTTAGCTATTCAATATGGGATAGAACTTGGACTTGCTTCTGGATCTGTCTTCATTATTGAATCTGATTGTTTGAATGCTGTAAAAAGCATTATAAACCCCTCCTCAGCTAACTGGTCTGTCTTGAGTCTTTCTTATGAGCTTCAGTGCTATGCAAATAGAATTAAACATATTTATAGAGAATGCAATGTTGTAGCCGATATGTTGTCTAAAATCTGCTCTATGACAGCTAGCTCTGGAAATATGAACCTTAGTGATGCTCCTACAAAGTTGAAAGGTCTTTTAAACCTTGATAAAATTGGGGTTCCCTATGTGAGGCTTTCCTCTGCTTAGCTGTATAGTTCATGCCAAATTTTCTTCTTAGAAAACATTGATACTGCTCAAGCCCTTTCTAATGCAGGTTGGGGAAGACCCTTTGGATTACTCTAAAGGTGGTGTTTTTTCCTGATGCCATGATCATGCAGACTTTTTTGTTTCTCTGAGCTGCACCCGAAAGTAAATGAGTTGGTGCTCTTTATGAAGTCTTCTCAACACACAATACCTCTGCAATTTCCTTCTTGGCTGACTTGTTTTTCAATCTGGGTTCGACTTGGGTTGATTAGCATACAAGCTAGGATTGTTAACTTGCTTTGGTCAGTTGTGTCGCACGAAGACCACAGTTCATAGTAGATAGTATATTTACCTATTCATCGGGATTAAGCAGCGTATGCTTTCCCTACCATTATTTTGGAAGCAATTCTTTTGTTTCGGAGTTTTTGTTTATACTCCATTCCTAGTCACCTAGGCTCTTAGCTTCAGGTTATTAGCTTTTTGAAAACAATTGTGCCTCTCTTGGCTTTGTAACCTATTCGAGATGGGCTTGGAATCCAATAAAAGATTCCTACCACTTCATGTGGTTTATAATTTTTTTTTAAAAAAAGGTGTGATTTCATGTGGTGTCTTACTTTCTCATCCACGAAAACCATCTCGATGCTACCATCCTCGTTTGCATTATCGAATCGGGGCTTCCATAGAAGTATGACTCGTATCTTCAACGTCATCTTCTCGATCATTGGTGTAACCTCGTTGATAAATCGGTGGGAAGACACATGGATTTCTCGACGGGAAAACCTGCAAAATTTTAATTATATCAGTTAGAAATTTTTTATGATAGAAATATAAAAGGAGAAAGGGAAGAAAAAGATAAATGATAGTGGAGAAAATGTTGAAATGCAGCGTTGAAAAAGTGGTGTGGTATTTCCTCGTTCACATAAAATAAATACTTGATGGAGCACTTCATATAAATATTTGAGCAAAACCCCCATGTGCCCCTGAGTTCTTGGATTATGTATTAATATATCCCTGAGTTCTTGTAAAGTGATGATATGCCTCTTGATCAACGGAGACTATTTTTTGCTGTAATCCTAGAGTGTTTTCATGCCGGTCAAAATCGATTTGAAAAGAAAAAATTACCCATTGACGAATTTGGTGGTCATTTTGTCTCAATTAACTCGTGTCGCATGTGTTAACTTAAGTTTAAATTTCAAAATTTTGGTTATTTTATTTTTGATTCTCTTGTTGCCACTCCAATGTTGCAGTTGTAAACTTTACTCTTTACAAATCAACATGTTTGATCGACCAAAATTAAATCAGGACTTTCCAATAATTGAGAGGTATATTAATACATACGCAAGAACTCAGGGGTACACGGGGATTTTTTTTTTCTAAATATTTTCTTGAAAAAAAAAACAAATAAACCATTGAGCAAATTAATATCCGAGGTGAATCAACTCTCCCCACGAGACTGTCGGTTTTATGGAATTCCTTCAGAACATTTGAATTTTCGACAGTTTTCTTTCAATATTTGCCATGTCTTTGAGAGCTTTCAAGGAAGCTCTCAAGCCCTGCACTGCGATACCATCTTCAATTTCTCAAAGTTGTGTAAGCCATAGAAAACCCCTTAAGTCCTCTCTTTCTCAACAGCTACTACGCCTGCAAGACCACCCAGTTTCTGTACCTCAATTTCACCATCAATGTCCAGAAAGAGAGACCCTTTTTACCCCTGCAGCCAATGATGACTATGAGCGTTTGGAAAGAAATGTTAGGCCAAGATTGGAGTTTGATCACGACGAAATCTCCCAAACTTGTATAAACCGTAGGAAACCCCCAAAATGCTCTCTTTCTCAACAGTTTCTGCGCCTGCAAGACCATGTTTCTGTTCCTCAATTTCACCTCAAATCTCCAGAAATAGAGACTCAATTTAGCCCTGCAGTTAATGATGACGATGATGACGAGGAGGAAGAGTTGGAAAGAACCCTTAAACCAAGATTGGAGTTTAATCAAACAGGCCCATATGAAACGTTGCTTCTGTCTTTGCCTGAGGATGCTTCTACTGTTCAGGTGGTTTTTAATTCATCTATTCCTATCTGCTTTGTGTTTGAAAATTAAAATGTTAACGAGCCTGTCTCAATTTGTGTTTTTGCCAATGTTATAATATCCACTTCACAAGATTGTATAGGGAGTTAGGTTTCTTGGAATGGAAGACGGCGCTACCAAATTAACTTCAGCTTCTTAATGTATTGCTTAGAATTTTTCTTTTTGGTGAATAAATAAAACTGCAATCTAGTTTGTCCGGTAAGACATTATCCAGTGTGTTTGTTCGTGCAACAGTTGCTGCCATATAATTTAGAGGTAACAAGTTCAAGCCATGGATAAATGGTTTGTGAAATGCAAGAGAATACCACCCACTTTCTACAAACCAGACTTCCCTTTTGAATGTTCTGTGGATTTGTAGTTTAGCAATTTGTTGGTATTAAAATGTTCATTTTGCTGACTAGTTGTTCTTTGCTACTCAATCATAGGACTACCCTACCCGATACATGAGTTTTCTTCTTTGTTTTATAAGTAAATCTATTATAAGTAAAATCTAACGAATTTCTTTATTGTACAGGTCCCAGCATGTATAAATTGCAGACTTCTGGAACATCAAAGGGCTGGTATTAAGTTTTTGTATGAATTGTACAAGAATAACCATGGAGGCATTCTGGGAGATGATATGTAAGTATAGTTTATTCATAGTTAGTTCGGCAGCAAATCCTAGTTTTTGCGCTGTTTGATGCCAAATAACTTGTACCTTTCTTGTAAAATTATGTACATCAGGGGATTGGGAAAGACGATCCAGACAATTGCTTTTCTCGCTGCTGTATACAGAAAGGATGAAGAGGATAGTGACATAACATCAATAACAAGAAAGCCGCCTGAAAAGCCTGTTCTAATAGTTTGCCCATCTTCTGTTATTCAAAATTGGGAGGATGAATTTTCAAAGTGGGCAACATTTTCTGTAGCTATATATCATGGGTCTAACCGTGATTTGGTAATTGAAAAATTAGAAGCCCGTGGAGTTGAGATACTGATAACTAGTTTTGACACCTACAGAATTCATGGAGCTATATTGTCGAATGTCCAGTGGGAGATTATGATTGTTGATGAAGCACACAAGCTCAAGAATGAAAAGTCCAAACTTTATCAGGCATGTTTAGAGATAAACACCTTGAAACGAATTGGTCTAACAGGAACTGTAATGCAGAACAAGATTATGGAATTGTTTAACCTCTTTGACTGGGTTGCTCCTGGTTGTTTGGGGACACGCGAACATTTCCGTGAGTTTTATGATGAACCTCTTAAACAGGGTCAAAGGTCAAATGCCCCTGGAAAATTTATCAAAGTTGCTGATGAGAGAAAACAGCACTTGGTTGCTGTTCTGCGTAAATATTTACTGAGAAGGACCAAGGAGGAAACTATTGGTCATCTGATGAGGGGCAAAGAAGATAATGTTGTTTTCTGTGCCATGAGTGATTTGCAGAAACGAGTATACCAAAGGATGTTACAGTTACCAGACATTCAATGCCTTATAAATAAGGACCTTCCATGTGGGTGTGGTAGCCCTCTCAAACAAGCAGAGTGCTGCAAAAGGTTGGTTCCAGATGGAGCCATTTGGCCGTACCTTCATAGAGAGAATCCTGATGGTTGTGATTCATGTCCATTCTGCCTTGTTCTCCCTTGTCTTGTCAAGCTCCAACAGGTAAACACCTGATTTATAATCTGCGCATATTCAACCAGCAGAAAGTGATGTTGGTTCCTCTCTTTTTTTCCGAAAGCTGTGTCAAATGTGCGTTTATATTTTTAAAAAGGGGTAAAGAGGAATACTGTGATGTTTTTAGACGGAGTTCAACTATTATGAAATAGTGAGAAGGATTTAATTGCTGAATTAGTAATTTATCAATTTAATTATTAAGACCCACGAGGAAATCAATGAACTAACGTAAATGAGGTGACTAACTGACTAAGAGATTAAATAATATAATTGTTCTCAATTAGTAAGTATAGAACTCCTTGATATCAATAGTGTCGGGGATCGGGTGATGGCTGTTAGCAGTAAACAACTAGAAGATTGAACCTGTTGTACCAGAAAAAATCCAGGGTGCTACTTTTTAGAAATGAAGCAGATGTAATTTTTTTAGTGAAGATGAAATCCACTTCGGCGACCATATAATTGAGATCTACCTTGCAGAATGACCGGGAAACTAATTTTGCGAGTCGTGCCAATATGGCCGTTGACATGGGAAACTAATTCTGATTTCTTTCTCTGTGACTGGTACAAGCTTATTTTATTGTGATTGATATGTTTTGTTGCTATTTAATACTTTGAGATCAAAGTTCTAGGCTTTTAGAAGCTCAGAGGTTTAGCCAATAAGTAAATCAATAATTTGACAATTTGTTCCCTTCAAGCTTTGTTCCTTTCAAGCACGATTCTCTGAATGCAGGAGAAGTCAAAATGGTGTTTGTGAAACAGACCTTAAAATTTTGTTTTGATGAATCCAGGTCATGGTTTGATGAGTGTGTATGAATAACCATTTGCATGGAAGCAATAAGGAACATCTGATAGAAATATTCGCATTTAGAGTAAATGTTTGTGTGCCAATAGATCATTCTTGATAAAATATGTTGTTATTTATCTAATATACTATATAAAGAATTACTCGTGATTTGTATTCTTACTTTCCCTACACTCAACATTTGGTAGATAAGTAATCATCTAGAGCTCATCAAACCAAATCCAAGGGATGATCTTGATAAGCAAAGAAAAGATGCTGAGTTTGCTAAAGCTGTATATGGTACAGATATTGATTTGGTTGAAGGAAATTCCCAAAATGGGAGTTTCATGGGCCTAAGTGACGTGAAACATTGTGGTAAGATGAGGGCTTTGGAAAAATTAATGTCCTCCTGGCTTTCCCAAGGTGACAAGGTTCTTCTTTTCAGTTACTCGGTCAGGTATAATGTCCATTCACCAATATTTGCATTCTTATGTGCCCTCATTTTTTTCACTAGCATCCAGTTTTATGTTTTCTTCTTGATTTGGTCACATACTTTCTGAACTCAAGTTTAAAGCCTTTGCAATCTTCTTTTACTTTCAAATTATATGCCATACTAACTTCAAAGTTGAAATTGTATCGATGATTTTTGGATTTTATTAGACTTAACACAGTTTTCAAGACTTGGCTGTCCTTGATATTTTAGAGAAAAAATTGCACCTTAAGTATGAGGCAGTGTTTGATTTTAGCACCTTAGGTATCAGAGTTGATATATTTTATAACCAAAAATCTTTACAGTGATAATACTTATTTCTGCTCACAATTTTATTTTTTATTTCTTATTGGACAGAATGTTGGACATACTTGAAAAGTTCCTGATACGCAAAGGCTGTTGCTTCTCGAGACTTGATGGCTCAACTCCAACTGGATTGCGCCAGTCCCTCGTTGATGACTTCAACTCTAGTCCAAGCAAACAGGTTAGTCCGCCATTGTTATTACTCTGCAAACTGGGATCCTATACCCTCTCTAATTCAGCGTTTACTAGCAGGTTTTTCTTATATCGACTCGAGCTGGCGGCCTTGGACTCAATCTTGTTAGTGCAAATCGGGTTGTGATTTTTGATCCAAACTGGAATCCAGCTCAGGATTTACAAGCACAGGACAGATCATTCCGTTTCGGCCAGAAGAGGCATGTTGTTGTTTTTCGTCTTCTTGCTGCTGGATCTATGGAGGAACTTGTTTATTCCCGACAGATCTACAAGCAACAATTGGCAAATATTGCTGTTTCCGGGAAGATGGAGAAAAGATATTTCGAAGGTGTACAGGTAAGAAAGCTTATTTTCACATTTGAAGCTATCTTATTATTTCATTACACAAGGTAAGGAGCTGCTTCCAATTTTCTTTCCAGGATTGCAAAGAACTTCAAGGAGAACTATTTGGGATCTGCAATCTTTTCCGTGACCTATCTGATAAGCTTTTCACTAGTGAGATTGTTGAATTGCATGAAAAGGAGGTAATGGATAGTGCAAATTTCGAAAGTGAAAAGCAGGATGCAACTGAGACTGAAATGTGTGATCTTCAATGCAAAGAAGATGATGAACCACCAGAAAATGCACCCGACTGCAGTACATTAAAAGGCGGGAGCAAAAAGACTGTCAGAGCGAGATTTGAAGACATGGGTGAGTTAGTTTACTTTTGGCCAAGGCAATTATTTCTCAGTTGGTAATTGTATTGAAATTAGCTAATATGAATCAAGTTGTTCAAGAACCTCAATGTGCTTATACTGCATGTTCCTTCCAGGTATTGTCTACACCCACCGGAATGAAGATATTGTTAACCTTAGACCCGAGGCCAAAGGAGGGAAACAATTGAACTTGCATATTGAAGATAATGCACGGGTGTTGGGTGTCCGTGGTAGCAAGAGGAAAACAGGTGCAGTAGGAGGTGCAGTAGGAAATGCTGGTTCATCCAAGATGAGGAAGAAGAGCCAATATAGCGCTCTAGCTCAGGTCATGAATATGGGGGAGGTAGAGTTTAGCAAGTGGGTACTTTCAGCAACTCCTGACGAAAGGAAAAAATTACTCCAGGGCTGTAAGAGGAGGAAAGGCAAGTTACCTATTAGTTAATAGTGAACAGTGATGTTTGAATACACTTCCTGTATGTTGTTGGTCTCGTTGTAACTGGACTGTATATATGCTTAGCTAGTAAGTATCTGATGTTGCCACTGCATCAGCCTTGGCGTGTTTGTAATGCTTTAGATTTGCAGTAGAGATTCCGCTTACATTTTTAGTGCCTTTGTTTAGACTAGTATGACGATCACTCTTGTTGTAAAGGCTTCAAGCCATCTTCTCTTGTTGTAAAGGCAATCTTTCCCTGTTGAAATAAGTGGAAATTGTGTATCTGAAATCCCAAGCACTGCAAGTGCTCTGTAAATTCCAAGCACGGCAGACTAGTTCTTAACTGTCCAACTATTATCAAAAACAATGGTAAAAATATCTTCAATCCAATAGTTAATTTAAGGTCAATTGTATAAGAGCCGAGCCAATGCAACATTGACACTATCAAACAAATATAGCCATATTAAACTGATGGTGATAAAATGTTTTTTTTTCATAGATAGGAAGATTATTCATGGCTCCTCAACCGAAATAAAAACAGAACATAATACACATAAGACTATAAAAGGGCCTTAGTGGCTACAAGTTGCCCGAAGACTGTTCTCCACAAGTGAGGGCAATTTGGGAGATAACAGAAAATTTTCTGAAACATAAAGCAAATCTAATCTTCCTTGTATCTAGTTGCCCGAAAGCTATTTCTTAGACTTTCGCCCGGAAGCAAGGTGGTGCCCGAAGGCTGGTGTGGCCCGCAGGATATTTCCTAGGCTTTCGCCTGGAAGCAAGGTGGTGCCCGAAGGCTTACATAAAAAAGAGGATACATCGTAAAAATCTATAGTCTAATACTCTAGAGTATCGAATTACCTGACAAGCGTAGTACCTTAACTCGCATTCTAAACTATCTAATCGAAGTCTACTGACAGATGTTACCTACAGGGCCGGTCCTGGGATTTTGGGGGCCTCAAGCGAAAATAATAATTTTTTAGGGTTCAAAACTGAAAAATTAAAAAATAGGTTTATACAAAAATGTTTTATGAATTATACATTAAAAATCACTATGAATATTGAATTTCTTATTTATAGTTATTTTCATACGATATCTAAGGGACTAATTATAGAAAATGATACAATTTCTTTATTTAATTGAGTTTTAATTAATAAAAATACTATATATTTTTTCTTAAAATGGGGTCTTTTTTCCAAAATTATCTGGGGGCCTCAAGCAATTGCGTAACCTACGTACATTGAGGGCCGGCCCTGGTTACTGATGTGTTTTCTTCTCTTCCACTCCAATGATGACCACCCCGGAGACGACCGGAGATAAATCTGCAAAAGATTCCCGGCTAAATCCGGGAATAAACTCCGATGCTGAAGTTAGTACTTTCCTTTTATAAATCTAGATTCTTAGTTTCTTGCGTGTACCTTTTTTATGATGGGTGTGTCTCCTTTTTATACTATTTCTTCTCCGATTTTAGCTCTCCACGAGTACTCCATGTTCCACCATTCGTGGATGATCGTGCCGCTCTATTCTTGGTACTATGCTGACCTGATCCTTACTCTTTGTTACCTGGGCCGTTAACCCCGTGATGGTAGTTTTTACCTTTTGGGCCTGTTGTATTTTACTTTGGGCTCATTGAATATGATGGTTGGGCCTATTGAATATAATGGTATACACCATAAGCCCCCCCAGTCGCTGAAGTTTGAGGCTAAGTGTTCGACTCTCTCGTTTGTTTTGATTAGATGAGGCGAACAAATAGTTGCTCTAATTTTAGCGGCTGATGTATGGGAATCGTGTTCGTTTGTCTTGTCCATTTTCTGTTTTACCTTCCTTCATCTTCGCCGTACCTGACTCTTCAACTTAGACTCTTCGAATTTTGAATTTTTAAATCCATAAAGGTAGTCGCCTTTTTCCGGATTCTGTGCCTAATCATGTCTTCTAATTTGAATTGAACGGCTGAGATGCGTTTGGTCTGACGCCGCCGTTTGTACTTCTTAAAAAGGGGAAAATGCCTTGAACTTATCCTCACTTTCCCATTCTTCATCAATTTGGTCATCAATTCGGCTCTCCATAAGTCCCGCAGAAGTCTCTATCTCTCTCCTGTAATCAAGTAATTCTTCCAACTTCTTCTTTTGATTGTATTTCATATTTGGTCAGGAAATATTTAGGCTTGTGTTGATTGCTATTTGAATCTGTGCCTCTGTTTGATTTTGGAGCCTAGTTCTGATAATTAAGGATGAGCGATTCCGAAAAGTCATTTGATTCTTCTCGTGATTCCGGTGAGATATCCCTTGATACCGGTGTCCCTCCTGATTCCGATGATACGCTAGCCTTGCTTGAATCTGCTAAACGGGTTGAAGATGCCAGTCTTATGCATGGCCGTTCTTTGGCTTATTTCCGGCGCCGATACCCTTGTCTAGAGAAGATCGATTTACATTCTCCTTTACCTAGTGAAAGTGTAAAAAATCCTGGAAGTGATTTTTTCGCTGTATATTGTGATTGGTTCAAAAGGGGTGTTGTGTTGCCGATTCCTTCGTGGATGATGGAGATTGCTAAGGGGTATAATATGGCGCTTGCTCAATTCCATCCCAAGAGCATAATGGTCATGATTGCTTTCCATGATGCTTGCTCCGCCCTTGATGTTCCTTTTAAGTTCCAGTTGTTTCGGTCCGTCTTCCGGCTGCAAAGTCTGCCTGGTGAAAACGATCGATTTACTGTGTATAGTTATTTGAAAGAGCTGACGTTCGTAAAGTTGATAGTTTTGCTGGGTGGCGAAGGGAATATGTGTTCGTTCGGCGAAGAGCTGGAGTGGATGATCCAATGCCTTGTTGGTCGACTTCCTTGTCGGTAGATCGGGCTGTCGATGTGAAGGATCGACTGACTCGTGATACTGTCTTATACCAACGGCTGCTTCAACATACTCATAAGCCTCGAGAAAAAAGAAGGAAAACCTCCTCGAAAGGTTCTATGAGATATGATTATATGGCTCGATGTTAATGCCTTTACGTGATTTTCCGCTTGATTTTCTCTGTTTTCGTTCGAGTGTGTATAGCTTTTCCTGAATTTTTTTATATGTTTGTATTCAGGTATGGACATGACTGATATTCCAGTTGAGTTTCCCCAGTTTGAGAAGAAGCTTATCCCTGAACAAGCAGATGTTCAGCCAAGCTCTCGAAAGGTCACGAAAAAGTCTACCTCCTCCGTTCCTCGGTCAGAGAGGACGGGAAAAAGCTCCTCTCCCCCCCGTGAGTCTGTTCGTGGCAAAGGTGGTTCTAAGCGCGATCTGCGTTCTGCTGATGGTCCTGATTCTCCTAAGAAGAAGAAGAAGGTTTCCTCAGGTGCTGTTGTGGCTGTGGCAGCCGAGTCGACCGCTGCCACTCTTGATCGTTATGCTGCTCCTCAGATGCTGAATGTGGTAAGTGATATTCCGTTCGACTCTCTTTTATCCTTTGGTTCTTCTTCTAAAGTCGATTTTAACTTTGTGTAGGTATCTGATCACCTTCGTTATGCCGCGGACTATATTAGTACTCTGAGTACAACTGTTGCTACCCGAGAAGCTATGATTAAGCTGGAGGAGGAGAATGAGAGCTTGAAACGTCAATTGGAAGCTTATATGGGTATGAGCAAGCTGGAGGAGGAAAACGCGAGCTTGAAGAGTCAGCTTGAAGCCTGTATGGCTCGCGAACAGGCTCTGTCTGACGAGCTTTCTTTTCACAAGACGGAGGGTGTTCTGAATCCTTCGTATATGGGTGAATTCGTTGATGTTTTGTTCAGAACGAAGGGCTATGCTGATCATGTTCGCGCTGGATATGCCTCCGTTAAGCAGGTGGGCATGTGCGAGTATATGAAGTTCCTGAAGGAAACCTTTCCTGATCCTGCGCTTCTTCAGTATCAAGATGACGCGGCCCTTGACAGGCTGGTTTTTTAAGCTAAAACCAGAGTTTCGACTGCGTTTGAGGAGAGCGTTCGTAAGGGTGGCCATTCCTTTCCCCTTGTCGAACACTGTAAGCGCTTGGGTAAACCTTTGAGCTTGCCCGAATTAAGGAAATGTCCTGTCGATCAGCTTTTCGGGGATAAAGAAATTACTGCCCCTGTCGATCCTCCGGTCCCTACCAATATCACTCCTTCTGCTAGTCCGGGTGCCTCTCTGGCCGGTGGGGAATCTTTGGCAGGTGACCGTGCTATCAGTAGTCAGCTACAGGCGGAGGGGCCAGAGGAAGAAACTCCTAATAGCAATGTTAGTTAGTCTTCCTGTGTATTTTATCTCTATCTTTATGAATGGACGAATTCAGTTTCTAGAATTTCGTTGTTTTGTTACTATTTTATATTTTATATTTCGTTGTTCTATTCCCATTTTGTAGGATAAAATACTTTCTATAAGAAGGAAAGACTGTGTTAAAGTCTGCCAGTTGAGGAGTAGTACTGATTCTGTTGTACTAAGGGAATCAACTCCTATCGGTTTGCTTCAAAATCGATTGGAAAACGTGTTTTCCAAGATATCGGATTTAGGATGGCTTGAAAAGAACCGACGAATTGCACTTGATGTTTTAAACCGGGAAAGACTGATCAGCGCCCAGCAGCATATTTCTGCTCTATCTGATTCTGACGAAACTTCCACTGACGAAGGCTGTTGTTCGTCTCCTGCAGCCGATGATGAGGAGTTTGCTTACGAGGAAGAGGAAGTGTTCGAACTTCGTGATGAAATAGAAAAATGCCGTCGGGATTTGGAAGGTGTTTGTACCTATATGTCAAGCCTTAGACTTCCCGCCGGTCCTTACCACTGGGTTATGAGGTTCGGTAAACAACTTGATCAGGTTCTTTCTCAATTCGGTCGTCGTGAGAATTACTGGACCGCTCTGTTGAAACAGGTGGATGTGATGCGTCTTGGGTGGCATAAGATTTGTTCGCAGCAGAACGATATCATTTATCATAATCGCGTTCAAATCGGTACCCTTGTTACTCAAGGCCGAGAGTTTAAACGTGCGTATCTTGACGAGAAGCGTCGGTCTGAAGAGCACATCAAAACCATCTCCAACCTGCGAGGAGTCGAACGCCACCTAAAGGAGAGAATTACTAATCTCAACGGGTTCATAGGTGAGTTTCAAAAGAAGTACGACGAACAATGTTCGATAGCGGAAACCGTTGCTCGAAAACACCGAGGAGCGTTGGAGCGATGTTCTCAATTGGAAGACACATTGCGCAATTTACAGGCTCAGTACGAAGGTTTGCGGGCTGGTGCGTCGAGTAGTGGGACTGTTGCAACTGTTCGTCATGAAGTTGTTTTGAAGGATGGTTCATTTTTTCATCGTATCGAGGATAAGGCGGCCGAACATATCCTCGATATGGAGGATGACATGGCAGCTTTGAAGTGAGAGATACAGCAGCTTAAGGCGACTGCTGAAGCTTATGAACAGACTTGTGCCATTATGCGGCTCTTGCTTAATCAGTATGGGACTGGACCTATTGTCGATCTTCGGGACTATTACCAGCATCAGCTGGAGAATCTGTCGACTATTAGGTATACTCAAGAGCATCCCGCGGTGGTCTTTATGCGGAATGAGTTGGTTCGCCTTAATGGTAGTGCCCCGATCGTGCTCGCGTTCGTCGTCATCAGGAATTTACTCCTAGTCGAACCAGCGAACGTCGTGGGTCTTCCTCTCGTGGCGCTCATGGTGTCTCTAGGTGGCAATCCGCTGGCAGGGGTAGTTCTCGTTAGGTTCGTAAGATAAGACATGTATTATATATTTTTCATTTTTATTTTTTAGTATTACTTGTATTGTGCTACACACTTTGTTAGGTTAATATAGTGTGTTGCGGTTGGTTTTGTTACAAGCCCTGCTGACAAGATTGTCGTGACTTGGTTTTTCGCTTGATTTGTTCGAGTTTGTTTGATTTACAAGTCTCGCTGACGTAATTGTCGTGACTTGGTTTATTTGCCTACTTTATTCTTAGTGCAAGTCTAGCTGACCGTAGGTGTCGTGACCTGCTTTGTGCATGTAGGGCTTGAGTATTTCGCGTCGCTTAGTAGCGTTCATCGTTAAAAGAGATTGGTGCCGAAGAGTTTGGCGTTTTTCTTTTTATATATCAACAAAAAAGCGAGGAATCGCTCAACAAATGTCGTCATTGATCATATCAAGGCTCCTATACAAATGACTATCATATTTCTAAGCGTGGTATTGCCTTAGGTTAGAAACATGCCAGGTGTTCGGTATAGTGGTCCCATCCAGGCGTTCTAGTTTGTATGAGTTGGACTGGTTTGTTTCGACGATTCTGTATGGTCCCTCCCACCTAGGAGTCAGTTTCCCTGTCTTTTCTGCCAAACTTGCTTCGTTCTTCCTTAGTACCAAGCTGTTCACCTTGAATCGTACCTCCCTTGCTCTCGTGTTGTAAGCCTTTGCCATTTGTTCCTTGTATTTCGCTTCACGGAGGTGTGCTTGCTCTCGTCGTTCTTCCAGAAGATCTAAGTTCCCCTTGATTGCTTCGTCGCTGGCCGTTTTGTCGAAATTCTGTACCCTTTCGCTTAGTACTTCTACCTCAATAGGTATCAATGCTTCTTGGCCGAACACTAAACTATAGGGGGTTTCTCCATGTGGCGTTCGAGGCGTTGTTCTATATGCCCATAGTACCTCTGGCAGTTCCTCCACCCATCCTGTGAGTTTCCTGCAGAGCCGTTTCTGAATTCCTTGCAACAGAGTCCTGTTCGTGACTTCCACTTGCCCATTCGCTTGCGGATGTGCGACTGAGGTGAATTTCTGTGAAATTTTCTTCGATGCGCACCATTCCTTGAAGGCGGTACTTGTGAACTGTGTACCGTTATCCGAGACGATAGTTCTTGGTAGGCCGAAACGGCAAACTACGTTCTGCCAGACGAACGCTATCGTTGCGCTCGTTGTTATCTTTGGGATAGCTTTCGCTTCGACCCATTTGGTGAAGTAATCGACCATGACTATAAGGAACTTGGCATTTCCTGTCCCTCTTGGAAATGGACCGACGAAGTCAATTCCCCATTTATCGAACGGCCATGCTCCGTGGATGCCGATTAACCTGTTTTTTGGTATGTGACTGTCATTTGCGTTGATTTGATAGGAGCGGCATTGTTGGACGTATGCGTTCGTGTCCGCGAACACTTTAGGCCAGTAGTATCCCGCGCGTATAATTCTCTTAGCGAGGGTACTTGCTCCTTGATGAGATCCGCAACTTCCATCATGCATATCTTTTACAATTTGTAGCGCTTCACTTGGAGTAACACAGTGCAGCCAAGGCACCAAGTGTCCTTTTTTGTACAGGAATCCGCCTTCTACTTGATACATGCATGCCTTTCGTTGTATGGCTTTTGCTTCTTTTATATCTTCCGGAAGCGTTCCTTGTTCGAGAAAGGACCGAATAGGCGTCATCCAAGTTGGCTCTTCGATTGCTGTTGCCGCTACTGTGACGATAGCTGTGCTTCTGACCGGCGCTATGTCAATAAGTACGTCTGTGGACCTGTGTAGGTCGCTGAACCTACTGTTCGATAGCCTACTCAAAGCGTCCGCTTTTTGATTTTCTTCTCGGGGGATTTTGATAAACTTGATGTATTCGAACAACGGTATAAGTTGCTGTACTTTTGTCAGGTACTTTGCTAATTGGCTATCTCGTACTTCGAAGTCTCCCAGTATTTGACTTATCACGATTTGGGAGTCGCTGAATACTTTGACGCTCGTGATCTTCATCTTATTGGCAAGATCCAATCCGCTAATCACTGCCTCGTATTCTACTTCGTTATTTGACAGGTGGAAATCAAATCTCAGCGCATGCTTTAATTCGTCGCCTTCCGGGCTTATCAACAGAACGCCCGCTCCGCAACCTTCTTTGTTCGATGAGCCATCCACATACAGGAGCCATGCTATGTCCTCACATTTTGCCTTGTCCCTGTCTTCATGTATTGGAGACATATGACTTGCTATGTCGTTGTCCAATGAAAACATTTCTGCCATAAAGTCTGCTAAAGCCTGTCCTTTGATAGCTTTCCGAGGCGTGAATTTTATGTCGTGTTCACTCAACTCAATTGCTCATTTCATCATTCGCCCTGACGCTTCTGGTTTTTGTAGTATCTGCTTGATCGGTTGGTCCGTAAGTACGGTTACTGCATGGCTTTGAAAATATGTTCTCAATCTTCGAACCGAATGTACCAGCGCCAAAGTTATTTTCTCGATGGGCTTATAATTCATTTCCGCTACCGTTAGCATTCTGCTTGTATAGTAAACAGGCTTTTGTACCTCACTGTGTTCTCTCACCAATACCGAACAGATTGATTTATATGATGCGGCCAAGTACAAGAATAGGGGTTCTCCTGCCAGTGGAATGGATAGCGATGGTAGGCTCTGAATCTCTTGTTTGAGGAGTGTATAAGCCGCTTCACATTCTTCACTCCACGTAAATTTCTTTGCCCCTTTGAGGACATTGAAAAAAGGCATATGCTTGTCTGCCGCTTTCGCCATGAAGCGGTTTAAGGATGCCAGGTATCCTGTTAAAATTTGGACGCCTTTGATATTTCTGGGTGGAGGTAAATCCAGAATTTCCTTGATTCTTTCTGGATTTGGATTCAGTCCTTTGGCCGAAACTTGTATCCCTAAGAATCGTCCTGCTCCTACTCCAATAACACATTTCTTCGGATTTAGTTTCATTCCTATGAGGAGGAGTGATGCGAACGTTTCTTCCAAATCCCGTGGGAAATCGTTCAGCTTTGAGCTCTTGATGACCATGTCATCTATGTAGACTTCCATGTTCCGTCCGATCTGTGATGCGAACACCCTATCCATTGTTCGTTGGTAGGTTGCTCCAGCGTTTTTTAATCCGAACGGCATTTTGGTATAGCAGAAAGCTCCTACACTTGTAATGAAAGCTGTCTTCTCTGCATCCAGGGGATCCATCAGGATTTGGTGATATCCCTTGTAGGCATCCAGGAATGCAAGTACTTCGTACCCTGCTATTGCATCGACCAACTTGTCGATTTTTGGTAATGGATAGTAGTCTTTTGGGCAGTGTTGATTTAGGTTTGTGTAATCAACGCACATTCTCCATCCAGCGTCTGCCTTTCGTACCATTACTGGGTTCGCCAGCCATGTTGGATACTGCACCTCCCGCAATATTCCAGCATCTGTTAATGTTCGAACCTCCTCTTCTATTGCTGCTTGTCTCTCGGCAGCGAACGTTCGCTGCTTCTGCCTGATGGGTCGAACAGTGCTGTCTACGTGTAATTTATGTGTTGCGATGTCCGACTTAACTCCTCCCATATCCATTATAGACCATGCGAATACTGGCGCATATTTCCGAAGTATGCTCTCGACTTGCAATTTTACCGGAGCAGGCAAATTTGCTCCCACTCTAACCAGCGGTGATGGGTCTCCCTCTATGACTTGGAATGGTTCGGCCTGTTCACCAAGGTCAATGTTGGGTGAGACTGCCACTGTATTGACCGATGGAAATACCTTTGTCTTCGTTGCAGGTTTCATTGCAACCGCCATACATTGCCTTGCCGCTTGTTGATTTCCCCGTACTGAGGCTATACCTGCTGGTGTGGGGAATTTCATAACCAAATGATACGGTGACCAGATTGCTTTTACGGCGTTCATCCATGGTCGTCCTACGATCGCGTTAAAGGGACTCTGTGCTTCCATAACTACAAAATCGCACATAATCGTCACGAGTTTGCCTTCCTCTCCTATAGTGACTGGCAATTGAATCTGTCCTAGAGGCATCTCGGATCTTCCCGTGAATCCGACTAGAGCGGATGCTGGTTTCTTAAGATCATCTCTTTTGAATCCTAATTTGTCGAAACAATCGGCGAAGAGTATGTCGACTGCACTTCCGTCGTCCACAAACACTCTATGTACCGTTGAATTCCCAATTTTTGCGACGATTACTAGCGGGTCGTTGTGTGGAAAAGCGTTGGGTACCGCATCCGACTCATCGAACGTTATAGCTTCTGATAACTTCAACCGTTTGTCAGAAGGTTCCTGTGGCGGCAGGTATCTGGTCCTCTGTTTCCATCCTTTGTTCGAAATGGGTTCTGTTGACCCATGGATGGATAAGATTACCCTATCGGTCGTTCGGTATGAATGATCTTCTACCCGTTCCACTGCTGCCGCGATTTTTCCCCCATTTGAAGTGTTAGCCATATCTTGCTTGCTTGCGTGTCCTCCTTCACGTTTGTATTGGGTGAGGTTTCCTTGTCGTAGGTTATCTTCTATTTGCCTCTTTAGTGAAACGCACTCCTCTGTGTCGTGACCGTGGTCCCTGTGGAACGCACAGTATGTTTCCTTTGAACGTTTGTCTGGTGGTGCTAACATTGGCCTTGGGTCACTGAAAAGGTCCTTATGTAGCTGCCAAATCTCTTTCCTGGACTTGGTAAGGGGGGTGGTGATGAATGTTCTTCCGCCAGTCTCCTTAGCTTTCGTTGACGAAACTGTTTTTAGCTTTTTTCCCCCCACTTGGATTCGTCGTCAAGGAGTCGTTTATCTCCTTTTTCGTTCTCAATCTTTCGATCATTCGCTTCTTCTGACCGTACATATTTCTCGACTAGCTTCTGTAACTCGCGTTCGTTCGATGGCATTTCTTCTCGTAGCTTTTTGTAGAAGTATCCGGGTTTAAGGCCACTCATGAAGGCACCTAAGAACATTTGATACGTTAGATCTTTGATACTTAAACTTTCGATCACCATTTTTGCATGGTATGCTCCCACACTATCGCTGCCCTGTTTGATGTTTACTAAGTCTGCGATGGTGCGCTCGAATTTCTGATTCCTATAAAATCTTCCTAGGAAAATATCCGACAATTGTGCCCATGATTTAATACTTCTTTTTGGTAGGCCTTCGTACCACGTAATAGCTGGGCCGGTTAGAAAAATCGGGAAAGCTTTGCATATTAGCTGTTGTGAGGCATTCCTGAAGCGCATGCTGCTCCCGTACGAGTGCAAGAAATCCTTTGGATCCGTCGTGCCATCGTAAACCTTCACATGTAATGGTAGTTTGAAGTTATCTGACATCTGTAGGTTCTGGATGTCCCAGGAGAGTGGCGAATCGTCGTTATATTCGCTTGCAACGATGTCTCTCAATTCTTCCTCGTATTGTAACGGCTGCTGGTAGTCATTCGGATGCTGGGCTTTGACTTCGCTTGGCATTATTCTTCTGTTCCTGCCGCGATCGTCTTTTGTTCTTTTGAACTGTTCGTATAGGCTTGCCTTCTGGTTCTCTAGAAACTCTTCGAACTCTTTTTGTTCTTTTTGGCGATTAGTTAAGGGTGATTCCGCCTCTTCGCCATAGTTTTCATCTGAACCCCTATCATCAGAATCCCTGTCCTGGCTACTCGCCTGAGTCTCTTCTTGGCCATTTACCGGTTTGTGTCCTTGCCCATTCATTTGACTACCTTGGTTATCTCTGTCTTGGCTCAGAGCTCGATCCCTTCCTCTTCGTTCGCTGACGGTCCGCGATGTGGACCTGGTATTGTGGTGAGATTCTCCCCGACCATTTCTGGTGGAAACCATCGGAGAAGAGAAAAAACGATCCCCACAGACGGCGCCACTGATGTGTTTTCTTCTCTTCCACTCCAATGATGACCACCCCGGAGACGACCGATAAATCTGCAAAAGATTCCCGACTAAATCCGGGAATAAACTCCGATGCTGAAGTTAGTACTTTCCTTTTATAAATCTAGATTCTTAGTTTCTTGCGTGTACCTTTTTTATGATGGGTGTGTCTCCTTTTTATACTACTTCTTCTCCGATTTTAGCTCTCCACGAGTACTCCATGTTCCACCATTCGTGGATGATCGTGCCGCTCTATTCTTGGTACTATGCTGACCTGATCCTTACTCTTTGTTACCTGGGCCGTTAACCCCGTGATGGTAGTTTTTACCTTTTGGGCCTGTTGTATTTTACTTTGGGCTCATTGAATATGATGGCTGGGCCTATTGAATATAATGGTATACACCAGTTACCTAGTCCAGAAGCCCATTGGGTTTACCCTCTCGCCAATTAAGGGTTAAGAGAGATATAAGTATAACAAACAAATGAGCAAGGATATTCGTCAAATCTGTCAGGACAATCCCGCAAAAAAAACTATTTCCAAATCATATACCCTACAATAAGGTAAATACTATAGGCAGATATCAACCAATCCTGGTCTAACAAGCTAGCAAATACCACATAGTATAGAAATTTGAACAAAGATATTATTTAACAGAGAGAAGTTAAAAAGCTAACTTCCACTGTCTACAAATCTAGTTTAGTAGTTTATATTGGGGACAGTATCGCCAGAAATACATATAGTAATTACTAGATCTCCACTCAGTATTTAATTTAGGGGACAATCTTATGTGAAATTGAAGGCATCAACTAGATCTCTATATGATCTCAAACTGAAGCCATCAATTTGATAACTTAACAAATTTAGAATTTTTAACATTCCAAATTTAACATTCCAAATTTAACTGAACAAATAGAGATCAACTAGATCTCTATATTTCAACATTCCAAATTTAATGAGTTAGGCTTGTAAGGTCCTGTTCTCTGGAGATTATTTGAATATTTTTTAGTTCAGATAAACTTTTTTTAGTTCAGATAAATGCTTTTTAGTTCAGATGAGTTGAGATAAACTTTTTTTTTTGTTCAGATAAATGTTTTTTAGTTCAGATGAGTTCAGATAATCTTTTTTCAGTTCAGATGAGTTCAAATAATCTTTTTTCAGTTCAGATGAGTTCAGTTCAGTAAACATTTTTAGTTTTCAGATAAGTTAAGTTCAGTAAACTTATTTGTAATTTAGTTCAGTTCAGTTTAAATCAGTTCAATCTTTTGAGCTTAATTGTTCATATCAGTTCAGTTCAATTCCATTTAGTTTAGTTCAGTTTCAATATGATTTGATGAAATTTAGATTAATTTAGTCATACCGATTTTTTTTTCAATATATTAATATCAGTTCAGTTTAGATCAACAACAATATAATTTGGTGCAATTAATTAAGGTTAATTTATTCATACCGTTTATTTTCATCACACTTATTAATTTTCAATTCAGTTCAGTTCAGTTATCTATATGCTTCAGCTCAACTCAAATCAATATGTTTAGCTAGCAAACATGATCATATTTTTTAATATTTTTTATACATCAGTTCAGTTCAATTCAGTTCAGTAAATTGAAGTGAAATGTAATTTGATGAAATTCAGGTTAATTCAGTCATGTTGATTCTTTTTTTCGGTACATTAATTTTCACTTCAGTTCAATTCAATCCAGTTCAGTCCAGTTGAACAAGAAATAAACTCTATCAAACTCTAAGTTATACTCAAATTATTAAATTTCAAATGTTTTGAAAATGTCATATTTATTTCATTTCAGTTCAGTTGATCTATATATTCCAGTTCAACTTTGTTCTACATATTTTCATATTAAGATTAATAAATTTCAAATATATTGAAATTGATCATATTTTTTTTAATTCAATTCAGTTCAATTTATCTACATCAGTGCAACTCAATTCAGTATATTTTAATATTAAATGTATTATGTTATATTTAGATTAATGAATTTCAAATATATTGGAAATGATCATATATTTTTTAGTTAGTTTCAATTTAGTTCAATTCAATTTATCTATATATTTCAATTCAGCACAGTTTTTAAGTTCAAATAAGTTCAGCTAAAATTTTTAAGTACAAATGAGTTTAGTTCAGATGAGTTCAGATAAAATGAGTTCAGATAAAGCTTTTTAAGTTCAGATAAACTTTTTTTAGTTCAAATAAACTTTTTTTAAGTTCAGATGAGTTCAGATAAGTTCAAATACCGTGAAGAGAACAGAACCTAAGTGTTGTTGTTCATAGTAAAATAGGTCCACCGGGCACCGGCTGCGTAAGAGCAGAAAAAAATAATCTACCCTTATTGCCATCACTCTAAGCCAACATTTAACAAATGTGAAAAAACCGAAACAACTATTCTACAACCACGGAAGGTACAGTGGCGGTGATCATAACATGTAAACCTACGGATCTATAACTAATTGTTCTTCACACTGCATATTCCATAAGCTATTTCCTGTTCATCCTGAACTTTGAGACTGGCTTGGAGCTACCTGCAACAGTATCTTCTCGTCGTCCGATATCAAGATTGTGAGTACGCTCAACTATTGAACCAATAAAAGGAGTTGTGTTTTGTTCCAGTGGGGGAACGGAAACCTGCAATGAAGCATGTAGATCAACACCATTACATTACGGGCATGTAGGCTAGATCACATCACAATTATTTACTACTCTGGTTAGAGGAAAAACTGAAAAAAGAAGAACATAGTATTATGACTCCAATAGTAAAAACATTCTGTGAATAACACATGGTCTGGCCAAACAATGTCTTGTAACTTAAACCCAGCAAAGAAATTTTGGCGTCTTTAGCTGTTTGTTTCAAACTGGCAAGCAAAACATATTAGAATCAAAGAGTATTTACCTCATGTTTTACCACAGCTGGAGCCACAACTGGAGCCTGCATGTTTTGCTGTCTTTCAGGAAGCTGGTAAAGAAATAAAACAATTCTGTCAATCTTTGCTTCACTGATAGAAGATAAATGACAATTGCCAGGGGTGATCACAAACACCAGCAAGCGGATTGTGAAAATGACACGACCATACCTCATGTTTTGCAACCGTTGGATCGTGAACACTTGTCTTATGTTCAGGAAACTCTAAGGCATTCTTGCCTGCGTTGAATTTACTGGGTGCTGAAGATCCAGCTTTAGTTTCTGAAGCAGCATCTTAATAACCAGAGGAAATCAAAAGATAACTAAAATTGAATGTGGAAGTGTGCCTGAGAGTCTTTAAAACAAACACAACCAATATATGTTGTCATCTCAGTTATGCCTCTGTATTAGCACTTAACGTGGCAATCAAGTGTCAGAATTTGCAGCAACACAGATAACAAGTTAAGATATCAAACCAACCCAGCACCCTCAAAACGTAAGAACAAAAGTTTCAAACTTATACAGATAATAGAACAGAGACTATATTCTACATATCCGTAGTTTTACATATCCTCAGACTTCATGGAAGGCTGGTTCTCAGATTAATCATCAATGTACTTGCAAGCAATTGAACAGACTGCCGTCATTTTTAAAGGTTAAGATGCATTTCTAACCTCTTAGAAAAGAAAAGGAGCCACTAAGGTATCATGAAAGGTTTCAAACAAATAATAAGAGGAATATGTCTAAAAGATAAGCTTGAAGCAAAATATTAATTCAAGGCTCACCTTGGACCAGGGGTGGCTGACTCAAACTGTTAGCCTGCATTCAAATCAATGAAATGAAACAAAAGGTTAAACCCCTTGAATTTTGTTTCCCCAACAAATTAAAAATGTGCATGAGAGAGTCAGTTCATGTTCTTGTTCATGTGTATGTGCGAATTGCTTTGACTCACAAGTTTGAATCCAATTAGAGTTTACTTTCAAATTCTTTTTTTTTTTGTCAAAGAAAAGAGATCTATATTATTATTTTACCCAGCATACCCCTAACTATATACTGGATATTTACAACATCATTCATTCAGAATTGACATCACTTGAACAACTCAATGTTTTCCCATCTGATAAGAAAGTAGAGTATGGAGCAGTTCCCTCAATATGGCGTGTTCATAAAAAAGCATTCAAGAGATTAAGAAAATTATAAATTAAATTGCTGATGAGTAAAAGTCTACTCTTACCTTCACAGGTCTGACCACTTTACCCGTAGAAAATTCATTTGATTGATCATCAAAATCATTGCCACTTTCTACACTTTCATAACCACTTCCAGCAGCCTCTTCTGCTTCCATTGCAGCAGCTTCTTCTGCTTCCAGCTCGGCAAAGATACGCTCAAGATCATCATCATTATTACCAGACTTCCCCTGCTCAGGCTCAGATGAACTAGGCAACACAACTGTAAGTTTCATGGATCAGGTCAGCAAGATCATACGACAACACAATTGATTGTTTTCTTTTTACCAGTTTTAATACATGAAACAAGCTAATAATAAATATTTATGATATAGGATATAAAACAATTTGCAGGAAGGGCCATCAGGTATGCAGTATGCCGCAATCAGAATCATATGCCTGCATTTTCCAACTGAAATGGAATAGTACTACCGAAATTGCATTGTACATCCAGAATAGTATACAGCTGATGTAGTGATAATTATAAAACACCTTGTAGTAAAACATAAAAGAGCATCAATGAGAGGAAGAGTAATCAATTGATAGATATACAAATTACGCCGGGCTTAATTACAACTGCGGGTACTAATATGACATCTGATATACTTTCAAGAAACAAAATAATCATCCTAAGCTTCATGCAAGATATTATTAAGTCAACATCAAGCAAATAAAAAAGGGTAAAGAAAACTCTTGCCTTTGCTAGATGCCTCGTGAAATGGTATTTCCTCGGTATAATCTTCAACTATTTGAACAAGACCACTCTGATAATATAAATTTGAAACATCAGGTTTAAATAAAGATACGTGTACAGATTTCATTTCAAACAGATCAAATTTCATCTGGTAAACTTTTCTTATCATCCATAAAACCATATACGCATTGAAAGTAACACAATTAGGTACTACCAAACTGTTCAATGAGCTGAAATGAAGATTACAGAGATATAATACTACCACATGAATAGTAACAAAAACCAAGTCTTTGTTTGGTTCAGTTAAATCTTCTTTTATATCAGTAAATTTATTTGTGTTTTAAGATAGTTTATTATTATTTCCAGTACACTTATCACAATATCCCATCCAACTTTTTTTAACATTTTTAAATACTATAAGAGTATCAATATTTTTGCAAAACAGCAAAGAAGACTATGAGCACACTCCAGATGATGAGGGAGCACCAAAATACTGTCCAAACAAAGCTGCCTTTAAACCACGCTGTGGTAGCTGTTTCTCTAAATAAGATGGATGCTCAAGATCAAAAAGTGCAACTATGTATATCTTTTTTTTTTCTTATAATTAATTATACAATTTTCACCTGTCCGAAATATACAACTAAACGTGTGATGCTTATCAAGATACTTATCACTTTTTGGATTATGTGGTTCTTGTGTGGAGTTTAAATATAACACAAACTTTGAGCAAGCTACTTATTCTCAAGGTTGTAGGTTTTTCAAACATGTTGAACCAGAAAAATATCTATTCCAAAAAAAATGTTACCTTGAGATACATTTTATTTTACTAGGTACATGCTATATAGAATGCTATAGTTTCTGAAATTTTATTGCCTGAATTTCAATGAAAGATTCAATCTAGCCTGATCCTGGAGAATTCTCGTAAGGATAGTAAGACACCCCATGTCAGAAGAGCAGTCAACTTAAGTTCTATTATAGATTAAGATCCAGTTGCACACCTCATTCTCATTAATTCAGCAAAAACACATGACACGGGACAAAACTAGATTAAATCCATACATAAAGAAACAGGAACAAGTAGAAAAGCTTAAAAGTCGTTTTTGTAAAAGCCAGGTTTCTAGAATCTATATACCCTTCCCAATGCCCCTACAGGCTACCAGCTGCCAAGCAAATTAAAGCAATCCTATTCACCATCAAAAAGAAACATGTTACAGTAGCATATGATAACAGTCCTGGTAGATTTCTAAAGAATGATGCAGAGAATTAAATCTAGAAAGGGGGGCATTCTTCAGTTCCCATTTCAAGCATAAAATGCAGAGAAAGTTGTTGTTATTCATGTCTAGAGTATATTGATTGATACAAATTTGGAAAACATACCGCGGCCTCATCAGCAGTAGCATCAAAAAAAGAAGCTTCTGCCTTAAGATCCTGACATTCAGCCCTGACAGATTCAATATGAGACTCTAGAGCCTTATGTCTTCGCTTCAAAATCTCTGCTGTTTGTTTGGATGTTCTCTCAGCGTAATACCCGTCTCCAAGAAGAACCTGCAGGCATAGTACATTATCCTTCGCTTCTGATATGTAAGCAACTAATCTTTCAATCTAGTAGAGAATGATCAAGATGTACCATAAATTCGTTGGTGTGAATCAAGCGGCCCGGAAAGAATGCCGCGTTCCCAAAGGGCACCTACAAAATGAGAACCGCATATGTCATCACTTATGTGGGTTCTCTGCATAAAATATATATAATGGTGGGGTTTTAGCCAGAAGTACCATGATTTGGTGTTGGAGTTCATTGGGGAGTGTCTGAACGATGTTGATGAGTTCTGCGTTGTCGGAGATGAACCCTTTGAGCACGTCAAGCTGCTGGCGGCGCTCGGTTATCTTCTCCTGCACCCGCTCCGACGCTTTCTGGGCTTCCTCTGCTGAGAACACTGACGACATTGGCGTCACCTTTCCCACCATTCTTACAACCCCAGATCGGCGTTTGATAGAATAACTGGAGTACCGGACGCAGTTTCCAGTTCAAGCTTCCGTGGAGAAAACCCACGGTAATTATACGAGCACTTTGCCAGGAATGCTATTTCCATAACCCAATATACTAAATCCACATCTCATTGAGGGTAAATTTTATAAAATATCTCTTATTAAATTTTAATTTTAGTTACCTATTATTATGAAACTTAACCCTAATCAAACTCTATAAAATATATCCCATTCTTTATATAGTATAAAATATTCTTATCAACTTTCTCTACAGATTTCACGTAGCTATTCAGATTAAAAAGTAAATTCACATCTTGTTTGCCAGAGCTTATCTGTAGATCAGATTAGTTCAGTTCAATTCAGTTCAGTGAAAGTGAAAGTGTAATTTGATGAAATTCATATTAATTTAGTCATGCTGATTCTATTTTTCAATACATTAATTTTCACTTCAGTTCAGTACACCAAAAAATAAACTCTAGCAAACAGGGCCTAAATTTGAAGGTGTTGAATTAAGGTGGACAACTTATGAATGTTGAAGATTTTGAGGATTTCATGGGCATACAATTAAATTTAACAAAAACTTGAATTCAAAATTTGTTATTCAAAATTTAAGGAATTTAAATGAAATAATAAATGTTAATTGAAAGCTAAATTTAATGAGGGGTGATTAAGTAAATTTATCACTAAATGGGTTGTTTAGTTAGGATATTGAGTTGTGGATTTAGGCCCTGTTTACCAGAGGTTATCTGTAGATCAGTTCAGTTCAGTTCAGTTCAGTTCAATTCAGTTCAGTTCAATTCAGTTCAGTTCAGTGAAAATGTAATTGATGAAATTCAGGTTAATTCAGTTATGCTGATTCCATTTTTCAATACATCATTTTTACTTCAGTTCAGTTCAGTTCAGTTCAGTTCAATTCAGTTCAGTTCAGTTCAGTTCAGTTCAGTTCAGTACGTGGTGGAAATAAGCTCTACAGGGCCTTAGATTTTGTGTTATTTTCATAATATTAAACCAACAAAGTGCTCATATAATATTTGGGCTTATATATTTGGGCTTATAATATTAAATTTGTCTCTGTTGTGGGTTTCGTGTAGATTATAGTCAAATGTTATAACAAATAGAGGGAGTATAACAAAAAAAATCTGTTGTAACAAAAATTCATTATAGTCAAATGTTATGTAAATAGGGGAGTATAACTTTTTTCAAATAATTTTCTTTTCTAAAATATGTATACAAATAATATTCTTTTAGAAATGTGCCTAATGTTGTTTTAGTAAGAAGTCTCATTCTACTGGAAAACGTTTAGAATCGTTTGACAATAGAAACTCTGGGGAAATGTCCCAAGTTCTCCTTACGTTTGCACCATTCTTAGCAAATGATGCAAAAGAATGTGCCGCTATGTTTCTATCTTTAGGGACCCATAATGGGTCTGCAAAGTTATCACTATTCAACCGAGCTTGAATTTCATCTACCAACTCCACAATGCCCAGTGTCGTAGGCTCTAATGCTCGGACCATGCGCATAAGAGTCAAACAATCCCCTACGAACGATGGTGATTCCAACTCGAGTTCTTCCGCCAAAGTTATTGCAGCTCGAAGTGCTAATCCCTCCGCAAAGGTAGGGTCGGTAATACCCAGAAATGATTCTGCCTGGGGTCGAATGAAAGTTCCATTCTCCTGTATAGCCATAATTATAACTTAACCTTAATATTACACATATAATTTAAAAACTGAAAATTGGGAAATGGTCGCACTAGTAGTATAGGTAGATTTGCAATTAGTTTCGGATAGGTAAAACCGGTGAAATATAAAATTCAACTCAAATTCAAATAAGTATAATTTACTTTTATTTATTTTTTTTGCCAGAATTAGACCCGAGGTTATAAATAATCATTCCGGGTCATATGAAATTCACCGATCAAGGGTTAAAATATCACTTTTCTAGAACTAGGGTTATCTTAGCACTTATCCCAAAACTAAGGGTCACCTAAACATTTTGCTCTATTAATGTTTTGTACAAAATGCACATATAATCTTGATTACAGGTTATGTACTCATTTAATCCATAACTTTTGGAAAATTTTATTTTTCAATTATAACATTATACTCTATGAAAGTACTGTAATAATTTAGGGTCGTGAGAAACACTATCCTTAAACTAATACTAGCTCCAACCAGATTGTTGTAAGTTATCTGGCAAAGTTATTTCCATGAAACACTAGAAAATGTAACATCAACCATCACAAATTCTCCAACGAATAAGAGGTAAAATATGAGAGAACTTTCTGTAGGAAAATAAAAAGTGTTTTTCTGTAGTATTCAACCTTACACATCTTTTATTTTCTTTTCAAATTAAACAAACACGTCTGCAATATCTTTCGTTCACAATCTAGAGTATGTTTAGAGGTTGTGATGGAATTTTACAAAGGTTACGAGGAGTGGTGGCGGAACAGAAGAAGATTGATGTCTGTGAAATGCGAATGATGATAAAGAATACATGATTACACACTCTTTGATAATGATAAATTACAATACACACTCTAACAAAGGCAAATTACAATTCATGGTTCTCACGCTTTAATAATGACAAATTTTACAATACATAGTTCCTATGCATTTTCATTTTTTTTAAAAAAATTAAAACCAGCTTAGATGGAGGGATTTTTATTTGGCTCCCTAAACCATAAGTTTCAAAAATCTTGATAAACTACAATGAGTCCAAGAAAACCCCCAACAAGTTGGGATGAAAAAACTTGAGGTTCAAGAAAACCCTCAACTAAATGGGATGAAAAAACTTGGGAAAAACCAAAAAATTCGAGGACTATAGTTCATAGGTTCTAATCAATATCTACTCGACCGATCCAAGGTTGTGATTAAAAGGTTGCCCAGTTGAGCAAAGGTTTGTCACGGTCAGAATAACATTACAAGGAGCAGGTTTGTGATTATGAAGATGAACTTGACAGAGCACAAATTTGCCACTTGAATGTGATTAGAAATTACAAATTTTTCTAGGTTAATAAAAATTGAGAAGTTCAAAAAACATAGTTGTGATGTAAGTTGAGCTGTTGCTCTAATATAATGTTCCATGTATCTCCTTTGCTGCAATGGAGTGGATGCCTAACACTATTCTGTATGTTGGTTTATAAGAGATGATCCATAGGCTGCATTTTCAAAATTTTAATTATCCTTTTTGAGCATCGATTGTAAAATAGGTTTAACATATTATTTGTAATTCAAATCTAAATTTATTAGAGTAAAGGTATTAAATATACATAAAATTAAAATAATTTAGTGAAACTAACAAAATGTTATAATGAACTATTGTAATTGTAACTAATTTAACTTATAGTTGTTGTTTGATTTCATAATGTTGTGTAATGTCAAACACGATAAAAAAAATGGAATCAAACATCAAATTTAGGTATTCTATCAAAAATTATAACTATTTTTATTTTTGTTTATTCTTTACCTTGAAAATACGTGGAAAACATCGTGAACACATTTAAGACTGATTTTTTTATGTCAATGTATGAATGGATTATCGACTTTTAAGTTAAAAAACATTTGTTTCAACTCAACTCACTTCAACTTAGCTAGTTAGCTCCATCCCATTTTTCAGTTTTACTTTTCTTTTTTCTTCCAGTTTTACTTTAGTTCCATTCAATTTAGTTCATTTTAGTTGAATTCGTTCAAGTCAATTCAGTTCATCCAAAATTTGGTTACTCTCTCTGTACCAGCTGGATTTGCAAACTTGACTTTTCACGGTCTTCAATACAAGCGTTTGACTGCTAATATCTTTAAGTAGATATATTATCAGTATATAAAAATTTGATATTAATAAACTACATGTTATGACGATTTCAACAATATTAAATACGGTAATAATTTTAATTATCTATGCATTCAAAAATTCCGTCAAATTTAGCATCTTTGACACAGCTGGTATGCCATTATTTTTAGTTAAGTTCAAATGAACCAAGTTCAATTCAGTCTCAAATATATGTCATGAATGAAACCATAATTTCCGATTGAAAATTTACTGGATATTCTAATTTAAAATTAATTAGTTTAAATATATGCATGTATGAAAGATATTGTAATAAATTTGATAATAAGGCCATGTTTACCAGAGCTTATCTGTAGATCAGTTCAGTTCAATTCAGTTCAGTTCAGTGAAAATGCAATTTGATGAAATTCAGGTTAATTCAGTCATGCTGATTCCATTTTTCAATACATCAATTTTCACTTCAGTTCAGTTCAGTTCAATTCAATTCAATTCAGTTCAGTTCAGTACATCAAGAAATAAGCTCTAGTAAACAGGGCCTAAATGGTTTTCGTACTTAAACTTTTTGAAAATGTAACTAAAAATTGTGTGTAAAAGAGTTAGACCATGTTTACTAGAGCTTATTTCTTGTTGCTCTGAACTGAACTGAACTGAATTGAATTGAACTGAAAATTAATGTATTGAAAAATGGAATCAGCATGATTGGATTATTTCATCAAATTACATTTTCACTGAACTGATCTATTGATAAGTTCTAGACTTCTAGCAAACAGGCCTTAGGCTGTGTTTGGCACAACTGTGCTTATAAGCAAAGCTGGCTGTGAGAATAAGCAGCTGAAAAGCAAAGCACTGGTAGTGTTTGGTAAATTAGTTTATCAGTGTTAAAAAGCAGTTGGAAGTATTTGGTAACTTTTAAAAATAAAAGTGCTTCTAACTTTTCATCAAAGATTTCAGCCGAATTTTCATCCCAAAAAAAGATAATCTGAGACTTTTCAAGCCAAGGAAAAACTTGGAAGACTTTTTTTTTTTTCCCATAAATCCGACAATTTGACATTTTTATGGCTGAAATACATGAACTTCACATAAGAGAACCAGAACAATGCATCTAACATAAATTACAATCACATTCCTCTGTTTCTTTCAGAGTTCACCTAATAAGCTAAAAAAGAGACAGAAAAAGCAATGTTGTTCACCTAGCTCTAACTACAGCCAACATCACACAATTAAGGAGCTTGAACACGAGACCAGACGCTCCACGGAAAATGGTTCTTTGTTCATCAAGCTAAGCCCCCCAAATGCCTTGGACAATACAACACTAATGCCCTAAATGCCTCCACTTTCCTGGCAACATCCTAGCTACTTTCCAAAGAGGATTACTGAACAAGGTCTGCAGCAGCAGTATGTGGCAGCTCATTGGGAGTGTTCAAGCCTGCATCCTCGGCTTCTTCATAATTTCCTGTGCCACGTTCATAATTTCCTTTACGGCATCAGTATCATTTTGATCATGGATTGAGGTTTACCTAATGCTATTAATCCAAACACTACAATGAAGTTACCATAGTACTGTAAAGAACCTGCAACACATAATGGATCAAAGTCAACAAAGAACTGCTTGTCAAGACAATACAAAAGTGCCAATTTTAAGAATCATAGAATCCACAAGAAAGGTGTTGCGAAAGCAAAATAAACCAAAAACTACAACAGAAACACCATTAACAAGGCGGAGAAGAAACAGTTTTATTTCTCAGTTTTGGCAATAAAGCTCTGAATCGGAAAACCGATTACAACTCCTACTTATAGCCTACAAAACTTAGCAGCTAAGATTCATCAGTCAACTAACTGCTTTGACTCTAACTATCCCAACTGATTTGCAGTTGTAACTAACTAGTAGGATAAGATCAGAAGAAACAGAAAGAAGGAGGAAGAAGAAGAAAGAAGCTCAGAGCTGGAATGTTGACTGCCTTTTAAACTCTGTTGACTTGGGCTAATTGACCCGAAAGCCCACATTCAAAACTTCTTAACCCATAACCTCAATTAAGGAAAGTAAACCTCCAAGTCTCAGCATTCCAGTGCTAATCATCATTCCAGAAACATCAGTCCAGAATCCTGATACTTCAACACCCCCTCCTCAAGGTGGAGATGGGCAAAATGCCAATCCCAACTTGCCTAGAAATCCATGGAACTGTGTAGCAACTAAAGCCTTAGTAAAGAAGTCAGCTAGCTGACACTTTGTTGGCAAGAACTGAGGATCAAGGAAGCCTTTCAAGAACTGGTTTCTCACAATGTGGCAATCTATTTCAATGTGCTTAGTCTGTTCATGAAATACTGGATTTGAAGTAATATGCAAGGCTGCTTGGTTGTCACACATCAAAGGAATGGGCTTAGGAACCTTGAAGGCAAGATCAGAGAGCAGAAAATCCAACCATTGAAGTTCCCTTGTGACAGCTGCCATGCTCCTATATTCAGCTTCAGCAGAACTACAAGAGACAGTAGTCTGCTTCTTAGTCTTCCAGGAGACAAGAGAATCTCCAAGAAAAATGCAATAACCAGTTAAAGATCTTCTGGTGGTTTTGCATGCAGCCCAATCTGCATCAGTGAATCCTTGCAAAGAAGCTGAGGGAATATTTGAGTATCCTGCCTCAGCAAAACTCCTCACAGAAAAGGAAGAATTGGCTGAGTAGAACAAGCCAAGAGTAGAGCATCCAGAAAGGTATTTCAAAACATGGATTGCAGCTTTGAACTGTGCAGTTGTGGGGGATTGTACAAACTGACTGAGGTGTTGAACTGCATGGCTAATGTCAGGCCTGGTAAAATTGAGATACAATAGCTTGCCAATCAATCTTCTGTATTGACTTGGATCAGAAAGAAGTGGAGTCTTATCCTCTGATAGTTGTGTTCCAGGAGGAAGAGGAGTGGCTAAAGATTTTGTACCTCTTAGCCCAGCTTGATCCAGCAAGTCTATGATATACTTGTGCTGATGAAGATAAATGCCAGTGTTATCTCTGAATACCTCAATCCCTAGAAAGAAATGAGCAGCACCAAGATTTTTAATTGAGAACTTTTTATCAAGAAATGACTTAACTGCTGTAATATCTTGCTCTGAACTCCCAGTAACAAGAACATCATCAACATATACCAAAAGAGCAAGAAATTTTCCTTCTTGTTGTTGAATGAATAAGCATGGATCATGGCATGATTGAGTGAAACCATACTCACACAGTGCAGTTGAAAAAGCTTGATTCCACTGTCTGCTAGCTTGCTTTAAACCATACAGTGACTTTTTGAGAAGACACTTATGATTGGAGGATGGAACAGTATAACCAGGAGGTGGCTGCATATATACTTCTTCATCCAAGCTTCCATGCAGAAAAGCATTATTCACATCCAACTGATGTATTTGCCATCCCTTAGATGCAGCCATGGCAAAAATAACTCTGACTGTAACCACCTTTGCCACAGGAGAGAAAACTTCATTATAATCCTCACCAAGCTTCTGAGTATAACCCTTAGCAACCAGCCTTGCCTTACACCTCTCAACAGTGCCATCAGGATTCTTTTTCACTTTGTAAACCCATCTACATCCCACAGCCTTCTTGCCTAGTGGAAGAGGAACAACTTCCCATGTATGGTTCTGTTCCAAAGCAGTAAGTTCCTTCTGCATAGCAACAATCCACTCATTCTGAGCACAAGCTTGGTGATAAGTCTCAGGCTCCACCAACACAGAAGCATCAAGAGTGGTGCTGTTAACAATAAAATCCCTCATCCAAGATGGCTTCTTTCTGGTTCTTGGAGGAAGAGAAACTGGTGTAACCTGAATCATGTCTTCCTCATAGGCAACAGCTTCATCATGATCAGTAAGTTCATCATCAGTGGGCCCAATATGATGAATAGAAGATAAAGGTTCAGTTAATGACTGAGGTTCAGTAGAAGACACTGCAACCTGGTCCTTTTCAGCAGCAGAAACAGGAAGGCAAACAGGTGAAGACTGTTTGCCAGGAGCATAGTAAAAACTAGACTCATGAAAAGTAGCATCCCTGGAATGGAAGACTTTCTGCTCAGAAACATCAAAAAGTTTATAGGCTTTTTGATTTGGAGAATAGCCAATAAAAATGGCTTTTCTGGCTCTGGGATCAAACTTATGCTTGAAAGGATCAGTATTGGCTGCATGACATATACAACCAAAAACTCTAAGATGTTGAAGGTCTGGAACCTTTCTATTCAATACTTCATAAGGAGTTTTCCACTTAAGAACACTGGTAGGCAATCTGTTTACCAGATATGTTGCAGTCAGAACTGCATCTCCCCAAAATCTGAGAGGTAGTGAAGATTGAAACATCAAAGCTCTAGCCAACTGCAATAAATGCTGCTGCTTCCTTTCTACTACTCCATTCTGTTGGGGAGTATAGACACAACTCCTTTGATGCACAATCCCATTCTGAACTAAAAACTGTTGAAAATTCCCACTCAAAAATTCAGTCCCATTATCAGTTCTTACAGTCTTGATAAGGGTTGAGAATTGAGTGTGGACCATCTTTACAAATGCTTGAAAAATCCCATTAGCTTGAGACTTGGAAGCCATCAGAAAAACCCAGGTGCATCTGGAATGATCATCCACAATGGTTAAAAAATATGAAGCACCACAAATTGATTTCTGTCTAAAAGGACCCCAGATGTCCATGTGAATCAAATCAAAACACTTTTATGCACAATGATCTCTCTCATTAAAAACCAACCTTCTTTGTTTAGCCAAATGGCATACATCACAAACACAATCTCCAAAAGTACTTGCCTTATCTACAGGTAGTTTTCTAAGTGTAATCAGAGATGGATGACCCATCCTCTGATGCCACAATACATCATTAGAAACACTAATCACTGCATTACACTGATGCTTATTCAAAGAAACCTGTCTCAAATCACAGATACTCTTCTTCAAATCCAAAATTCTGCCTTGTATGTAATCTTGATCAAAAGACTCCTTGCTGAGTATGTACAACTTCTTCTCCACTCTTCCAACTGCTATTACCTTCTTAGTCAAGAGGTCCTGAATACAGCACATTGTTGGATAGAATAGACAAACCAATTTTCTGTCAACAGCCAGCTTATTGATGGATAACAAGTTATACTTAAAACCAGGTACATGCAAGCACTCAGCCAGATGTAAATTTTTATCTAAAACAGCCTTTCCAATGTGCTCAACAGACTTCACAGTACCATCAGGTAAAAATACAGGAACATAATCATGCTGCTTTTCAAAAGAATCAAGAAAAGAAACACTTGAACACATATGCATAGAAGCTCCAGAATCCAGAATCCAAGCATCATGAAAACCTGAATCTAGCAAACTCAGTGCATAGAAGGTACTCATACCTGCAAAATCTTCAAAGTGAGCAAAATTAACCATCATTTGGTCATCTTCCACCTTAGCTTTCCCCTTAAACATCTGTCTCAACTCCTGCTGAATTATAGTCCTCAGACTGCCTGCATCAGCCTGTGACTGATTCTGAGAAGTAGATGGCTGAGCAATCCCACCATACTGTTGTTGATTAGCTCCTCCATACTGGACTACAGCATTTCCACCATACTGATTTAAAGAGACATTATCTTCATCACCAGTTTCAACATTGTTTGCATAATTCCTTCCAGAAGACCTCACTCTAGAATCCCTGGATCCTTTCCACTTTTCAGGATATCCAATGATCTTATAACAGTACTCCTTTGTATGTCCATCCTTCTGACAATAATCACACTTCAGAGGCTTTCTACCAGTCTCAAACTCTCTCTTTCTATAGCCAGTTTTATCTCCAGTACCAGAATTAACAAAGAAAGCAGTCTGATTCACATCAACACTGTCAGCAAACACAGTTTGAACACTTCTTTTATTTTCTATCTGTATCATCATGTTAAGCACTTTGGTAACCAATGGCAATGGTTCCATAACTAGCACAGAATCTCTCATACTATCATACTCTTCATTCAATCCCATCAAAAATTGTATAACTCTAGCTCTATTTTCCCTTTCAGCTATTTTCTTAGCAGCACCACAAGTGCAAACAACACAGCCACAAAATGGAATAACATCAACAGAAATTAGCTTATCCCAATAACTCTTCATTTTGCCAAAGTAAATAGCAAGGGAACTATTACCTTGCTTCAGTGAACAGATTTCTCTCTGCAATTGATAAATCTGTGTTCCATTTGGAATGCCAAAACGCTCTTCAAGTTCCTTCCATATGGCAATCGCTCCTCCAGAAGCGTACATAAAACCTTCAGCAATTTCGGGTGAAATTGAATTCAACAGCCACGAAGTGACCATGAAATCCACTCTTCTCCATTTATCATACAGTTCATCTCCTTCTGCAGGTTTAGGAATTTTTCCTTCAATGAATTCCAGCTTTTCCTTCGATCCGAGAGCAATTCTCATTGCATTGCTCCACTGCGCATAATTGTGTTCATTCAACAGCTTCGTAACCAGAACCACACCAGGAAACTCTGAGTGATGAAGCTCCAAATTTCCAACGCCACCACGAGCACCTCTATTTCCGATGGCGCCGCCTCCATTTCCAGTACCGCCTCCGGCACCTCCATTTGCTCCTCCAGTGTTCCAGGGTGAGCCGTTTCCACGACCCCAAGCTCCACTGCCCCCTCCGGTGTTGTTACCACCGGAACCTCCAGAACCTTGGCCTCCGCCTGAATTCGCCATTTCTCAACAGAAAATGTCAAAAACAGCTCACAGATCAACAAGATCGAGGCTACAAAAAACAAAAACAGCCACAACGCTGCTCTGATACCATGTTGCGAAAGCAAAATAAACCAAAAACTACAACAGAAACGCCATTAACAAGGCGGAGAAGAAACAGTTTTATTTCTCAGTTTTGGCAATAAAGCTCTGAATCGGAAAACCGATTACAACTCCTATTTATAGCCTACAAAACTTAGCAGCTAAGATTCATCAGTCAACTAACTGCTTTGACTCTAACTATCCCAACTGATTTGCAGTTGTAACTAACTAGTAGGATAAGATCAGAAGAAACAGAAAGAAGGAGGAAGAAGAAGAAAGAAGCTTAGAGCTGGAATGTTGACTGCCTTTTAAACTCTGTTGACTTGGGCTAATTGACCCGAAAGCCCACATTCAAAACTTCTTAACCCATAACCTCAATTAAGGAAAGTAAACCTCCAAGTCTCAGCATTCCAGTGCTAATCATCATTCCAGAAACATCAGTCCAGAATCCTGATACTTCAACAAAAGGTGTGTTACTTACACTCAAATCCGAGTTGTGAAAGTGGGACGTCTTCTCCGCAGTAATGATCACAAGTCACAGCGTTGTTTTGGAGACTGAAAAATCCACCACGGTTAGAATCACATCATTCACACAAGACTCGAAACCAAGAAAACTCAAACCCGTAAGCCAAAATCTCATGAATTTAGCCCTAATCAATGAGCACATCCTAGAGCCCAGCTTTAAATCCAGATTCAAGGATAGATTACATATACAATTTGTATTTTGCCCAAATTGATGCAGAAGAAACAATTAAGGGGAAACAGGAGAAAACTTGCCGTAATGAAAAGGGTACTGGAAAAGGCCGCTCTGATATCGTAGTTGTGGTACTGGGCGAAGGTCACTCTTGGATGAGAAAGATATCGAAGGATCGAGGTGTGAAGATGGAGCGCTTTTAAGGGAAAAGAAAAAGAGCAGAAAATGTGAAAGACATAAATAATTTTTACGGGAAAGAAAAACAGAAGCAACGCGTGTGCTTCTCAAAGCTGGTCTACCCAGCTTCCTCTTTTTCCCATAATTTAGCTTCTGCTTTTTATAAAAGCAGCTTAAATTTGATTTACCAAATGGAATAACCGACTGGGCTTAGAAGCGAAGCGGCAAATAAGCCCAGCCAAACGCAGCCTTACCCTATCTTAACACGATAATGATCATTTGAAAATTGAAATCTTTCATTTCCAAATCAAGTATCCTCTGTTCATCCCAGTTGACTTTTACGAATTGCGCTCCTCTTTGGCTCTTCTCTTTTTACCCAAATAGGAGGAATTTTTGCTTACACAGAATCTACGAATGCATGAATTTTAATAGAATAGATTGTGAGTTAATGAATTTCACTACCAATAAATAAATAAATAAACATTTGCATTGGTATGTCTGTATCTTTCTGTCTGGTACACCATTTGACCTGCGAAGACATTGTTAAAGCACAAACCCAACAAGAAACACTCAAAAATCTCTTTTTGTTCGTCGGTTGAGCTCTCTCTTTCTGTTGGATTGATCGTTGCCTGAACTATTTGTTGTGAGGTGGTTGCTAAAACCTTTTGATTTTACCTTAAGCAACCCTTTTTCGCTGTTCTCTTGTTCGCAGTGGTACTCTTTCATTATTTAAGCCAAAAAAATAATCCCTTTAAGTGTAATGGGATCATCCTTTTATCTGGGTTTTTTACAAAAAGCATCAAGGAGTAGAATTTGAGTTGATCTTGTGACGGGGCTGATGGAATTTTGTGGGCTGTCAAGAATTTTCTTTGGGTTGTGGCTCCTGCTCACAGCTCTCCAGCCTGTTTTGGGTTTGAGGCCTCTTAGGGAAAGAAGTCAATCATGGGGCGATGAGGTTTGTGCTGCTGAATTAGGCTCTTTTTTGTTAAATTTTGAATTTTGAATTATGTTGTTTCTGTTTATTATGTTTTCAGTTTCCAGTTTTATTACATGCTAAGTACCTCTGTGATTGGAAACCAAGCAACCATGGAGTTTTGACTTGGGAGGTGGTTTATGCTATGCATTAAAGGGATATAGTCTTGAATTGGCAGGTGTTGAAGATAGATCCTTGATTCTTATGTAGAAATGCTGAGGTCTCAAATTAACTGCATGAGTAGGTAGAACAGATAATGAGTATGGACTGCGATGAAACCTCTCTCTGAGTTTGTGTGCATTCAATGACATAGGTTTGGAACTGAATGTCGTGCCCTCCTCCATAAATAAAGTGCTTTAACTTTTACCTGTAAATTTATGTTTGATGTTGTGTACTCTCTTTTGTGCTTTGATCAACCAAATGCCCTGTTCTCTTTAAGAGAAGCACAGAAAGTCCAACTTATGTGTGTGGATTATCTTTGTTCTCTTTTTTCCCTATGGAGTGGTTTACTAGTTTCTGATGATTATTAATGGAGCGCGGTATTTTTGGCACTCAGACTAGGAAATTTAGGGGACCTCATAACTTCTCCAGAACCTGGATTTTGGAATAGTATGTGTTTGCTTGCTTCTGGGGTTTCCTTCTCTCCGTGACATTGATTGAAAGAGGACTGACTCAGTGTTTGTTTCTTTCTATAGTTATAGACCAGGAATAATGGAATATGGCTGTTGATATTTGTGATGGAGGCTTAATGAATGCATCTGACTAGCCTTAGTAGCCTAATTACAGAAAGTGGATTCATATAAGTACGTTGGAGCTTATTACTATGGTGACGAGATTTTTGTATTGAATTTATTTGGAAATAAGTATATATTTGGCTTGGGTCATGTAGATCATTTTCATTGGTTGTAATGTTAGTACAAAAGGAAGTAGGCTGTTTATATTTTTGTAATGTAAGTACAAAGGAAGAAGTAAGACATCTATCGAAAACTAAGGGTCTATTCTTGCTGATATTCTTTTGATTATGAATTGCAAAAAGAATGTGAAATCAGAGATTTTTATAGTGATTAGGATGTTGTAATGCCATTGAGTAGGTGCTGTTTGTTAATTGTTGTCACATCTTCTTTTATTCAGCAGGCCATGGGGGCATGAATTAAAGCGTTTCAGCATATACCAAGCTGGTGTTGTGTTGTAAACTTAAAAACTTTAAAAATTAATGCAGTCTTACATATAATGGAATACTTATTAGTTTGGTTCCTTTACTAATCTAGATGTCTTTGCGCGTGTGTTTATCCAACTACATATTTCTGTCAATGATCACACATTTATTTGTTTATTTTGTACTTCTTACAGTGGTTGTTCGTGAGAAAAAAAGAAAGCGAATTGGGCCCTTCTTCTCCTTGGAATATATCTGGGACATACAGAGGTTTGCTCGTTGTCTAATTGTTATTGTTGATTGCCATGTCAATTTGTTTCTCTTTCCATTATTTGCGTGGATGCTCGCGTGGACCTAATCTTCGGGATAGACTCTTAAAGAAAAATTTACACTAAAGAATGCACATAGTCACCATCTGTGGTGTTTCTTATGCACCAGAAAACCTTTTTGAAAAATTTTAAGGTAATTTGGGATGTAATCTGACTAGTTGGCCGGTCTATATCATCACAGAAGTGTAAATGATGAAGATATTTTGTAGAAAAATATCTGTATGCTGGACAGTATAGCTCAAAAGAGTCATAATAACTATGTCAGCATAACAAATATCTGTATGCTGGTCAGACAAATACTAGTTTGTAGGAGTTAGGCGATGGACTCTGGTATGAATGACTGTTATGATGTTTATGTCTCGAAAGGACACACTTGATGTGTTGCATTACATGCTCCATTTATGTTGCATTAGTAAACTGCTCAAGCAATTATTTGTCTGTGCCTCAAAGAAGTTCAGCAGGCTAACACTATATCTATTCCGTGCTGTGAAAAGATCTAAAACATGCAAGATAATTATAAAGTTATGTATTCATGCGAAATAATCAACCTAGTGGACTTGATTTCTTGCATCAAGTGGTTGGGCTTAGATCATTTCACGTATTTCAAAGTTTCTTGATAACCAATGTGAGGCTCACTTTCTATGTCCCTTTATATGATGTACTTGTCTGACTATAAATGTCAATGAACTTGTGATATGCAGGATCATGGAAATTTCTAGAATCTTCAAATAGCTCATCCAGATTTCCGGATTTCAAGAAATCTGATGGAAATTCTGTTTTGGAATTAGTTAGTACGCCAACAAAAATAAGTGGTGTACATTATGTTCAGGTAAAGTCATTATTTCGTTCTTCTGGCAGTCGAAACTACTAAGTTCCATCATTCAGTATCCCTAAAAGTATGAATTATGCATAGACTTGCTCTTAAACAGACGTGTTCGAGAGCAATCTTCTGTGAGATTAGAATTTTGTTTATTCTGTAATTTTTTTTCTTCTGCTGCTTGATTACTTTTAGTTCCTTTGTTTAGTTGATAAGCTTTTTCAGGTGGTCCCCTTGGTAATTAGTTACTTGTTCTAAGTTTGATACTGCTAAAATAGTAATATGCTCAATATATCCAAAGTGGGGGAACTTTTGCAATCTTCTAGAATATTATTACTTCACCAATTCTATTAGAAGGGAGCCTCTTTGTCTAGTGTACGGTCTCTTAGTCAAACAAATGAAACATCTATTTGTAAGCAATCCACTCTGACATCATGTAAACTCCAACTTTTTGTCTAGTTTACTACTATAATTTTATAAGGGGCACAACACATTGATTTAAATGTGGTATGGATTTTAATAGATATTACTATATTAATGCTGCCTTTTGAAACACTAGTCTTCTGGGTAAGTGTGGTTCTGGAGATCATTTGTAGTTTGGTAATCTTTATAGGCGACCTTTCTTAACATTCAGTTATTTACCTCTTTTTTTATTTTTTTTATTTTTTATTTTTTTTTATTTTACATTCAGTTATTTACCTCATCATTGGTTCAACAGGGGGCACTAATTTTTCATGATGTCTACGATAATGACCATGAAGTTGGGGGTGCTCAAATTAGAGTTGAAGGCGTCTACATATGGCCTTTTAGACAGCTTCGCATGGTTGCGTACAGGTGATTTATATCTTTTATTCATTTCATTTGACTTAAGTTTTACCAGCTTATTGGAGATACCACACCCTCCTTGTATCCCATAGAAATAGCTGATTTTGTAGTACTATTATTGTTAGAGGTAGACTCTATTATGGGACGAAGGTAGCATAGTTGCACTAATGTTCTTTACTTAGTGGTGTGGCTTACTCAACATAATAGCATGACAAAGAATGAAGAAATGTTTGTGGTGTATTCAAATGAATGCCCTGTTGATGTTTCTGAAATTTTATGCCATGATATGTGGTGAACCACTTCTATATGTCCTCAGTAGATAACTAACAATATTAGTTTTTGTTCATGTATCTTGAATTATTAATTTAATTTATTTTAACAGGCCTGTTTGATAAAAGTTATATTTCTTCAGTAGATAATTTGGGAAAGTTTAGATAAAGTATTTTTTCAAATTTCTTGAATTCAGTATTAAATTTATTTTGGAAGGTCAATTCTGGGAAAGTTAGTTTGTGATACATACATTCAGTAGCTGACGTTTGTGGCTGTTAAAACTGCAGTGCTAAAGAAACTGAGTTTGGTGAGGAAGATGATTATATATTATCCAATCCCTACCATTTGGTAATTGTTCTCTCTCCAAATCCTTTCTTAGTTTTACTGAGAATCATATCTTTTGCAAGCCAGCTTTCTGGTTACCATAATTGTTAAATCAATTTTATATGATTGAATTGTGGTTGATTATAATTGTTTTGTATTTATCTTGATTATGTGGCATAACTTAGTTGAATTTGAAGCCTGAGTTTGACATAGTTTTTATATTCCCAAATGTGATAAAAGCAGCTGTAAAAACTTTGCTTGCCACTCTCTACCTTGCTTTATGGTTCATTTTAGATTCCTTTTGCTGAGGGTTTTTTTTGACTTCGAAAATCTCAATTTTTAAGTTTATCAAGCATTAAAAAAATTCTTGTAAAGATTTTCAAAAAAATAAAAAATCTTGTAAAGAGGTACGATTCATTAAGCAAATAATCTTCCTTTAATTTTGAACACATAAATATAAGGTTAGCTGTCCTTTTCTCCTGCCTTCATTTTTTTCAAAAAATATTTCCCTCACTTCCTCTAAAATGACCAGTGAAGTAGATATTTAAAAGTGTATATACTTAATTGGTCTTTTCCCAGCCGCATTATGTTTACTACCATTCCTTGTGCACAAGGAGATTTCTTCCTTCCCTGAAGAATAAAATCTTGCCACTATGATATGAATTGATGATGAAAATCTGACCTTTTGTCCATTCACTGTTTCTTTTATAGCTTGGAGTTTTCTCCTCTCAGGTGTTCCAGGAGTCTCCGCGGGACAAAATATGGAAAAGAAAACACTGTAAGGCTATTAGTTAATCTTGCTTCGGTATTTGCATTTCTGGGGCCTGGGTGTTCACCTGACTCATGATATCTGCTTTTGCAGCACCTATCTATGAAATGGAGAAACATTGCAACATTGAAATTTCTGCACAAGTGTCACTTATTTCCCCCTCCCAAAATGGTACCTTTGTTTTCTGAAACTACGTTCTTAGTTAATTATTTATTTTCTCCCGAATATTGCCATGAAAATGTTCAAGGACTTCTCTCTACACTATCAGACTTTAAGGAAGAATCTATATCATTGCTAGGTGATGGCCCTGTACTCTGTAGAGCATGTTCAATGCAAAATAACGGATAAAATAACTTTCGAGAATGCTATGTATAAATAGTCTGGGACACATGTAGATACTAGCATCTATATTATGGAGTATAACCTGGTGTATCATTACAGACACCTGTCATCTGCTCTATGTATTTGTAACTGATCATATTCCATTGTGATGGCTCAGAAGTGTTCATTATATATTCCAAGTTTAACAGGTGCTAAACCAGTTAGGTGTTTGTGTACATAACTTGTACATAACTGTAGCAAATTAAATGTTAGCGTCCTGATTCATGTTACCCAGTTAATCCACTGAGAATTAACTTGTGATGACACATATATTTGCGATTTATCTTACCCTCTAATTTCTTAGATGGAGATCATGAAAGATATCACCTTGAAGGATTAATGGAAAGCCCATCAGCAGATGATGATGGAGATTGCTTTTCACCAATGGCTTTAAATGCCACTTCTGTCAATATTGAGGTCTACTACAATAAAGCAGTTAACTACACACTAATGGTCACCTTTGTATCCTTTTTACAACTTTTACTCTTCAGTTGTGATTATTTTCGAATTGTTTGTATGGATTCTTTGACTTGTTAACGCAATAGGTATCTTTCCTTCAAGTTCTTCTATTAATTCGACAAATGGAACATGGTAATACACAATCGGTAAGATTCCGTTTTGCTATGCCTGGTTGGTGATGGAAATTTTTATTCTTCCACAAGTTAAATTGAATGATTTGACGTCTTTCTGTCAGGGAGCTGCCAAAGTATCAATGTTGATGATAGGGCAACAGGCTATCATGGATGCGTATCTTTGCCTTTTACATCTGACAGCAGGAATTTTAGTGGGTAAGTCTGGAATGATATAAAATAAGTATGTAATAGTGACGCTTGGCATATCTGTCGCCGTCACCCTTTCGAGGTGAATTTGACCTTATCACTCAAGCATAGTTTCAGGATGAAATGATGCTTCTTTCATCCTTAAGTTTTTTCATATCCATTATTGATGAAAGTAATCTCCTGAAATTGTTTCTCTTCTAGCTCCTTTCATCTTCTCATCCTCTATAACTTTGATTAATAATCATTTGAAAGAACCTGATAAAATATTTTGTTGTTCAGAGTCATGAGCTTAATTAGTTTTTAGTTGATGATAGCACATGTCTACAAATGAGTCACTATATTTATCCCAATTTTTTTTTTTATGTGTGCATCTGTGTGTAGACATATAGATTGATTAATAGATAATGGACATAAATGGATAAACAAGATGCACCTATACACCTATCTAATGTGCTTATGATTCTTTGAAATACTGTCTCATGATTGGACTTGTCGCATGCCTAGTATCAGATAATTAGTAATACTTTACTGATAAAGTTTCATTTTTCAAGTGCTTAGGGTAGTCACCGAGCCTTGAGGAGCACTTGCATTAATCTAGGATCAATTTCTTCATTTTAACATATCAATCTTTTGAACGTCATTTCCAGTTTCTAGTAGTCATCACTTCTCATTGCCCCCTTCACTTTCTGCTCTTCATAATACTACATATTGATTCTTATAGCCCACATTTTTTTGCAGAATCCTTATTCAATGCCTTCGCAACTGCTGCATTTTTCAAGTTTGTCGTGTTTTCGATATTTGAGATGCGGTATCTTCTTGCCATATGGAAAGCAAGTAGACCAGCAAACAATGGAGAGGGATGGGAAGCAATGAGGCGTGAGCTATCAGTTCTCTACAGTCGTTTCTGTGAGTTTGCCTTTCTGAAAATTAATCTCAATCTCAATGCATGTCATTTATGGCTAGTTGTCAGTTGGCGCTTTAGGAATCTAGTGTCTGAGAAAATAACAACACACTCCCTCCATCTTTGTCAACTTTCTGAAGCCATGTTTGGGCATAAATTTCAATTGGTATAATTGTTACAATGTCCTCAAGTGATATATTTTAAAAAACTGTGAAACATCTATTTTCAAAGACCAAAAGTTTTTACAAAACTTATTTATATAACTAAAGTTGTTAATGGTCAAACTTGGCTTCAAAGATTTGTCAAAAAAAAAAAAGGAAGTTATTTGTGGGATGGAGGGAGTATATTATTACACCTGGTGCTCATACATGGAAAATCTACATAAACTACATAAAAATAATGTTCCATCTCTCTCCAGCACCTCAATTCATGTTACCTGATGGTATTGAATGTGAAGTCTTTAAAAAATATATTTACTGAAACTTACTAATTTCACATAATTAATAGTATATATTGGAATTGAAACTTACTGATGGAATTGAATGTGAACTCATTAAAAAATATATTTGTTTGGTCGATGGAATTTTCTTGGCACTTAACACATATTTTCCACTGAACTAATTTTTTTTATAAGACTTGTGTCATCCACCTCCAGGCCTTTTCTAGTGAGTTAAATCACCTACAACAAAACTGATATGGGCTGAAACCACGCCTTGTGTTGTCCAGAATATCTAGTTCGGAAATCATCCTAATAATCATGTAATTTCTCTTTGCACCCTCTTTTACCTGTGAAGACATTCACATGCTCCTTCTATTGCAAAGGCTAATTTGTTCGTGCAGAAAAACTAGAAATTTCTATCCTTGTTATTCAGAGGGACCATTGCTGCTTGTGTAATTTTCAAAGATGGGCATAACTCTTATACTAGTTACCGTTTACAGGTCATCATATAGCTTGCTCAACAATTTTGCTCACAAGAGATTGGCTCATATTTTGTGTTTGAAATGAATTGCAGATGGGATCCTTTTAGGTGGTATTTTGATTATGTATGAGTTCCATAGGTTCCTTAGACTCGTACTGCTGCTAATGCACTCATTTTGGATTCCTCAAATTGTCACGAATGTAATCCGAGACTCGAGAAAACCATTGCATCCTCATTATATCTTGGGAATGACTATTACTCGGCTGGCAATTCCATTTTACATCTTTGGCTGCCCTCACAACTTTATGCGCATAGAGTCAGACATAAGGTGGTGCATCTGTTTGGGTATTTTCATGGGCTTACAAGCCTCAATTCTTCTCCTACAACATTACCTTGGATCTCGATGGTTTATTCCTCGCCAGGTATAACACCATCTGGAATATATATTTGAAAATTTTAACATTGTTACGGAAGAAAAAAAACAGAGCACAATTGTGCTCTACCATCTGGAACCAACCAAGAAAAGCATGTCACAGTTCTTTTTGGCTCTAAAACACAATAGCTATCCTGTTTTGCTTTCCTAGCGTAATTGTTGTAGTTTTTCTATTCTGTTTTGCAATCATCAATATTTCAATTTGTTTCTTATGTGGGCCTCATTTGGTTGGATTAGATTCTGCCTGAGAAGTACAGCTATTATAGACGGGTCAACCAGGATCCAGACCATGGGACAGACTGTGTTATTTGTATGACTGCAATCGATCTTACTCATCGCTCTAACGATTGCATGGTATCTCATCAGTTCAAACACTCTTTAATATGTTTTCAATATAAATACATACTATTTTGAATCCTTTAATTACAAACTAGTACATGTCCAGGTAACGCCATGTGATCATTTCTTCCATTCGGGCTGTTTACAAAGATGGATGGACATAAAAATGGAGTGCCCAACCTGCAGACGTCCACTTCCACCAGCTTAAGGAGCTTGTATATTGAAACTTTTGAGGACCAGCTATCCTTGCTTAACCTGCTAATTGGGGTTAGTGGCTTGCTGTCAAGTTTTTCTATTTTTCTTTTTTCTTCAGTTTTCAGGTTTACTGATAATCAATTCATCAGATTGAGCTCTCTGATACCTTTTTGTAAAAAGCATCTTTGGAAGAAATGAATAACTGGACATGGGTGGTTTTCTGATGGTTTCAAAATAACTTCTTCAGTAATATATTTCTGATGGTTTCAAAATAACTTCTTCAGTAATATATTTCTGATGGTTTCAAAATATATCGTATTTTCTTGAAATACATGTCAAAAAGTTGGTCATGATCGATTATCTACATTTATTCTTAATTTATGAGCATACTTTTTTTAATCATGCACCACCAGGCTTCATTTTTGCAATTGCTGAGCTAATTTACCCCTTCAGTTGCGAGCAGAGCTCTAGAAAATGATTTTTTTCGTTTTTAATTGGCATTCAATCCGTTTTCAATTTCTCTAATTCTTAGCACACTTCAGTTTCACATAAATATGTTTCTGGACAGGAGTTGGAAACTTTAAACTGTGTAGATGATTAACAAAATCACATTCAGTAGCACAACTTTTTCACTTTGTATTCGAAAATAAAAACAGGCCAGCAATATGTGTTAATGCTGGGTCACTCTTGCAGGAAAGAGCAAATGATTAATGAAATGGCGGAGAATTGGATGACGCGTTGCAGATTTGTATTATAGATTGTTGTAAACTGTAGTGGCAACTTCTTCCAAATGTAATCTGTTCCGGCTCCATGGTCATACTTAACATTTGTAGGTACATGAGAAACTAGGTCATTCTAATTGGAAATAAAAAAAAGAAAGGAAAGGGAAATGTATAGTCTTCAGCCAGTTTTAGATGTGACATTGGTATATACATTTAAGAACCTGATAATTCTGCATATATTGTGCTGTAGCAAATCTGTATATCTGAATCTCCAAGCTAATGTAAATTAACGTTCCCAAGAGCTTCCTTAAACAAATCTCTATCTCAATCTCATCCCCTCAAATTTGTTTTTCCCTCTACAAATTTATAGGATGAGTACATCTCTCTCATCCAATGTCTATAATAGAAATGAGGTTAGGGAAGCTTTTGGAGACCAAAAACTCTCCAAAATCCCTAAAATGTAAGCTATCCCTTATAATAGGGATGCGGTTGGACTTGCTTTATATGCGGTTGTAAGCTATCCCTTAGAGCATCTCCAATGGTTGTGTTTTGGAGTTGCTTGTAAATATTCCAAGCATTGCAGCATACTGCTACACCATTGTTGCAATGCTAAGTCAGCAGCTACGTCAAACAGTACTGCTCTACCAAGCTACACTGCTGCATTTAATATTTTGATTTTATCGATGGTACGTTGTGATTTTTTTAACTGCATATTCGTGAGTTATTTTTTTAATTTACCCGACGACTGGTTTACACAACCATATATATGATTACGAAATTTTGCATATGCGTACGTTGTTCATGATTTTTTTTAATCTATATATTCATATTCTATAAACAATACGACTTGTTTACACAACCATATATATGATTAAGAAATTTTGCATATATGCGATCTTTTTTAATCTATATATTCATATTCTATACACATTGTTTATACATACTCATACAATGTTCATTATTTTTTCTATGGAGGTAGAAGACGTCGTTTTTGACATCGTAACATCCATAATTGGTTGCATATCAAATTATGTTTCTAATTGTTATGTAATATTTATTCATATAAATAATATTATAATATAGAATAACAAAATTATTGATATAAATTAAATAAAACGAAATTTTTTTGAAAATAATTCCATCCGAACTCAACCTATATATAAATCGAATTGTATAATTATATAAATTTGTTATTTAAAATAATATAAATAGGATAAAACAAAATTACATAATGATTTCTTATAATAATAAATAATGTTCATAAGAAAAATATGATTCTATTCAAATTCGAATCTTTACATAACTTAAATATTATAAATTTGACATTTTTAACTATTTTAATTCCTAAACTGAAAATGATTTTGAAATTTTCTTTGATAAATCTTACTAATTATAGATATATTTTATTTTATTTTACTTCAAATTTAATTTAAAGTGTTAGTAAGGAAATATATAAAAATATTGTCAAAATAGAGAAATATGTGGGACCTATGAATTTATTATGAAGGTAACTCACCATTGTAAAGGTATGTAGCTTGCCATGTCATTAGATTGAAATATGACATGACAAGACAAGCTACACAATCATGTAGCTTGCCATTGGAGATGCTCTTATACCCACGTCATTTAAGCTGACTTCCATGACTGTGTTTTATGGCACCTAAAATCAGCATGATATGTGAGCCCCTCAATATATAATGTGATTTAATCTAGAAAAATAAAGACCAACCGATGTTCCTCAGCCGTTAGAGAGGTAATTGGGGAGCTGGGAAATTGCTCAGTACATTAGTTGTTAAGTGATAGAAAACAGTTATCCAGTTGGTGCATAACCCTTTGTATTGTATAGATTTTCGTCAATTTTACATCTGGGTCTCACTAGAGTAGTTTTACTTGTACGCATTCTAATTGCTTGAGGAGTGGGTGCCTTTTTTGTGTGGTAAAAAAATAAAAATAAAAATCTCACATTCATTGTCTCCTAAATTCAAATAAGAAGTGCTTATTAAATCTCTTGTCATTGTCAAATAAGAAGTAGGTACTTTTTTTCTTATTTAGTTTTTATCATGGAGATTATATTGATGTGGCATGTGAGTTTTCCCAAATTGACCGCTTGCATTTGAGATGCTCTATTGATGTTTGGATTGATGATAGCTTTTACATTTCAAAAACATCAATTTCACGTGGAATTTAGTTGAAAGGTTTGCACTAAAGTTTCCAATGGTGTGGAAGTTATGAGTAAAAATATGTTCCAAATGTCTAAATTTTATTGGGTGTCAATGTGATGTAGGATTGAAAGGTTTAATATTGAAGTTTGGTTCTCCAATGCAACCATCAAATTGTCACAGTATATCATTGAATTAATTTTGCATTTATATTTCAAATTCAAATATGTAAGGATTAATGATTAAACTCTAATTTTGTTAAGTTATCAAACTGAAGGTAGTTGAAGCATTCAATTTACATCATATGTCACCTAAGATTGACACCCACACTAATTACTTGGGCTGAAATTGATTTTTGCAATTTACCACCCTCAATTTTACATAGTAATTGATTTTCTTGATATTTACGGTAGCATTGGAGGTGCTCTAAGGCCCTGTTTGAGCTTATTCCTTGTTAAACTGAACATAACTGAAGTGGAGAACGTCTCATGTAAGATCCCCTTACGGTAAGGGTAGACCACATTTTACAAGATTGAAGTTTACTATATACAATTATTTTAATTATTTGGGTCATAAAACATAAAGGCAACGTCTTGAAAAAGACCGTCTCTATATAGAGGCCGAATTAAATTTTAAATGGTGTTATAAGTCAAAAACACGGAGGGACCAATTTGCAATTTCTGAAAATTTTAAAAATTCTGGCGCTACAAGGTAAAGTCACGTGTTACAATGCCGAGTCGCTACAGTACCGATCCGCTACAATGTTCCAAGTTAAAACATGAACATTTTAACTTGAAACATAAACATGAATATTTTAACTTGAAACATAAAACATGAATATGAACATTTTAAGTTTGAAACATGAACATTTTAACTTGAAACATAAAAAAATGAATACGAACATTTTAATTTGAAACATGAAAATGAACATTTTAACGTTAAACAATAAATTAACTTAAACATAAAACATGAATACTTTAATTTGAAACTAAAATATGAACATTTTAACGTGAAACATGAATACTTTAACTTGAAACATAAAACATGAACACCTAAACTTGAAGCTAAAACATGAACATTTTAATTTGAAACATGAATGCTTTAACTTGAAACTAAAACATGAACATTTTAACTTGAAACATAAAATATGAACACTTTAACTTGAAACATAAAACATGAACATTTTAACTTGAAACATGTAGCGCACTGTAGCAAAACATTGTTCACACGCGGAACATTGTAGCGCGTGATTTGTTAAATTTTTCAAAATTGCAAATTGATCCCTCCTTGATTTTGATTTATTACACTTATTTACAATTTAATCCGGTCTCTATATAGAGACGGTCTCCTCTGAGACTATCTCAAACATAAAAGATCAAGGAATAAAGTGAAAATATATTGCCCAAAATCTGAATGATCAAAACAAATAAAAACATCAAGCCTAAAACATAAAAGGTCAAACCAAATAAAAAATCAAACTCAAATATAAAAACATCAAGCTCAAACAAAAATAACTCAAATAATTAAAATAATTGTTTAGTAACTCCAATCTTGTAGAAGATGGTCTACTTTTGAGCTGCCCTTACTGTAAGATGCTCTTATTTGAGACTTTCTCACTGGAGTAAATTTAAATTAATTTAACTAAACTAATCTGAAATAAATTTTTATATATTTAATTGAACTGAAGTGAACTAATTTTAAAATTTATCATATATCATTGTAATTTATAGTAAGAAGTAAAATTTAATTAAAAAATACTGAACTGGGAAAAAATAAATATATTAAACATTACTGAAAAAAATATAAATATATTGGACTGAAAAAAATATATTTAATTGAACTTAACTGTTCTACGGAAAAACTCAAACAAACAGAAGAGGACCTAAGAGCATTAATATGTGCTTTTTACACTGGAGGTCTCCATTCTCAAACCCAAAAAGAATAAAGAAAGAAAAAATACTTACCAGTCTTACCTTAATACGGAATCTGAAACAACTGTCGCGTCACCCGCCATTGGTAGATAATTTATGTGTATATTATTATGCATCTCAAATGTTATTACAATATTATTATCATCCTGCTTTTACATTTATCTTTTTATGATTCTAACAAAATTAATTTCAATAAAACAAATTGGATTTTTCATTGGCTATAAAAAGCGAGATTGATATGATTCTATGTAATATTTCCATTATTTAAAAACATATTATATCTGATGTTATGAGTAACGGTATATGTGCTCATTAATTTTGACTAGAAATACGCCTGTGGCTAGCCACTGGGAGGCGAAGCTATAGGCACTGCGGCAGGAGCAGTATGATCAGAAGAAGCACCGCAATGATAGTCAATGCACTGGACAGGGTGCTGATACACCGAATTGCATTCCTTCTTGCTCCTCTGGAGAGGCTTTTTTGGCAGACAGTTCCGGCTATCATCGGACACAACTCCTCTTGATGTCAAGTTCATGCAAATGCCTTCTTCCTCCCGGAAGTAGTTGTCGGAATACGTGAAGTTAGACAGATTAGGAAGCACACAGACTCCAGCATGCACATTTCCTGCAAACTCGTTGTGAGCCAAGTTGAGCAGCTCCAAGTGCTCTAACCCAGCTAGGCTGTAAGGTATCGGACCAGCCAAATTGTTCGAGCTGACATCCAAAAGTCTAAGCTTGTAGAGGTATCCCACCTCATGTGGTAAACACCCTGACAAACTGGTGTTGATGAGCACCAGCTCCTCCATGGTGTTTGCAAAGCTGGCGATGCTGGGAGGAAGGCAGCCTTCGAAATTGTTGTGGGCAAAGACCACCACTGATGCTGAAGTGGAGCCCAAGTTTGATGGTATGACAGAAGTAAGCCAATTGTTGTTGACAAAAACTGCATCCAGGTTCATACTGAAGAGTTGAGGAGGTAACGGCCCTTCAAACTCATTGAACCGAATATCAAGAAATCGCAGGCTGGGAAGAGAGAGTACAACAGAAGGAAATGGACCGACGAATCTGTTGTTGCTGAGGTCCAGCTCAAAGAGCTGAGTGAGATTTTCCAGAGATTGAGGTAAGATGCCACAAAACCGGTTGCTGTTGACATGAAGCAAGGTGAGTTCAGATAAAAGGCCGAGTTCCTCAGGAAGAAAACCGGCGATATCAGCATGATTGAGATCGATCCCTGCCACAACTTGAATTTTGGTGTTATTGGGAGAGGGAGCACAATAGACTCGTGTATAACTGCATACCGATGGACCGATCCAGTCTGCAGTTATGTTGTTGGGATCGGAGTACATTACTTTCTTCCAAGCTTGGAGACCAACATATGCTCGCTGGAGGCTGGGGTTAATATGGCTCTGGTGTCGGTGCTGGTGGTGCTGGTGGTGTCGTTGGCGTGTTGAGGAATATCCGTGTTTAGCAGAGCTGTTGAGTAAGAAGGAGAAAACTAGAGCTAAAAGAACCATGGAATGAGTCATGAAGGAGGTAATCGAAGGCATAACTGTACATACAGGCAGGTTGTATATTCTTGGGAAATGACGTTCCCTCAAATGAGAATTTCTTGACCTCTATATGAAAACTTACTCAAGGACTCTTACAAATTTATAGATATATTACATATATTAATTTTAGACTGTATACATCACAACAACCAACTACAGAGATCTCCAACCAATCACACCACGGCCTAAAACGCTGTCATTATGGTTTTCTAGGCTTTTAGGACAATGTTGGATGGTGAAATATGCACGCATTTACCTAGTACTAACACTGAAGCAATGGCAGAAACTTGTATACTGCCTTACACTATTCCTATGCTGACATCTTTTGTTTCTCAGGCCTCATTCATCTATACTAGATAAAGCAAGAGAAAATGTGCATGATAAAGACTTACCTCCTTCCAGGTAATGGCTTAGGTATTCCAAGTGGATATAGAGAAAGACAGGTTTGAAAATATGAGAACAAAGATAAGTAGTGATGGATATAGATGTTTCCTTTAATCAGAAGGGATCACCAGTTCTTGTACAAAAGTCTTAAAGATAATTCTGTTGGTAGAAAAAACTCATGCTTCAGCTGAAGGAATTTTTAGTAAAAAAGCTCACCCGATGAAGTCCAGAATCAGAAAGCTCAATGAGAATCATTTAACCTTAGCCTTTTAGAACAGCCGAACCAGAAACAAACATAGACGGAAGTTATGCTAAAGGCATTCTATATACCCAGCAAGCATGGTAAATTTCTAACCTTAAAGGTTTGCAAATCTCAACAAGCAATTTCTTTAGAGTAGAGCAGCCTTTTCTTCCAGTAGACTCGGGTAGTGGTGGCACTGCAGTACCCGAATAGGGATGATGAGTGTTAGGCTTGTCAAGCAACAATTTCCCCTAAACTGCAAGCATGTACGAATTTACAGAATCACGAGAAAAATAGCTTTTACTGACAAAGGAAGTGGAAATTTGCAAAGAAGCTGGAATCAAATGTCTTCATATTTAAACAGACTTAAACTATCCTTATTTCTTATGAAAACATAGTGCTCAGGTCTCACAGCACAACAGAGGCACAATATTAATCTAAATTTGTGAAGCACAAAGATGAAAAGTAACCGTTATATTCAGAAACACATCCATCACTATTAAGCTAAATTAACCACCACTGCCAGACCCATACTTCTTGCCAAACATAACTAGCTGCATTTTGTCATACCCGGCTAGTACACCAGCACCTGCAACCGCACGTAGAATGTTGGCTCCAGCGCCTTTGAAGAGTGATTTAGTCCCCTCCTTCTTGATGATCTGAGAAAATGCATTCAATGAGCCCGAATACTTGACTGCCTCTCCAGAGGTCATCATCATTCTTCTACGCACAGTATCAATTGGATAAGAAGCCAATCCAGCACCTACGGTAATACCCCATCCTAGAACAAAACTAGCAAGGAAACTCTCCTGCAATCAAGTAACCAGTTGCAACTAATCAATAGAGTACAAGAACAAAGGTAAATGGTGTTAAAATTAATGACCCCATAAAAAAGAAAGAAGCTGCTAAGTTTTATCCATATTTTCAAAATGAAGCAATATTCGGAAGTTCAATCACGAAATGAAACCAAAACCTGTATATACTTTTTATTTATACACGATTAGATAATATCGAGGGCCAGCAGCTACTAGATTTAGGCTGAGACTGAGAGCAAAAAACATAACATTCAGTAAAGTGATAATTCTCGATTTTCACTTGCCTGTAAACTACCAACTAGGAAAACGGGTTTTAGTGAATCATAGAGGCCAAAGTAAAGTCCACGGTAAACAGTGATTCCAACACATGAAACGTTGAATCCGCGATAGAGCCCTGCAAGACCATCACTTCTTAATGTTTTCTTATATACATCAACCATACCATCGAACTGCCTTTCACCACCCTTTTTAATTGCCTTAGCATCAGCTGCCAAACGTGTTCTAGCATAATCCAATGAGTATACAAGTAGAAGAGATGTGGCACCCGCCATACCCCCAGATGCCAAGTTACCAGCAAACCAATTCCAGTAACCATCTTTGCCCTTCTTGAAGTTAAAGAGCATCTTAAAGTAATCCTTGAAGGCGAAGTTTAGAGCCTGGGAAATAACACAAATTGCATCCCTCAAATAATACTCAAAAGAACAAATATCTGAAAACGATAATAAATGAACACATAATATCATCAACAAGATTCAAGATCAATCAACTAAAACTTGCAACTTATTACAGCCACTGAATAAGAAGAAGAAAGTATCCCACCGTAGCTCAAGCAACTTTCAGAGCACCAGGGCGTAAACTAGTAAAACCATATCCTATTTCAAGTAAACACAGAAGCAGGCAAATTATAATGAGTAAAAACCACACAATGTTCAGAACGACAAGGAAGGCCAAGAGAATGTTTACCTGGGTGGGGAAATATCTAACCACATTAGCAGTGTTGCCTCTCCAGAGAGAAAGGATGCCTTCCTCACTAATAGTGCGAGCAAAACAATGAACAATCCCCTTGTATGGTTTGGACAATCGACCAGCTCTGATCATCTCATCCTGGTTCTGCATCAAAAGCTTGACTCTCTCAATTGGAGCTGCAGCAGTTTTTGAGACAGAAGCAGAAACTCCGCCCATTACGAAATCTACCATGAAACTAGAGGAGCCTTTCTCGTTTGAAGCTGGGATTAGAAGAGGGGACAACTGTGAAGCAATTCCATCTCTGCGAACATTTAAAGGACTTCGAAGACCAGCATTAGTGTATCCATAACAATATCTTTTACTCCAACTGTGTAATCCACCTTCTCTACAATCCAAGCATTGTGATATTACAGATGAAAAATAAGATCCCCCATATACTTTTTGTCCGACAGATGGATAAGGCAAACTCTCCGCCATGCTTTCCTAATATCTGTAACTAGAGTCACCTACAATCACATACATTATCAAATTAATGCTCCAACTACATCCATATATAGATTTCTGAATTTTTTTAGTGATATAGAGTAGTTGTTTAATTTGTTTGAAAGAAATATATGTAATTTGCTGAAATTTGTCCTTAAACTTACAGAAACTACAACAACCATGGCACCTAATCCTACTGCACGAGTTTCAAATTTTGTACCTTTTCAGCATGAAGAAGATGATGAAATCCAAAAACTAGTGAATAGCCAAAAGCAATATCCCTAAAATGCTCAAAAAGAAGGCATGTTTATGAACGTTGATGTGAAAAGGCTGAAACCGATATCACGCATGCATGGTTACCCGATTCCAAAAGAGCCTACTATTCGTTTTCAAAAGGACACCACAATTAGTACAATCAATATAACCGAAAACCCAAATCACGACTATTAAAACCGAGAATCAGAACGAGTCAACGAGAGAATCAGACAAGGGGCAGGAGATATTCAGAACTAAATCAGAAGAAATGATCAAAAGGTAAACTCATTAGTAGGGTAAAAGGGAAAATGAAACAAGAGAGAATTACAAACCAATGAGAATGGCAGAGATGAGGCGCTTTAATGAACTGAGTTAAGACTCCATCCCGATTCTCCCTGTACCGGAAATGGGATTCCCAATTTTCCCTATTGAGATCAATAATGATCAATATCATGGACCATTTGGCCAGCTTAGTCCTACGAAGCTTATGAATTTTCAGCTTAGTCCTACGATTATGAACTCATAATGTAAGATTTGAATAAAAATAAAATAAAATATAATTTGTCATAAGTTTTAATTTTCTGAATAATAAAAAAATTAGCATGAAAATTCATAATAATGGTATAAAATTAGCATGAACTTGCTGAGTTTTTAAACACTAAGGTTGGAGGTTACAATGTTTTTTTCAAACTGGATATGATGAAAGCTTTTGACAGAGTGTCTTGGAATTTTTTAAAACTGGTTTTGAAAACAATAGGGTTTCACGAGTCTATAATTAGGAATATCATGGGCAACATAGAAGCAACACATTTTTCTGTTCTTGTGAATGGTAAACCTAATGGCTTTTTCAAAGCTTCTAGAGGTATTAAACAGGAAGATCCTTTATCTCCTTATTTATTTATTCTACTTACTGAAACTTTTACAAAAAACCTTAAGGTCTTATTTGATCAGTCAAGGATAGAATCATATAAGTTGCCACATTCAGCAAACAAAATATCACATTTATGCTTTGCTGATGATATCGTAGTTTTCATGAAAGCAACAACGAAAAGTTTTGAAAATTTTAAAGGTTTTCTTGAAAAATTTGAGCATGTTTTTGGACAAAAGATTAACTTTGAGAAAACAACTTATTACTTGTCAGAACATGCTCCATTATCTTACCATAGACAACTCAGACAAATTATGGGGACAACACAGGGCACTTTTCCTTTCAAATACTTAATATGGCCCCATTTTTGTTGGCCATATTAAGCATTGCTATTTTCAGCCTATATTTGACTCTATTACTGCTAAACTTGTATCTTGGCAGAATAAATGGATGAATCAAGCAGGTAGATTCATTCTTATTAAACATGTTCTCTCTGCCATACCATTGCATATATTTACTGTGATAAAACCTACAGATGGTGTGATAGATAGATTACATGTAATGCTTGGAAAATTCTTCTGGGGTAGTTCAGAACATGGCCAAAATAAAATTTGGAGATCTTGGGAAAATTTGAGCTATCCTAGTATAGAAAATGGTCTAGCTGTTAAAAATATGCACGATGTAATTAAAAGCTTCTCATTGAAAATATGGTGGACATTGCAATGTGGGGGTAGTCTATGGTCTTAGTTAATGTGGTCCCTACTTTTAAACAAAATGAAATCCAAAACTTGGAGAAGATATAAGGAGATAGATGATATTGCTAGAGAGAATGTGTCTATCCAGGTGGGGGAGGGGACATCATCTTTCTGGGAAACAAATTGGTTAGGATGTGGTTACCTTACTGAACTCTGGGAATCTGACATTGATATTCCCATGCCTGATTTAACTATAATAGAGTTCTGTTACGATCAGGAAAATATAAGGCAATCATTAGCCCCAAGATTTCACGATGATATCAATGTGTTACTGGCTACTGACTTTGCTCTCTATGAAGGGTATAAGGATATCCTGATCTGAAACCTGAGGTGAATGGCAAGTTTTCTTTAGCCTCAGCCTACGAACTCGTCAGATCAAAGAGGCTACAGGTAAACTCTTTTAAACACCTCTGGTCAAAATATGTTCCAAAGAAACTATCTGTTTTGAATTGGAGGCTACTGAATAGACTTCTACCTATATCAGATGTTTTGCAGAAGTACAACTTTCAAATTCCATCTATTTACTGTTTCTGTCTAAACCAATCTGATGAACTTGAGCATGTTTTTCATGAATGTCCAGTGATTCTTAATTTATGGGAAATCATGCATAATATCTTTGATATATTCCAAGAGCCTATTAATAATCTTTGGGATAGATTATTTTTCTATTGGAATGCCAACACTGCTTCAAAAGTTCAAAAAATATGCTTAAGGTTATTCCCAATAGTCTTGGTGTAGGTTATATGGTGCTCAAGGAATGCATACTTGTATGATAATATAAAACCAAGATTTGATAGAATGAGAGGGAGAATATTATCACTGTTGCAAAGTATTTTGAATGCTAACAATATAAACTGGAGCTTTGCTGAAGCAGAAAGGTTAACTCCTGATGTTTTGGCTTTGGCGCCCGTTTATAGAACAGTGTTTTCAAGAAATGTGATACATGTCAGCTGGAGGTTACCCAGATCACAGTTCAAGTTGAATACAGATTGTTCCAGTTTGGGACAGATACATGCAGATGCAGTTATGGTGCTGAGAGATAGCAATGGCCAGGTGATAAAGAAAAAATCTGTTTAACTCCATCAGAAAGACAGCTTAGAGGCAGAAGCTCTTGCTTTAGCTGAAGGAATTCAGATGGCCTACTATCATGATATAGTTGAGCTAGAGGTGGAAGTTGATTCTCTGATACTATTGAAAATGGTGCAGAACACATGCTCCATTCCCTGGAGATTGATAGCTCTGATCAGGAACATCTGGGACCTTCAAAGTGAGATTTATATTTTCTATTCTCATGTTTTTAGAGAGGCTAATGTTGTAGCTGATTCTTTAACAAAACTAGCTAGTTTAACTAAAGAGTCGGTCTCTGAGTAGACCGTCTATATTCTGACAGAATATAGACCAATGATTAAGTTGTAAATAGTGTATAAGACAAAAACACGGAGGGACCTTTATGCAATTTTACAAAAACACGGATGGACCTTTATGCAATTTTATAACATGGAACCTTGATAGACCCTAGATATATTCTTGTTTTGTAGCATTTAAGAGCTGTTTTAGATAGTATTTTGTGTATTTATATTAGACTTTTAGACCGAATCATTCATAGTGGTTTGAAATTGAAGACGTGCATTTCAATCTTGAATTGCACTTGCGATGGATTTGAATGATTTGAAGACCTTCTATGACCGTCCTGACCGCGTTTGATACATTGAAGAACCGGTCGTAGAAGTGGCGTGAAGGCACACTCTCGCGGGCCGCGAACCCCAGGTCGCGAACCGCGAGGGTGTGTGTTGCTGTTTTGAAGATGCCGAGTTTCGCGAGCCGCGAGGACCAGACGCGAACCGCGAGAGCCAGACGCGCGCGGGGCGCGAGACTCCGGTCGCGAACCGCGCGAACCAGCACGAGGACCGCCGAGGCACAGACGTGCGCGAGGCGCGAACCTTCAGCCGCGACTCGCGAAGACCATGCCGAGACACGGGCGCGCGCGGGCGCGAGACACGGGCGCGCGCGGGCGCGAGACACAGGCGCGCGCGGGCGCGAGACACGGGCGCGAGACACGGGCGCGCGTACCACGCCGAGACCGAGACACGGGCGCGCGGGGCGCGAATCCTCGGCCGCGAGCCCGGCTCGCGGTCCGCGAAGGATTTCGCGCGACCCGCGAAGGCCCTGCAAGTGGCATTTTATTTTGTTTTATTTTTGTTAATTTTTAAAGTATAAAAACAACTTATCCTCATTGTTTGAGGGATCGAATTTTTACAGAGCTTAACTCTTTTCCTTCATATTTCTCTTTGATTTTGAGCTTTGAATTCACTATGGTTTGTTGTATTGATTATGGTTTCGATTACATAACTATGGTAGTAGGCTAAACCTCTTCTTGGATATATGTGATTGGACTTCTTGTTATGGATTGAGAACATGATTCATGAAGCTTAGGAATGGTGATTTGCTATTGAATGATCATAATCTATATGTGTATTTGATGCTTGAAATGATTAGGAATGATTTCCTAGTGATAGATATGTGTTGGATATGTGTTAGATATTGCTTTTCCATGGTTAGAATGTTATCATTCTTCCTATGTATGAGTAGTAAATTAGGAATTGAATGCATGTTGTTATCAATTGTATTTGTTCTTAAGATCATTCATTAGCATTATACCTATGTCAAGTTTGTTATCAAAGTGCATGGGTAGGGTTGAGAAATATCTAATTTGAATTTATATTGATTCAATTGAACTAGTTGTTATCATCTAGTAAAATTGTCAATTGAAGTTGTGAAGATGCTTTCATTTGCATAGCTTTGGTTAAAGATAGTTCTCACTAATGTTCACCATTCTCAAGGCATCATGATAAAGTTTGAGGAAAATCCTATAATAAGAAGTCACCAATCTCATATGTCCAAGTTTCTCATTCTCTTAGTTAAATCTCTAGCTAGAATAATCTTATGGTAAAGTAGTTGTAATTCTAAAAGTTCTAGTAGTTTCATTTAGTAGTGTCTTAAACAAAAACTCAACTCAAACCCCCCCCTTTGTTTACATTGCTTTTATATATGTATATATATATATTTATGCTATGAGATATACATAGAAATAACCTTCTCCCTGTGGAACGAACCTTACTTGCCATTGTACACTTAATAGTGTGGAAAGGTAGTAAGTAATCTATAAATTGTATATTTGAGAGGTACGGCGACGACCTCCCAAATTTTGGCGCCGCTGCCGGGGATTAGGCGTATTTTTATGTGTATATTGTAGTTTTATTTCTAATCTATCTTTCTTTTTAGGTTCTATTTTGGTTTGGAACCCTATTACTCTAGCTCTTGGTGCATGTTTCTTACACGATCCTCGAACCAAGACCCTTTGCAATACGATTCCGAGCTAGTAAGAAGTCTCCGCCAACTTAGGAGGCAAGTGCAAGAGTCACTAGCATCTAACCCTTTCTCCTTTGAAAGTGAATCACTACCTTTCAACATGGCGGACGAAGAAGAGGATACCGGCCAAAACCCTCCCCGGAACCAATACTACAACCCTTTCCAAAACCCTAACACTTCTCCTACCAACATTTCTATGAGAGAGTACATGTCCCCCAACTATGAGCAACAACAATCTAGCATTGTTTACCCAAACTCTCAATATGAAATCAAGACGGGAGTGATAAATTTACTTCCAACTTTCCATGGTAGAGAAGTGGATGATCCTAATGACTTCCTTGAGGCTTTTCATAGGGTTTGTAGTAGTTTGAAACCTTCCGAGATGAGTGTGGATGAGTTTAAGTTGAAAACCTTCACCTTCACCTTGAAGGACAAGGCCGCTAAATGGTTAAGCCGTTTACCTTCATCTTCAATCACTACATGGCCACAATTGAAGAAGAAATTCCTTGACAAGTACTTTCCTCCCTCTAAATCCTCGGTCTTGATACAAGCCATTAGCAACATCACTCAAGACGATGATGAGACCTTGTATGAGTATTGGGAAAGATTCCAAACTCTCCTTTCAAGTTGCCCATACCATAGCTTCACCGAACCTCAATTGGTGTGTTTCTATTACAATGGCTTGAATGATAGGGAAACCGAGTTGATAAATCGGTCTTGCTATGGCTCCATTGCAAACCTTGGCTCTTCCGATGCCATGATGCTATTTGAGCAACTAGCCGAAGGGTGCAAACCAAAGAGAGACCGGAGACTACGAGTGGGTAACTCCGGTGGGAACAATGATAGCTCTCGTCAAGATATCAAGGAGCTTACGGCATTGATGAAAGGTTTCATGATGGGAAATAGCTCCGGAGGGAACCAACCAAGGCAACAAGTGATGACATGTGGGATTTGTGCTTCGAACCATCTCACCGAATCTTGTCCTCAAGCAAACGAGGATTATAACGAAGAAGTCAATGCCATGGGGGTCTATGGTGGAAACCAAGGTTTTAGAGGTGATCAAGGAGGAAACCAAGGTTTTAGGGGCTACCAAGGAGGACGAGGCTACCAAGGTGGTAGGGGTTTTCAAGGTGGACAAGGCCAAGGGGGTGATAGGGGTAACCAAAGGAAGTATGATCCTTTTGCTCAACACTACAACCCCGGAACTAGAGATCACCCCAACTTTCGGTGGAGAGACGAACCGACGGGACAACAAGGCCAACAAGGTGGCTACCAAGGGGGTTATCAAGCTCAAGGTGGTCAAGCTTTTGATAGGCAAAGGGGGCAAAATGACCAAGGGTACCAAGGGGACCAAAGCCATCAAACTCAAGGGTACCAAGGTTACCAAAACCAAGGGTACCAAGATTATGGCTATCAAGGGTACCAAGATCATCAAAACCCTCAATATCACCCTCAACCACAACAATACCAAAGGAACCAAGGTCAAGGCCATTTCAATAACCGTACCCCTCAAAATGCTCACCCGAGGTTGGAAAATAAATCTCATGATCAAGGTGAAGGCTCGGGCCAATTACCACAAGATGCTCGACTCAAGAGCATTGAGGTACAAATGAGTCAAATGGCCACGGTTTTAGGGAAGTTGGAAGCACAAAACTCCGGGAAACTTCCCGCACAACCGGAGTTAAATCCAAGGCCTCATGCAAGTGCCATGACCTTGAGGAGTGGTAAACAACCTATGGAACCCGAAGTGGTTGTGAAAAAGGCACCCAAGAGAGGCCTCATGAAGAAGAGCTTAACCAATGATGAGGTTAAGGCGACCTTGGCCGATGAGGAGGTAATTCTTGAGGAGCTAGCCAAAGAAAAAGGTGAGGCCGAGGTTGAGAATGAGAGAGAACCTATTGATGAGGAACATATAGACACAACCCCTAATGTTGAACCAATGTCACCTCCATTCTCACCTCTTCACAAGAAAACTAGGACGGACACTACCTTTGATGTGGAAGCACCATTTCCCGAAGCTTTGAGGAATATTCGGAAAAAGGAGATGGACAAGGAAGCGTTCGAGGTCCTTCGAAGGTGTGAGGTAAACATTCCTTTACTCGATGCTATTGATCAAGTTCCTAGATATTCTAAGTTCTTGAAGGAATTATGTGTGAACCATCGTCAACAAAGGTCTAAGCATGTTAAAAATGAAAAAATCAATGAACATGTGTCGGCTTTGTTTCAAGATAAAATGCCTACCAAATGTGGTGATCCGGGCATGTTTACAATTCCTTGCATCTTAGGGAACACTTACTTTCCTAGAGCCATGCTAGATCTAGGTGCATCCATAAATGTCATTCCATATACATTGTATGAATCGTTGAATCTTGGCACTTTGCATAAAACCGGCGTGGTGATCCAACTTGCCGACCGCTCTAATGCATACCCTAAGGGTATTGTTGAAGATGTCTTGGTGAAAGTCGACAAGTTGGTGTTCCCGGCCGATTTTTACGTTCTTGACATGGAACATGATAAATTTGCTACCCCTATCTTGTTAGGACGTCCATTTTTGAAAACGTCAAGAACTATCATAGATGTGCATAGTGGTAGGCTTACCATGGAATTCGATGGGGATAAAATAGAGTTCAACATTTATGGTGCAATGAAATACGATGATGAGGAAACTTCTTGCAATGCTATTGATGTGATTGAGCCTTATGTGCAAAAAGTTTATGAAAATGATATTGATGATCCCTTGTTAAATGCTTTAGCCAATAGTTTACACACAAGTAATGTTCATCCATATGCTTTGAGTGCTAACTTGAAGGAAAGCATTTTTGAGCTAGATACCTTTGAGGAACTTTCTCTTGATGCACCAATTTTAGACCTTGAGGTATTGAAGGGCTCGGGCAACCGACCATCTTTCAATAAACCTCCGGTGGTGGAGTTGAAACCACTACCCGAGAATCTAAAATATGCATTCCTTGGTGGTGGTGAGAAATTACCGGTGATCATCTCCAACAAGCTCACCAAGGAACAAGAGGAAAGGTTGATGAAAGTGCTCCAAGATCATAAGGAGGCCATTGGGTGGACCATTGCCGACATCAAAGGTATGAGTCCAAGTACTTGCATGCACCGTATACTATTGGAGGATGATGCTAAACCCGTCCGACAACCTCAAAGGCGGTTGAACCCTCCAATGATGGAGGTAGTAAAAGCCGAGGTGCTTAAATTGTTGGACGCGGGAATGATCTATCCAATCTCTGATAGTAAGTGGGTAAGCCCAACGCAAGTAGTGCCAAAGAAAACCGGAGTGACCGTAGTGGAGAATAGCCATGGCGAATTGATTCCCACTCGTGTCCAAAATGGATGGCGTGTTTGCATTGATTACCGAAGGTTAAATGCGGTAACAAGGAAAGACCATTTCCCTTTGCCATTTATTGATCAAATGCTTAACCGGCTTGCAGGCCACTCGTTCTATTGTTTTCTTGATGGCTATTCAGGATACTTTCAGGTTGCCATTGCACCAGAGGATCAAGAAAAGACAACCTTCACATGTCCCTTTGGCACCTTTGCATATCGACGCATGCCTTTTGGCCTTTGCAACGCGCCGGCCACATTCCAAAGGTGTATGGTTAGCATTTTTTCAGAATATCTTGAGAAGTTTGTAGAGGTTTTCATGGATGACTTTACTGTTCATGGAAACTCTTTTGACAATTGCTTAATTCATTTGTCATTAGTCCTAAAAACTTGCATTGATAAAAACCTTGTGCTTAATTCTGAGAAATGTCATTTTATGGTAGAAAAGGGCATTGTGTTAGGGCATGAAGTGTCATCAAAGGGTATTGAAGTAGACAAAGCAAAAATTGATATCATCCAATCTCTTCCTTACCCTACTTGTGTGCGAGATGTGAGGTCCTTTCTAGGCCACGCGGGATTCTACCGCCGTTTTATAAAAGACTTTTCAAAAATTTCTTCCCCTTTATGTAGATTGTTGCAAAAGGATGTGGAATTTGTGGTAGATGAAGGTTGTAAAAGGGCATTTGATTGTTTAAAGTGTATGCTAGTGTCGGCCCCTATTATACAACCTCCAAATTGGTCCCTTCCATTTGAGATCATGTGTGATGCAAGTGACTACGCCGTTGGTGCGGTGCTAGGTCAAAGGGTGGGGAAAATTCCCCATGCCATCTATTATGCATCCATGACTCTCAATGATGCTCAAAGGAACTATACCACCACTGAAAAAGAATTGCTAGCGGTAGTATTTTCTTTAGAGAAGTTTAGGCCATATTTGCTTGGTACAAAAATTATTGTTTTCACTGACCATGCAGCTCTTCGTTACTTGATGACGAAGAAAGAAGCAAAGCCTAGGTTACTCCGATGGATCCTACTCTTGAGTGAGTTCGATTTGGAGGTCAAGGACAAGAAAGGGGCGGAAAATCTAGTGGCCGACCATTTGAGCCGATTGGTGCCCAATGAGGAGTTTGGGGCCAAAGCATTGAAGGAGCATCTTCACGAAGAGTTCCCCGACGAGCAATTGTTTGCTCTTGGTGTTTCTCTTCCATGGTATGCCAACCTTGTGAATTTCCTTGTCACAAGTAAGTGCCCTTCTCACTTCACAAAAGCACAAAAGGATAAGTTAAAGCATGATGCTAGGTTTTATGTGTGGGATGATCCCTATGTATGGAAACATTGTGCCGACCAAGTGATTAGGAGATGCATTCCTAATAATGAAACAAACTCGATCCTTGCTTTTTGCCATTCATATGCATGTGGTGGTCATTTTGGTGCTAGGCGAACCGCTAGGAAAGTGCTAGATTGTGGTTTCTATTGGCCTAGTTTGAATAAAGATGCATACACATTTTGCAAGTCTTGTGATAAATGCCAAAGAGTAGGAAACATCTCTTCTAGGAATGAAATGCCCCAACATTGTCCTCTATATTGTGAACTTTTTGATGTTTGGGGAATGGATTTTATGGGACCTTTCCCTACTTCCTTCGGTTTCAAATATATCTTGCTTGCGGTTGATTATGTATCTAAGTGGGTTGAAGCAATCCCCACTCGTACTGATGATTCTAAAGTGGTTGCAGAGTTCATCAAATCTCACATCTTCTCTAGGTTCGGGGTACCCCGAGCTTTGATCAGTGATCGAGGCACTCACTTTTGCAATAGAACCATTGCCGCATTGTTGAAGAAATATGGGGTAAATCACAAAACTTCCACCGCCTATCACCCACAAACGAATGGACAAGCCGAAGTTTCCAATAGGGAAATCAAGTCCATCCTTGAGAAAACGGTTAGGCCGACTCGCAAGGATTGGAGTACTCGGTTGGATGATGGATTGTGGGCATATAGGACAGCTTATAAGACTCCAATTGGTATGTCTCCATACCGATTAGTCTTTGGAAAGCCGTGTCATTTACCGGTGGAGTTAGCACACAAAGCCTATTGGGCAATCACAAGGTTCAACTTAAACTTGGACGAGGCCGGGAATGAAAGGAAGCTTCAATTGCAAGAGCTTGAGGAAATCCGGAATGAGTCCTATGAGAACGCGGCCATTTACAAGGAGAAGACGAAGGCATGGCATGACAAGATGATAATTAGGAAAACTTTTGAGGTAGGTCAAAAAGTTCTTCTATTTCAATCACGTCTTCGGTTGTTTCCAGGCAAACTACGTTCTCGGTGGACTGGACCGTTTGTAGTTGTGAAGGTTTTCCCTCATGGAGCAGTGGAGATCCAAAGCGGCGAGGATGCCAAAATCATCAAGGTCAACGGCCAAAGGTTGAAACCATATTACGAGGGTTTCAAATCGGAGATCCTAGAGGACATGTCTCTAGGCAACCCGGCCTACGAGTGACCTTTACCATGGAGGTACATCGTGCCGACGATGTTAAATAAACGAGTCTTGATGCTTTAAAAGCATTTCGTCGAACAATTTCAACATTTGGAACATTACTTTCTTTATATTTATTTGATATGTACATTTCATTAAGCTTGTAAATTGAACATTATGCTAGTTTTTATGTTGTTTTTGTAGAAATAGGTTTGAAGTGGTGCAAAACGAAAAACGCCAAGGGGCCATTCCTCGCGGTCCGCGAATTCATCGCGCGGACCGCGACCGAAGGTTTCGCGGACCGCGGCCGAGCTCGCGCGACCCGCGAGAAAAACTTGGATTCCTGGAAATCCCTGCCATGAAAACATCGGTTTTCGCGGTCCGCGGCTTGATCGCGCGGACCGCGACACTATGCACGCGAGACGCGACCGCGATCGCGCGGACCGCGACGGGAAAACCTCGCGCGCCGCGAACGGAACGCGCGCGCCGCGACGGTGTCTCGCGGTCCGCAAAGTAAACCGCGCGACCCGCGAGAAAAACTTGGATTCCTGGGAAATCCCTGGAACGAAATGACACATTTTCGCGGCCCGCGACTTGGTCGCGCGGACCGCGAAACTATGCTCGCGGTCCGCGGTTCCATCGCGCGGACCGCGCCGAGGTTCGCCGAGGTTTTACGCGCGGTGCGCGCGCGCGCACCGCGCCGAGTTCCAGCGCGCGCGACCCGCGACGAGACACTGCGCGCACCGCGACGAGGATTCGCGCGCACCTCAACGGTCTTCAGCGCGCGGTCCGCGATTTCATCGCGCGGACCGCGACGGACCTGCGCGCGAACCGCGCGCCCGGCCGCGCGAACCGCGAAACCATGCCGAGTTTTCTCGGAATCCCTGGAACATTTTGGGCCATTTTCGCGGCCCGCGAAGCGGTCTCGCGACCCGCGACGGAAGCTCGCGGCCCGCCCCGGAGTGCTCGCGGTCCGCGACGAAACGGGGAGCCTATTTCTTCAATTTTCTTCTATCTTTTTTCTCCTTCTTCTCCCAATCTTCCCACCCGACCCCAAACCCCTTTTCCGGCCACCTTCTCTAATCCTCCATTCCGGCGAGTTTTGAACCGATTTCTTCCACCCAAATCAATCCCCCAAGCTTTCCCAACACAACCCACCAAAAATCCCAATCCAAAACACCATCTTTAACCCACATTGCCAAATTTCCACCGGAAAGTTCTTCATTCCGATTCGCCGGCCTCCGGCGACCTTTTTCCCAAACCAATTACACAAAAACCTTCCCTACACCACCCTTAACCTTTTCCTCATCTCAAATTCCAAATGCCAAAACGAACTTAAATATCCCCAAATCTCAAGAACCCTAATTTTTGGGCATTTTTGATTTGGTGATATTTTGGTTCAATTGATGATCTCCTCAAGCTACATTAGCTCCATAGGCTTCAATTGACGGTACCCTACTGAATTTATTCAAATTTTGGGTGATTTAGGGCTTGCCGCCAATAGGTTTTCATTGAAATTTCAAAGGCTTGCCGCCTTTAGTTATATACTGAGCTTTTTGAGTAGGGGCTTGCCGCCTTATAGCTAGTTTAGCTGTGCTGGACTGTTGTTGAGTAGATTTTGATAATGGCACAGAGGAAAAGGTCACGCCGAGGAGAGGCCTCTAGTTCGCATGATCCTGTGGTTCCCGAACCCCCACCTCGCCAACCTAGTCCTCCCCCTGCAGAAAACCTGCCTCCTATAGACCTTATGGGACTGCAAGGTTTAGATGAGGATGCCCAACAACGGTGGAGAAAGTTGATTGGGAATGGGAGGCGAACAATCATGGAGACGAAGTTCTTGTCCTCTGAGCTACTTCAGGAGCTGGGTTTGCAGCAACCAGTTCTATTTTTATTGGATCGCGTTGGCATGAGAGGATTCATTGATCGGTCGGCACCGACCTATACCCGCTATACATTTGAGTTCTTATCCACTCTAGCCAAGCACTATGACGAGGACCATGACATGCATTACATCACCTTCAGGTTGAATGATGTGGACCGCCGGATGACCTATGATGAGATCCAAGATGCTTTTGGGTTCCAATATGCAGGGGGATACAAGAATCCAAAAGAAGCTAACCCGGACGGATTTGATCTAACTTACTTTTGGAATTGCTTGTCTGGATTTCCCAACATCACAGGCACTACGAAGAATAACCACATCATACATCCAGCTGTTCGTATGGTGCACAAGCTCCTAGTGATGACGATCTTCTGCCAAGGAGAGTTGACGCATATTACTAGGGAGCAGGTCCAATGCCTTTGGACCATGTGCTGGGGACCAGAACACCCTTGTTGGGTGGACCTTTTTGTGCAGAAATGTCTGGAGGCCTCTGAGAAGACCAAGGGAAAGATACCACAGGGGGGTATGATTTCACTTCTGGCAGCTTATCTGAACATCCACCTACCTCCAGACATTCAGGCAATAGGCAAGACAGCTGAGAGAGCTCACCAGTTTTACTCCATTGCTTCTTTGGAGTTCACTAATGTTTTGGCCATGCACAAATATCCTCCACCTAGATTCATTTGGCTAGTAGCCAAGAATCAGCACATGTACCTGCCGAATCCAGAGGCTGTACAACTGACTGGGCGCACCCGCATAGAGGATCTCACCTTGCCAACCCAGATCACAGTTCCTGCACCTACCATTGCCCTTGCCAGGCTAGAGGCACCTCCGGAACATGGAGAGCAGTATGTTCCTCCACATCAGGATCCTCAGTATGTCACTCAGCGGCAATTCCAGGAGTTCACGCAGAGACATGACGCGTTCACTCAGAGGTATGAGGACGACATGGAGGTGATGTTCGCCATGATGGCATCCATGCACCCACATGGACCAGGGGCTTTTGACTATGAGGGTCATCGCAGATCGCGAGCTCAGCGCCGTCGCGATGGTTCCGGCCCCTCGCAGTGAGTATATCCTACACCCTTTCCTTTCACTATGGTTTTCATTCATATATTTAAACATTGAGGGCAATGTTTAGACTAAGTGTGGGGGAGAGGTATAGGACTTTTATTGCTGCTTTTGTTGCTGTTTTTGCTGCTATTTTACTACTGTATTTTTCTTTAAAAAAAAAAAAAAAAAAAAAAAAAAAAAAAAAAAAAAAAAAAGAAGCCCGGATGGTTCCAAAAATACGAGAGAATCAGGCAAAAATGAGAGGCAAAAAAAAAAAAAAAAAAAAAAAAAAAAAAAAAAAAAAAACATTTTCTTTTCTCTTGTTTAAATATGTAAAGCTCTCAAATGTTATGTGCTTAATTATTTAGAGTATACACTTGGATCTTAATCGTTCTTTCTCGAGGACGAGAAAGGTTCAAGTGTGGGGGATTTTGATAGACCCTAGATATATTCTTGTTTTGTAGCATTTAAGAGCTGTTTTAGATAGTATTTTGTGTATTTATATTAGACTTTTAGACCGAATCATTCATAGTGGTTTGAAATTGAAGACGTGCATTTCAATCTTGAATTGCACTTGCGATGGATTTGAATGATTTGAAGACCTTCTATGACCGTCCTGACCGCGTTTGATACATTGAAGAACCGGTCGTAGAAGTGGCGTGAAGGCACACTCTCGCGGGCCGCGAACCCCAGGTCGCGAACCGCGAGGGTGTGTGTTGCTGTTTTGAAGATGCCGAGTTTCGCGAGCCGCGAGGACCAGACGCGAACCGCGAGAGCCAGACGCGCGCGGGGCGCGAGACTCCGGTCGCGAACCGCGCGAACCAGCACGAGGACCGCCGAGGCACAGACGTGCGCGAGGCGCGAACCTTCAGCCGCGACTCGCGAAGACCATGCCGAGACACGGGCGCGCGCGGGCGCGAGACACGGGCGCGCGCGGGCGCGAGACACGGGCGCGCGCGGGCGCGAGACACGGGCGCGAGACACGGGCGCGCGTACCACGCCGAGACCGAGACACGGGCGCGCGGGGCGCGAATCCTCGGCCGCGAGCCCGGCTCGCGGTCCGCGAAGGATTTCGCGCGACCCGCGAAGGCCCTGCAAGTGGCATTTTATTTTGTTTTATTTTTGTTAATTTTTAAAGTATAAAAACAACTTATCCTCATTGTTTGAGGGATCGAATTTTTACAGAGCTTAACTCTTTTCCTTCATATTTCTCTTTGATTTTGAGCTTTGAATTCACTATGGTTTGTTGTATTGATTATGGTTTCGATTACATAACTATGGTAGTAGGCTAAACCTCTTCTTGGATATATGTGATTGGACTTCTTGTTATGGATTGAGAACATGATTCATGAAGCTTAGGAATGGTGATTTGCTATTGAATGATCATAATCTATATGTGTATTTGATGCTTGAAATGATTAGGAATGATTTCCTAGTGATAGATATGTGTTGGATATGTGTTAGATATTGCTTTTCCATGGTTAGAATGTTATCATTCTTCCTATGTATGAGTAGTAAATTAGGAATTGAATGCATGTTGTTATCAATTGTATTTGTTCTTAAGATCATTCATTAGCATTATACCTATGTCAAGTTTGTTATCAAAGTGCATGGGTAGGGTTGAGAAATATCTAATTTGAATTTATATTGATTCAATTGAACTAGTTGTTATCATCTAGTAAAATTGTCAATTGAAGTTGTGAAGATGCTTTCATTTGCATAGCTTTGGTTAAAGATAGTTCTCACTAATGTTCACCATTCTCAAGGCATCATGATAAAGTTTGAGGAAAATCCTATAATAAGAAGTCACCAATCTCATATGTCCAAGTTTCTCATTCTCTTAGTTAAATCTCTAGCTAGAATAATCTTATGGTAAAGTAGTTGTAATTCTAAAAGTTCTAGTAGTTTCATTTAGTAGTGTCTTAAACAAAAACTCAACTCAAACCCCCCCCTTTGTTTACATTGCTTTTATATATGTATATATATATATTTATGCTATGAGATATACATAGAAATAACCTTCTCCCTGTGGAACGAACCTTACTTGCCATTGTACACTTAATAGTGTGGAAAGGTAGTAAGTAATCTATAAATTGTATATTTGAGAGGTACGGCGACGACCTCCCAAACCTGAAGGTTAAAACATGAAGTTTTTAACATGTAACATGAAGGTTTTAACACGAAACATTAAGATTTTAACACGAAACATGAAGGTTTTATAACATGGAACCTGGAGGTTAAAACATGAAGTTTTTAACATGTAACATGAAGGTTTTAACACGAAACATTAAGATTTTAACACGAAACATGAAGGTTTTATAACATGGAACCTGGAGGTTAAAACATGAAGTTTTTAACATGTAACATGAAGGTTTTAAAACGAAACATTAAGATTTTAACACGAAACATGAATGTTTCATAACATGGAACCTGGAGGTTCAAACATGAAGTTTTTAACATGTAACATGAAGGTTTTAACACGAAACATTAAGATTTTAACACGAAACATGAAGGTTTTATAACATGGAACCTGAAGGTTAAAACATGAAGTTTTTAACATGTAACATGAATGTTTTAACACGAAACATGAAAGTTTTATAACATGGAACCTGGATGTTCAAACATGAAGGTCTGGCACTATTCACTGGCACTGTTCACACGCGGGTTACTGTAGCACGTGAAAATCCTAATTTTTCAGAAATTGCAAATTGGTCCCTCTGTGTTTGTATAGTTAACATATCAGTACCGTCTATATTTTGATCAGAATATAGACGGTCTATTCCAAGACTTATCCTTAACTAAAGTGTCAACTGAATTTACGCAACTAAATCTCCCAAATAAAATCAAGGGTCTGGTTGCCTTGGATATTAGAGAGTTTCCCTATATTATAATTAAGTGATTAGGGAAGGATTTAGCTACTGGTGCTCTTTTACTGGGGTTTCCTTGTATCTACAGGATGGAAGCTACAAGTTGTTGTTCTACTTCTACAAAATGGAGCTCATGGTGATGTCAAAGTTCTTGAGCCAAGTCATACAAAAAAGATTCAACAATGTGGATCTAGATATCAAGATGATTTCTAGTCCAAGATGTATTACAGGTGCTATCTCTACTTTCTATCATATCAGATTCTCATTCAACAACCCCCATACTATGACCTTTCATTTTGAACAGATTACAAACACAAGGCCTCCTGGCCTTGTGTTTTACAAGCATGTCTACTAAAGATACAACTTGAGGATGGTTGGCAGAGAAGCATCCAGTTCAAAGGAGAACTCACTTCTGATGCTGCTGAAATCCACCGGTCTCCTGTGGATCAACGCTATCCGGGGGACTAGGAATGATCAAGGAAATTGATTGCAAAATAAAGAAAATTGAATGAAAGATCAGATTCATTGAAAAATCAAGGCAAAACAAGAATACTCAAAGAAAATGACTGAAACAACAAGCAAACTGACTAAAAGATCAATAAAAAATAGTAAATGCTCATTCTCTCACCCAAGACTATCTCTTCACAATAAAACTTTAGTTAAAATATGCTTTGCTTTGTGCTATGTTGACTGATGCTGCTGAAATCCGCCGGTCTCCTGTGGATCGACGCTATCCGGGGGTTCTCTGGGGTAGGCCTGTGATGAACCTACAAAACAAAACCCCGGGAGGCTACCCAGGGGTAGAGGCTCTGGTGTGATGATGAGATGGGGATAGCGATGAGGAGGAACTCATACAGAAATGCTCTCAATAAGAATTTGAGAGATAAAAGTCACATACCTGGTTCACTGTTTGGGGACTAGTATTTATAGTAGAAACTCCTCGTGTCATGACAACAGTGAGGACCATTTGGACTTGTCGCTTTCCTCGCCTTCTCTCTGAGATGGATGTGCCTGCCAGGGAGAGCTACTGCTCTTTCTTGTCTTGGGCCACTAGTCTCTCTTTCTGCCCAGAAAGGTACTGGGTCGGTATTGTCACTAGCCCCCCAGACCAGCGGCCCGGGCGTTTCTAACGCGGGGGTTGGTCTTTAGAAATTCTTCCTGACACGTAGGGCCCAGCTTTGCAGACTCTCAGTTTCGGCGACACTTTTCCCTATTCCGCATTCATCATTACCTCGCGCCTCGCACTCGAGCTGCTTTTCCTCCTTTCTAGGTGACGTTTCTCCTTCTATTGTCTATATAAGGCCCTAACCCCTTTCACATAACCTCCATTCGCACTTCCCAGATGCTCTATTCTTCTTTCGAGTAAGTTTTAGTCTCTTCTTCTCTTTGCTTCCTCTGTCTCTCTCTGTCTTCCTGCTTTACTATGAGCTCCCACCATCTCACGAATTCTTCCTTGGACACCGAAGGGGTCCAAAACCAGTTTTAGGTTGTATTCCGGACCTCCTCCGGGGATATCCCCTCTCCAAGCTCCTCTCCGGGTTCCTATTCAGAAGCCCTTAGTACTTCCCAGGAATCCCTTGTTCCAAGTCCCACTATCTCTGAAGGGACGGGCTCGCCCCCACTTGGGCATTCAAACCCCGCCCGGAAGGAACCCCTCGAGGAAATATTTAAGGGAGATCTTGGTGATGATGTCCCCCGAGGACCCACCCACGGGGTGAAGCCTTCGGGCGTCCGGTTTTTGGGCGTCTCCGGGGGCCCTCATTCTTTAGATAGAGCTTTTCTAGATTTAGTAAAACGTTGTTTTATTCCTTTCCCTCTAAACGCTTCCCTTTCTAAGATCCCCCCGGGAATCTCCGAGCGGGAGGTTGCGTGTATTCCTAGGGTCCACTTTCAATACGGGTTCAGCCTCTCATTCCCTCCTTTATTCACCAAAATTTTCAACTTCTACAAGATGCCCCCGGCCTAGCTACACCTTAACGGGGTCGTGTTAATAATGGTTTTTCTGCTCAACTGCACCAGATGTGCCGTTCCTCCATCCCTTCTTCTTTTTCGCTCTTTTTACGCTTTGCAACGCTCACATGCGTCCTTTCCGGATGTTTTCTCCTTCTCGATTCGTTCCAGGATGAAGGATTTCCTCACGGGTAAACCCAAATCTGCCAAAGAGTACGCTTCGAAGGGTTTCTTCAGCTGCGATTCCTGGGTGTATCCCATGCCTCCCTGGAATGATTCTCTCCTTCCTGAGGACAAGAAGCCCCTATCCTCTCTCCCCGTGACCATAACCAACGACCACAATCTCCTTCGCTTCTCTCCCTTGAACATGGCCGATTTCTATATGAACGGGAACACGGGCTACTACTGGCCCCGCGGGATATATCCTGATGACCTCTTCACTCTCCCGCGTATCTCCGTTGTGTGGCCGGATGTAGGTGCCTATTTAAGGGCTTTAGTTCTTACTCTCTCTCTCTCTTGATTTTTATTCTGCGTTCTAACTGTGTTTTTGTTTCCTTTGGTTTCAGTTCAACCTTCTTTACACGCAGACGCCATGAAGTATGTGGAGAGGCCTTCCGGGGAAGATAGCAAGCAAGGGAACCCTCGCTCGAGGCAGCCAGCCCTACCTGAGCGACAAGTAGCTCCCCCGCCCGGGTCACTCCCCACCGAGAATCATGCCATTATCCCGCAGAGGTCCAGCCAGCAGCAACGACCTCGCCAGCAGAAGCCCCCCGGGTCATCTTCTTCTCTGGCCGTCCCCGCAACACTTGCAACTCCTACCGGGTCTTCCTCTATCCCCGGACAGAAGTCCTTTATCAACCATCCAGACTATAGTGGTGGGGCCAGTTCCCAGTTTAAGCGAACGTCTTCTGATGATCTCAAGGGCTCTCCTCCGTGCCCCCGGCAGAGATCAGAGGATGTTCCTCCTCCTCCCCCTCCTTTTTCTCAGACTACTCCCCCGCGAGCTGCTTCTTCTCAAGCCATCCCCAAGGAGAAGGAAGAGGTAGCTTATTCTTAACTCTCTTATGCAATACTTTCATTCTACCAGGTATCCTTTCCTCCTTTGTTTTTCGCAGAGCGTCACCTTCCCCGATTCCCTCCTAGCCGATTCCCAATTCACTGAGGCGCTCAACCGGACTTACTCCAAGTATAGCGATGGGCTATTCGCCAAGGTGGAGAAGGAGCTCCAGGAGGCCAAGGAAAGATTGGCCGAGCAAGGTGACCTAAAGGCCCGGCTCGAAGAATCTCAAAAGAAGCTAACTGAGAAGGAGAATAAGTTAGCTGAGGTGGAGAAGAAGTATAGCTCCCTTAAGAAGGACAAGAAAAGTTCTTAGCTCGAGGCCCTGAACGCTGTGATTCAGAAGCTTCTCCGCTCGGGGGAGTTTGAAAAGAAGTTGGAGGGGATCGCCTTTGCGGCAAGTGCTGACGCCTGCCATGAGATGTACCGCCGCTTGCGAGGTTGGCTGTCGGGGCCCACTCGCCTTGATGCTCATGCATCCTATTATTGGCCCAAGGCCAACGATTTGTTGAATCACCGCTGGCAGTCCCTTCAGGAGGCGGATTTGAAAAGCCTTGTGCCCCAGTTGTGGCAGTCGCTGGAAATGTCTTCCCGGGTTCCCTCCGCCTCGGATATCAATAAAGTGAAGCTCCCGGAGATTGGCGAGGATTCTTTCCCCGACCTCGGGTCAGAGGACTTCAATGTCTATGGAGTAGTCCCGGAGACACCCCATTGGGCCTAGAGCTATCATGAATACTGTACGGTGCCCGATAACTTTGGGTACCAAGCCGTCCATGTCGAGAAGGAAGATGAGTACCGCGTGGGTCTTGGGGAGGCGCAAGATGACTTGATGTACCAGTCCCTGAAGTCTACCCGGAGGGTGGGATTTCCCAAGCGACCAGCAGATGAACCTAAGGTGGATGCCCCTGCTTATGTTGGTCCCGATTGGACTGCCGAGGACATTACGGAGCTGGAGCGGAGGTTGGAAATGGCCCATGCTCCTCCGGAGGAGGGAGGGACTGCTGCGAACAATGTATAACCCTAGCCCTTAGTTTTTGTTGTAATTTTTAATTTTTGTAATCTGCCTCACCGGGGGGTGTATGTAGAACTTGGCTTTACACTACTGGAAACAACCCCCATTTGAGGCGGTTATTTTGGCCTCTCGCGTCGGTTTTCAGGCGCCGTCAGCAGAGGTTTCTCTCGGCGGTTGCTAGAACCGCCGTGGTTTTAGTTTTCGCGGTGGTTTTTGCCCGCCGTAAATTGTTGCAGAAAACCGCCGTAATAGAGTTCCGACGTTGGGACGCGTTCACATACCATTTCGTAAATATGGGTTCCATTAGTGGAACTTATGAGACGGCGTTAACGAGTTCCGTTGTCGTTATAGAGTTCCATTGACGTAACTTTGGAACGAGATGGATACATAATGGACTAGTTCCTTGCTCGGTTATGAATTCAGTTTTTTATAGTTCCGACGTTGGAAGTTTGTTTTAAACGATGTCATTCTGGTTAGCGGGTTTTAGACGCTTTGATGTAGTTCCGACGTCGGGGATCGGGATAGTGTCATTGTCTGAATGAGTGCAAAAATAATAGAAATTGCATAACATTGAGTTCCGATATAGGAACTTGATCAGGAAGATATGGTAAAAGTTTATTTTCATTACTTTTCTAGGCACAACTTTGCCTTCATATTAGTCAACACAAGCAACATTCACATAATGGTATGCAAAGTAGTGTACATATAATCATATACCTAAGAACCTTATAACTCTAATCCAAATGATACAAAGATGCTCACTAACGTTCATTGGTGGATGAAGAGTGCTCCATGTTGTAATCCAAGTCTTTGCGAATGGGCCGAGACAAAAATAATGAGCTTAGTTATTCTGGGTAACATTCATCTCCATCAAAGTGTAGGGAGTGATGAACCTTGGCAATAGTTGTACCCACGAAAGTGTAACACAATCCATGAAACGTTCAACAATCAAGCAACATGCACAAATTCAAGTAATTGTATTAAGTCTTTTTTCCCAATCAAATATAAGAATAGCAGCATATATAAATTCTTACTAGAGTAGAGTTATTCCTTTTCCCATCAGTTGCTCGAATCAGACACTTAAACTCAACATGTGTCTTCATTTTGTTCCTCTGTAATACAAACAAATGATCATGATTTAAGATTTTCAAAAATAGGCAGGGCTGCAATAAGTCAGATAGATTAAATAGACATAAAATGTTACAGTGTTTCAGAGTGACCCAAACAGAACCATTCTCGGTGTTTTGCTCAAACATGTTTGTTAGCTCGTTAAGGAACGAAGCACGTAGCAGGCGTGCCTGAAAGAAAAAAATACTTCATCACTACTGAAGACACGTGCAATTGAATCCAGGAAAATACAAACCTGGAGTATTGAATCCACTTCATGAATATGTGATAAGAATTTGTTTCCAAGACCCTGTGCATTGAACAAAAAAGAAACATTCGAAACAAATAATTTGTCGTAAGTCAAAAAGAGATCCTTCCTTCTCATTACCATTTACCACTCCCTAAGTAGCCCCTTTAACAAACCCGGAAATATAAAAAAATTCTCATTACCACTAAAAAACTAGGGAACTCCTAAATCAACAACATTCTCACTATTTTCTTCTTCAAAAATGTTCAACTAACGTATATGCAGACATTTATTTGCATCTCTCTTATATTCGCTTGAATCAATAAGACATGAAGTCAGAGGCAAGAAATATGAACATTAAACAAAGCTAAAACCTGCCAAATCCAGTCCTAAAATTTGAGGAAAAAATAACAAGAACCCTCATTTTTCACAGGGGACTTTTCACAAATACCTTACATGCACACAACACACTTAGGAAAAATCAAGAAACAAATTCAAATGATATTCATTGAGAAGAGGGTTGTTTCTGAATCTCAAGCGAAGAAGCAAATCCTTACTAGAATTCAATTGAATTTCCGAAGAGGCTACTCGGCAAGCCGGAGAGGATGGTGCGGTGCGACTGTGCCTCCGATTGTGATTCAGCGATAAGGGTCGACGATTGGGGCGAGCTTCAATAAGGGAGCGAATATAAGAGAGATGCAAATAAGGGGGCGAGCTTCGATTGGGTCTCCGATTGCATCTCTCGGCAGTAAAGGGGTGGCGATTGGGGCAAAAACCGAATCGATCAATTGGGGGAGAAGATGAGTTATAGATGCAAAAATTATGGAGACAACTCTCAAAGTTTACAATTTTTGGATCTTTCCTAATTGCAAGCACGTTTCTATTTATATATTAAGGAATGCCCCGACACCGGAACTGTTCATTTCATATAAATACACCATGGTTACGATATCAGAACTAGTTCTTTCATACAAATACACCACAATCCTGATATCGGAACTAATCATTTTATGCAATACACCACAGTTCTGAAATCGGTTAGCTTTTATGAAATTAATTTTTGTTGAATTAAAGTAGAAATTAATTTATTGAAAAAGAAAATCAATATGAATGTATTAAACTAAATTTCATCTAATATATTTTTATTAAACTTAACTGAATTGATTTTCTGACGTTTAACTAGTTAAAATTAATTTAGTCAGTGTCTATAAGATATCAAGTTAAGTAACATAATTAAATATGAGTTATCCGTGTTTATAAAAAGTCAAACAATTGTTGACCTTCCCGTAGAATAACTTAGTATAGTTAGTGTTAATATAAAATCAAATAATGCTTAATCTTTCACTAGCTTACCTCTATTTAGCTAGTTAGCATGTTTTCAAGAGTCATAAGGTACGTATGAGTCGGTGTTTATAAGTTGAGTTAGATATTTGTGTTTTCTATGTCAAATAAAGTTAGACAGATTATTAGTTCAACTCGATTTAGTTAACTAAAGTTTGACTAGACAATAACTCAAATAAATTTAGTTAGTGACTAAAGAAACTCGAGTAAGACTTAACTTTTCATGACTTAGGCCCTGTTTGCTAGAGCTTATTTTTTGCTGGACTGACTTTCAATTAAGTAAACTTATTTTAGTTAGTGTACGTAGAAAAACAAGTGAAGTATTATACTAGTTAAATTTAAGTAGTGTCTATAGAAAATCAAATAAGAATTAACATGTGAGGATATCCTCGTGTCGATTTGGAGAAAATTCTGAAGTAGGATAAGGTTTTGGGATTTATAAACAGTAATATGTTGAATGGGTGAGATTGAATTGGTAAAATATATCAAAGGCTTAGATCATACAGTTTATAGATGTCCAATTTAAATAAGATTTGACATTTCACTTGTCTGATTTAATAATTTTATGAAGATAGTCAATTGCATGTTAGTAAAGATTGATCATAACATATAGAATCAGACTAATGATATAATAGATTAATTATTGATTATAGAAAGTTAAGTGATGGTAAACCTTAAATTAGTTAAACCCAACTTGATTAGTATTTATAAAATGTAAAGTATGGGTTGAAATTTAATTGAAGTTGTAGAAAATCAAATAAGAAGTAACTTTTCATTTGTTACCCTCGTTTAAGGTTTAGGATTGGATAAAATTAAACTCAATTTAGTTCCCTTGTCATAAAGTTAAGCAATATGTGAGAACACTTGATTAGTTAAACTCAATTTAGTGTGGGTCTAGGGTTTTAGTGAACTTATTGGGTTGAAAATTATAAATAATGACAGTGGTCTTGGGTATACAAAAACTAAACTATGTTCCGGCACAGAAACTACTTTCGTGTATCCTTTAACATCAAACAACATTTAATTTTAAATATTATATGCATGTTCCTACACAAGAAGTTAGGTTACTTACAACTTTTGGTCTTGGGTTGATTAATTTTACAATATTGCTTAGTAAGTTCCGAGTTCGGAACAATTCCATTCACGCATTTTTTCCAGTTCCTACATCGGAACTATCATATTCAAATAATATATCACAGTTCCGATATTGAAAATCTTTCAAAACACCAATACTTGTTTTTTTTCAAAAATTATATTATCCAAAATCAATTTCGATTAAATTTTAATTGCAACAGTACCTAAACGCGACGGTTTTTCTACCACCGCCGTGAAAATAACGCCGTGATTACAAAACTTCCGCGAATTCGTTTAATAACCACGGCGGTTTGTTTACTCAAAACCGCTGAAAATGGTTATCCACGATGCCAAAATTAGTTCATGTACAGGAACAACAACAAATCACGGCGGTTCTCAAACAACCGCCGTTAATCGACGCCTCGACTGCCCCTTTCTGCAGTAGTGTTAGTGCCTATTTTGATTATATAAAGTTCTACTTTTATTGAAATCGATCTTTCTTTTCATTCTCTTTTGTAGCCCGTGCGCGGCCTAGGGAGATTTTCCCGTAAGGACCAGTGCCCTATATATTTCCTCATCCTAACTCTTCTTCCGGTACCTACTTCCCCCTCCCCCGGACTGGGTGCCTCCAATGCTTATTCCTTCAAAGGAAGCTGGCGCACTGGAGGTTTGGAGGTGATCAGTCCGAGCGAGCTATGTCCGAGGCGGGGTTGAATTCTTTTCTTGACGAATTTGGGTCGATTCAAGCTTTGGTATCATTTCTAAAGGCGGTCAAGAACAAGTTTGGGTCCCTGAGCCATTGTTTCAATTTAGCCTCTGATCATATGAGAGAAGCCTTAAACTCTCATCAAACCATAGCTGAGCTTCAAGCCCTTCATGATGATTCCCAGCTTCGCACTGCCCAGAAGTTAGGTATGGCATGGGGGAACTTGAGCGGGCGCAAGAGAATCTTAGGAATCTCGAGACCCGGACGGCACAGAATAAGCTGATCTATGACTTGGAGGTTGAGAACCGGTCTCTTACCCATCGGAACAGGGTTTTACAAGACACTTTGTTGATCGTTCAACTATCTTACCACCTTTTCGGGCTTAAGAGGGGCTTGGTTGGAGTATCTCCCCTCACAGACATTCCTGCTGGGGTCAACCGGGTGATCAAGCGAACGGAGGCTTACCCGGGAAGGTTCGGGGAGGGAGCCCCTTATCACAGAGCGTATCTGGACACCATAGAATGGCATCGCAAGATTGCCACGGGAGAAAGCGAGCCTTATCCTCCGAGTCTCCATCAGGTTCCCGCCCGGGTGGAAGTAGACTTGGCTTATGAAAGGTACGAGGACATGTCAGTGTCTATTGATCCGGATGAAGTGGTGAGCAGGATTAGATGCGTCCGGGACATTGCTGCTTCCGGGGTTACTACCAAGGGGGTGAAAACAGTGAAAGGTGCCCGCATCAGCAGAGGAGAGAAGGGGAAAGGCGCAACCGGTTTGCTCCCCAAGTCCAAATTTGTTACTTCCGCCGGGGTGAGGCGCATGCGTTTGGCCGAGCCCCTCCCGGAGGGGTCCGTAGTGGTTCCCCTCCCGGAACTTAACGAAGAAGAGGCTGAGCAACTGGAAAAAGAACTTTCCTAGAATCAGGCTCCAGATGCCCGCTTTACCGAAGATATTCTATCTTCTCAGTTCTTTGGAGGGGGTTTTCGTCCGGGTAACCCTGAGGGTGCTTCCGGCTCGGGCCCCAAGTGGATATAACACTTGTATAGATAGGAAAACTTATGTAATAGAACCTATAATTATCTCTTTATCTATGTATTGGTTTGCTCGATATTTTAATATATTTGAATAAAAGTTTTTCAGAACTTGATCTCAACATTGATACTTTTGCAATTAGCACTACATCATCTGGCCCCCGGGCTTCATTCGAGCTCCGTGTCATTTTTAGCGAGGTACCCGAATGGGAGCTACCCATGGGTCCCTTTTACAATTCTGTCTCTCTAGGCCCGGAGCGTGGCCAAACGCTGGGGCTTCTTCTGGGCATATCCATGCTTCTGAGAGGGGGCATATCCATGCTTGGCATATTCATGCCTCAATAGCTAAGGTCTAAATGGGGCACTCTACTTCCCGTAGAACCTTCTTAAGTTAGCTACATTCCATCTTCTAGGGACTGCCTTCCCTTGTTTGTCTTCAAGTACATAGCTTCCTCCTGGGTATGCTTCTTTCACCTTGTAAAGCCTTCTCAGTTGGGTGCGAGTTTTCCCTCCAGGATTTGGTGGCTTTTGTCATTTCGTCTCATCACTCAGTCTCCCAGGGCGAAGGCCTCATTCCGGACCCTCCTATCATGATATCTCTTTACTCGTTCCTTCACATTTCCCTCCTGGAGTGCGGCATTCTATCGTTTCTCCTCTTGAAGATCCAAGTCGAGGCGCCGTCCGACATCTTCTTCCTCCAGGCGTTGGAATTGGGTCCGGGGACTTGGGATCCCAATCTCCGCGGGAATTACTGCCTCCGACCCGTAAACCAGACAGTACAGGGAATCTCCCGTGGTTGAGCTTTATGTCGTTCGGTGAGCCCAAAGAACATTGGGAAATTCCCATATCCAATTCCCCCGGGAGCCTTCCAGGCGGGCTTTCAACCCGTTGATGATGGTGCAGTTGGTGACTTCCACTTGTCCATTCTCCTGGGGATGATACACACATCTCAACTTTTGCTCTATGCCATACTTGACGCACCATGACTTGAAGGGGTCACTTTCAAATTGTATCCCATTATCTGTGACTACGATCTTAGGGATACAGAATCAGCAGATGATGTTTTTCCTGCAGAACTTGATACAAGTTAACCCCCAGATGTTGATGAGTGGTTCGGTCTCCACCCACTTGTTGAAGTAGTCGATTGCCACGATCAAGTACTTCGCTCCTCCCGAGGCGATGAGGAATGGCCCTACCAAGTCGATTCACCATCTGCTGAATGACCAAGCTCTCGTGATTCCCATCAACTCCTCCCGGGGAACGTGGATCAAAGGGGTGAAGGTTTGGCATGGAAGACATTCATGGACATATTTTTCCGCATCCTTAAACAACGCCGGCCAATAGTATCCCAGCCTTAGGATCTTTCTTGCCATCGTGCGGGCTCCCTGGTGACTCCCATTGGATCCTTCGTGGACTTCCCGGATCAGATGCTGGCCTTCAGACTTTTCCACGCACTTGAGCAAAGGTTGGAGATAACCTCTCTTGTATAGCACCCCGCTTTGGACCCCGTACTTGGGTGCTTTGACCCTCAGCTTCCTGGCCTGCACTCTATCCTCCGAGGATATCCTTTCTTCCAAATATGCCCGCATGGGGAGAATCCATGACTCCTCTTCATTTATCAACATCACCTGATCATCCTCTTGGTAACTCCTCCTCCCCAGGACCTCCATGCATAGTTTTTGGCTAGGTTCAGGTTTTAACTTTGAGGAAGCCAACTTACTTAGGGCACCTGCCTTGTTGTTCTCTTCCCGGGGTAACTTAGGGCACTTGCCTTGTTGTTCTCTTCCCGGGGTACCTGGACCAGGTTGAAGGTTTCAAATCTGGCTATCAGGGGTTTCACCATTTCCAAGTACTTTTGTAAGCTCATCTCCCGGGCCTCATACTCCCCCTTTACTTGCTACACCACAATTTGGGAATCACTGTGTGCTGTAAGCGCCTTGATTTCAATTTCCTTCGCTAGCCTTAATCCCGCGATCATTAAGCCTCATACTCAGCCTCATTGTTAGTTCTCTTGAAGGTGAACTGGACCGCGTAGGGGTACTCCTTCCCTTCCGGGCTAACCAAGAGCACCCCGCTCTGCTTCCCCCCCGAGTGTGCGGATCCATCCACATACAACTTCCAATCTGGGGTTATCTCGGCTTCAGGCATCTCCTGCTCCGCTGGTATCCTTGCTTTTGACTCCACCAGGAAGTCAGCTAGAGTCTGCCCCTTGATGGCCCTCCTAGGCTCATATCGACTTTCGTACTCTCCCAATTCTCTAGCCCACTTCATCATTCTCCCCGAGGCCTCCGATTTGAACATGACTTGCTTGAGCGGGTAATTGGTGAGGACCACTATAGGATGGCCCTGGAAATAGGGTTTAAGTCTTCTTGAGGCATGCACCAACGCTAGAACCAGTTGCTCCAACTCAGTATACCGGGTCTCTGCCCCCCGGAGTGCCCTGCTGATATGAGTATGGTATCAAATGTCATAAAATAATTAGTTAGATTTTTTCCTTACCAAGATATAGAGTTTTCCTAAAATGGTGTTTTAATCTTAGTAAGATTATATTTATTTTCCTTATAGTTATAGGAGTTGATTATTATTTTCTTAGATTATTGGTAGGATTAGGAATTTTATTAGGGTTACAAATATGATTCTTCTCATTGTAATAGACAGACTTTGAGACTTTAAAATTAAGATTAATACAAGAGATTTCGTGATTCGGGAATTTCGACTTTGAGACGTGTGTTCAATTTTAAGACTCGGTTGCAGTCGTCTAGGGACGGTGGTTCGTGGTTTTCCAGGTAATTATCATATCCCAGGTAATTATTTGACGACTATTGAATAATTATCATATCAAGTTCGTGTTTATTTTGCATGTCTGCTGAAGCTAAGTGAGTTACGTGAAAAATTCACATCAATTTGGTATCAAGAGCCCAGTTTTCAAGAATTCTTATTCGTGAACGATCATGGAAAAGAGTAGAGATCTGCAAAAACGTCTAGATGCGGTGGAAAAAGATTTGGTTAAGATTGTAGAGCGTTTAAAGACGAGTTCTAAGTATCGACATGTCATGCCTAAACTGATCTGTAATGGTTTTTTCGATTTCAATGGTAAGATTCATTAGCCCAACCGTACTATGGAGAAGGATGACCATGGATTACAGTTGGATGTACCAAAATACGTAAACAAGGATGATCAAGAAAGTTCTATAGTTCGAAAGGATTCGCCTACTATATAGGTAGCACATGAAGAAGAACGTCAAGAACAGCTATTTCACGGTCGTTGTTTGATTGAAGGAAAAGTGTGCAAACTGGTAATAGATGGTGGAAGTTGTTTAAATTTGGTCTCTAGCACAGTTATAGAGAAGTTGAACCTACCTATTCAAAACCATCCAAAACCCTACAAACTTCGTTGGCTAAGCGATGGCGATGAAATAGAAGTCACTCGACAAGCTTTCATCCAATTAAAAATGGGTGGATATGAGGATGAGATTTTGTGTGATGTTGTACCTATGGAATGTCATGTTTTATTGGGATGTCCATGGCAGATTACTCGTGAAGTTCTACACTATGAGAGGTCCAATGAATACCTGTTTACTAAAAGGAATAAAACATTTAAGCTGATTCCTTTGTCACATCCCGGAGTAACTATCACAAAATACAATGCTCAAAAACAATCTTTATTAGTCAGTGAGGAAGCAGTTGGCAAAGAGCTTGATAGTGTAGATACTGTTTATGTTTCTAATATTAACACAATTGGAAATCCAGAAGGGGAAAGTGAGCTTGGTTTTATGGTGAAATCGTCGTTGGAGGAGTATAATGATGTGTTTTCCAAAAAACTGGCTGCACCTTTGCAGGACCAATTTCCTAATGATGTTGATGATGGTGTTTATGTTAGCAATGACAATCAAAGAAGTTCTCCGATAATTGATGATATGGATTGCGATGAACGACAAGTACTTGACCCTGTTACTAGTCATGATGATGTTGTTGATAATGATGGAGGTGGAAATATCGATGATGATGATGATGATGATGATGTTGAGATCTACCTTGACCTTTCAGCCTTTAATGTTCATGATGATGGTATTAACGAAGAGCATCTTAAAGGAAGTCATGAAATATCAATATTTAATATTGGTATAGAAGATGAAGTTAAAGAGAGAGAATTAGTTCATCCCACAGTTGTTCGTTTTCAATATGAAGGTGTTGAGAAAGAGATTGTTCCTTTAAGAGATAAAGATGAACCTCAGAAAATGCATATTCTCTTTGATAAAGGATCATTAAGAGGCAGAATTCATTCAAATCCATGAAGAACAATACAAGTTGGAATTGGTAGAAACAAGTACGTGGCATTTTCAATCTATGGAAGTCATTTACTTATACTGCTTGGAGATGAAGAATTTCAAGAACTGAGGACAATTCTTTCCGAAGAAGGGGAGTATGATACGAGTATGGTATCAAATATCATAAAATAATTAGTTCTAGCACTTCAGGTAATGGTTTATTTCCTGCTTTTTTTAGCCTTTGCTTTGTCTTGATGAACAAAATAACGTGATGTATTAGGCAATTATTTGTGATAGGTTGTTGTTTGACATAAAAAATTAATATTTTGGTCTTTTTGAAAGGTTTATATTTAAGAGTGAAAGATTGCTGTTTAATGTAAAAGATTAATATTTTTTATCTTTTTGAAAGGTTGATGTTTAATACTGAAGGGTTGATATTTAAGAGTGAAAAGTTGTTGTTTGATATAAAAGATTAATATTTTGGTCTTTTTGAAAGGTTGATATTTAAGAGTGAAAAGTTGTTGTTTGATATAAAAGATTAATATTTTGGTCTTTTTGAAAGGTTGATATTTAAGAGTGAAAAGTTGTTGTTTAATATAAAAATTAATATTTTGGTCTTTTTGAAAGGTTGATGTTTAATAGTTGAAGGTTGATATTTAAGAGTGAAAGATTGCTGTTTAATGTAAAAGATTAATATTTTGGTCTTTTGAAAGGTTGATGTTTAATACTGAAAGGTTGATATTTAAGAGTGAAAAGTTGCTGTTTGATATAAAAGATTAATATTTTGGCATTTTTAAAAAGTTGATATTTAAGAGTGAAAAGTTGTTGTTTAATATAAAAATTAATATTTTGGTCTTTTTAAAAGGTTGATGTTTAATAGTGGAAGGTTGATATTTAAGAGTGAAAGATTGTTGTTTAATGTAAAAGATTAATATTTGGTCTTTTTGAAAGGTTGATGTTTAATACTGAAAGGTTGATGTTTAACAGTGAAAGATTGAAATTTTAGAGTGCAAGGTTGTGTTGTTATTTATATATGCCTTTTTAATCTTTCTTAAAAGGTTGACATTTAAGAGTGAAAAATTGTCTGTTGTTATTTGTATATGCATTTTATCTTTCTTAAAAGGTTACTATTTGATAGTGAAAAGTTGACATTTAATAGTGAAAGGTTGTCTGTTGTTATATGTATATACATTTTTTATCTTTCCTAAAAAGTTGTTGTTTAATATTGAAATGTTGACATTTAGGAGTGAAAGGTTATTTTTTATTTGTATGTATATTTTTATCTTTCTTACAAGGTTGTTGTTTAATAGTGAAAAGTTGACATTTACGAATAAAAGGTTGTTGTTTTGCATCAAGGTTAACATTTAAGAGTGAAATGTTGTCTGTTGTTATTTGTATATTCATTTTTATACTTCTTGAAAGATTGATGTTTAATGGTAAAACATTGGCATTTGAAAGTGGAATGTGTATGTTATTTGTATATGCATTTTTTTTCCTTCTTAAAATATTATTTAAGAGGTTTTGTTTTAAAAATCCGCATGTTTTAAAATGCAGGCAAAAAATAGTGACAAGAAGTTTAGTTAAGAATTAAGACCTGCCAAATGGGAAGATAATGTGTGCAATTGTCCACCTGAGCCCCATATACAAGTTGGGGAGAAATGGGAAAATGACATTTATCCATATGGGCCCCATATATAAGTTAGGAGAAGTGAAAATGGAAGAGAAAGCTGGTCATCACCAAATGTTCAGCGCGTGTGCGCGTGATTTTTTGAATATTTTTAAAATTGCACATGAAGGACCTCTGTGTATTTGAATATCTTTGCTATTTGCTTCTATTTCTATATTTGTAGCATAGTCCCTGGTCACTATATAGTGACGGTCACTCAAGAGACCATGATGGAAAAGTTTTGGGAGTGACCGTCACTGACCGGACTAAAATATAATTAGTGCAATAAAGAAAATCAAGGAGGGACCAATTTGTAATTTTAAAAAATTTAAAAACATCACGCGCTACAGTGTTTCCGCGCATGTACAGTATTTTTCTACAGTGCGCTACAGTGTTTGCTACAGTGTAGTTCAATGTTTCAAGTTAAAATGTCCATGTTTTATGTTTCAAGTTAAAATGTCCATGTTTTATGTTTCAAGTATTCATGTTTCACGTTAAAACGTCCATGTTTCACGTTAAAACGCCCATGTTTTATGTTTTAAGTTAAAATGTTTATGTTTTATATTTCAAGTTAAAATGTTCATGTTTCAAGTTAAAGTGTTCATGTTTCACGTTAAAACGTCCATGTTTTATGTTTTAAGTTAAAATATTTATGTTTTATGTTTCATGTTAGTTTCAAGTTAAAATGTTCATGTTTTATGTTTCAAGTTAAAGTGTCCATGTTTCACGTTAAAACGTCCATGTTTTATGTTTTAAGTTAAAATATTTATATTTTATGTTTCAAATTAAAGTGTTCATGTTTCAAGTTAAAGTGTTCATGTTTCACGTTAAAACGTCCATGTTTTATGTTTTAAGTTAAAATATTTATGTTTTATGTTTTAAGTTAAAATGTTCATGTTTTATGTTTCAAGTTAAAGTGTCCATGTTTCACGTTAAAACGTCCATGTTTTATGTTTTAAGTTAAAATATTTATGTTTTATGTTTCAAGTTAAAGTGTCCATGTTTCACGTTAAAACGTTCATGTTTTATGTTTTAAGTTAAAATATTTATGTTTTATGTTTCAAGTTAAAGTGTTCATGTTTCACTTTAAAACGTCAATGTTTTATATTTTAAGTTAAAATATTTATGTTTTATGTTTCAAGTTAAAGTGTTCATATTTCACGTTAAAACGTGCATGTTTTATGTTAAAATATTTATGTCCTGCACTTGATGCTATCCGCGCCTCCTAGCTGGAATACCCGCGATCAGGCCTGCAAAACAATCCCCGGGAGGCGTCCCGGGGAGGAAGCTCCGGCGTGATGATGAGACGGGGGTAGTAATGCGAGGGAAATCGTACGGGAAAGACTCAATATCAAATAGAGAGATATAAGTCACATACCTTGTTTACTGTTTGAGACTAGTATTTATAGCCGAGCTCTACCTGCCTTGGGGATAAGGTGCAGGACCACTTCCTTTGTCCTCATATGTCCTCTTCCTTATCCGGATGTACCTTCCAGCGGGAAAGATACTGCTTTGATAGTTATGGGCCGCGGACCTTCCTGGCCCAGCCGGATTCTGGGCCAGTATTATCACTAGCCCCCCAGACCAGTCATCCGGGTTTTCATGACGCGGGGAACTGGTCTTAAACGCTCCCTCTTCGGTTGCTGCTTTTCTGGTAGGACCCATCCGTGCTAAAATGGGTTTCTGACGACGCCGCCTTTTCCTCTTCTGCATTGATCCGTGCCTCGTTTATCGTGTCATTATTGCTTTTCCACCTTTTGAGGTGGCGGTTCCTATTCATCCGTCTATATAAGGAGCCTCACCCTCCTCATTAGGTTACTTTCTTCAATCAATTTCCAGACGCTCTGCTTTTCCCACCTTTCGCCCTTTTCAGCCAAGTAAGCTCTCATTCCCTCTTCCTCTTACTTTCATGGATTCCCCGCTCTACTCCGACTCTTCCTTGAACACCGAGGGAGCTCAAGGTCAGTTTGAAGTCCAGTTCAGGGCTGCTGATAACTTGGCTTCCCCCCCAGTCTCTTCCCCGGACACTCATTCCGAGACTTTCAGTACGCCCCGGGAGCTAGGCGTCCCGGACGCGTCGACCTTGGATGGAGAGGGTTCACATCCATCCGGTCATCCTAGTCACCCCCGGGAGGGCCAAGATGAAGGGGTGTTCGATGAAGTTGGCGAGGATGCTCCCCGGGGTCCTACCCACGGAGCGAAGCCTTCTGGTCATCAGTTTTTTAATCTTTCCGGGCCTGCTCCTTCCTTAGATAGGGACGTTGTAGATTTAGTTAGACGCTGCTTCATTCCTTTTCCATTGGATGCGTCTTTATCCAAACTCCTCCCGGGAACATCCGAGCGGGAAGTGCCTTGCATTCCCCGGATTCACTTCCAGTACGGGCTCAGTCTCCCCTTTCCTCCTCTATTTTCCGAAATTTTCAATTTTTACCGAATGGCCCCGGCCCAGCTTCACCCCAACGGGGTCGTGTTGGTGCTGGCCTTCTTGGTCAACTGTGCGAGATGCAACGTCTCTTCCTCCCTCCTTCTCTTTCGTTCTTTCTACGCCCTGCGACGCGCTCATGCGTCCTTCCCGGGTGTGTTTTCCTTTGTGATCCGATCCCGGACAAAGGACTTTGTTAGAGGTAAGCCCAAATCTGCCAAGGGGTACCTGGCAAAAGGGTTCTTTCGCTGTGACTCCCGGGTGTATCCCATGCCCCCGTGGAACGATTCCCTCGTTCCTGAAGATAAACAACCCCTTTCCCTTTCCTCTCTTTCAATAGACCTTACCAACGATCATAACTTCCTCCGCCTATCTCCCCTGGACATGGATGCTTTTTATAAGACCGGGAACGCGGGCTATTATTGGCCTCGCGGGATATACCCGTCAAAACTCTTTTCTCTTCCAACCGTCTCCGCTGTGTGGCCGGCTGGAGGTGCCTATTAAAGGCCTTATTCTTTGCTTATTTTGATGCGTATATGTGCCTTGTTTTGACTTTCCTTTTGCTTGGTTTCAGTTCAGCCTACTTTGCACGCAGACGTTACATCATTCAACGGGATGCCTTCCGGGGATCACACTCAGCAGAGAAGTCCTCATCCGGGGATGGTTACTCAGGAGCGGCAGGTGACACCCCCATCTGGTCCAGTTGCCACTGAAAATCCCGAGTTTATTGCCCAAAGGGCCCGCCAGCAGCGACCGCCTTCCCAACAGAAGGCTCCGGAGTCCTCTCCTACCCCGGGGAGGAGATCTTTCATCCATCACCCTACCTACAGTGGGGGGGCTAACTCTCGCTTTAAGCGGCCTCTGACCGATGATAAGGAAACTCCTCCGGCTTCTCGTCAAAGGTTAGAGGGTGCGACCCCGCCCCCGCCTCCTCCTCCCCCTGTGAATTCTCCTATGCGGGATAATTCTCAAGCTATCCCTGAGGATAGGGAAGAGGTATGTCAATCTTATTGTTTGTCATTATTTCTCACGGTACTATCCTTCCGGGTAACCTTACTTTTGTTTGAATTTTACAGACTACCACTTTCGCCGACTCACTCCTGGCGGACTCCCAACTAGCTGACGCGCTCAACCGGACGTATTCTAAGTACAGCGCGGGTTTGTTTGCTAAGAAGGAGAAGGAGCTCCACGACGCCCGGGAGAGGTTGGCCGAGAGGGACGACCTGGAAGCCCAGCTGAGGGCCTCCCAGAAGAAGTTAGCTGAGAAGGAGAAGAAGTTGGAGGAAAAGGGGAAAAAGTTGGCCGAGGTGGAGAAGAAGTACACCTCCCTCAAGAAAGAGAAAAAGGAGGCGCAGCTTGACGCTCTGAATGCTATAGTTCAGAAGGTCCTTCATTCCTCCGACTTCGACAAAAGGCTTGAGGGGATCGCTGCTGCGGCTAGCGAAGATGCCTGCCATGAGATGTACCGCAGACTGCGGGGTTGGCTTCCGGGACCTGCTCGCCTTGAAGCCCAGGAATCCTACTATCGCCCCAAGGCGGGCGATTTGCTGACCCACCGTTGGAGATCTCTCCAGGAAGCCAAGCTGGAGGACCTGGTGCCCCAACTGTGGGATTCGCTTACGATGTCTTCCCGGGCCCCTTCATCCTCAGATATTAAGAAGATCAAGCTTCCGGGGATCAAAGAGGCGGCCGTACCTGAGTCCCCCGGCCCAGAAAGCGTCAATGCCTACGGGGTAGTCCCGGAGACGCCCCACTGGGCTGATAACTACCAAGAATTCTGCGCTGTTCCCGATAACTTCGGGTACCGAGCTGTCCTCGAAGAGAGTACCGGCGCCTACACCGTGGGACTCCCAAGGGGGCACGATGACCTGCTGTATCAATCCCGGAAGTCTATCCGGAAGGTGGGATTTCCTGTACGCCCAGAAGACGAGCCAAAGGTAGATGCCCCCGCTTACTATGGTCCCTGCTGGTCTGAGGAGGATGTGGCTGAACTGGAGAGGAGATGGAAGAGAGCTCACGCTACCCCGGGAGGAAGGGAATCTGCTGAGGATAATGTACTCTCCTAGACTCTAGTTCACATTTCTTTTGTAATTTTCATGTTTTTTGTAATCTTCCTCCCCGGGAGGCATTTGTAGAACTTGGCCTTGGTGCCCATTTTGATTAATATAAGTTCTGCCTTTTGATGGAATCACTTATCTTTTGTAGACTGAGCGCCCCTTAGGGGGAGTTCTCCCGCGCGGGTCTGTGCCTTATGTTTTTGCTCACCCTAGTAGTTCCTCTGGTACCTACTTCTCACTCCCCCGCGCCGGATGCCTCCAATGCTCTTTTCTTCAAAGAAAACTAGCTCATTGGAGGTTTGGAGGCAACCAGGCCACCCGAGCGTTGGCCGAGGCGGGGTTGGATTGCTTCCTTCAGGAGTTTGGAACGATCCGGGCACTGGTGTTATTTCTTAAGGCGGTCGAGGCCAAGTTCGGGTCCTTAAATCAATGTTTCGACCTTGCTTCAGATCATATGCGGGAAGCCTTAAATTCTCACCAGACCATAGCTGAGTTGCAGGCTCTTCATGATGATTCTCAAAGTCGTACCGCCAAGGAGCTAGGCATGGTATGGGGCGAACTAGAGCGGGCGCAAGAAAAACTTAGAACCCTGGAGACCCGCTCTGCCCAGAACCGGCTTCTCTGCGACTTCGAGAAGGAGAACCGGTCCCTTACTCACAGGAATAGGGTCCTCCAGGATGCTCTACTAGTCACCCGGCTATCATATCACCTGTTGGGTCTCAAGAATGGCCTAGTTGGGGTGTCTCCTCTCACCGACATTCCCGCCGGGGTTCGTAGGACAATGGAACGCATGGAGGCTAACCCGCGGAAGTTTGGCGAGGGAGCTCCTAATCATAAGGCCTATCTGGATGTCGTTGAATGGCATAATAAGATTGCCGCGGGGGAGGCTGAGCCCTATCCCTCTAGCCTTCGCCGAGTCCCTGCCCGGGTGGAGGTGGATGTGGCGTACGAAAGGTACGAAGACATGACCGTGTCCATTGATCCGGACGAGGTGGCCCGTCGGATAAGACGCATCCGGGAGATTGCCGACTCTGGAGTTACCACAAAGGGGGTTAAAACCGCCGAGGGTACTCGTATTAGCCGGGAAGAGAAGGGTAAGAGCGCAGCAGTCATGTTTCCTAAGTACAGGTTCGTCACCTCTGCCGGGGTGAGAAGAATGCGCCTGGCGGAGCCGCTTCCAGAGGGATCTGTGGTCGTGCCTATCCCCGAACTGAACGAAGAGGATGCTGCGCAACTGGAAGAGGAGCTTGCGTGGAATCAAGCCCCGGATGCTCGTTTTGCCGAAGATCTCCTGTCCTCTCAATTCTTCGGAGGGGGTTTCCGTCCGGGCAACCCTGAGGGTGCTTCCGGGTCAGGTCCCAAGTGGGTTTAGTAGCAAATAGATAGGAATACTTGTGTGTAAAATTCTATGTATTTGTTCCTTTGCAATTTGACCGCATGTTCATGCGAGGTATAAATTTCTTATGTAATTTAAAGATTGAATAAAATTGCTTTTTCGAAAGAACCCTTCTCATTAACTCTTCCTTACAACACTACATTTCTTGGTCCCCGGGCTTCGTTCGAGCCCGGGTCCACTCTAGCGGGGCACCCAAATGGGAGCTACCCATGGGTCCCTTTTTACAAATCCTCTCTAAACCCGGAACGAGGCCAGACGTTGGGTTATCTCTCCGGGCATATTCATGCGTCCGGGAGGGGTATATTCATACCTAGCATATTCATGCTTAGCGTATTCACACTTCCCGGGGGGCATATCCATGCCTGGCATATTCATGCCTAGCATATTCATGCTTAGCGTATTCACACTTCCCGGGGGGCATATCCATGCCTGGCATATTCATGCCTAGCATATTCATGCTTAGCGTATTCACACTTCCCGGGGGGCATATCCATGCCTGGCATATTCATGCCTAGCATATTCATGCTTTAGTAGCTGTGGTGCGATGCGGGGCGCTCTACTTCCCGTAAAACCTCCTCAGGTTAGCTACGTTCCACCTTCTGGGGATCTCCTTTCCCTGCTTGTCCTCCAGCACATAGCTCCCTCCCGGGTATGCTTCCTTGATCTTGTACGGCCCTTCCCAGTTGGGCGCAAGTTTGCCCTCCGGGGCTTGGCGGCTCTTATCGTTTCTCCTCATTACCCAGTCTCCCGAAGTGAAAACTTCTTTCCGCACCCTTCTGTCATGATACCTCTTTACTCGCTCCTTCATCTTGGCTTCCTGAAGTGCCGCATTCTCTCGCTTTTCTTCCAGGAGATCCAAGTCAAGGCGTCGTCCATCGTTTTCTTCTTCCGGGCGCTGGTATTGAGCTCGAGGGCTTGGGATCCCGATCTCTGCGGGTATTACTGCCTCTGACCCGTACACCAAGCCATACGGGGATTCCCCGGTAGCCGAACTTTCTGTAGTCCTATGGGCCCAAAGAACGCTGGGTAACTCCCAGATCCAATTTCCCCGCGCGCCTTCCAAGCGGGTTTTTAGTCCCTTGATGATGGTGCGGTTGGTGACCTCTACTTGCCCGTTCGCCTGGGGGTGGTACACCGACGTCAACTTCTGCTCTATGCCATACTTGACGCACCATGACTTGAAAGGATCGTTCTCGAACTGCGCCCCGTTGTCTGTGACTATGACCTTCGGGATGCCGAATCGACAGATGATGTTCTTCCAGCAAAACTTGACGCAAGTTAGTCCCCGTATGTTGGTGAGCGGTTCTGCCTCCACCCATTTGCTGAAGTAGTCGATCGCCACAATCAAGTATTTGGCTCCTCCCGGGGCAGTCGGGAATGGTCCGACTAAGTCAATTCCCCATCTGCTGAACGGCCAAGCTCCTGTGACTCCGACTAATTCTTCCCGGGGAACGTGGATTAGCGGGGCAAATGTCTGGCATGCCAAGCACCTCTGTATATGCTCTTCCGCATCTTTGAACAACGTCGGCCAGTAATACCCCAGCCTTAGGATCTTTCTGGCCACGGTGCGAGCCCCTTGGTGACTCCCATTAGATCCTTCGTGCACCTCCCGGATGAGGTGTTGGCCTTCCCACCTTTCTACACATTTTAGCAACGGCTGGAGATACCCTCTTTTGTACAGCACCCCTTCCTGAATCACATACTTAGGCGCCTTCACTCTTAGCTTCCGAGCCTGAGCCTTATCCTCCGGGGTAGTTCCTTCTTCTAGGTACGCCCGCATGGATGTGATCCAGGACTCTTCCTCGTTCACCAGCATTACTTGATCGCTCTCCTGGTAGCTTCTTCTTCCCAGTACCTCCATGTACAGCTTTTGGTCGGGCTCAGGTTTTAATTCCGACGAAGCTAACTTGCTTAAAACGTCTGCCTTACTGTTCTGCTCCCGGGGAACTTGAACCAAGTTGAAGGCTTTAAACCCGGCTATCAGAGGTTTTACCGTTTCCAAGTACCTTTGCAGGCTCCTTTCCCGGGCTTCATACTCTCCTTTTACTTGCTGCACCACAATCTGGGAATCACTGTGTGCCGTGAGGGTTTTGATTTCCATATCCTTTGCCAACCTTAACCCCGCGATCAAGGCTTCGTACTCAGCTTCATTGTTGGTTGTTTTGAAAGTGAATTGGACTGCATAGGGATACTCCTTCCCTTCCGGGCTGACCAACAATACTCCCGCTCCACTGCCCCCGGAGTGCGCCGATCCATCCACATACAACTTCCAAGTCGGGTCTGTCTCGGCCTTCGTTGTATTCTCCGGAGATTCAGGCATCTCCTGTTCTTCACTGATCCTTGCTTCTGATTCCAACAAGAAGTCCGCTAGGGCCTGGCCCTTGATCGCCCTCCTTGGCTCATACCGGATTTCATATTCTCCCAGCTCTATGGCCCATTTCATCATTCTCCCTGATGCCTCCGGCTTGAACATAACCTGTCTTAGCGGGTAATTGGTAAGGACCACTATGGGGTGGCCCTGGAAGTAGGGTTTAAGCCTTCTTGAAGCATGAACCAGAGCCAGAACCAACTGCTCCAACTCGGTGTACCGGGTTTCTGCCCCCCGAAGTGCCCGGCTAACAAAATAGACTGGGTGCTGCCTTCCCTCCTCTTCTTTGATTAGCACGGCACTTACTGCCTCCCGGGACGCCGCTATGTACAGGAAAAGCTCCTCCCCCGGGAGTGGCTTTTTTAGAGTTGGCAACTGTTGAAGATGCTCTTTCAGACTTTGAAACGCCTTCTCACATTCCTTGGACCACTCAAACGCCTTGGCCCTCCTGAGTATGTTGAAGAAAGGCAACTGCCTATCTGCCCCCTTTGATAGGAATCGACTGAGAGCCGCGAGAGACCCTGTCAACCGCTGTACTTCTTTCACTGACCTGGGAGAGGTCATCTTGGCTATGGCCTCCACCTTCTCCGGGTTGACATCGATGCCCCGGCTTGACACCATGAACCCCAAGAACTTCCCCGCACCCACTCCAATGGTACTTTTGGAGGGGTTCAGTTTTAGATTGCTCCGCTCTAGCTTTTCGAACATCTCCTCCAGGTCATTCAAGAAAACCCCGTAAGCCTTGCTTTTGACCACCATGTCATCGACATACACCTCCATGTTTCTTCCCACTTGGTCCTTGAATAGTTTGTCCACCATCCTCTGGTATGTGGCCCCCGCGTTTTTCAGCCCGAAGGGCATTTTCTTGTAGCAGAAGGTCCCAAAATCGGTAATAAAAGAAGTCTTTGCCTTGTCCGCCTCGTCCATCTGCACCTGGTGATAGCCTTTATGTGCATCAAAGAAGGCCAGCACCGAATACCCCGCGATGGCCTCCGCCAGTCGATCCAAGTTCGGGAGAGGATAGCTGTCTTTGGGGCAACATTTGTTCAGGTCTGTAAAGTCGATACACATGCGCCAGTTTCCATCATGCTTCTTTACTAGGACTGGGTTAGCTATCCACTCCGGGTAAATAATTTCCTCAACCACCCCGGCTCTCTCCAGCTTCTTAACTTCACTCTTTATAAATTCCGCTCTCTCCGGGGCTACAGGTCTTTTCTTCTGCCTGATTGGTTTAGTTGCCGGGCTTATGTTCAGCTTGTGTACCCCCAATTCCGGCAATACCCCTACCATATCCTCCGGGCTCCATGAGAACACTCCTTGGTACCTAGCCAAGAGTTCCTTCAGTGCGCCTTTTACTTCTTCCGGGAGATCCTTTCCCACCGTGACCGTCCCTTTGTCTGCCACCTGCATCTCCTCCAACTCTTGGCGGGGAGCTTCTCCGTGTACCGCCCCTACTGCTTTCTTCGCGTCCAAGACCGCCGTCATCATACAACTTCTTGCGACTGCTTGGCTACCCCGCACGACCGCCACACCTTGCGCAGTGGGGAACTTCATCGTCAGCAGATACGGACAACTCGCTGCCCGGGCTTGGGTTAGCCATGGTCTTCCTATGATTACGTTGTACGGTGAGGGTGCATCAATAACCGCGAAGTTGCATGTCACCGAAATCCTCTTGCTCCGGTCCTTCTCATCCACCATGCACACTGCGAGGGGAATAACACCTAGTGGAACTTCGGGTTTACCCGTGAACCCTGACAGGGGAGACGAGGGGGGTTTCAGGTTCTGTCTCCCAATTCCCAACTGATCGAAGCAAGAAGCGAACATGATCTCCACGCTGCTTCCATCGTCCACAAACACCCTTTTGACCAAGAAGCCTTCGATCTCCGCCGTTACCACCATTGGGTCAGAATGGGGTATCTGTGGCGGGGCTGCATCTGCTTCAGAGAAGGTGAGAGCCTCATCAGGGCGAAACCTTTTCCCCTGAATCTCCCCCGGGGGAACATACCGGGTGCGGGCCCGGATAGCGGAAACCGACTGGCATGCTTCTCCCACTTCTCCACTGATCACGTTGATCATCCTGTTGGGTATTGGGGCCGGCTCCACTGCTTGGACCGGTGCAGCGGCTATGGCAGGCCTCCCTGGGGCCCTGTTGCCTTGGTTGCCTTGGTTTCTCCCGTTTCCTCTCCCCGGGTTAGGCCTCCACCTCCTGCGGGGCGGCTCCTGAGGTTGGTCCCGAGGATTCTCCCTTTTTGCCTCCGCTGCCACGCAATCTCTCAGCTGTCCCCGCTCTATCAGTTTTTCTATCTCGTTCCTCAGCATCCTACACCCCTCTGTCGCATGCCCATAAGACTTGTGGTAGGCGCACCACTTGTCCGCATTCTCCCTAGACGGGGTCCCATGGATGGGCAACGGATCCGGGAACAGATCCTTGTGAATAGCATGAATCTCCGTTCGGGATTTGCTGAGCGGGGTGAAACTGTCCGCCCTTGCCCGGTTTACTGTTGCGGGAGCGGGGTCCCTCCTACTTGGGTCTGCCGCTCTTCTTCTTTCTATCTTGTCCGGGAGAAATCCCCCAGATTCTTCCTTTCTCTTTCGCGTGGCATCGTTAACCGCGCAGTATAGTTGCACCGCCATTTGCAAGTTGTGAAAGGTTTCCGGGATATTTTCCATCAACTTCTGGAACAACGCCATATCCCTCAAGCCATTTATAAACCCGCTAATCACCGCCTTCTCCTGCTGCTGTCTGTCGACAACCTTCATGCTATCGTCCATGTACCTTCGATAGTACTCCATTGACCCTTCTGCGGCCTTCTGCCGGGTAGCCAAAAGCTCGGTCAACTGCTTCCCTTCCTTCTTTAATCCAGCGTATCTGAACAGCAAGGCCTTAGAGAAATCGTAGTAATCTCTGAGACTTTCTCGAGGCAAGGAATCGAACCATGAAAGACAGTTTCCTCTCAAGTAACAGCCCACCAACTTGCATCTTAATTCCTCCGGGAAGTCCCGTGACACCATCAGGTTCTGGTACGTCCTGACAAACTCTTCCGGGTCTGTTTCTCCATTGTATGTTGGGATTCCCTCCGGGGTCCGAAGGCCCGGCGGCCATGGGTACGCAAGCACTCGAGGTACCCAAGGGGAGGTAGGTTTAGCTCCGTTTCTTCCCACTAGTTTGTCTAGTCGAGCCTCCAAAGAGTTGGGGTCCTGCTGAGCCACCTGATAGCCCCGCATCCTATCGTCCTCCCGATAGTATTTCTCTTGGTAACCATAGTTCATCCCCATTGATCCATGCATGGGCAAGGAATACTGGATCGGGTTCCCCTGGGTTCCAGGGGCCTGATAACCCAACGACTCCACCGGCATGGCTGGCAGGCCATATCCAATTTGTCCCGCCCCCCAGCTGGAACGCGGGTAATAGGGTGGAGCGTGTGGAACCAAATCCGATTGTTGTCCCGTAGCCATTCCCCCTCCGACCCCGAGACCTGGAGGGAATGAAGGTGGGACGGTGGAAGAGTTCACACGCCCCTGTATCCTTGGCGGCTGAACGACTCCGTCCAGGTCGATAACCTCTCTTTGGTACCCCCGAAGAGGTCCTGCCTGGTCTCCCTCAGGCTCCCTCCGCCTACGATTTTCCCGGGTAGAGAGTACCCACTGGCGGTACAATTCCTTGTTGGCTCTCATGAATTCCAACGCCGCCAATTCTTCCGCCTCGGCTAAGGATTGCCCCTCCTCCCGGGCTTCAGGTCCCTGGGTCCGGGGACCGCCTCCCCTGGCGGGCCTTGGTTCTTGCTCCTCCTGGTGCTCTCTTTCCGAGTCAGCTTCGTCGGAGGCAGTTTCCACATGGCCGTCCTGCGGTACTCCTAGCTCCCGCTGGTGTCTAGCCTCCTCCTGCAACTGCCTCAAGGTCACCTCATCCCCCGGGGGTGGAAGAGAACCACCCCCTGAGGGTGCTGCGTTCTTCTTCGGGCGCCCGCGCCCTCTCCTTGGCGACTCCATCGTGCGAAGGTGGAAAGATCCCACCGGGCGTGCCAATTGATGCTACCAAAACCGTCCGTATCCCTGCACTTGATGCTATCCGCGCCTCCTAGCTGGAATACCCGCGATCAGGCCTGCAAAACAATCCCCGGGAGGCGTCCCGGGGAGGAAGCTCCGGCGTGATGATGAGACGGGGGTAGTAATGCGAGGGAAATCGTACGGGAAAGACTCAATATCAAATAGAGAGATATAAGTCACATACCTTGTTTACTGTTTGAGACTAGTATTTATAGCCGAGCTCTACCTGCCTTGGGGATAAGGTGCAGGACCACTTCCTTTGTCCTCATATGTCCTCTTCCTTATCCGGATGTACCTTCCAGCGGGAAAGATACTGCTTTGATAGTTATGGGCCGCGGACCTTCCTGGCCCAGCCGGATTCTGGGCCAGTATTATCATATGTTTCAAGTTAAAATGTTCATGTTCAAGTTAAAATGTTGATATACATGTTTTAAGTCAAAATGTTCATGTTTTAAGTTAAACTGTTCATGTTTTATGTTTTACTGTAGCAATTCGACACTGTAGCAAATCGGTACTGTAGCGGCTCGGCACTGTAGCGCGTGGATTGACACTGTAGCGCGTGATTTTTTAAACTTATATCCTATTTGCAATTTAATCTGGTCACTATATAGTGACGGTCACCCAAGAGACCAACTATGATACTTTTCCTAATAATATCCAAATTAATTTATAAAAAAATTTCAAAATACAATTTGGAAAAGGTAATCAAAATCCTAGTAGGTTTTAGGATAGTTTATTGTCATCTATATAAGCCATCGAGGGTGACCTTAAAGATCACATATCCAAACAAATATAATCAAGCATCATGCAGATCTTCGTAAAAACCCTGACCGGAAAAACCATCACTCTTGAGGTCGAGAGCAGTGACACCATCGACAATGTCAAGGCCAAGATCACTGACAAAGAGGGCATCCCCGCCGATCAGCAGAGGCTCATTTTCGCTGGAAAGCAACTTGAAGATGGTCGCACATTGGCTGACTACAACATCCAGAAAGAGTCTACACTTCATCTAGTTCTCAGGCTTAGAGGAGGACTAATGATCAAGGTCAAGACTCTCACCGGAAAGGAGATTGAAATTGATATCGAGCCGAATGACACCATTGATCGGGTCAAGGAGAAAGTTGAGGAGAAGGAAGGCATCCCACCGGTACAACAACGGCTAATTTACGCCGGAAAGCAGATGGCCGACGACAAGACCGCTAAAGATTATGGCGTCGAGGGTGGCTCTGTGCTCCACCTTGTTCTGGCACTCAGAGGCGGTTGCTTAGTTTAATTACTTGGCTTGTGATCATCGTGCATATTACTTTTAAGGTTCAATTTATTTCTTTTATCTGAAGTTCTCTTCTTCTCAAAATTTTCCCTATTCAATAAGATAAATCAAATTTTATGCCTTCTGATTGAATAATGATGTGAATGAACGGGTGATATAATTATGTGACATGTTTTAATAAGGAATGAACTGTAGTTAATTGTACACTTATAACAAGCAATGCCTGAAACATGGTCTTTCTAACAAAGACAAAAAACATCCATTCATTCATACTAAAACTTCAATTCAAATTAACTCGTAAATAAGTTATTCCTAAACCTCTTATCGGCTAATGAAGATCCTGTTGATGACATCAACAGGCAAGGCATAAGCTGGATCGATTGGTTTCAAACCAGGAAACTCAAGAAGTGAAAGGCCTGCCAATCAAACAGAATTTTGCAACAAATCAAACATAAAACATCCCCATAATCCATTAAAATCAAGGCCTGACAAAGCTCAGTCATAAACGCTATTAATAATAACACTATTCATTCCACAAAAGAACAAGTCATAAGCCATGAAAGAATATGCGATCCTTCTCAGTTCCAATTAAGCTGCAGAAGAATACTTTAAAACTATGATACTTCTCTACAAAAGCTTTGTAACAGGTTCAAACTCTTACCAGCAATTCCAAAAAATGTGTGGAACACATCAACTGCATCATCAGGCCTATCTGAAATCCCTCCATTCTCTTTATCCTACAACGTTTCAAGAACACACAGAGATACTTCAGAACTTCTCATAATGGTACTAAGATTCAAGAATAGTAGTATGATGAATTGAAAGGAAACCTGAGAATCCAGAATGAATTTGGCAAGCTTTTCCTTGTCAATCCAATGGACTCTATCAATCAAGATCAAACTAGAAAGAACCCACCATGAGTAACAAACCTACACGATGCCAAACAATCACTGACCATCAACACAACAGATAACAAATTCCCAAAACCTTTTGTAAGTAACTTTAAGAACTCACATCAGGAAGCTTCTCTGGACGACCATTTAGGCCACCACCTTCAACTTGCCGCTCACATAACCACCACCCAAGGAGATCCTTGTCAACATGGTGCAGAGAACCAGTAATAGCTAGAGCTCCAACGCAACAGAAAACTGTTTTCACAACATCGACATAATGTAAATCGTATGTGCAAAACAAAGTCTTATATTAATACCTTACGCGTGACATGAAAGATAAGCCTTTTATCAGATAAAAGTCAAAACTATTATATGAACACAAACCATAGTACCAACTTCGAAATCAGAGCACAAACTAAAGTGTTCTCAGCAAAATAAAATGAAGCAGGGCTTCCAACAAAAGCTTTTACAAGACCCAAGGAGATCCTTGTCAACATGGTGCAGAGAACCAGTAATAGGTAGAGCAGCAGAAAACTGTTTTCACAACATCCACATAATATTAATCGTATGTGCCAAACAAAGTCTTATTTTAACATCTTACGCATGACATGAAAGATAAGCCTTTTATCTAAAAGTCAAAACTATTATATGAACACAAACCATAGTACCAGCTTCGATATCAGAACACAAAAACTTCAAAAAGTTATGAATTTATGATAAAGTGTTCTCAGTAAAATAAAATGAAACAGGGCTTCCAACAAAAGCTTTTACAAGACACTACACAAAAATAACTCAACACATGTCAGTTTGAGAGGGATTTTAAAAGAGAGTACTTTGTCCAGAATGGGACTCTGCTCCTGGTGTGCATCCAAACCCACCATCAAGATTTTTGCAACTTACGATGTACTTTACAGCCTTCTCCACATCAATCTTGTCCAAGTGGTTTAACAATGCTAGAGACAATATTGCAATATAAGAGAACCTGAATAAAAAATTAGATTTTATTTCCATTCTGGAATTATCAACCAAATGACCAAACAAACAGTTTGGAGGAGTACCTTGTGTCAATTTCACCCCATATGTCACCAGCAAATGATCCATCCTCATTCTGTAGACCAGAAATATCTAGCTAAAAATGTAAGTTTTCAATCATATGACAACACATTTTACTAATATCCTCATGTTATTTTACTTGGAAGCAAAACCATCTTCAGCCATTGTGCTACTGAAATATTTTCATCCATGTAGCACATGATGACCAACACTGAACTACCATAAATCCAGCTTTCGTTATCTATTTCACCATAAATAAAAGAGTAGCAATACTAAGATGCATTCGTAGTTGAAAGGATGCCAAAAGTACAATACTCATATAGACTCCACGTTTCATTTCGCAACCAGGAAACAATTTGTTAATCACTCTATACAACACAAGTTAAACATTCAGTACAAAAGAAGGATACAGCTGGTAACTTTATCAACATCAAGAGCATCCATCTTGTCTAACAAAGCCAAAACTTGAATAACACTACCAGTAAACAAAAGATGCGGGTCATGTCCAATATTACCCCCAAAACCACCTGCACGAACACACATAAAACACAATAAACCAATAGCACTCAATCCACCTGCATAAAATCAAGTTCCAACACGATAAGATAAACACACGGCAATGTAGTACAGACCAGATTCGTGCTGGCATTGCATCATAAAAGAAACTACTTCATCCTGATCCACAGCGTCAAGCTTCCCAAGTATATCGAGAGCTGTTAAGCCCCAGTATACGCCATTAATTCGTATATGGTCCGTTACGATGGCAAAAAAATCATCCTTGTTCTGATCAAAAACAAAAACATAGAAAAATCAACAGTCATCTTAACAAATACAAAATCCCCAAAACAAAAAAGCTACCTTTACTCCTTACCTTCTCAACAGTTAATATATACTTCGCATGCTTCTCCGACACCAATTCACCCATCTGCAACAATCAAAAGAACCAACTGATAACTTTGAAAACTTTCTGAGAACTGAACAAGCAATCTATTTCTTAAGTATATAGAATAGATTAGTCGTCATTCTGGAAAAATTGGAGATATAGTCCACAAAGTTTCATCTTTTTGTTAATTTCATCCACAATGTTTGCAATTCATTAGTTTGATCCACAAACTTTCCAACTTTTATTAAATTTAGGCCATTTAACATAAAATTGGAAAATTAACAATCAAGTAATTATTCATGGTTACTCAACTCATTTTTTATTAACATGATGATAAATGATATATTTATTAGATTGTAGCAATGAAATTTAATTTTTAGTAATTTGATGTGTTTTCTTTGGTTTGGGTTGGTATTGTAGCAATGAAACTCTTAGGCAATGTTTGCTTGACCTTTTCCGCGAATTTGTTCAGTGTTAAAGCTGTAAATGAGATTTTCCTGTAGCGCTCTTGCTGCTCTGCCCTGTAAACCTGCGTGTACAGAACGGAGGTCAGACAGGCCGGCTTATGCCTGCGCCTGCTCCGACGATCAAATTAGAGGGGAAACCCTGAGATCTGATCGTGATAATTGGTAGGGATGAGCAGAGAACTTAACTGTTCTCATTGTGGACCAAGTTCCATTTATAGTCCTCTGAGCTGCCAACATCGAATAGTAGAAGTCGCTACAGTGCTTGGACCTGTCCGTGGGCCGATGCTTGGTTCAGTCCAGCTTGAGCCTGCAGTATGGGCCTCTGACTAGGACTGGAATAGTGCAATATTTATCATTCAGTTCAATTGAATTCAGCTAATTAAATATGTTAATACTTTTTTCATTTCAGTTCAGTGGATATTTAAATATTTTCAGTTCAGTTCATTATTGTATTTATTAAATTTTACTTTCTTATTATAGATTACAATGATATATGACAAACTAAAAAATCATTTCAATTCAGTTAAATATATTTAAATTTTTTATGTTTAGTGCAGTTCAACGAGAAATAACCTCAGACTAATATGACCTTATTAGGCTATCTTATTGACAAAGTTAATTGCTAACTTGCTAAGATGATCGGTTCTTAATTAATAAAATTTGTGTTTATGAATATTTTGAGATAATGTTTTCGGTGTATTTTCTTTTGTTGGAAATTTGTATTATGTGCATTAGAATTCGTAAACAAATGAAAATGGATGGGAGATGCTTTCTAAAGCAAAATTATGAATCCTAACTAAGTTGATGTCTTTTCCAAAAATAGAAATTAATTTAAAACATTAAAGGTGAGTTGACCAACAAAAAAGTAGTTGATTTGTCTAATTTTCTATTAAAAGGATTATATTTAATAAAATTTAAAACTTTGTGGATTAAAGTATTGAATTGCAAACATTGTGGATGAAATTAACAAAAGGATGAAAGTTTGTGGACTAAAGCTCCAATTCTTTCCGTCATTCTTGGTAGTAGTGAATCTAGTGTACACCAAAATCAGTTTACCTGTTGTGGAACGATATTTATTCCGTTAGGGGGACGGTGAAACCTTATTTTTAGTGGTGTCAATTCGGGTTGACATGTCGGGTTACGTGTTCGGGTCAAGACTTTTTTATCGGGTCGCATTTGTGTCGGGTTAAATTCGTGTCAGGTCGGGTCGGGTTAGACTTGTTTGTCAAGTTGAGTCGGATTAAGTAAAACTATAATCCACAAAACTGACATGGGAAGAACAAAATTTTGATGTTGGATCATTATTATTAGCCGTATTAATTTAGATCGAGTTGATTTCAAAATTTTAGTTCGGATAAGTTCGGGTAAATATTTCAGTCATTATTACTATTATCTTATTGTTAAAACTATATAATAAATTATTAACGTGTTAACTTTATGAGAAAATTAAGGATTGAACCTGCTAAGTTGACAATAACTCATAATTTTACATTTACTAACTAAAATAAGTATAAAAAATTAAATCTTACTTAATTTTTTATGAAGACAAATTCTCAATCGGTTTCACTGAGTAGTCATACTTAATACGTAAAAGTTCAGTGTTGATATATGAAAGCGAGAAGATTAACAATAATACACTAAATGATCACACTTAATATGTAAAATATTATGTTTGAAAGTGAGAAGATCAACATTTGTCCTAATTTCAAAAGAATAGTAATATTTAATATGTAAAAGATCAGTGTTGAATTGTTGATATATTAAAGCAAGAAGATCATCAATAATAAACTAAATGACCACACTTAATACATAAAAGATCATGTTTAAAAGTGAGAAGAATAATTTGTCATAATCTCAAATGAGACGAGTATTAAAAAAACAATAACTAAATATAGTTTAATTACTTAACTTCCTATAATTAACAACTAAACTTTAATAATCAAACATAAAATCTTAGTTGGGTTTGGGTTCGGGTCATCTTCGAGTTCGGGTCAGAATTTATCGGGTCAAAATAATTTTTCTAGTTGAGGGCGAGTCGTGTTGGGTCGGGTTCAAAATAAAAAATTTCGGGTTACAATCGGATGTGTCAAATCGGGTTGGGTCGGTTGTGTCAGGATTGGCAGCACTACTTATTTGGTTGATAGAATTAAGCGTCTAATATCTTGCAACATTAAGGTCCTGTTCTCTAGAGATTATTTGAATATTTTTTAGTTCAGATAAACTTATTTTAGTTCAGATAAAATTTTTTTAGTTCAGATGAGTTCAGATAAACTTTTTTTTAGTTCAGATAAAGTTTTTTAAGTTCAGATAAATGTTTTTTAGTTCAGATGAGTTCAGATAATCTTTTTTCAGTACAGATGAGTTCATATAATCTTTTTTCAGTTCAGATGAGTTCAGTTCAGTAAACCCTTTTAGTTTAAACTTATTTGTAATTTAGTTCAGTTCTGTTTAAATCAGTTCAATCTTTTGAGCTTAATTGTTCATATCAGTTTAGTTCAGTTTCAATATGATTTGATGAAATTTAGATTAATTTAGTCATACCGATTCTTTTTTTTTCAATACATTAATTTCACTTCACTTCAGTTCAGTTTAGATCAATAATAATATAATTTGGTGCAATTAATTAAGGTTAATTTATTCATACCGTTTATTTTCATCACACTTATTAATTTTCAATTCAGTTCAGTTCAGTTATCTATATGCTTCAGCTCAACTCAAATCAATATGTTTAGCTAGCAAACATGATCATATTTTTTAACATTAAGGCCCTGTGTGCCAGAACTTTTATATATCAGTTCAGTTCAATTCAATTCAGTTCAGCTCAGTAAATTGAAGTGAAATATAATTTGATGAAATTCAGGTTAATTCAGTCATGTTGATTCTTTTTTCGGTACATTAATTTTCACTTCAGTTCAATTCAATCCAGTTCAGTTCAGTTGAACAAGAAATAAACTCTATCAAACTCTAAGTTATACTCAAATTATTAAATTTCAAATGTTTTGAAAATGTCATATTTATTTCATTTCAATTCAGTTGATCTATATATTCCAGTTTCAACTTTGTTCTACATATTTTCATATTAAGATTAATAAATTTCAAATACTGTATATTGAAATTGATCATATTTGTTAATTCAATTCAGTTCAGTTTATCTACATCAGTACAACTCAGTTCAGTATATTTTAATATTAAATGTATTATGTTATATTTAGATTAATGAATTTCAAATATATTGGAAATGATCATATATTTTTTAGTTAGTTACAATTTAGTTCAATTCAATTTATCTATATATTTCAATTCAACTCAATTTTTAAGTTCAAATAAGTTCAGCTAAATTTTTTAAGTACAAATGAGTTCAGTTCAGATAAACTTTTTTAAGTTCAGATAAGTTCAAATACCGTGAAAAGAACAGGACCTAATTACGTCAATCAAACCCATATACCAAAGCACATAAACCTTCATAAAAATTGAGTCTTGTTACACCAAATCAGATAAATTACATAAAACTGCATTCGACTGTAAGTTTGTTAGTTTTCTTCCCAAATTCTCTCTAATTCCATTTCTTCCTATTTTCTATCTTCTACTATTCATTCAAATCCATGAAAATTCTCCCAATAAGTCCTTAGCCACATTTGGCGACGAGAGTTTTGAAAACCACTTAGTTTTTTTGGTTAAATATGGATAGTTGACTGGTCAATCATCTCTTTCTAGTGTTTGGTGAGAAAAGTTTTCTAGTTAGTTTTTTTGGTGAAACCTCTCGTTTCTGAAACGCTTGAAAGAACTGCGTTTGTAAAAAGTTAATCAAAGAAATATTACAAAATATCTTTTTTTATCCTTATTCCTCACAAATTTACTTTTCTTAATTAATCAAATTTCTTTAAATTAATAATTGTGTACGTGCAATTCAAACGACAAAATTCTAACTCTAGCGTTTACAAATTTGCGTCCTTACATTTTATAAGGTTTTTTACAATGCTAATTTATTTTTGAAATATTAAAAATACTGGAATTAAAATGGTACATCATAATATATACCAATATTCAAATAAAAAATATATATATATATATACCAATATAAAAATTTGTAGTATTTTAATTCTAAAAACAATTTTTTAAATAAATGTAGTTACACTAATAAAGTAATACTAATTCAAATAACAAATATCATAAAAATAAATAAACATATAAGTGATAATAATTTTCGATAAACAAGTAACACACTACAAAAAATAATGAATAATAAGTTGCACTAATGTCTATTTCAGTCATTTAACGTAATGAAACAACTATCAGCTAATTGTGATTTGCCAAACACTCATATACAAACCGCTAGGCAAACCAGCTAATAGAATCCGCTAATAAGTAACAGATAATAAAATCCGCCAACAGCTAACAGAACAAGGCCCTTGTATTTTACCTTGTTCGTAACATATGGTTTTAACTTATCCTCATTTTTAAAACTGTATTTGTTAGAAATTCCAAATAAAAAAGTTTAACTGTATTTCATAAACATCTAAATGAAATTTGAACCCATAGACAATCATTTTTAGACTTTATGCCAACCATGTAGATTTTATACCTTTCCTCATTTCCTATTATAGAACAAGAGCGCCCTAAAAATACTGACACTCCATTGGTTTGAACCGGAGGATAGTGTAATGAAGTCTTTTTTTTTTTTTTTTTTTTTTTTTTGGTTAAACCACCAAGGTGGAGGGATTTATATTGGCTTCCCCATGCCTTTTAAATAACAAAACAATTAAAGTAATAGTACAAGAAGTAGAACCTTAAAAGGTTCTACAAGAAGCTAAGCATAGCTCCCAAAAAGAATGAGTTAGACTACCTATTAACACTAGAGAAACTCATTCTATACATCACAATGTTTCCAAATCAAGAACTAAGAGAATAAAGGAGTAAGATCCACTTGCTTATTAGTGAATCAGAAGCGCAAGGCAACTCAGACACAAGGCAGCCTATGGATCAATTCCAAGATTCCCCAAAGTCCTTCAGCAAAATGTCCAAGAGTTGAAAAGGTGTAAAATAGAATTTGCAGATTGAGGGAAGAGCTCCTGCAACCTTCAGCATTGTCCTTCAGCATATGGCACCAAATTCTTCTACTCAAAGAGTTGGAGTGAGGAACTCTGAGATGGCAGATTGAGAGAAGAGCTCCTTCATCCACCCATAAAGCTTGGAAATTGAACAGAGATATAGAAGGTGATATTAGTCACCTTCTATTTTTCCTGAAACAGTAGCATTCACAAGTCAGTAGAATCCCTTCTAAGCATTCTTAGGGAAGGAGTTCCCATTTGATCTAGTCTAATTAAGCCTTGAATCCTATCAGGAAGACTGCCAAATGTAAAACATGCATCATGCTTGTTTATTAGACATAATTTGGAAATAGAATCAGCAGGCATATTTCTCTCTCTGTGAGCATGGATTAATGGAATTGAAGAGATAGCCTTATGTATTGTGTCTGCCAAAAGGAAAAGCTTCCAATGGGCAGTGACTGGATCAAGAATATAAGAAATAGCATTAAGGCAATCAGACTCTATGATAATTGGCTCAGAAAAACCACTTGTAAAGTTAAGAGAAAACTGAATAGCTTTCATTTCAGCCTCCAGAGGTGAATCAGCATTGATATATTTACAATGAGCAGATATAAAACTACCTCTATTATCTCTAATAAGGAGGCTGATACCAGCATGTAAGGAGGATGATGACCATGAAGCATCTACATTGAATTTATAGCCTGAGATAGGCTTAATCCAAGCAATTTTATAAATTTTTGGTTTTGGTGGTCTCTTTCCAAGAGGTAAAAAGCTGTGTTGGGAGATTTCTGAGTCAATAGCAGAGAGAATATAAAATGGCTTAACAGAGAACATCAGGAAAATCAGGTCCTTGATCTGAGTTAGAACAAAGGATGAATTGGCTGGAATATTATCATATAGCCATCTATTCCTGGTTTTCCATAGAATCCAGCAAGTCACAGAAGGAGAGAGTCTAATGATATTATTATGAAGTGAACTCAATCCTTTATATGTCAGATAGAAGGAGAGTCTCTCCCAAATAGAAGAGAAGGTCCTATCAGCAACTCCCATGAATAGATGCACAGTTTTCCATATAAGTAGAGAGAACTCACAAGAATTAAAAAAATGATCTATAGAATCTTTATTACAACACATGAAACATTTAGATGCCAACTGAAAGTGCATTTTTTTTTCAAGATGTTATCAAAAGGTAAGAAAGAATTTATCATTTTCCACATAAAAACTGAGATTTTCTTCTGAATTCTAGGGTTCCAAAGGTGGTGAATAGAAGAGATATTACCCCGAGATTCTTTCAGACTGAGATAGGTTGATTTGAATGTAAAACATCCTTTTAGATCAGGCTTCCAGATTAATCTATCCTCTCTGTGTAAATGGAGTTCAGTTTCCTGTAAAAGAGAGAGAGTGTTAGATGATAATAGGGGAGATAGTTGTTGCATATAGTAAGATTTGTCTATCATAAATGATGCAACATTACTATCTCTGGAGATAGTAGTAAGAGAAGGGTTACAGTGGTCCATCAGAGGTCCAATATCTAACCAGTTGGATGACCAAAAGTTACAGTCCCCCTCCCAATAATCACTCTACTATTAGATTCATCCCAAGGAGATATTTTACAGATTCTTTTCCAGTTGAGAGAAGATTGATATGATGCAGGAAGTGAAACCATAAAATGTGTCCACATGGCCTCAGCCATTTGAAATTTCCACCACAGCTTAGCAGAGCATGTTTTTATAATGGTGTGAATTGATCTAAAACCTAAACCATTCCGAGTTATAGGAATGCACAGGTCATTCCATTTCCTCCATGATTTCTTAGGTTTAAGATCAATTTCACCCCAAAAGAAAATGCTTAGCTTTCTTTCAATTTTTTTTATTATCTGTTTTGGTGGAACACATACAGACCATATATGCTGTGGCAAGGAATATATACAAGAATTGATCAGAATGATTTTGCCCCCAGTAGAGAGCCAAATATTTTTCCAGTTTTTAAGTTTCTGATCAATGGACTCCAGTAAAGGCAGAAAGTGAGCATTAAGAGTTTTTCCTTTAAAAATAGGTACTCCCAGATATTTGAAAGGAAAACTTCCTTTTTTCATATCTAAAATGTTCTTAATGTTGCTCATAGAAGAATGGCATGCATGTTTACCAATAAAAACATCACTCTTGTTATAGTTAATCTTTTGACCAGACACCTCCTCAAATTTAGCAAGAAATGCTTTAAATCTAGACAGAGTTAATTTATTGGCATTGAGGAAGACCACTGTATCATCAGCATAACTTAAATGAGAAACATGCAAAGCATTTAATGGAAGGTCAAAGTATTGAAGCTTGTTGTTTTGAAAAGCATATGCCAGACTCCTAGTAAAAGCTTCAGAAAAAATGTTAAATAGAAAGGGAGAGAGAGGGTCACCCTGTTTGATACCTCTTGTTGGCTGGAAAAAACCAACAGGCTTACCATTTATGAGAACTGAAAACCAAGCTTGGGAGAGATTTTGCATGATAGAGTAAATAAATTTTCCATGAAATCCAAACTTGTAAAGGACAGCCTGCAAAAATCTCCATTTAACCATATCAAATGCTTTTTTGAGATCCAATTTGATAATACAATTAGGCTCCTTACTCTTCCTATCTAAGAATCTGACCATTTCCTGAAGGAAGATAACATTATCAGAAATATCCCTTCCTTTCATAAATGCAGATTGATGAGGTGAAATAATTTTAGGCATAAAAGGCTTTAATCTCTCCATTAGAAGTTTAGAGCAAATCTTATTCATAACATTGGAGAGACTAATTGTCCTGTAATCATCAAAAGAGACATGAGTCTCTTTTTTTGGAATCACAGTGATCCAAGTGCTAGCTATACCTCTAGGAATTTCTTTTCCTGTTTGGAATTCAATCACTGCTTGAAGTAGATCAGTGGATATAGTATCCCATGATTTAATAAAGAAATTGGCAGTGAAACCATCTGGACCAGGGCTACTGTTTTTATTTAGTGAAAAAACAATCTCCCTTAGTCCAGGAAGTGTGACAGGACTAAGAAGGGATTGATTGTCCTCACAAGTGATGAGCTTAGGAATTTGGCTTAGAAAATGGGATTGAAAATAGTCACTGGCATGATCACTATCATCTGTGAGAAGGTTTTGGTAGTATTGAATGGCTTCATTTTCAATTTCCACAATGTCATCTAGCCATATACCATTTGAACTTTTAACCTTAGTGATGTGAAGCCTATTTTTCCTTTCTTTAACAGAATTATGGAAAAACTTTGTGTTATTATCCCCATCCTTAAGCCATTTAATTCTAGACTTTTGTTTCCAGAAATGTTTCTGTTCATAAACAGCTCTAGTGAGTTTGGCTTTGGCATGTTTAACTTTTAAAAGTTCCTCAAGAGAGTTATCTAAATCTTAGGATATTTCCTGTTCTTCTAACTCTCTCTCTGCTTTTACCACATTAGCATGCACATTACCAAAGTGATCTCTATTCCAGGTTTTGAGTACTTTTTTCAACCTTATCATTTTAAGGAAGAAACCAAGCATGCCTGTTTCAGTAATTGGTAGTTTCCAATTGGTATCTATGATAGAGTAGAATTCAGGTCTTTTATACCATGTATTTAAAAACCTGAATGGCCTAGGTGAAGATGAAATAAAGCTGCCTAAAGTAAGCAAAAGAGGGTTGTGATCAGAGGTAGCCCTATTCATAATCTGTATAGAGGAAGATGGGAATCTAGAGTGATAGGCCCTAGATATACTCTTATTTTGTAGCATTTGAGAGCTGTTTTAGATAGTATTTTGTATATTTATATTAGACTTTTGGACCAAATCATTCATAGTGGTTTGAAATTGAAGACGTGCATTTCGATCTTGAATTGCACTTGCGATGGATTTGAGTGATTTGAAGACCTTCTATGACCGTCCTGACCGCGATTGATGCATTGAAGAACCGGTCGTAGAAGTGGCGTGAAGGCACACTCTCGCGGGCCGCGAACCCTAGGTCGCGAACCGCGAGGGCGTGTGTTGCTGTTTTGATGATGCCGAGTTTCGCGCGGTCCGCGGAACTCCGGTCGCGAGCCGCGAGGACCAGACGCGCGGTCCGCGAAACTCCGGTCGCGAGCCGCGAGGACCAGCACGAGGACCAGCGCGAGGACCAGACGCGCGGTCCGCGAAACCTCGGTCGCGGACCGCGGAAACCGGAGACGCGCGGTGCGCGAAACATCGGTTGCGAACCGCGAAGGCCACAGCGCGCGGTCCGCGAATCCTCGGCCGCGAGCCGTGAGAACCAGGCTCGCGGTCCGCGAAGGACCTGCAAGTGGCATTTTGTTTTGTTTTATTTTTGTTATTTTGAGAAGTATAAAAGAAACTTATCCTCATTGTTTTGGGGGATCGAATTTTACAGAGCCTAAAGCTCTTTTCTTCATTTTTCTCTTTGGATTTTCACTTTGAATTCACCATGTATTATTGTATGGATTATGGTTATGATTATTTAGTTATGGTTATAGGCTAAAACCCATCTTGGGTATGTGAGATTAAACCTCTTGTTATGGTTTGAGAACATGGTTTATGAAGCTTAGGAATGGTTGATTTGTCATTGAATGATCATAAATTATATGTGTATTTGATTGTTGAAATAGTTAGGAATGATTTCCTAACCATAGATATGTGTTGGATATGTGTTAGACATTACCTTTCCATGGTTGAAATGCGATCATTTCTTCTATGTAAAAGTAGTGAATTAGGAATCAAATATATGTTGTTATCAATTGTATTTGTTCTTGAGATCATTCATTAGCATTATATTTGTGTCAATTGTGTTATCACATTGCATGGGTAAGGTGGGAAAACATCTAATTTGAATTAGCATTGGTCAATTTATCTAATTGCTATCATATAGATAAGTTGCCAATAAGAGTTGTGAAAATGCTTTCATGATTCACAACTAGAATAGAGATGGTTTCCCATTAAAAACAATCACCATTCTCAAAGTATCATAAGTAGGTTTGAGGAAAAATCCATAACAAGAAGATACAAATCTCATGTACCCAAGTCTCTTATTCTCATTAGTTAATCCTTTAGTTAAATCTTTAGATGCTAAACTAGTTGTAATTCTAAAGTTCTAGTAGTTTTACTTAGTAGTGTTTTAAACAAAACTCAACTCAAACCCCCCCCCCCTTGTTTACATTACTTTTATATATATGTATATGTATATATATCCTACAAGATATACATAGGAATAACCTTTTCCCTGTGGAACGAACCTTGCTTGCCATTGTACACTAAATAGTGTGTAAAGGTAGTAAGTGATCTAAAAATGTATATTTGAGAGGTACGGCGACGACCTCCCATAGAGCTCCACTGTGAGGAACACAGACCCCTATCTAATCTCTGTCTTGTAGGATTTCTAAGACTCTTATTACTCCAGGTAAATAGATTACCAGCAGTGTTGATTTCATCTAATGCTAATGAGTTAATGAGGTCATTAAAATCCCTAATACTACCAGGTTTGGGAGTAGAGAGACCTTTATACTCATGAACAGATTTAATTGCATTAAAATCCCCAATCAAAAGAGAAGCTGTGTGATTGTAAGACAACAGAGAAGACCATAAATCTTTCCTACCTGCTCTGGTTCTAAGACCATATATAAAGAAAGCATCCATATCTTTATTGAGAATAAGACACTGAATGTTAACATGGAGATATTGCAGATGATCATGAATGAGAGAAACAGTTATGGTAGAGGACCAAAATAACCAGATTTGACCTGAGTAACCATACATACAATTATCAAAGTGAAACAGTTGCCTATAATGATCACACCTTGAGTTATCATGCATAGGTTCTATAATACAAATGAGATCAAAGTTATGTCTATTTATCATGTTTGATAACCTATCAAGAGAAGTTTCCATACCCCTAATGTTCCAAACCAAGAATTTATTGGTGTGATTCATTGGGAAACTTCATTTGAGCTTTTTGACCTAGTCATGATCTTATTTAACTGAGTTACATAAGAATCATTTTTAACCTTTGAGACCTTTTGATTTTTCCTAGACTTTTCAATTTTATGATTCAGCATTTTAGGATCCAAACTCATCTGAGAAGAGCTTACCTGTGAGCTTACCTCATCCATTTTATTAATCTGTGTGTCATTCAAAATTTCCTCTTCCTGTAGGAGATCCTCCTCTTCAGTAGCCAATGCATGGAACCTGTTGTTGACTTTTTTCTGCTGAGACAGAAAGAACTTTTTAGCTGCAGAAAGGGTATGAAATGGAGAGAAGTGCTTACTCTGTTTGGGCAATGAGAAGTTGTCATCATTGACCTTGCCTTTCCCTTTCCTGTTCCTTGGATCAGTTTTGGGAGTTGAAAAAGATTGAGCTACTTTCTGAGGAGATTTCTCTGGAGAAGAGAGTAGTGACTCCGACACTTGTTGAGGAGAGCCATAAATGGAGATCTCAGGAGAGGAATCAAGCACTGGCACTATCTCAGGTAAAGGCAATAGGTCTCCATTTGTAGCAGAAGAGGCAGTTGGAGTTTGCTGAGTGAGTAGAGGAGATGAATTCTTCTCACCAATGTCTGATTTGTTGAATAGAAAAGGTAGCATAGCAGACAGTGAAGGCTCAGAAATGACCATCTCAGGCTTATTGATCTTAGGAACATAGATTTTCCTCTGGTTCTTTGGAGCCTTGATTCTCCAATCCTTCTGAGCATTATGAATATTTGCATTTTCATGAGCATGATCACCAAGAGGCCTGATAGGATTGGCCTTAGTATTATTTGAAGCATCTGCTAGGCCTTCAGTGGTTTTAACTCCATCATTAGGGGTTTTATCTACAGCATCTTGAGCCTCTTTGTATCTAATATCACTGGGAAATGTTCTAGGCTTCTTAAGCTCAGGGTGGAGATAAATGCAGTGATCTTCCATATGTCCAATACAATGACAGTGGGAGCAATAGTATGGAAGGTTCTCAAATTCAATAGGCAGCTTGACTACACTATATTCAATACCATCCTCTTCAATTCCAACTCTAATAAAGGATGGTAAATTCTTTCTGACATCCACTTCCACACATATCTTAACAATGGAAGGTCTAAATAAGGTAGCAGTAGCTATATCCATCTTTATAAACTTGCCTATTTGATTACCCATGGATTCAATCATTGGTATATTATAGAAGAACACTGGTACCTTTGGAATGGACACCCAAACTGGCACTATTGGAGACTCTGATTCAGGTGAGAAATCAATGGTCCACTTTAGGACCTTCATAGCTGCTCCACCAAAGATCCAATTGCCCTTAAGCCAGAATCGCTGATAGTCTTCCTTATGTTGGAATCTGATCAGAACATGCCGGAAGTCTATCGAACCAATTTGGTACTTGCCCTTAAAGTCAACTGATTTGAAAGCTGCTTGCAGAACTTCCATGGGAGGCTTCCCTCTTGCAAACTTCCCAACCAGTGCGTTCTGGTAATGCGAAGCCAATGTATCAGCATCTTTTCGTGTAACTAAACAGGCAATTTCGCCCTTATAGAGAGTTTTCGGAGAGATTTCAGGGTTTGAAGGTAGATAAGGTTGTAGTGGAGGAGGTATACTATCAAGAGATTGGAGAAAGGATTTGGCAGGGCCGTTTCCGCCGCCTTGAAGCGGAGGAACCGCCATGGCAGCGGCGGAGTTGTGACCGTTTATGACCGTTGTACAGGTCAAACGGTCGAAAAGGGGAAAGGTTTGATAACTGAAAGAAGGAAATTTTGCGGAAAGTGAATAGTATATAATTCGCACCTATGGTGTGTGGGAATCACACACACAAGGAGAAAAGTTTGGAAATATGAAATTTTTGAGTGTAATGAAGTCTTTTTTCAGTTAACTTGTGTCTCTATATATTTATTTATAAATGTTCATAGCATTACTTGTATTTGGGAAGCTGATAAACTTACTTCTGAAGTAAGTTACTTTGTTGATGTGACTGCTATGCCACATAGGATTATTCTATTATTATCCTTATGGTTTAATCAGATAGATTTAATTCATCTGATTTGGTTTCACTGGAACTAGAATTTAATTCTGGTTCCTGTATTTCTATGATGTAAACTTTTTTCGTTTCATCATATTTTTCTTCTATGGGTTCATATCCCATTTTATAGGCAAATTCTAACAATTTTATTTTGTCATTATCTTGCCTATTAGGACATTCATTTGTGTAATGTCCTTCTATGCTTCATATCCAACATCTACAATTTTTCTTTCCCTTCGGACAAATTTTTTGTTTTTCTGATCTTGTATCAGATTTTTTCTTAAAGAATTTTCCTAGTTGAAATTTAGAAGATTTTTTCTTAGAAAAGAATTTTTCTTTTTATATTTTGTTCTACAACCATACTCTACATGATCTTCTCCTACTATTGCACAACAGTTTTTATTAAACTTTTTAAGTTTTTTCTGAGTTCTTATTAATTCACAAAATTTTGACAATTCGTCTTTTACTATCCTCATAGCATATCCTAAATTGTAACTAGTTGTTCTACTACTTAAAGTTTCATTTTTAAACCTTTCTAAGGCCTTTTCTTCTACCAAAGGGATTTTCTTAGATACTGAGGTATCATTTCTGGAAAAGCAATTTGTTCTAATTTATAAAGATTTACTTCATAATCACAATTGAATTTTTCCAAATAACATATATCACAGAGTTGTAGCTCTGCTAATTATTTTTTAGCTTTTTCTTGTGCTAATTGTTTTTCATGTTCTTTATCACCAGAAAAATCAATTCCTAAGAACATGGTATATAATCCATCTAAAACTAAATCTAGAATATTATATGGAATATTGTTATGAACATCAGTCCAGTTGGTGTTTTTTATAAACTCTTTTGCTATTCATAAACACTTATGTTCTATTAATAGCAATATAGTTCGTGATTCTGTATAGGCATCAGGATTGGTTTGAATTACTAAACTTAATTCGGCTGCCCATTTATCAATGATTTCTTTCATGTTATTTTGACAGTCAATATTTAGGAAATTATCATGTAATCCCTTTGAACTTCCAACTTTGGATTTTGCACTTTCTGGAAAATACCATGGTTGATTAGTTCTTCTTCTTTTAGCGCCCATTCTTGAGCTTTCACACTCTTCTTTAACATTATTCATATTAACGTTTTCAGGTATATCATCTGAGTCACTAATTACTGGTTCACTTATTTCAGATTCACTAGCTGATTCTTCGTTGCTTAAGACCTTTAAGTCTTCAAACCCAAACAATTGTATTAGTTTAGGATTGTTTTCTATCTCCTGATTTGCTAGTTCTTCGTTTTCCAACTCTAGCAATCTAAGAGCATGGTCAAGTAAATTGAAGTTTTCTTCGTTTACCTGTAATTCATCATCTTCTAGGTGATCCCAAAAGATTTTTTCAATCTTTGGTATATAGTTGGTCATATTGGTTGTTTATCATTTTTACCAAATGGCCAAGTTAATGCTTTAGGATTTCCAGAGGATCCTAATTCTGCATTTCCTACACCATGATTGGGGTAATTATACTTTCCTAAACCTATTGGTTTTGATTTATCTTCCGTTTTTACGGGTGATATTATTAGTTCTTTTTGTCTTAGAGCTTCTAAGATTTCTTCATTATAAGGACATTCTAGAATTATAGTTTTTAATTCATTAATGACCTTTGCAACTACAACTTCTAATTTATCATCTTCATTAGCTGCTATATGTTTAAGTATATCTAGAATTTCTTCTAGTTTAGGTTTTAAGATTTGATTAATATCTTCTCTTAATTCTGATATACTCATTTAAGACGTGTGATCTAGTTGTCGTCCTAAATCATCAATTCTTTTTGAGACACTTAGTAAAATGTCTCTTTTGCTAGGTTTGTTTTGACTAAAACTTGTTCTAGAAGGTTCTCCTATTTCTAGGTTATCTCTTACTACTCTTGACTTATATGGTTCTCCCAAAATTCTTTTATTTTTAGCTATATTAATAGCCCAAGAATTATCAGCTGGATTTATGTCAGAAAATTTCTTTTCATTTATAGACCCAATTTCAGAAAACACATCGTCTAATTCAATGTATTTTTTGTGTTTATAGTCAGCACTGTGATGACTATTAGAGAGAACATATCCTACCAGATAAGTTATGCTAAACACTTTATCACCTTCGTTCATTAAATTTTATCTTTCAAATTCATGAACAAAAGATAAAATCTTATCTAGGTTTTTACTATTTAGACTAAGTCCAAATTTAGGATAAACAGTGAACATGAATTTTTGGTATGCAAGATTACCTCTAACAGCACCTAAAATACAATCATTTCTGTCATTAATTCTATTATCAATTAATACCATTTTGACGGGAGAATTAATCTCTTCTTGAAATTCAGATTTCAATAATATCTTTATAGCACCAAAGTGTACAGTAGATATTTTAGATCTAATTTCTGGATCTACATTCTGTAGATTTTTATTAATCTCTACTTTAGTGATTAATGGCAATTATACAGCTCATCCTTAATGTCAACATGCATTTCTTTTGTGCTAACAAAATAGAATATTTCATTCTTTCTTTTTAACATTCTGCTTACTAGGCTAGGCATGTTAAAAATCTTTTCTTTAGAAAGTTTTAGTTGTTTAGACTTAATCCTTTCTATAAGATCTTGCTTAATTAATGTTAAGCTAGCATCAAATCCATTTTGATTTTCATCAAATGTTATTTGATTCTCAGAGTTTTCAGAAGAAGTAAATTCTTCTACCTCAGGTTGGTTTTCAATTTCCATTTTTAGGAATTTAAAACTTTTAAAGTTATTTTCATGGCTATGATACCAGGTTTTTTGGAGGTTCATTCTCTTGCGGAATTTTGAAGTTCTTTTATACATTTTATGCATCCTTTAAAGGTGTCCATATAATGTACAAAAATCTGAATTTGATGTTTTTCACAAAACTTAGTTGTAAAACTATATCTAGATTGACTATAAGGGCCAACCCTATGGAATTTAGATAATTTCTTATCTTCTTTAGTTAATTCTCTGTTGAGAATAGATTTACAAATATTTTTTCTCATTTAAGCATAGATGTTTTAATTAATGTAGTTTATGATTTTAATACTTTAGAACCCTAAGTAATTTATGTAAGTTCCTTTTATCTTCTTTACTTTATTATCAAGAGTGTATTTTTATCATGCTTTCTGTTTATAACTTAACCAATCCTACGAACCTTGTTTCCCTAAACAGCCACCTGCCTAAACGGTACTCCCTATTCAACGGACTCCAGGTTTCATTATAACAGATAAGCATGTATTCAGTAATTAATAATAAGAAAGAAGATAAAGATTATAGGACTTACATGAAATTACAAGGGCCCTAAAGGGCTGTTTATTCACACATTAAGAGCCAAGGCTCAAGACAGAAGCTTGGACGAGGATCGTCTCCGAGAGATTACAGAAGTTGAAATTAAAATACAAGGAGGCTCAGAAGTGAGGGGCGCTCCCCGATTACAAGAAATGAACTTTCCTTTATAGATAAGAAAGGATCTGAATTATTAAAAGGGGTGCGTCATCCCTTACGTACAAATGCACTACTATTTTCCACTAACTAAAGTGGATGCATTATTTGTCCACCATCTAAAGTGGTTGTCTCATCAATCCACTACCTACATTATGAAGAAGAGGAAGTGGAGGGGTCCGTCAGACTGTCGGCAGCCTTACTGATAGCTGGACTTTTTGGAAAGCATTCAGGACAGCTGTATTCCATATATTGTTGTTGTAACTTTTTGCATAAGTCTTCATAGTGGTCCCCAAGGAGCCTATGATTCATCAAATTATTTTGAAAGGCCACAAAATGCCTTTCATCTTCTTTGCTGATGGTCTGGTATGACTTGTTGTATATCAAGATAGTGGGATCTTGATAATTGATGAACAGCTGATCTTCTGCAGTAAAACTGAAAAGTCTTTGAGCAAAACCTTCTATTCTTCTTATTGCTAGGGGTAGCAAATCGCTAGCCTCAAGCTTGCACTCCATGGGCTGGGATGGATGATAATGATCTCCTTTGCAAATGCCAATCTGGACTAAATGCTGAGGATGATATACCAGTAATCCTAATCTATTCCAGTATGGACCGGAACTATTAATTTTCAGAAAAATTTCTTGCCCTGGTTTGGTGCATTTTTTCCTGAAAGTCTTAATTGTGTCGATAATAGCCTTAGGGAAATGGCTAATTTCTAACAAGTTAGGACTTGGATATGTGGATTTTACCAAACCATATTGGAATGCCTCGTAAACCTGTTCAGGGTTAGCATTCTTGGTGAAGTTATAATAACTTAAATATTTGGAGTCTGTAGTGTAGAATTTTTCCTCCACAAACTTTTCTTCATTGGCAGATCTTGCCAAACTATAGCAGTATTCAAAGCCTGCTTCTGTGATTTCATCGGTGTAATCCACTTTCGTAGATCTCGCCATGTCCTCCCTTGGTTTGCTAGGAAGTCTTCCTAGTGAGGTCAAGGATTTCTTTTTAGATAACAGAGTTGTGCTGAAGGTGTTCGGCTTCATCATTTCTCCGTTGGTAATTAGCTCCAGGGGTGCTAATAATGCTGACCCAGTATATAGGTCTGCTGAAGTCCTTGCTTCTTGAAAGGATTTGAACTTTTTGTATGCAATGTTGGAGACTCCTTCAGATGCTTTTTTCGCGAAGCTCTAATCTTCATAGATTCCAGCATTGGGACCGTTATAAACCACATAATATGGCTTAGATCTTTTTGGAATTTGAATTCCCTCTACGGATTTTTCCGGTGCTAAAGGTGTAACTTTAGTCTGTGGGATTGGAATTCCCTGATTTGGCTTTAAGCAAAAATCCACTGGAGTAACCAGTTTGGTGAAAGTTTGTACTTCCTTCTGGATTTTTAGCAAATCCACAGCCTTCAACAGATTTGTTGATTCTTTACCAACAGCCGTTTGCGTTGGAATAGCCTTATCTTTCTCTTTTGAGGGAGAAGGTGATAAGATAACCTTGTTTACTTCATTTTCAGAAGTTTGTTCTCTTTCTTTTCCTGATTTGATTAGTTTAAAATATTTGAGCTTGGCTCGGACCAGCTCGAGTTCTTGGACTAAAAGTCCTTCCTGCAGCTTTAGCTGCTCCATTTCATCCATGCTGGATGCTTCACAAAGAAACAAACATTAGTATCATTCTTTATAATCTTGCTGAAATTCTCTGGTAAGAAAATCTGCAAAATAATTCTTGGTACCTGCAATATGAATAACATCAAAATCATATCTAGATAACCACATTTGCCATCTAACTAGACGACCTTGTTTATTATCTCCTTTTAAATTTATCTTTAGGAAAAAGTAAAATTCTTATTATCTGTTCTTACTAAAAACCTGCAAGGAGTTAGATAAACAGATAATTTTTTAATTACTCTAATAACAGAAAGGTATTCTTTCTCGTTACTATGGTAATTCTTTTCAGCAGCTTTAAAGCTTCCTGAAGTGTATCGGAAAATGTATTCTTTACCATTATTTTCAGCTTTAAGAATTCCTCCCCAGAATGAATTAATCTGATGCATCAGTTTCTATGATCAGTCTATCCTCAGGTTGTGGGTGATAAAGTTTAGGAAAGTTTTTTAAACTTTTCTTTATTTTTATCAAATAGTTAGTATCTGTATCTTTCCATTCCCATGGAACATCTTCCTTAAACTTTGCTTGTAATGGTGCTCTGACCTGGGCAAGCTTAGGAATATAATCAGAAGCATAAGTGAGGATTCCTAAGAACCTCTGCAACTGTTTTTTATTTTCAAGGGCATCTGGGAACTTTTGAATATGTTCCAAGATATGGTCTTGAGGTCAATGAGACCCTTCTTCAATCTCAAGACCTAGAAAATTGATTTTAGTTTTAAAAAGTTGTTTTCTTTTTTGAGAGTATTATTCCTAAAGAAGCACATTTTTTAAGTACTGCTGCTACTTGCCACAGATGTTTTGTTTCATTTTTACTGTAAACTAAAATGTCATCAATATATACGCAACAGAAATTTTCAAAGATTCTAAATGCATTCTGCATATGTCTTTGAAATATGGCTGAGGCCTGTTTTAACCCAAAGGGTACAACATTCCACTGGTAATGACCTTGTGGACATGTAAAAGCAGTTAATAATTGTGATTCTTCATCCAACAATACTTGCCAGAATCCTGATTTACAATCAAAACTACTGAAAATTTTCTTTCCTCTTATTAGAGTTAATAACTCATCTTTATTAGGAAGGTTATGAATGTCTCCTACTGTGGCTGTGTTTATAGCCTTATAGTTGACAACCATTCTCTTTTTTCCTCTGCGTTTTTCAGCTTCATTTTCTACTAAGAAAGCTGGAGACATGTGAGGTGATTTGCTAGATTTAATTACTTTTAATTCTAGCAATTCCTTAATTTTTTTTCCAAATTCTTCTCTATCCTTAGGACTATATTGCATTGGTTTAACCTTTACAATTGTCTTGGGATTGATCAGCTTAATGGTTGCTGTCATCCAATATTTTGTCTTGTTAGGGCTATTGGATTTTCTGAACACACAGAATCTAGAAGTGCTTCTATTTTACAAAGTTTTGTATTTTGAAGCACAAAGAGTTGTTGTTCTTTAGTATATATACCCCCCTCCTTAAAAGAGAAGCAATTTTATTAGGGCTAATATTTAGCGTCTCTGGTTTTGGTAATTTAGATTTTTTTTTCATATAATCTAAATAACCTGGAACTCCTACTCTAAGAGCTCTTCTTATTTTTCCTATATGTATAGGATTATTTTTTAGTGTTAAAATTATTCTATTAGTGTATTGGACAAATGGATGATACAACAGACAGAAGTTATTTCTAATAATAAAATCTATTCCAGATTCTTGTTGATATACAGTTGGAATATGAAATATTTCACCTGCTATCATTATGTTACGATTTTTACAAACCTTAGAGAGTATGATGGGTGATCCATCTGCAATTTTTACTCTTGTTGGTCTTTTTGTATTTACCCAATGTTCTTTGGGTATTACATTTTTACTAGCAACACACATGCTTACTCAATTTGTTTAGATCCAGAAAATTTTAATTTTCCTTTTATATTAATTGAATTTGAGTTGGTAATATTACTTATTAAAAAGTTTGTGGATTGATTTATAATTATCACAAACTTTGTTGGTGGATGGGATAATATTCATAAACTTAGGTTACAAAACAACTTGTGATGTGGCCTATTTTTATGAGTTGGCACCAATGTGACACTTTAAGTAACATACATAAAATTTTATGTAAGTTTATCATTTTCTTTGTATTTGTGAACACCATTTATCCTTGAATACATGTAAATCATTAAAAAAGAAAATCATAAGATATTTAATTGTTTTTTAGATTGAAAAGACAAAAACTCGAAGTCAAAAGCCTGACAGGAATGGCCAGATTATGAATTATGAATAGAATAAAAAACATACAGAGAACTGAGAGAAGGTTCAAGTTGGGTTCAACCTACTATTCACGAAATTCACATCCAATACTCACCTGGTGATGGACTTCTGTAGCCTGACGAACAGAGTTGTATATTGGTTTCTCAAGGCGCTCCACCACAGGTTACTGCAATAAAGCATCAATGTCGACATTAAAATAAAATCAAAAGCATATGGCTGAACACATCATAAACTGCTGTTCACATAAAGTTTTTTAAAGGCATAATATTAATTACCATCTGAGAGGATAGAAGAAAGGAGAAAGAGATATTGATTTTGGAAAAGCTGAATGAGATATTTTTTGGAAATCTTAGAGACGAATCTACCTGGATGAGATATTGTGGAAATAGAGACTAATCAACCTGAGAAGGGAGCAATAAAGGCATACCAGTGTTTACAAATGGAACACATAACTTGATCAACAAGATGTTTAAAGGTAAAAGAAATGTCTTCTAATTGACTAGGAAGCACCTTTTAATACTCCCTCTGGACCAGCTGTTTCTGCACAGGAGACTTTTTTCAGTCAGTTATGCTAAATTTTGACTGAATTTTTGAATGCATAGATAATTAAAAATTGTAAAGTCCAGATTTTGTTGGCTGCTTTGTGGAATGTCATGTTGCAACATGACTGTTTTGGGCAGAAAAAGATAGAAAAATTCCAGAATCTCAGCACAGGTTTTTAAAGAGGAAAGAGAATATAGTGCGAGGTTAATATGGAATGGATATATTTGTTTCGAAATATTACAGTCCAAATCCATATCCAATTCAGATTTATTCATGGGATATTGCAGAGATTTAATTGGAAAAGGATTTTCTGCATTATTTTAGGAATTGGAGATTTTCTGAATTCCTTATTCCAAAGAGTTTCTGTTTTTAAACGTGGTTTAATTGGAATGGAATTCTACAGCTGTGGAGATGACTTAATTCACACGGCATTGTGCTATAAAAGGAGGACATCAGTTGCGTGCTCGATTGGCGATTTTAATAGCAAAATTCTGTAATTCAGAGTTTTTATCTTTCGAGCAAGGAGGCAACGCAGTCCACGGTTTGCAACCATAACAAAACACAAGGGACGTGTGTTAAAGCTCGGGTGGGAAAGACCTTGCCGCACCTTCGTGGAAAAGAAGGTAATCATAGAAGCAACTATCAAAGCTAGAGTAGCCAATTGGTAGTGTGATAGGCTTGCTAGAGTAGCCATTAGTTTGTAATAGATCGGACATATTTATTGCAACTAGTGAAGGGTTTTACCACGGGCTACGGCCCCCCAGACGTAGGTGCATTGCACTGAACTGGGTGATCATATCGTGTTCTCTTTTATTCCGCACTTACAGTTTTAATTAGTTGATTGTTTAGTTAAAACTTGAACACGGTAGAGTATAGATCAAGTAGGCACGGACTTTCATTTGGTATCAGAGCTTAATCACTCTTTTAATCCTCTTGCGAGGTGAGTGACCGATCTGCTTACTATGGCCAAAGAAGGAGGATCCATCACACGAGCTCCTCTACTGGTTGATGGAGGCTACCCGGACTGGAAGACGCGCATGCGTGTATTTATTGACCAACTTGATGATGATGCTTGGAATATGATTGAGATTGGCTACAGTCCACCTACCACAACAAATCCGGCTGGTGAAACTATTCCTAAACCTCTTCCATGGACTGATGCAGAGAAGGCTATGAAGAGGCTTAACAGTAAGGTTTTGGGGGCTCTGTATAATGGAGTAAAAGATGACCAATTCAGAATCATCTCGGGGTGTACTACTGCCAAAGCTGCTTGGGAAGCTCTTGAAAAGGAGCATGAAGGTTCCATGTCAGTCAGAAAAATCAAACTTGGAATGATCAAATCTGAATTTGAAAGCCTGGAAATGTTGGAACACGAGTCAGTTGATGAATTCAGCACTAGATTGAAAGATTTAATTCATAGAGCACACCAGTTTGGAGAAAGATATACTGAGGCTCAAGTTTTGGACAAGGTGAAGAGGTCACTACCTGAGAAATTCTCGGTTTTAGTCATGAACTTGGAGATTAATTCTCAGCTGGATGTGGTTACTCTAGATGAGCTGATGGGGTTTATGAAGACATCAGAGATGTGCACTGAGAAAAGTAAGAACAAAAAGGCCCTGTCATTTCATGTTGCAACATCAAAAGGGAAAGGAAAGTTGGAGGAGATGGAAAATGCTGGTTCAGATGAAATGGCTTTGCTGGCTAGAAACTTTGGGAGATTCATGAGGGGAAATCAAGGCAGAGGTTTCTCTGGAAATCAAGGAAGAGGAAATCAAGGTACTCAGGGTCAAGTCAGAGGGTTTCCAGGTCCACAAGGTGTACAAGCTCAAGTGATTCAAGGCCAGGGAACTCAGGTTTTCCAAAACCAAGGAGCTCAGTCCTTTCAGAACCAGGGAACTCAGTCCTATCAGGGTCAAGGAACTCAGGCTTTTCAGAATCAGGGAGCTCAGCCTTATCAGGGTCAAGGAGCTCAGCTTATAGATCCACAGAACAGTGCTAAAAATTTTCAAGGAGGGGATTCCACTCAGAATAGACTCAGAACTGTTGATGACCTACCTAGAGGCCCGGAAGGTACAAAGCATGCTGGAAAACCTCAGTGTAAGGAATGCAGTGGCTATGGACATCTTGCTTATCAGTGTGGAAATTTTTTAAATAAACCTAAGGCATTTGTATCAGCTGGTGAAACCTGGAGTGATGATGAAGATGAGATTCAGCCAGAAAAGCATGTGTCTTTTGGGGTTAAGGTTGTGGACTCAGGACCAGTTCCAGATGAGGTAGAAGGAGAGACTGATATCCAGAATGCATATGATGATCTGTATAGGGAATGGGAAAAATCAATTGAGATCATCAAAAGCTTGAAGGATACACAAAGTGGAGGAGCTGAAGCATTAAAACTTGCTGAAGAAGTTGAGTCTCTGAAAGTAAAGGTCAACACCTTAGTGAATGATTCACTGGTTGAGGTGCAGGAAATTGAAGAGCTGACTTTGAGTCTTAAATCCATGACTAAAAGAGCTGAGAAAGCTGAAGGGTTGCTTGCTGATCTGTTGAAGAAAAATGAGGTTTCAGAAGGAAAGAAATCCATGGATGATGTGGATAAAGCCATGAAACTAGAGACAATGACCAAGAGAGCTAAAGATGCTGAGGTAACCTCTGAAATTCTAAGCATGAAGCTAGAGATCATGACCACCAGAGCTGTGAATGCTGAAGAAAAAGTCAGGGCCAGAACTATTGACTGTGACAATCTGGGAAAGAAATTGAGATCTTTGACTGCCAGGGCTGAGGAAGCTGAAGCAACTATTCAGAAACTAAACAAGGGCACTGCTAAATTGAATGATCTTCTAGTTATGGGAAAGAATGCTGGAAATAAACATGGTCTGGGTTACAACAACTTTGGTACAAGTTCTCAGTTGAAGAAAACAGTGTTTGTCTCTGCTGGGATTCAAGCTTCTACTAGTAAGAGAATCTCCAGAGTCAACCAGAGCACCTATGTTCCTAACTCGGAAGTGAAGATATCACAGGGTACTTTGCCAAGAAGAACCCCTCCTAAATGTTGTGAATATTGTATGATGCAGGGTCATGGTGATTATCAATGTATGAGATTACTGAGAGATATTATGAGAGGCAAGCAGTTCTCTTCATGTTGCAACATGGAACCTGTGCAGCAGAAGAGACTCACGAAGAAAGTATGGGTACCGAAATCTTCTTTAAACTGCTTTGTAGTTCATACCTGCTATAATGTGTATACCAGAAACACTTGGTATTTTGACAGTGGGTGCTCGAGACACATGACTGGATCCCCAGATTTGTTGAGCAATATGGTACCATGGAATGGTACAGTACAATTTGGAGATGGCAAGATTAGTAAAGTTATTGGAAAGGGAGAGCTCAAGATTCAAGATTTTCCTGTGTTACATGATGTATTGCTAGTAGAGGATCTCAAGGCTAACCTGATCAGCATCAGCCATCTGTGTGATCATCAGATGACAGTTCACTTTAATGAATCCCTATGTACAGTCAAGCAAGGCTCTAGTGGTGTACTCACTGGGAGAAGATCTTCTGATAACTGCTATATTTTGGAGCCATCAGTTACCTGTTTGAGTGCTAAGGTTGTTGTTAAGGATGTGCCAGCCAGGGTTTCTGAGGAAATTGATGATGTAGAAATAGTTCAGCAAATCTCAATTCAGAAAAATGAGAGTTCGAAAAATCTCTCCCCCCAGGAACCAAGCTCCAGTTCTCATGTTGCAACATCACCACTGGTCATAGGAGATAGCCAAATTTCTAAGTCTTCTGAAGTTGAGCCGAGTAGTCCAACTAATTCTACTGATGAAGAAACTTCCTCAACTGATACAAATGTTCAATCCCCACAGAAGGATGTGGGAAAATCATCAGAGGAAAATGCCAAGGTGGAACAAGGTGATGCTAAAGCTGTTCGAACTCCAAGGTCCACTACTGACAAATTTACCAGAGATGAGAAAGGTGCAGTTGTGGATACAAAACTCTATAGAAGCATGATTGGAAGCCTCCTGTATCTAACATCAAGTAGACCAGATTTGTCCTTGAGTGTTGGTATTTGTGCAAGACTCCAGGCTGCTCCTAAGGAATCCCATATTTCTACTGTGAAGAGTATCATTCGGTATGTACATGACACTGCTGATTATGGCATCTGGTTTTCTAAGGGTACAAGTTGTCAGGTATATGGGTACAGTGATTCTGACTGGGCTGGTAATGTCAATGATCGTAAAAGTACTACTGGAGGTTGTTTCTTTATTGGGCAGAATTTGGTGTCTTGGTATAGTAAAAAGCAAAATTCAATCTCTTTATCTACTGCTGAGGCTGAATATTTGGCGGATGGTAGTTGCTGCACTCAACTGATTTGGATGAAACAAATTCTCAGAGATTTTGGGGTGAAGCTATACAGTCTTAATAAGTCAGCCATTGACATATCTAAGAACCATGTACAACATAACCGCACCAAACATATCGATATCAGACACCACTTTATCCGAGACTTGGTCGAAAGAAAGGAAGTGGAAATCAAGCATGTACCTACTGAGAGTCAATATGCTGATATCTTTACTAAGCCATTGGATGCGTCTACATTTGAAACCCTAAGACAGCCTCTTGGGGTATGCACTATCTGAGGTACTGAATACTACCTAACTTGTACAGTTGTTATTTCTATTTCTGTATTTCACTTGATAAAAAATCAGAAAATACCAAAAATATGGTTAAGGTTGCATTTCGTGTTGCAACATGAAGATATATGGTGCGCGTATGAAGTGAAAGGCGCGTGTATTTTGGGAGATAGCTGGGGGCCTATAGTATTTATGTTGTATTTTTCCGTTGGGCCGTCTTCAATTTTGCACAAAAAGGCGGAAACGGTTGATGTATTTCCCGAGAACTTTATTGTTGTTCCCAGCACCAAGGACGCAGCTAAAATGAAAGCCTATTATGACAGGTTGGAAACTTGGGAATATGCTAAGGGGTTGGATGATTTCTACCATAGTACTTTTGGGAGTAAAAACAACCCTGGCTGATGTTCTTTTAATGGCACGATGAGGCCAAAACCCCCAAAGACAGATGTTATGATAGCCTCTGATGTATATAAACCTAGCTTTGTGAGGCCTGAATCAATGGCTAAGCCTTATCTGGTTGACTGTGCCTGAACCATCAAGTTGACTGTGCCTGATTCTCATCCTATTGATTTGGATTTCACTGATATGGATAATGAAGACCATGCCATTCCATCTCCTACCAATCATTATGAAATACATGTTGAGGAGGACTATGCTAATCTTGAGGATGAGGATGTTGTGTTAAAGGATGAGGAGACAGTGGAGAAAGGGGCTGTGATGGATGATGATATGCCAGCTGCAGAGGATGCACCTGAGAAGGATTTTGAAATAACCAGTGCCATACTGTTATCTTTGGTTTATTCTGACAGGTTTTATTATGATATGTTGGCTACAAGAGGTTTCTTTGCTGAGAAAGTGCTAGAGATGAAGAAGTGTGCAGAGAGTGGGTTTGACACTCTTCTAGGCCAGATTGGGTATGTTCAAGCAGCTACTGTACTTAAGGAGTATGATCCAGAGATGGTTCTTGAATTCTATAACAATCTGATGAAGGGGACTCTAGTTTATGGTGAGTATTGATCAGGGAAGCTGTATTTCAGGGGGAGAATCATTGCATTAACTTCTGAGAAACTGAATTCTATATTAGGGATTCATTAAATATTGGGATATGATCTGGTATACCCAAGGGATTACAAGGTGGATTAGCATGTGTTGGCCAGAGCTTTAACCTATGGAAATCTTGGTTCCTGGCCCTCTGGATACATGCCCGCTAGTTCTCTCACTTTGAGATTCTGGTTGCTCTTCACAGTGCGCATCAACTGTTGGATGCAGACAACTAATACAACCATCTTGACCTTGGATCAGGCAGAAGAGATTTATGGGGTTGGCTCTGGATTTGAAGTAAATCTTGGGAAGTATATTCTCAAGAGAATTCATAGTGCTCTTGACTAGGTGCACTGAGGCATTACCTCATCCCTGCTTGATTACAGTTTTTCTGAGGGCTGAAGGATTCGAAGTTGATGCTGCTAGATTACAGTCTGATGGGAAATTGATTACAGTTTTTCAACTTGCACAACTCATGTTGCAACGTCATTATGGAGTATGTGGAGCAAGCAAGCTGGGTCTGGAGTCAATGTTAACTTGAAGAGGACGCTATTTTGAGAGAGTTTTTATGGCTGCCAAGAATATGAGAATCAACCAAAAATCTGTCCGATCTTTGGAAAATTCATGTTGCAACATGGATTATGGTTTTGACAGAAAGAATATTCCAGCCACAAGGATTTCAAGTCTTAACCCTAATCATTGTTCTACAAGGTATTCAACTCCTTCTACTGCGATCACTGGATTTTGATCATACTATTGGCTGTATGTGCATAGTAGTAGCTTATTTGGAGAAGGGTTTGATTTGATTGTTGCGGGTTGTGATTGTTTTTGGATTCTTGCTCAAATCTCTGTGCACTGGTGTTTCCGGTCGTACTCTGAGTAATGGACTGTTTTAGATCAAGCTAAAATTTGCGTGGTTTGCTAGCCTTTTGTATTTATGGTCTGATATGAGGAGTTCGAGCTATGAATGATCTCCAGAACTCAGAGACGTTGACGACAGGGGGAGTTGATTCTGTATTAATGGGATTTTTGAATGACCTTGGGGGAAGTTCTTTTGCAGGCCTTTGGCGAATTCATGGACCCAGGGGGAGATATATATGGATGACTGTATTACTTTTTCTGCCACCACGGAATTATTTTGATTGGATGTTGTGGTATGGTTAGTTTCAACTCGGGAGGAAGTTTTGCTCGTTGAATCTCTTAGAAGTTCTGAGTTTGGGTTGAGCCATCCATTGTGTCCACAAATTGCCAAAGGGGGAGATTGTAAAGTCCAGATTTTGTTGGCTGCTTTGTGGAATGTCATGTTGCAACATGACTGTTTTGGGCAGAAAAAGATAGAAAAATTCCAGAATCTCAGCACAGGTTTTTAAAGAGGAAAGAGAATATAGTGCGAGGTTAATATGGAATGGATATATTTGTTTCGAAATATTACAGTCCAAATCCATCTCCAATTCAGATTTATTCATGGGATATTGCAGAGATTTAATTGGAAAAGGATTTTCTGCATTATTTTAGGAATTGGAGATTTTCTGAATTCCTTATTCCAAAGAGTTTCTGTTTTTAAACGTGGTTTAATTGGAATGGAATTCTACAGCTGTGGAGATGACTTAATTCACACGGCATTGTGCTATAAAAGGAGGACATCAGTTGCGTGCTCGATTGGCGATTTTAATAGCAAAATTCTGTAATTCAGAGTTTTTATCTTTCGAGCAAGGAGGCAACGCAGTCCACGGTTTGCAACCATAACAAAACACTAGGGACGTGTGTTAAAGCTCGGGTGGGAAAGACCTTGCCGCACCTTCGTGGAAAAGAAGGTAATCATAGAAGCAACTATCAAAGCTAGAGTAGCCAATTGGTAGTGTGATAGGCTTGCTAGAGTAGCCATTAGTTTGTAATAGATCGGACATATTTATTGCAACTAGTGAAGGGTTTTACCACGGGCTACGGCCCCCCAGACGTAGGTGCATTGCACTGAACTGGGTGATCATATCGTGTTCTCTTTTATTCCGCACTTACAGTTTTAATTAGTTGATTGTTTAGTTAAAACTTGAACACTGTAGAGTATAGATCAAGTAGGCACGGACTTTCAAAAATATTATCATATCTATTATTGTTGGAATTGTCATAACATGTAGTTTATATATATATATATATATTTAAAAAAAATTAAAGCCACCATTGGTGGGAGAATTTTTTTGGGCACCTCAAACCTGATAAATATGGCACTATTCCCTGGAATAGTCAAAGGCCCCAAGCAGAAGGCCCAAGCTGGACCGAACCAGGATCCGGCCCACGGACGACTCCGAGCACTGTAGCGGATTACACTGTTCGATGTCGGCAGCTCAAATGGCTATAAATAGAGCCAGATCAACGACCAGAACAGTTAAGTGCACTGCTCATCCCTACCAAAATATCACAATCAGAACTATGGTTTTCACCTCTAATTTGATCGTCAGAGCAGGCGCAGGCATCAGCCTGCCTGTCTGACCTCTGTTCTGTCCACGCAGGTTTACATGGCTGAGCAACAAGAACACTATAGCGAAATCCCATTTAGAACTTTAACATTGGCGCCGTCTGTGGGGATACCGTTATCTTCACAGCCCACGCAGCATTGATATCATGACAGAAGGAAGAGCAGATCCGGATCCTTTTCCGGAGCTACCAAGAATCCCGCTGGGAGGAGGTCGTGCCTTATTGGAGGCCAACATGGACGGTCCTATCTTGGACTCTGCTGACAGACTGGTCGTTGCGGTGAGCAGACCGATCGCATCCACAAGCAGGCCGGTCGTGACGACGGAACAAACTCCCAGCAACCCCGTTCAACGAATCCGACACATATCTGAGGTGACAGATACGGCCGAGATCCTTAAACAGGTCATGGCTACTCAAACCGAGATGATGCGACAGCTCCAGGAGTTGAAAGAGGGTACTCCGGCTAGGTCGAACGGCCAAACGCTGGTACCGCGTATACGACCAGTCAGGCTGTTCGATGACGGAGAAGACACTTTTGGAGGTAACAGGACAGGTCGCGGGGCGATACCTTCTCAAAGAGGAGATGAGGCTCATTCCTCCACAAGGTACTCAACCAGGGAAGGGTCGGGACGGAGCGACGACCAGATTAAAAAATGGCCGGCAGTCTACGTGCACACCCCAACGGTCAAGCCGAGGGTCCCGGTTAGACAGTGACTTGCTGTCGACTTTGAGGAGGATCCGGAACTGGACACGAGAGGGTGTCCGTTCAAAGCTGAAGTGATGAGTTTTTCTGCGTCTCACAAGCTGAAAATACCACCAAACTTGGGAGTATACGATGGAACATCGGATCCATCGGACCATCTCCACACTTTCAGCTCCAACATGTCGACTTTCGGTATCCCAGAACCTATCTGGTGCAAGGTCTTCGCTACCACGCTGACCAAAGCAGCCAGGTTATGGTTCACAAATCTGCCAAACAACACCATCTCACGGTTCGCAGAGCTGGAAGAGGAATTCCTGAGCCGGTTTATCCAGAAAAGGAAATTCACAAAGACCAGGAACGATTTGCTGACGATCATGCAGCACGTGGGAGAATCGCTATCGAAGTACTGGGAACGATTCAACGAGCTGGTTAACGCGGTTGATCACCGTGGAGGTGCTCGATTTGTCATTGATGTTTTCATCCGAGGACTATGCCATAAAGCCCTCAGTCGGGACTTGGTGTTAAACCCAGTGTACTCTGTGCACGCGTTAATGATCAGAGTTGAGTTTTTTGATAAGGCAGACATAATAGAAGTACGCATCGATGAGAAGACCTATTACAGGAACCGCGCGGAAGACAAGACAGTCCTGGAAAGTGGGAAGAAGGTTACTGGAACGAATAGAAACGGGCGCAGACCTGTGAAGGAAAGGCTGGGTAGGAGAGACTACCCACAAGTAAGCACAGGCCCAGCTTCGCAGATAAAGGCATTCACTCCGCTGAATAAAACTCCAAAAGAGATATTCGCGTTAGTGGCACATACAAATGTTCTCGATCCGGCTCATAAGATGAAGACTTCTGGAAGTAGCCGGAACACAAAGCTGTTCTGCGATTACCATAATGACCATGGCCATGACACAAATGAGTGCAAACATTTGAAACAGGAAATTGAGAATTGTATCAAGACTGGTCAGCTCTCACACTTCGCGAAAGTGGCGCGGTCCCATAATGATGCGGAGTATGCGAGGAAGTCTGAAGGATCAACCAGACAGTCCGGAGGATACAATCCTCGATACCAGGACCGTCCTGGTAATGGCGACAAAGGAAAGGAGGTTGCGTTAGTTGGAGAGCACTCTAAGGGTGTCAAGCGAAAGCATGAAGATGAAGATCTGTCTCCAGAACCATTGGGAGTCAATCCCACCACCACCAATATATTCACAATTATGGGAGGCAGTGCGGGGGGCAGGACAGAGTCTCAACGAAAGGAGCGATGTAGGCGCGTACCAGAGGACACTCCGGCGGACAGACGTGAATCATTTATTTTTTACTCCAACGACCCTATCCCGTGCTGACCAGCCGGAGGTGACGCAGTTGTCATTACTGTCCAGGTGATTGACAAGCTCATCCACTGGGCATACGTTGACGGCGGCAGCTCGGCAGAGATCATGTACTGGCACTGTTTTGAGAAAATGGATGAGACAATGAAAGACAAGTTGCGATCAACCGACACTCCTCTCGTAGATTTCGCGGACAGAAGCATATGGCCAGAAGGAACCGTCACATTACCAGTAGTGTTCGGGGAACATCCGACGCGGAAAGTAATCGAACTTGAATTCGTAGTTGTTAAGGCGAACAGTCCTATAACCTCATTATAGGACGACCAGCTTTGGCGCTATTGAAAGGGATAGTATCTACTTTACATTTGCTACTAAAATTCCCAACCAAGTACGGTGTGGCTACCGTGAAGGGAGATCAACAGAAGGCCAGAGAATGCCACTGGATAGCGCTCAGCAAAAGAAAAAGAGAGGTAAACAGGGACAGTCCTGTGGTGAGGACACACACCAGACGAGAAGTGTTAATGACAATAACGGAAGGTGAATCCAGGCCTACGGAATTGTCTGGAGAAGTGGTTGAAATGAAGCTCGACTGCGCACATGAGGCGATAGTCCAAATTGGCAAGACACTCCCCGCATCCGTCCAACGAGAGTTGTTGGCCGTACTGTCCATGAATCGGCGTTTGCCTGGAAACCAAGTGACATGACTGGTGTGTCTCCCACGATAGGCTATCATGCGTTAAAGGTGAACCCGGATCACAAGCCAGTTCTACAGCGCAGAAGACCGCAATGTCCGGGGCGCAATTCTGTGATCAATCAAGAGGTCACCGACTTATTGAATGTTGGAGTCCTAATTGATGTGCCATATCCGACATGGCTTAGAAACCCAGTGCTCGTAAAGAAAGCAGATGGAAGCTGGAGAATGTGTATTGACTATGCCGTGTTAAACAATTCATGCCCAAAAGACTGCTACCCGTCCCCATTGATCGATCAGAAGGTGGACTCGTTGGTAGCATACCCCATCAAATGCTTTCTGGACGCCTACAAAGGATATCACCAGATACCAATGCTGGAATCCGACGCAGAAAAGACGGCATTTATAACAGAGAAGGGTGCATTCGGGTACAGAATGATGCCATTCGGACTGAAAAACGCATGAGCCACTTACCAACGGATTGTCGACAAGATCTTCGAAGACCAGTTGGGGAGAAACCTCGAGATATACGTGGATGATATGGTGATCAAAAGCCACCAGTTCCCGAACCTGATCAATGATGTGGAAGAGACCCTGAAAAAACTAGAGCGAACAGGCTTAAAGTTAAACCCAAAGAAATGCCAATTCGGCGTGGAAGAAGGAAAATTCCTCGGGCATATGGTATCGAAGGAGGGCTTGAGAGCGAACCCGAAAAAGATACAGGCGATCATTGATATGTGTTCGCCCAAGACTGTCAAGGATATTCAAAGCCTTAACGGTCGGATGGCTACAATGAACCGTTTCCTATCTAAGGCGGTGGAGAGAACACTACCGTTCCTACGTGTCTTAAAAGGAAATGTGGAAAAGGGAGGGATAGTGCAATGGGGAGAGCCGGAAGAACGGGCATTCGCGGAGCTGAAAGAACACCTTCATGAACTGCCGGTCCTATCGCCCCCAACTGTCGGAGAGACTCTTTATCTATACATATCAGCAGACACCAAAGCCGTCAGCGGAGCGCTAATCAGGAAAGTGTCGAAGGTACAGAAGCCGGTCTACTACATTAGCCGCACTCTTCAAGGAGCAGAAACCAGATACTCAGCACAAGAGAAATTGGTGCTAGCATTGGTTCATGCAGCCCGGAGACTGCGAACTTATTTCCAGTCCCATCCGGTTGTGGTATTGACGAACGAGCCTCTGAAAACGATCCTAACCAAGCCCGGTGCGTCCGTCCGTATGGCCAAATGGGTCGTGGAGCTTTGCGAACATTCCATTGAATTCTCACCTAGAAAGGCGATCAAGGGCCAGGTCATGGCAGATTTCCTAGCAGAGATGCCGGAAGAGGCCGGTGGCCCGACCGTCGAAGAAAAACCGGTTAGAAAGCGACGAGTAAGTCATGAACATAGAACTGACTGGTGGAAATTGCACGTCGATGGAGCATCCGGTGTGGAAGGCGCAGGAGCCGGATTGATCGTCACAGACCCGGGAGGAGTAGAGACCACATATGCTCTTCGATTCAACTTTCCAGCAACCAACAATGAGACCGAATATGAGGCTCTTATTTTTTGAATGGAAATCGCAAAGAAGCTAGGCGCCATCAAGGTGGACGCATACGGGGACTCTGCTCTAGTCGCAAATCAATTCAACGGGTCCTATGCCACGAGGGAACCAACCATGCAGAAATACCTGGAAAAGGTCAAGAGTTTGGCTCTTGGGTTTGAGGAATTCGATATTACTCGGGTACCCAGATCAGAGAACACGCGAGCAGACGCTTTGAGCAACCTGGCATCATCAGCCAGTAGACATCTCACTAAAACCGTTCTAGTGGAAACGCTTGTAGTCAGATCCACGGACTGTGCGAGGATCAGTCTAATAGCAGAAGGCACAGAATGCTGGATGATGCCGCTGAAAAGGCTCATAATGCATGGTGTCAGACCTGCGAATGACAAAGAGGCAAACGCATTGGAGAAAAAGGCATTGGGTTTTACAGTCAAAGATGGGATCCTTTACAGACAGGGTTTTCTTGAACCGTGGCTGAGATGTGTAAACAAAACGCAAGGCGTGCAAGTGTTGAAAGAACTTCATGAAGGGTCTTGTGGTACACATCAAGGATCGCGCACACTAGCTTTGCGCGCTACCTGAGCAGGATATTATTGGCCAAGAATGAAAGACGACGCAGACGAGCTAGTCCAGAAGTGCCACCAGTGCCAGATTCATGCCACCGTACCGAGGTTACCAGGGCAGAAGATGACTAGCATACATTCACCATGGCCGTTTGCCGTATGGGGTATCGATATTGTCAGACCTTTTCCGCTGGAGGTCGGGAGGCAGCGTTTTCTGGTTGTGGCCGTAGACTATTTCACAAAGTGGGTGAAAGCTATACCACTAGCTACTATAACCGGACGAAGGATAACGAACTTTGTGTTGAAGAACATTGTTTGTCGGTTCGGGCTCCCCCACACTATTGTGAGCGACAACGAAAAACAGTTCGCCAACGAAAAACAGTTCGCCAACGAACCATTCAGATCATGGTGCAGTGGCTATGACATCGCACAGAACTTCACATCCGTGGCACATCCCCAAGCAAATGGTCAGACCGAAAGGACAAACCGGACGATTGTGGAAGGGATCAAGAAAAGGTTGACTCACGCCAAAGGGAACGGGGTAGAAGAACTTTGCAGTGTCCTGTGGGCCTACAGAACTACTCCCCGGACGGCGACCGGAGAAACCCCATACCTTCTCTGTTTCGGAAGCGAAGCCATCATACCGCCGGAAATCATGGTTCCTATTTCTAGAGTTAACGATCCTTTGGATCAAGGGGATAACAATAAGGCAGTAAGGCAAAAGCTGGAAGAACTGGAAAGAAATAGGGAGGCCGCGCAGTTGAAGGAAGCGTCCTACAAATCTTATGTTGAACAGCGATATAACGCGAGGGTCCGAGTACGGAGCCTGCGTGTGGGAGACTTGGCCCTGAGAAAAAATGAAGGCAGTCGTGTGGAAGGACAGAAGAAGCTGGACGTGACCTGGAAAGGACCTTACCGAGTATCCGAAGTCGCCGGAAACGGTGCTTACCGACTGGAGACCATGGCGGGAAAACTTATACCCCGCACCTGGAACATCAGCAACCTTCGGAGGTACTATGGTTAGTAAGGGCGATGATCAAGGCTCTATTGTACATTTTTTCTTATGCCTGATAGAACGGTAAGATGGGAATTTTGTATAGGAATTCCATTTTGATCACATCTTTTGGCTGCCCGATAGGGGAAGTGATCAAAATTAGCACTGTCTGTGTAACCGTATCTATATTTTGTTTGCTCACTGTTAAAGTTCTAAATGGGATTTTACTGTGGTGTTCCTGCTGTTCAACCCTGTAAACCTGTGTGGACAGAACAAAGGTCAGACAGGCCGGCTGATGCCTGCGCCTGCTCCGACGATCAAATCAGAGGTGAAAACCATAGATCTGATTGGGATATTTTCGTAGGGATCCACAGTGAACTTAACTGTTCTGGTCGTTGGTATGGCTCTATTTATAGCCATTTGAGCTACCGACATCGAACAGTGTAATCCGCTACAGTTGATGGAGTCGTCCGTGGGCTGAATCCGGGTCCGGTCCAGCTTGGGCCTTCTACTTGGGCCTTTGACTAGTCCAGGGAATAGTGTCATATTTATCAAGTCCCCCCAGTCCATGTGTATAGTCAAAGTTTTATACTCATTGGACTGTTGGTCTGACAAACGCATGCGTGACTTTTAATTTTCAAAACAACCCGAACAGTTGGCGTCGCAGACCGGGATGACGCGGACGGTTCAGATCCATCGTCCAGCCCACGCGCTCCTCTGCCTCGTTCTCTGCATTGTAGAGGGACCCACGAGCATTTATTTTGTTTCGGGAAATCCGCCTGGCTTCCTTCCCCGATACGCTTCCCATTTAAGATTTGATAAGCTCGAGGATAACCTTTGCTTCTATCCCGATCCATTGTCTTCCTCTCTCAGGTAAATCTTCCATTTCTCTCCCTTGAAACACTCAGATTTACTTTGCGCTGTATTTTCTTCCGATAGAATAGCATGGGTACCATGAACACCATCCGGTCTGCTGACGAGGACGTTGTCTTCGCGCGTGAGCTCTGCCGTTCAGTCGGCGGACTCACCGTCGAAGAGGCTGAGTCAAAAGTTTTAATGCCTCAGTTCGGCAAGGATACTGTAAACTCTGCCCCCATCGGTTTCATTCCTGTATATTGCGAGTATTTATTTGCATGCGGTCTTCGCTTTCCGGTGTCATCTTTTTTCCGTTCAGTCTTGCGCTATTTCGATACTCCTCTGCACGCCCTTGTGCCGAACTTCGTTCGCGTCTTGATCGGGTTCGAAGTCCTGTGCACCTTGCGCAAGGTTCGGGCCAGTCCCCAGCTGTTCAGGGCGTTTCTTTATCCGGCCAATACGAGCGGCGGAGGGGGTTGGCTCTAACTGAAGTGTCGCGAGAAGATGCTGAAACTGGTCGATGAGCGCCCGAAGCGGCATGACTGGAAAACTCGTTGGGTTTTCGTGGAGAAAACTCTGGTCTTTGGTGAGGGTCCAGAGGACACGACTGTCCCGGTCCTCTCTCAGGCGATCCGGGGTAAGGCACTGATGAGCCCTATTTCTACCCTAGTTTTAGCACATTTTAAGACTTGTTTTTGAGCAACTTTTGGTATTAAATATCTCATTGTACATTAGATTTGTAATTGCAAGATTTTATGATAATGTACATGTTTTGGAGTAATTGGATTGATATTCTTGAAGACCTTCTGTGACTATGTTATAGAGTTGATGATTTGATGCTTGGAACTTGAATAATTGGTCATAGAAGTGGCGAGAAGGCCACTTTACTAAAGGTGGTAGAAGATGCCCAGAAAAGTGTCGCTTGTGCCCAGAAAAGTGTCGCTGGAGCTTGAAGGAAGTGTCACTCCAGATGAAGAAAGTGTCACTGCTGCCCAGAAGTGTCACTAGCTGCCCAGAAGTGTCGCTATGATGAACAGCGACCAAATAAAGCGTCGCTAAACTCTTGGCCACTTGCACTCTTGAGCTGAATTTTTGGGGCTATAAATACCCCCTTTTCTCCCTCATTTTGGACGAGCTCTCCTTGAATCCAAAGCCAATTTCCCTAGTTTTTCTTCTATTTCTTCTCTTTTCTTCCCTTTGATTCTATGTTTGAATATGTATTGATTAGAATGATTGTTGTAGCTTAATCTTCCTTGGGAGCAATTGATTAAACTTCTATTCTTGAGATTTTCATGAACTTTCATATGCTTCTATTTATGGTTTGAGTATCATTTGATGAACTTGTCTTGAATTGTATATGAATGTTGTTAATCTTGCTAAAATTGCCATGGGCTTTGTGTTTTAAATCAATTGCATGCCTCATAGTTTGGATAATTGTAGTTTAAACCCTAGTTCTAGTTTAAATTAGAGATTAGGTTAATTAGAAGTGATTGGGTGGTGACAAACCCTTTTGCTTGTTAGTCATGGAGGAGTTTAACCTAGTTGGTAGAGTAATTGGTAATTAGAGAGGTTGTGTGATTGTTGTTATGAAACATGGTAAATTATAGTCATAGGAATGAATTGTTTATGAGTTTGAATTGTTGCATGTCTTCGTAGGAACCTAATGTGATCATTGATCCTTCGTTATATGTAATTGTAGAGTTGAGATATTCATTTCCAATGTGTGATTATATGCATCGAATTGCTAGATTCGTGGGTAGATGTTAGCATTTACCCCAATATCATAAAGTAGCAAATATGAATTGAGATTTGTATGTTATCATCATCTTTGTTCTTTATAGTTTTCAAATGTCTTGTCCAACGCTCACGTTATCGATGAGTATGGGTGAGTTTGTTGATTCTCCATTGTTAATTCCATTGTCGATGTATCTAGATGCTATCATCTAGGTGGATTGATAATGAGGGCTATTGAGTGATGTGTTCATGCTCACTAGCTATTAGAGAGAATAGGATGTTTTTCATCCACAACTTATGATCATAAACCTTAGATGTGAAGCGTTCACTCAATGATTAATCGATAGTTGAAGTTGAAGTTAATGGCCTCCCAAGGCCTTGTATTTGCATTGTAGTGTAATCTATCTTAGTTGCTTTGCATCGTAGTGTTTCCTACAAAACCAACATTCAAAACCCCCCCTTGTTTACCTTGCTTTCTATATAATATATATGTATGTGTTTATAATCTTTGCTAAAACACTAAACAAGATCCTTCTCCTTGTGGTTCGATCCCTACTTCCCACTATCTACTCTATAGTAGTTAGAAGTCGTAGGTGAAATATAAATGTGTTTTGATTGAGTGGGATTCCCTTTTACGACGTGGGGAAATCGCTTGTCAGACACCTCTTCCTGATGAGGCATCTCGTCTGTCCCCTCAGATCGCGAAAATGGGGCTTCAAAGCTATAGCTATTCGATCTTGACCGACGACCGAGTCCTCCGTGCTGCTAACATGCCCTATTATGTAGATCAGATCCCGGATGATGATTTGGGTATTTGCCTGTTTCTGCTCCCTTGTTTTCTTCGATAACGGTCCGGCCCACTGGCCGCTCCTGATTCTGACTGTTCTTACTTCATTTTTTGCAGGTGCTGACTCTATGGAGAAATCCTTGCAATCCATTATCAATAAGCTAGGCGCCATGCCGAGACCGCGCAATAGACCAGGACTGCGACAAATAAAAGAGGAGGTTGATGCGGGAACTGGCTCCAGAGCTGATACCGGGGACTCGCAGTCCATGACTGCGACCGGGTCTGGTAAGCAGACGGAGGACGCTGATGACGCGCAGGTTGGGAATAGCCTGGGGGAAGGAATCCGGGTCGAGCTGGAAGTTGAGAAAACCAAGGCGACCAGGAAACGTCCAAGAACTGGGGAGCAAGACGAGGAGGAAATGGAGCATTTTGTTTCCTCCAGTCTAGCCAATCAGTCGCCCGTCAAGTCAGGGGATGACGACGACGTCCGGATCCTAAGCCCCCCGCGTAGAGAAGAGCGGATCATCGAGACCTTGCAGGAACGGGTCCTGGACACTCCCAGCGGGCGTCATGCTTTCATGAATCAAGTCTTTTCTGCAGCTTACCTGGAGGACTGGGTGGCTCGTGGCCCCAGGAGTTATCTGGAAGCCTCCGACATGTCCGACCGACAGGCCTTCATCGCTATCGAGGTATGCTACTGACCGTGTCGATGCTTTATTGAAATATTTCAATGTCAAGTTTGTTTGGTTATGATAGCGAACTTTTCTCTCTTCCTACCGCAGCAATTGCGCATGTCCCAGGCGATGAGAGGGGAGATGTCTCGGCTGAAGACGAGAAGTGCTGGTCTAGGCTTGGAGCTTGAAAAGCAAGATGCTGAACTGGCCAAACTGAAGGGTGTTGAGGCTGAGTGTGAGCGTCTCCGCAAGTCAGAGCAGGAATTGCTCCGTGCAAAGGCTGACCTCGAGGTCTCTCTGTCCGTTGAGCGTGATGCTGCTTCTGCTCTGAAGTGTAAGGTCGCGGAGTTGGAGGCCCATCTGTCCTTCGCTGAGGCTCAGCGAGCGCGCTTAATCAGCACTACCTTCTCCCGAGTGTTTTCCAAGATCATCCAGTCTGATGAGTCTGCAGAAGCGTTTACCACTGCTATTCGAGATTCGGCGACCTTTCCGGATGAGGTTTACGAAGACCCTGAGAAGCATTGTGCTGCTCTGGATGGTCTGTTCCAAACCTTCTCTGGCCATCAGTATTCTAGGTATTTCAGCTCCTTAGCCGAGTTAAAACCGCGGAGGAGATGGAGGCGTGGGAAGCCCCTACACTGCTGATAGATAAGACCGAGGATCAGGCGGCGACTCCGGCTCAGGACCATACCAATGCTTAGGGATCACTCTGCCAGCTCTTGTTGTTGCGCCTGTGTGCGCTGTTTTGTGCGCGTGTGTGCGCTTTCATTTCTCCGAATGATTTCAGCTATTCAGCTGTGGATTCTTCTTTAATTTCCATGCATCGTATTTCATTCATATTCGTGCATTTCGTGCATTTTTCCTTTATGAATTCATATTGCTATTTCCCTTCGAAAAAAACAGTCTCATGTCCTTGGACTGATGGCTGGACTGCTCGTAAAATGATGTACAGACTGTCTAAACATTGGGAAGTTTTCCATCTAGTCCTTGGACAGATGGACAGACTGTCCAGACATTGGTCTGTAATCTTCCCTTGGGAAGTTTTCCATCTAGTCCTTGGACTGATGGACAGACTGTCCAGACATTGGTCTGTAATCTTCCCTTGGGAAGTTTTCCATCTAGTCCTTGGACTGATGGACAGACTGTCCAGACATTGGTCTGTAATCTTCCCTTGGGAAGTTTTCCATCTCGTCCTTGGACTGATGGACAGACTGTCCAGACATTGGTCTGTATTCTTCCCTTGGGAAGTTTTCCATCTGGTCCTTGGACTGATGGACAGACTGTCCAGACATTGGTCTGTATTCTTCCCTTGGGAAGTTTTCCATCTGGTCCTTGGACTGATGGACAGACTGTCCAGACATTGGTCTGTATTCTTCCCTTGGGAACTTTTCCATCTGGTCCTTGGACTGATGGACAGACTGTCCAGACATTGGTCTGTAATCTTCCATTGGGAAGTTTTCCATCTGGTCCTTGGACTGATGGACAGACTGTCCAGACATTGGTCTGTAATCTTCCCTTGGGAAGTTTTCCATCTAGTCCTTGGACTGATGGACAGACTGTCCAGACATTGGTCTGTAATCTTCCCTTGGGAAGTTTTCCATCTGGTCCTTGGACTGATGGACACACTGTCCAGACATTGGTCTGTAATCTTCCCTTGGGAAGTTTTCCATCTGGTCCTTGGACCGATGGACAGACTGTCCAGACATTGGTCTGTAACCTTCCTTTAGGAAGTTTTCCATCTAGTCCTTGGACTGAGGATCAGACTATTCACACATTAGTCTGTAACCTTCCCTTGGGAAGTTTTCCATCTGGTCCTTGGACTGATGGACAAACTTTCCAGACATTGGTCTGTAATCTTCCCTTGGGAAGTTTTCCATCTGGTCCTTGGACTGATGGACAGACTGTCCAGACATTGGTCTGTAATCTTCCCTTGGGAAGTTTTCCATCTAGTCCTTGGACTGATGGACAGACTGTCCAGACATTGGTCTGTAATCTTTAACTCATGAATGCTTTAGCAGTTATGGATTTCTGGATTATTAATCCTAGCCTTATTCATTGCTTGTGGGCAAACAAAATATAGATACGGTTACACATATAGTGCTAATTTTGATCACTTCCCCTATTGGGCAGCCAAAAGATGTGATCAAAATGGAATTCCTATACAAAATTCCCTTTCTACCGTTCTATCAGGCACAAGAAACAATGTACAATAGAGCCTTGATCGTCGCCCTTATTAACCATAGTACCTCCGGAGGTTGGTGATGTTCCAAGTGCGAGGTACAAGTTCTCCCGCCATGGTCTCCAGTCGGTAAGCACCGTTCTGGCGACTTCGGATACTCGATAAGGCCCTTCCCAAGTCATGTCCAGTTTCTTCTGGCCTTCCACACGACTGGCTTCATTTTTTCTCAGAGCCAAGTCGCCCACACGCAGGCTCCGTGCTCGGACCCTCGCGTTATATCGCTATTCCACATAGGATTTGTAGGACATTTCTTTCAATTGCGCGGCCTCTCTGTTTCTTTCCAGTTCTTCCAGCTTTTGCCTGACTGCCTCATTGTTATCTCCTTGATCCAGAGGATCGTTAACTCTGGCAGTAGGAACCATAACTTCCGGTGGTATGATGGCTTCGCTTCCGAAACAAAGGAGGTACGGGGTTTCTCCCGTCGCCGTCCGGGGAGTAGTTCTGTAGGCCCAGAGGACGCTGCAAAGTTCCTCTACCCAGTTCCCTTTGGCGCGAGTCAACCTTTTCTTGATCCCTTCCACAATCGTCCGATTTGTTCTTTCGGTCTGACCATTTGCTTGGGGATGCGCCACGGATGTGAAGTTCTGTCTGATGTTATAGCCACTGCACCATGATCTGAATGGTTCGTTGGCGAACTGTTTTCCGTTGTCGCTCACAATAGTGTGGGGGAGTCCGAATCGACAAACAATGTTCTTCCACACAAAGTTCGTTATCCTTCGCCCGGTTATCGTAGCTAGTGGTATAGCTTCCACCCACTTTGTGAAATAGTCTACGGCCACAACTAGAAACCGCTGTCTCCCGATCGCCGGCGGAAAAGGACCGACGATGTCAATACCCCATACGGCAAACGGCCATGGTGAATGTATGCTAGTCATCTTTTGCCCTGGTAACCTCGGTACAATGGCATGAATCTGGCATTGGTGGCACTTCTGGACTAGCTCGTCTGCGTCGTCTTTCATTCTTGGCCAATAATATACTGCTCTGGTTGCGCGTAGAGCTAGTGTGCGCGATCCTTGATGTGCACCACATGACCCTTCGTGAAGTTCTTTCAACACTTGCACGCCTTGCGTTTTATTTACACATCTCTGCCACGGTTCAAGAAAACCCTGTCTGTAAAGGATTCCATCTTTGACTGCAAAACCCAATGCCTTTTTCGCCAATGCACTTGCCTCTTTGTCATCCGCAGGTCTGACACCATGCATTATGAACCTTTTCAGCGGCGTCATCCAACATTCCGTGCCTTCTGCTATTAGACTGATCCTCGGACAGTCCGTGGATCTGACTGCAAGCGTTTCCACCAAAACGGTTTTGGTGAGATGTCCGCTGGCTGATGATGCCAGCTTGCTCAAAGCGTCTGCTCGTGTGTTCTCTGATCTTGGGACCCGAGTAATATCGAATTCCTCAAACCCGATAGCCAAACTCTTGACCTTTTCCAGGTACTTCTGCATGGTTGGTTCCCTCGCGGCATAGGACCCGTTGAATTGATTTGCGACTAGGGCCGAATCCCCGTACGCGTCCACCTTGATGGCGCCAAGCCTCTTTGCGATTTCCATTCCAGAAATAAGAGCCTCATATTCGGCCTCATTGTTGGTCGCTGGAAAGTCGAATCGAAGAGCATATGTTGTCTCTACTCCTCCCGGGTCTGTGATGATCAGTCCGGCTCCTGCGCCTTCCACTCCAGAGGCTCCATCGACGTGCAATTTCCACCAGTCAGTTCTATGTTCATGACTTACTCGTTTCTTTCTGACAGTTACCTCTTCGACAGCCTCTTCGACTGTCGGGACACCTGAATCTTCAGGCATCTCTGCTAGGAAATCCGCCATGACCTGACCCTTGATCGCCTTTCTAGGTGAGAATTCAATGGAATGTTCGCTGAGCTCCACAGCCCATTTGGCCATACGGCCGGATGCACCAGGCTTGGTTAGGATCGTTTTCAGAGGCTCGTTCGTCAATACCACAACCGGATGGGACTGGAAATAAGTTCGCAGTCTCCGAGCTGCATGAACCAATGCTAGCACCAATTTCTCTTGCGCTGAGTATCTGGTTTCTGCTCCTTGAAGAGTGCGGCTAATGTAGTAGACCGGCTTCTGTACCCTAGATACTTCCCTGATTAGCGCCCCGCTGACGGCTTCGATGCCTGCTGATATGTATAGATATAGAGTCTCTCCGAAAGTCGGGGGCGATAGGGCCGGCAGTTCATGAAGGTGTTCTTTCAGTTCAGCGAACGCCCGTTCTTCCGGATCTCCCCATTGCACTATCCCTCCTTTTTCCACGTTTCCTTTTAAAACTCGCAGAAACGGTAGCGTTCTCTCCGCCGCCTTAGATAGGAAACGGTTCATTGCAGCCATCCGACCGTTAAGGCATTGGATCTCCTTGACAGTCTTGGGTGCGCACATGTCAATGATCGCCTGTATCTTTTTCGGGTTCGCTCTCAAGCCTTCTTTTGATACCATATGCCCAAGGAATTTTCCTTCTCCTACTCCGAATTGGCACTTCTTTGGATTTAACTTTAAGCCTGTTCGTTCTAGCTTTTTTAAGGTCTCTTCCACATCATTGATCAGATCCGGGAACTGGTGGCTTTTGATCACCATATCATCCACGTATATCTCGAGGTTTCTTCCCAACTGGTCTTCGAAGATCTTGTCAACAATCCGTTGGTAAGTGGCCCCTGCATTCTTCAGTCCAAATGGCATCATTCTGTACCCGAATGCCCCCTTCTCTGTTATGAATGCCGTCTTTTCTGCGTCGGATTCCAGCATTGGTATCTGGTGATATCCTTTGTATGCGTCCAGGAAGCATTTGATGGGGTATGCCACCAACGAGTCCACCTTCTGGTCGATCAAGGGGGACGGGTAGCAGTCTTTTGGGCATGATTTGTTTAACACGGCATAATCAATACACATCCTCCAGCTGCCATCCGCTTTCTTTACGAGTACTGGGTTGCTGAGCCACGTCGGATATGGCACATCAATTAGGACTCCAGCATTCAACAAATCGGTGACCTCTTGGTTAATCGCAGAATTGCGCCCCGGACATTGCGGCCTTCTACGCTGTAGAACTGGCTTGTGATCCGGGTTCACCTTTAATGCATGATAGCCTATCGTGGGAGATACACCAGTCATGTCACTTGGTTTCCAGGCAAACGCCGATTCATGCTTGGACAGTACGGCCAACAACTCTTGTTGGACTGATGCGGGGAGTGTCTTGCCAATCTGAACTACCGCCTCATGAGCGCAGTCGAGCTTCATTTCAACCACTTCTCCAGACAATTCCGTAGGCCTGGATTCCCCTGCCATTATCGTCATTAACACTTCTCGCCTGGTGTGTGTCCCCACCATAGGACTGTCCCCGTTTACCTCTCTTTTTCTTTTGCTGAGCGCTATCCGGTGACATTCTCTGGCCTTCTGTTGATCTCCCCTCATGGTAGCCACACCGTACTTGGTTGGGAATTTTAGTAGCAAATGCAAAGTTGATACTATTCCTTTCAATAGCGCCAAAGCTGGTCGTCCTATGATGAGGTTATAGGGGCTGTTAGCCTTAACAACTACGAATTCAAGTTCGATTATTTTTCGCGTCGGATGTTCCCCGAACACTACTGGTAACGTGACGGTCCCTTCTGGCCATATGGTTCTGTCCGCGAAATCTACAAGAGGAGTGTCGGTTGGTCGCAACTTGGCCTTCATTGTCTCATCCATTTTCTCAAAACAGTGCCAGTACATGATCTCCGCCGAGCTGCCGCCGTCAACATATGCCCGGTGAATGAGCTTGTCAATCACCTGGACAGTAATGACAACTGCGTCACCCCCGGCTGATCTGCACGGGATAGGGTCGTTGGAGTCGAAAACAATTGATTCTTCCGGACCAAGACGTCTGTCCGCCGGAGTGTCCTCTGGTATACGCCTGCATCGCTCCTTTCGTTGAGACTCTGTCTTGCCCCCCGCACTGCCACCAATAATTGCGAATATATTGGTGGTGGTGGTGTTGACTCCCAACGGTTCTGGGGACAAATCTTCATCTTCATGCTTTCGCTTGACACCCTTAGAGTGCTCTCCAACTAACGCAACTTCCTTGCCTTTGTCGCCGTTACCAGGACGGTCCTGGTATCGAGGATTGAATCCTCCGGACTGTCTGGTTGAACCTTCAGACTTCTTCGCATACTCCGCATCATTATGGGACCGCGCCACTTTCGCGAAGTGTGATAGCTGACCAGTCTTGATACAATTCTCAATGGCCTGTTTCAAATGTTTGCACTCATTTGTGTCATGACCGTGGTCATTATGGTAGTCGCAGAACAGCTTCGGGTTCCGGCTACTTCCAGAAGTCTTCATCTTATGTGCCGGATCAAGGATATTTTTATGTGCTACTAACGCGAATATCTCTTTCGGAGTTTTATTCAGCGGAGTGAATGCCTTCATCTGCGAAGCCGGGCCTGTGTTAGCTGGTGGGTAGTCTCTCCTACCCAGCCTTTCCTTCACCGGTCTGCGCCCGCCTCTGTTCGTCCCAGTAACCTTCTTTCCACTCGCCAAGACTGTCTTGTCCTCCGCGCGGTTCCTGTAATACGTCTTCTCATCGATGCGTACTTCTATGATGTCTGCCTTGTCAAAAAACTCGACTCTGATCATTAACGCGTGCACAGAGTACACTGGGTTTAAGACCAAGTCCCGACTGAGGGCTTTGTGGCATAGCCCTCGGATGAAAGCATCAATGACAAACCGGGCACCTCCACGATGATCAACCGCATTAACCAGCTCGTTAAATCGTTCCCAGTATTCCGATAGCGATTCTCCAATATGCTGCATGATTGTCAGTAAGTCGTTTCTTGTCTTCGTGAATTTCTTTTTTTGGATGAACCTGCTTAGAAATTCCTCTTCCAGCTCTGCGAACTGGGAGATGGTGTCGTTTGGCAGATTTGTAAACCATAACCTGGCTGCTTTGGTCAACGTGGTAGCGAAAACCTTGCACCAGATAGGCTCTGGGATACCGAAAGTCGACATGTTGGAGGTGAAAGTGTGGAGATGGTCCGACGGATCCGATGTTCCATCGTATACTCCCAAGTTCGGTGGTATCTTAAGTTTGTGGGATGCCGAAAAACTCATCACTTCAGCCTTGAACGGACACCCTCTCGTGTCCAGTTCCGGATCCTCCTCAAAGTCAACAGAAAGTCGCTGTCTAACCGGAACCCTCGGCTTGACCGTTGGTGTATGCACGTAGACTGCCGGCCATTTTTTCATCTGGTCGTCGCTGTGTCCCGACTCTTCCCTGGTTGAATACCTTGGGGAGGAATGAGCCTCATCTCCCCTACGAGAAGGTATCACCCCGTGTCCTGTTCTGTTACCTCCGACCGTGTCTTCTCCGTCATCGAATAACCTGACTGGTCGCACCCGTGGCGTCAGTGTCTGGCCGTTCGACCTTGCCGGAGTACCGTCCTTCAACTCCCGGAGCTGTCGCATCATCTCGGCTTGAGTGGCCAAAACCTGTTTAAGGATCTCAGCCGTATCTGTCACCTCAGATATGCGTCGGATTCGATGAACGGGGTTGCTGGGAGTTTGTTCCGTCGTCACGACCGGCCTGCTAGTGGATGCGATCGGTCTGCTCGTTGCAACGACCGGTCTGTCAGCAGAGTCCAGGATTGGACCATCACTGTTGGCCTCCAATAAGGCTCGACCTCCTCCAAGCGGGAGCCTTGGTAGCTCCGGAAAGGGATCCGGATCTGCTCTTCCTTCTGCCATGATATCTATGCTGCGTGGGCTGTGAAGATAACTTGCTCCCCACAGACGGCGCCAATGTTAAAGTTCTAAATGGGATTTTACTGTGGTGTTCCTGCTGTTCAGCCCTGTAAACCTGCGTGGACAGAACAAAGGTCAGACAGGCCGGCTGATGCCTGCGCCTGCTCCGACGATCAAATCAGAGGTGAAAACCATAGATCTGATTGGGATATTTTCGTAGGGATCTACAGTGAACTTAACTGTTCTGGTCGTTGGTATGGCTCTATTTATAGCCATTTGAGCTACCGACATCGAACAGTGTAATCCGCTACAGTTGATGGAGTCGTCCGTGGGCTGAATCCGGGTCCGGTCCAGCTTGGTCCTTCTACTTGGGCCTTTGACTAGTCCAGGGAATAGTGTCATATTTATCACTCACAAGCAATGAACAAGGCTAGGATTAATAATCCAGAAATCCTTAACTGCTGAAGCATTCATGAATCGACTTGTACTGGCCCAGGCCTGCACAGTCTGTCCATCAGTCCAAGGACTAGATGGAAAACTTCCCAAGGGAAGATCACAGACCAATGTCTGGACAGTCTGTCTATCAGTCCAAGGACTAGATGAAAAACTTCCCAAGGGAAGATTACAGACCAATGTCTTGACAGTCTGTCCATCAGTCCAAATACTAGATGGAAAACTTCCCAAGGGAAGATTACAGACCAATGTCTGGACAGTCTGTCCATCAGTCCAAGGACTAGATGGAAAACTTCCCAAGGGAAGATTACAGACCAATGTCTGGGCAGTCTGTCCATCAGTCCAAGGACCAGATGGAAAACTTCCCAAGGGAAGATTACAGACCAATGTCTGGGCAGTCTGTCCATCAGTCCAAGGACTAGATGGAAAACTTCCCAAGGGAAGATTACAGACCAATGTCTGGACAGTCTGTCCGTCAGTCCAAAGACTAGATGGAAAACTTCCCAAGGGAAGATTACAGACCAATGTCTGGACAGTCTGTCCGTCAGTCCAAGGACTAGATGGAAAACTTCCCAAGGGAAGATTACAGACCAATGTCCGGGACAGTCTGTCCATCAGAAACTTCCCAAGGGAAGATTACAGACCAATGTCCGGGACAGTCTGTCCATCAGTCCAAAGACTAGATGGAAAACTTCCCAATTGAAGATTACAGACCAATGTCTGGACAGTCTGTCCGTCTGTCCAAGGACTAGACGGAAAACTTCCCAAGGGAAGATTACAGACCAATGTCTGGACAGTTTGTCCATCAGTCCAAGGACTAGATGGAAAACTTCCCAAGGGAAGGTTACAGACCAATTTCTGGACAGTCTGTTCATCAGCAGCCCAAGGACTAGATGGAAAACTTCCCAAGGGAAGATTACAGACCAATGTCCGGGACAGTCTGTCCATCAGAAACTTCCCAAGGGAAGATTACAGACCAATGTCCGGGACAGTCTGTCCATCAGTCCAAAGACTAGATGGAAAACTTCCCAATTGAAGATTACAGACCAATGTCTGGACAGTCTGTCCGTCTGTCCAAGGACTAGACGGAAAACTTCCCAAGGGAAGATTACAGACCAATGTCTGGACAGTTTGTCCATCAGTCCAAGGACTAGATGGAAAACTTCCCAAGGGAAGGTTACAGACCAATGTCTGGACAGTCTGTTCATCAGCCCAAGGACTAGATGGAAAACTTCCCAAGGGAAGGTGACCGACCAATGTCTGGAAAGTCTGTCCATCAGTCCAAGGACTAGATGGAAAATTTCCCAATGGAAGATCACAGACCAATGTCCGGACAGTCGGTTCATCAGCCCAAGGACTAGATGGAGAACTTCCCAAGGGAAGGTTACAGACCAATGACTGGACAGACCAAAAGAAGTGTACTCATCTTACGAACAGTTCAGTCATCAGTCCAAGGACATGAGACTGCCTTTTCCGAAGGGAAGGAGCAACCCTCAGGTTACTAACCCAGGTTACTAACCCTCAAAAATTCATAAAGGAAAAATGCACGAATATGAATGAAATACGATGCATGGAAAATAAAGAAAAATCCACAGCTAAACAGCTGAAATCATTCAGAGAAATGAAAGCGCATACACGCGCACAAAACAGCGCACACAGGCGCAATAGTAAAAGCTGGCAGAGTGATCCCTAAGCATTGGTCTGATCCTGAGCCTGAGTCGCCGCCTGGTCCTCGGTCTGAGCCACTGACTGACCCTCGGGCTGATCCATCGGCAGTGCAGGGGCTTCCCACGCCTCCATCTCCTCCGCAGTTTTCATCTCAGCTAGGGCGTTGAAGTACCTAGAATACTGATGTCCAGTGAAGGCTTGGAACAGACCGTCCAGAACGGCAAAGTGCTTCTCAGGATCCTCGTAAACCTCGTCCAGGAAGGTCGCTGAATCTCGAAGAGCAGTGGTGAACGCTTCTGCGGACTCATCAGATTGGATGATCTTGGAAAACACCCGGGGGAGTTAGTACTGATTAGGCGCGCACGCTGAGCCTTAGAGAAGGACAGATGAGCCTCCAACTCCGCGACCCTACACCTCAGAGCAGAAGCAGCATCACGCTCAACGGACAAAGAACCCTCGAGGTCAGCCTTTGCACGGAGCAGTCCCTGTTCTGCCTCGCGGAGACGCGCACACTCAGCCTCAGCACCCTTCAGTTTGGCCAGCTCAGCATCTTGCTTTTCGAGCTCAAAGCCTAGATCAGCACTTTTCGACTTCAGCCGGGACATCTCCCCTCTCAGCACCTGGGACATGCGCAAATGCTGCGACCAGAAAAGAGAAAAGTCAGCTATCACAACCAAGCAAGTTCAACATTGAGAGATCTTAATAAAGAATCGACAGAGTCAACCGCATACCTCGATAGCAATGAAGGCTTGTCGGTCGGCCATGTCGGAGGTTTCCGGATAGCTCCTAGGGCCACGAGCCACCCAGTCCTCCAAGTAGGCCGCAGAAAAGACTTGATCCATGAAAGCATGACGCCCACTGGGAGTGTCCAGGACTCGTTCCTGCAAGGTCTCGATGATCCGCTTGTCTGTCGCGGAGGGTTTAGGATCTGGACATCGTCGTCATCCCCAGACTTAACAGGCGACTGATTGGCTGGATTGGAGGAATGAAACTGAGCGTCAGAGCGGAACTGCAACATTTCCTCCTCGTCTTGCTCCACAGTTCTTTGACGTTTCCTAGTCGCCCTTGTTTTCTCAACTTCCAGCGCGATCCGGACTCCTTCCCCCAGGCTATTTCCCAATCTGCTTGTCATCAGCGTCCTCCAACTGCTTGCCAGACCCAGTCGCAGTCATGGACTGCGAGTCCCCAGTGTCAGCCCTAGAGCCAGTTCCCGCATCAGCCTCCTCTTTTATCTGTCGCAGTCCTGTTCTGTTGCATGGTCTCGGCATGGCGCCTAGCTTGTTGATAATGGATTGCAAGGATTTCCCCATAGCGTCAGCACCTGCAAAGATGAAATGAGAACAGTCAGAATCAAGAGCGGCCAGTGGGCCGGACCGTTATCGAAGAAAACAAAGGAGCAGAAACAGATAAATACCCAAATCATCATCCGGGATCTGATCTATATAGTAGGGCATATTAACAGCCCGGAGGACTCGGTCGTCGGTCAAGATCGAATAGCTATAGCTTTGAAGTCCCATTTTCGCTATCTGAGGGGACATACGAGATGCCTCATCAGGAAGGGGAGCCTTACCCCGGATCACCTGAGAGAGGACCGGGACAGTCGTGTCCTCTGGATTCTCTCCAAAGACCAGAGTTTTCTCCACGAAAACCCAACAGTCATGCCGCTTCGGGCGCTCATCGACCAGTTTCAGCATCTTCTCGCGACACTTCAGTTGGAGCCAACCCCCTCCGCCGCTCATATTGGCCGGATAAAGGAAGGCCCTGAACAGCTGGGGACTGGCCTGAACCTTGCACAAGGTGCACAGGACCTCGAACCCGATCAAGACCCGAACGAAGTTCGGCGAAAGGACGTGCAGAGGAGTATCAAAACAACGCAAGACTGAACGAAAAAAAAGATGACACTGGAAAGCGAAGACCGCATGCAAATAGATACTCGCATATACCGGGATAAAATCGGCGGAGGCAGAGTTTACGATATCTTTGCCGGACTGAGGCATCAAGACTTTTGACTCAGCCTCTTCGACGGTGAGTCCGCCGACTGAATGGCAGAGCTCACGCGCGATGACAACGTCCTCGTCAGCGGTAGCAGACCGGATGGTATTCATGGTGCCCATGCTATTCTATCAAAAATAATACAGCGCAAAATAAATCTGAGTTTTTCGAAGGAGATAAGGGGAAGTTTTACCTGAGAGAGGAAGAAGATGAATCGGGATAGAAGCAAAGGCCCTCCTCGAGCTTATCTGATCTTAAATGAGAAGCGTATCGGGAAAGGAAGCCAAGCGGAATTCCCAAAAAAACAATAAGCGCTCGTGGGTCCCTCTGCAACGCAGAGAACGAGGCAGTGGAGCTCGTGGGCTGGACGATGGATCTGAACCATCCGCGCCATCTTGAACTGCAACGCCGACTGTTCGGGTGGTTTTGAAAATTTAAAATCACACATGCGTTTGTCAGACCAACAGTCCAATGAGTATAATATTTTGACTATACACATAGACTGGGGGACTTGATAAATATGGCACTATTCCCTGGAATAGTCAAAGGCCCCAAGCAGAAGGCCCAAGCTGGACCGAACCAGGATCCGGCCCACGGACGACTCCGAGCACTGTAGCGGATTACACTGTTCGATGTCGGCAGCTCAAATGGCTATAAATAGAGCCAGATCAACGACCAGAACAGTTAAGTTCACTGCTCATCCCTACCAAAATATCACAATCAGAACTATGGTTTTCACCTCTGATTTGATCGTCGGAGCAGGCGCAGGCATCAGCCGGCCTGTCTGACCTCTGTTCTGTCCACGCAGGTTCACAGGGCTGAGCAACAAGAACGCTACAGGGAAATCCCATTTAGAACTTTAACAAAACCCTTTCCAAAATAATAACCAAGTTTACAAGAGATTAAAGTACATCAGAGTTACATATCATTTGGGAGCTTGGAACCTCCTTTATTAGACATGAAAAAAATGATTAGAGAAGATCTTTTGGTTGCCTCATTCACCCTGATACACCTCCATCCTTAGTGTATCTTCAACCCCAAATGAGACAAACCAAGAGCCAGTTATCATCAGCTAAGAGTCAAAGGAAGTATTGAAAACTAAGTAAAAAGCACCAAGATATATGGTGTAGAGCCCTGGACTCAAGCCATAAGAGAGTGGGTGCTGCTCTGAAAAATAAAACAAGATCTTCAAAAATAAGAAGAGATACTGGGATAACCTAGCACCTCAGCCAAGAAAGAAGCTCTTGAAAGGACGATCAGAAAATCTCCTCGGACCACAAGATTTCTGGTGAATAGGCTTTTAACATCTCCACCAGCATCGCCACCAGGTGTACCTGTAAATAGAAACATGGAAACCATTAGCATGTTCTATAGAAATCTAAAAGCATGGATATATTTCTTATCCATGAGAATAATCCCTTTTCATTTTTGTGGCCGATCAGACCAAAGAAGTTCTTTAGATTCATTTAGATTGATAGCCATTCTTGCAATTGCATCTGCAGTTGAATTATTCTGTCTACATGTCCAATAAATGCTACTCCCTACAGAGAAATCCTTTAATTTGGAAGCAAGAGAAAAACAGTGCCATGCTATTTTATTGGGTTCAGAGATACCCAAAACAGCAAGTTGACAGTCAGTTTCAAAACAAACATTTGTTGAGAATCTCTGAGCAAGATTAAACCCAAATTCAAGATCTTGAAGTTCAGCCATAAGAGGTGATTCAGCAGTAGATATTTTACAGTGTGCCTCAATAAAATCACCACAAGAATCTCTTATAATAGCTCCTAGACCAACTGAGTCTGGACTCCTAAATGCAGCATCAATATTAATTTTAATCCCAGAAAGTGGTCTTTCCCAATGTACTAAAGTAATGATTTTCCTTTTAACTGGTTTAAAGAATGGAGCAAGGTTATTTTCTAACCAATGTCTACCCTCTATACCCTCTGAAGTTAAAGGATTAGCTGAAAAATTTTGGGAAACCATTTCTTTAATCTGGTGGATGAGATGCTCTTCGCTAATTAGTATATTTTCATACACTAATTTGTTTTTCCTTTTCCACAAGAACCAGAGAGTGCAGATAGCAATAGTTCTAACCATATTATCTTGAACCTTTGATTTCTCCTTAAAATTGAGATAGAAAGAAATTCTATCCCAAATATGAGAAAAACTTATATTGCTAATCAACATCAGTCTATGCATCTCCAACCATATGCTCAGACTAAAAGGACAATAACTAAAATAGTGCTCCAGAGAATCAGAGTTCATGCAATTAAAACATTTGGAGACTATTTGAAAGCCAAAAGATTGCAGTTTATCATCAAAGGGCATCAAAGCATTCATAAGTTTCCACATAAACACAGATAGCTTAAGAGGGATGTGAGGTTTCCATACCTTTTTGAAAGCATAAACTGTTGGTTTTTTGGACCTTACAATCTGATGTGCAGATTTGAGGGAGAAATTCCCATTTACTGATGGAGTCCATATCAACCTGTCAGGGTGATTAAATTGCATCTCCACATCCTGTAAAAATAAAAAGATGTTGGTAGCCAGATGTGGCTCCAAGAGGGGTAAGATGATAGATTTATGATTTAAGAAAAAAACCACTATCATGTCAGAGAAGGGGATATCAACATTGTCAGGCCATAGGTAAAAGAGGGCTCCATTCCCAGTCCAATTACCATCCCAAAAACTACATTTCCCATCACCTAAAATGATTCTGGAATTAGCATTAGCCATCTCTGTCACCTCACATATTCTCCTCCAAGTGGAAGAAGTTTTGTGAGATTGAGGAAGAGTCTACAACATCTTTGTCCAACCTGTCTGATTAAGTTGGAGCTTCCACCACAGCTTGAGGGAGAAAGCTAAATTGAGAGCCCTAAAATTTCTAACACCAAACCCATTCTCCTCATATGGGTATGCTAATTTCTTCTAGGCTCTCCATCTTTTCTTTTTGGTACCATCTTTATTTTTACCCCAAATGAAGGATGCCACTGCCATTTCCAGTTTCTTGGTCACTGCTACTGGAAGTTTATACACTAACAAAATGTGTATTGGGATTGAAAATATGCAGTATCTGATTAAAACAAGCTTTCCAGCTGCTGACAACCAGTCATTTTTCCAATTGCTCAGAGTATGATGAACTCTTTCCACAAGTGGCTGAAAATGTGACACTTTAGCTCTGCCCTTAAACATGGGAACACCTAAATAAGTAAAAGGCAAAGAATCTTTTTTCATATTCAGAATGTTCCTGATTCTACTATGAATAGTTGGTGAAGCTTTGGATCCTACAAAATAATCACTTTTTGTGTAGTTGATCTTCTGCCCAATGGTTTGCTCAAATGCTTGGAAATAAGACTTGAGTCTAAGTAAGTTTTGCTTCTTGGCAGTTAAGAACACTACCGTGTCATCTGCATACATAATATGAGATGTTTGTTCACAAGTGGATGGCAGTTGGAAGCTTTCTATGTAACCAGTACAAATCATTTTCTTATATGTTCCGGTGAAAGCTTCTGACATGAGATTGTATAAAAAAAAGGGGATAGAGGATCCCCTTGTTTTATACCTCTACTTGACTTGGAAAAACCCACTGGAGCTCCATTCATAAGTATAGAGAACCAGGCAGAGGATATGTTATTCAGAATTGCCTTTACTAGTTAACCATGGAAGCCAAACTTAAGCAGTATAGAATTAAGGAAGCTCCAGGAAACCTTATCAAATGCCTTAGCCATATCCAGCTTGATTATCATGCTAGGATTTCTTGTCTGCTTGTCTAGAAACCTAATAATCTCCTTCATAGTAGAACACTATTTGAAATGTCTCTACCCGCATAAAAGCACTTTGTTCTGGTGAGATCAGTTTTGTCATCAAAGGCTTAATTCTCTCCATTAAAATCTTGGAGAAAACCTTGTTGACAAAATTTGAGAGACTAATAGGCCAGTAGTCAGAGAAGGTGATAGGGATATGTTTTTTGGGTATCAGGGCAATCCAAGTACTAGCTGGTGAGATCAGTAGACTTGGGAATTTGTTTCCCTCTCAGGAACTAATTGGTGGCTGCCAACATGTCTTCTTTAATCACATCCCAACAGTGAGTGAAAAAGAAACCATTAAAGCCATCAGAGCCTGGGGAACTATTTGGATTAAGAGCAAAGATTGCCATCTTTAGTTCTTCCATTGTCACTGGTTCAATCATTCTCATGTTCTCTTCCAATGTAATCAAATTTCAGATCTCCTGAAGGAAGTAGGGGAGAAAAGTGGCATCATGTGATCCTTCTGGCTCAGTGAGAAGATTTCTAAAAAATCTCTCACATTCCTCATTGATCAAAGTGGGATCGGACAGCCATATGCCTGATTCACTTTTGATCTTGGTGATAACTGACCTTGCCCTTCTTTCCCTAACTGAGTGGTGAAAAAACTTGGTGTTTTGGTCACCATCCTTAAGCCACTTGTTTCTAGATTTTTGCTTCCAGAACAGGTTTTCTTCAGTGAGGGTACTTATTAAAATTGCCTTGTTCCTATTAACTTCTATCAGGTCAGCTTCACAGCCTGAGTTCATGTAGTTAATCTCAGCAATTTCTAATTTTTCTTTTGCCCTCTTAACATTTTGATGAAAATCACCAAAAATGTCCCTGTTCCAAGCCCTAAGGAAAGGTTTAAGTCTCCTCAGCTTAAAACTAATGGCTTCTAGTCCTATATCCAGACATGGAAGGTTCCAATTTTGTCTTACTAAATCCAGAAATTCAGATCTATTGGTCCACATGTTCTGAAACCTAAAAGGCTTTGGGAGTGAGATCTGACTAGTCTATATAGATAAAACTAGAGGGGAATGGTCATATGTGGCCCTGTTCAACACCTGTATGGAGCTGTGAGGGTACATCTGATGCCATTCAATGTTACGAAGACCTCTATCAAGTCTTTCATATATAGGATTCTTGGTCTGACTATTGAACCATGTATATGTATTACCTACAGTTGGTAGCTCATGAAGGGCAGTAGCAGTTATACATGCATTAAATTCATTAATACTTGCCAAATTGGGAGTACCAGGACCCTTATATTCAGAAGTAGAACACATGGCATTAAAATCACCAATGAAATTCTAGGGGAAGCATGCATATTGATCATATCATGCCAGAGATCTTTTCTGAGGCATATACTTACTTTAGCATACACAAAAACAACACTCCAGTACCACCAGTTGAATTAACAGTAATATGAAGCTCCAAGCATTATGGATATTGTGTGTGAATTGTGCAAGTAATATCATGATTCCATAATAACCAAATCTTGCCATTATCAGATGTCAAAGTATGCACAAAATTTAGCTCATGTTTAAGATTATCAATCTGATCATTTGAGTGTCATGGCTCAAGTATACAAAGAAAGGATATGTTATGGATTTTAAGGAGTTTTTTAAGTCTAATCATGCTCTTGCCAGAATTAGTTCCATATCCTCTTATGTTCCAAACCAAAAAATTTGCTATAATAATGTGACCTATCATTTAAATTTCCTTGGGTTTTTGTCTGGATCTGAGTATCATGTTTAAGCCAAAAACATAAGTACTCTTGTTTCTCTTTTTCTTCTCCCTAGTAATACTAACCTGTCCTGATTGGGAGAAAAAAATGCTTACCTTGGGAGCAATTTCTGGAGTGCTTGGTTCTTTGCCTTTTTTGCTTATGGAACCTTGTGCAGGAGCATCTGTTGGAGTGGTCAAGGCTTTTGTGGATATAATGAAGACTCCTCAGAGACATCCATTTATGTCTGATTGTAAGTTGGCAGTTCTGAAATAGGCTCCTTTTCACTCATGTTGAAGACTTGTGCATGTATATGTGATGGAGTGCTCACTTTCATTGGAGATGAATTGCTTGATGAAGCCTCTTCTAGATCATCATGTACTTGTAGAACATCAAATCTATTTCTCTGTAGAATAGAGAAAATTGGTTGTATTTCTAAAGGCTTTTCATACGGAATAATAGATGTAGATAGATCAAAGGATACATCCTTGCCAATGAGATCATCTCGTGCAAAGTTACAGCTTGACTTTACTGGCATATTGTCAATCAACTCCTCCTTTTGCTTCTGAGTGGGAGGCCTAAATTTTGGCGAGCTGCTTTTATAAGAGCTGTTCTCTGAGATATTTCTTGTGCGATACCATTTCTCAGATGTGTTATCATTGATAGCATTATCATTTTGCTGAGCTGAGGAAAAAATGACCAACTGTTGGGAATCCATGAAAGTTTCCCCTTCTTCATAAATATCCTCATGTGCATCCATGAAAATTTCAGCAGCTGCTTCCTTATCCTTCTGTTCAGCAGTGAGGCCTGAGGAATTCCTAGGTTTCCAAAGCTGTTGCGGCTTATTGAGTTTGGTGGACCTTTTAGCAACTACAGGGGGCTTAAAGACCTCATTTTGCTTGTCTTTCTGCTGAGGGATTTCCTTCAATTTATCCTTGTGTATCTTGTTTAAACTGGGATGGAGTTTCCTGCAGTTTTCAGTGCTATGGCCTATCTTTGAGCACTCCTTACAATAAGGAGGAATATCATCGTATTCAACTTTCCACCATCAAGTACTTGTACCCTGACCCAGCCTAATCCTACTCTTATGTTCTTTGGTTAAATCAAGCTGGACAAAAAATCTAGCAAGAGAAGACCTAGCTAATTCTCTGGTGGCCTTATCAACCATCATTAGTGTTCCAAAATGACTGCTAATTTCTCTATAGCGTTGGGATTATAGAAGAAAGCAGGAACACCAAATGCAGAAATCCATACCGGTGCTATTGGAGGTTCTTCCTCTGGCTGAAAATCAGGAGTCCATTTGATTATACGCATATGAAAGGCTCCAAAGAAGTAGGAAGATTTCAGACAACATGCGTTATAGTCACTTTCAGCAGCAAATCTGAGCAGAACATGACGGGAATCAATCAATCCAACCTTGACATCTGCCTTGAAATCAAAATTTGGAATAGCTTTACGGATATCCGCCATGCTAGGGCGACCATAGCTGAACTTTCCGACGAGCGCTAAACGGAGCGGAGCTGCAAGAATAGCCGCTTCTTCCGGCGAGTAAATTACAGCGATTTCACCCTCGTATTCTCTGATTGGTTTGAGTGAGAAGGTATTTAGTTGGTTAGGTTGAGGTGTGGGTGTGAAGAGAGAGGCGTAGGATGGTGGCGGGCTGCCTCCAAGCGGAGGAGCCGCCATGGGTGCGATGGATTTCGGGAATACAATTACTGTGAATTAGCCGTTTACGGCGTTGAACGGATGGAATTGGTGTCAGAACGGTTATAATTTTCTTATTTTGGGGCGCGTGTGATTTACTTGAGGAGAGAGATCAGAGAAAACGAAAACTTCTGAAAATTGCAATCATATGGTGTTACCTATCGTTAGGATATATATTGCAGCATAAACCCCATAAACAACCAAAATGAGAAATTTAAATTTCATCTGCTGGTATTTTCTCATAAACACCAGTTCAGGGACTAGTATAGAAAGATGTAAAAATGCACGCGGCAAGATTGGGACTAACCTCCTTTATTATCTCTAACCAAAACATACTAATCAAAGCTTCCTATACCGAAACTCAAACACGCTTGTACAACCTATCAATAGGAAAACTCCATCCCTATGACGATAGAAATTGTTTTCAGGTGTAAATGCTTTGACTTCAAATTTTGTTTGATACTCCCTCTGTCCCAGACTAAACTGCACACTTTACAATTTGACATTATTTAGTTTTAAACTTTGAGGGGTGCTTGATTGAGGGGTATGGAGGTGAGTAATGAGTTTGATTATAGAGTAGAAGTGTTTGGTTGAGTATTATGATTATATGGGGGTCCACCTTCATTACCCAAAACTGGCCAATCACCCAAACCCCCCAAAATTGACAACTATGAGTTTCATTACCTATTTGTTTACTATATTTAGCTACTCCGACATTATAGTTTACTATTTGTATCAATTCCCTTGTGCAAACCAAACAACAACATTATAATCATTACCCCTATAATCATTATTCCCTATTGTCATTCTCATTCTGATTCTCATTCCTCTATTTCAACCAAACACCCCCTGACCTTATATTCAAACAGATATATTAGTATCATTATTATCAAATGTGATATCACTATATTCATTGTAACATGTAGTTTCAAATATCAAATTTGTATGCACCGCTAATAAATGTGATTAAATATATTATAGGTCAAACGTCTACGATGACATGTGTGAAAATAATTCTTTGCAATTTAGTCTGGAACGGAGGGAGTAGCAAAATTAGTATGTGTAAGTGGGGGAGAAATCAAATTATAACACGTGTCTAATAAACTACCCACTATTCCACTTTTATTGATTTATATTTTAAAATAAATAAATAACTAACCTATTGAATATATGACACATGTAGAGCTGTCAAGCCCAACCCGAACCCGACACGACCGACCCAATCCGATTTGACACGTAACCCGAAAATTATTAGGTTGAACCCGACCTAACCCGACCCGACGACAACCCGACAATTAGTTTTAACCGATAAATGTTGACAGGAACCCGACATAAACCCGAACCCGACCTAACCCAAACCCGATCTAACCTGAACCTGAAGATGACCCGACCCGACCCGAACCAAACCCGACCTAACACGTAGATGAAGATTACCCAAATCCGACTTAACACGGACTTGAACATAACCTAAATTTGAAGATGAATTGAACCAAGTTTATCGTTCATAAATAGTTAATGTTTAATTTTAATTTACCCTTATTTGTTTTTTTTTTTAAGAAATTCTTTCATGGTACTGGGAAACGCCCAAAAACGATTACAATGAGTGGAATTGGCATCCAATTCGACTAGTCTATTACAAGAACAACCGAACAAAATGTCAACCAGACTTATAGTAACAAGTCTGTACTATTACAGTTTGAGAGATCCAATAAAGAGTGTAATACCGCCCTCATGGATATTATCTAATAACTGCTGAAACCACATCTGCTTGGCATAGAGGAGCGTCTCCCGCATCAATCACTTCGCCAATCAGGGATCTACTACAAACATGATCAACACCACTTGATCCAAAACATGATCAATGTTCTTCAAACTGCAAGCACCTTGAAACCCAGAAATCATGACCGGAAACATGATCTGTATAATCAGATCAGAACAATAGACATAAATCATAAAACACGATCCTTATAATTGGATCGAGAACAAACTTCGACATAAGTCAAGATCTACCCTTATTTGTTTTTAATTGTTATCAAACCAATCTATCTAATTTACTAATAAATAATAATGTTCAATTTATTGTTTTTATGGACTGTTTACTTTAAAATTTTATTCCATGAGCGATATATATTGTGTCTTTTTACAAAAATAAAAAGAAAAAAAATCTTCGAACTATGCCTAGCATTGGAATGTAACCGGGTTCTTTGGCCACTTTGAAAAATTTTAACCACCACTTTGAAAATGTTGTACAAAAATATTCACAAAGCAGTTTTGAACTCAAGACCATTACTCATTTGATTCACACCTACTAACGGTGCGAAATTTTACTATTCAATTTTCCAGTCATCGTGTCCTCACGCGCCCCTCTTTTATCACACAAATCAGACCGTTCTGATAATAACGGTCTGATAATGGTCTCAAAACAACTGTGGCCATGGCGGCTCCTCCGCTGCAACGCGGTGGCCTGGGCCTAAACAAGACTTTTCTTCAAGCCCTCGACAACCGCCCCCCTCCGCTACAACCTCACCTCCCATCCAACCCTGAAATCATACCAAAAACTTTATACAAAGGTGAGATCTCATGTCTGGTTACGCGCAATGAAGCAGAGAAGTTGGCTTCACATTACAACAACGCCTTGGTTGGGAAATTTGCTAGAGGCAAACCCCCTATGGATACACTCCAAGCTGCTTTCAAATCTGTTGACTTCAAGGGCAAATATCAGCTAGGTTCTATTGATTACAGGCATGTGCTGATCAGATTTCAAGATAAGGAGGATTATCAAAGATTGTGGCTCAAAGGCAACTGGATTTTTGGTGGTGTTGCCATGAAGATGCTAAAGTGGACAATTGACTTCACTCCAGAGGCCGAATCATCTATTGTGCCTGTTTGGATTAATATCCCCAAGGTACCTGTGTTCTTTTACAATATTCCAATGATTGAAAGCATGGGGAATCAAATAGGGAAATTTATCAAGATGGATCTAGCTACTGCTACACTTTCTAGACCTTCTGTTGTTAAAATCTGTGTGGAAGTGGATGTTAGACAAAAATTGCCCAACTTTATCAGAGTAGGGATAGAAGAAGATGGAATTGAATATGGAGTGTTTAAGCTGCCAATAGAATTTGAAAATCTTCCCCACTACTGCTATCACTGCAAGTGTACTGGTCATTTTGAGGAGCATTGCTTTGTTCTTCACCCTGAGCTTAGGAGGCCTAGAATCTATATGTCTCATAATGCTGGTAATGAGCCTATTCAGACTGGTCCTACACATGCTGCCCCTGGTGATACTATCACTCCTAATGCCATGCCTGCTGCTGGTCCCTCAGGGGTTTCTAAAGCTGATAAGGCCAAGACCATCCAAGCTCAGAAACTTCAAAAACCTCAGTGGAAACAAAAAACAAATGTACCAAAGAATCATCAGCAGGATCTTACCATAGATAATGCTCAAAAGGATCAGACACCAGATGTTATACCTCAACCCATACAACCTCCTATGTCTGCACTTTTGCCTTTCCTCTTTATCTCTAAGTCCTCTGAAGATAAAGAGAAAGATAGTATGGATATGAACAATGTGATCAAGTCTACTCAGAGGCAGCAAGAAAAATCCAATGGAGTAGGCCTTACTGTCACAAAGCCTCTTATTATCACTCAATCTATAAATGCTGAGTCTGGAAATACCTCTTCATCAGAGCACTCTATCTATGGATCTCCACAGCATATTCCAGATTCTCAACTATCTTCACCTATCAAGGAGGCAGTCCATTTTTCTACTCCAAAGTCTGATACTATCTATAAGAGAGGCAAAGGAAAAGTTAGAGATGATATTCTCTCTACAACAAAGAAGAGTAAGCCATTCTCTCCTTTTAACACTCTCTCTGCTGCTAAAAATTTCTTTGCATCTCAGCAGAAGAAATATCAGAACAGATTTCATGTATTGGCATCTGAGGATGGTCAAGATCATCAAGAAACTGAGGAGAGGTCTTCATCCAATACTCATTTTCAGGCTCTACAAAGGGAAGAGGTAAGCATTTCCCAGGTAAATCTGGATGCATCCAGCTCTATGACCTCTCAGACACAAAAGATTGCCAAAAATAAAAATAAAAAGGTCTCCACTTCTAAAAATGATTCCTATGTTACTCAGTTAAATAGGATCATGACTAGATCAAAAAGCTCTAATGAAGTTTCCTTATGAATCACACCAATAAATTTTTAGTGTGGAACATAAGAGGAATGGAAACTTCTTTAGACAGATTAAAAAATTTAACAGCTAGGCATAACTTTGATCTGGTTTGCATCATAGAACCCATGCATGATAATTCTAAATGTGATCATTACAGACAGATTTTTCATTTTGACAATTGCATGTATGGTTGCTCTGGTCAAATATGGTTGTTTTGGTCTTCCAAGGTTACTGTTTCACTGCTTCATGATCATCTGCAATTTTTACATGTTCACATCAATTGTTCTTCCCTTCATAATGACATGGATGTCTTTTTTGTTTATGGTTTAAGAACTAGAATTGGTAGGAAAGATTTATGGTCCTCTATTCTCTCTTACACTCATACTTCTTCTCTTCTTATTGGTGATTTTAATGCCACTAAGTCTATTCATGAATATAAAGGACCTTCTAATCCTAAATTAGGAAGTATTAGGGACTTTAATGATTTTATTAACTCTTTGGCATTAGAAGAAATCAATACTGTTGGCAATTTTTTTACATGGAGTAATAATAGGCTTAGAAACCCAACTAGACAAAGATTAGATAGAGGTTTATGCACTTCACAGTGGTCCTCTAAATTCCCATCATCCTCTATCCAAATCTTGAATAGGAACACCTCTGATCATAATCCCTTGTTGCTTACCATAGGTAGTTCTATATCTTCTTCTCCCAGACCTTTCCGGTTCTTGAACACTTGGTACAAGAGACCTGAATTTTGCTCTGTGATCAATGTTAACTGGAATCTACCTATAAATGAGACAGGTTTGCTTGGTTTCTTCCTTAAAATGATAAGGTTGAAGAAAGTTCTTAAAATCTGGAATAGGGACCATTTTGGTAATGTTCATGAGAATGTAGAAAAGGCAGAAAAAGAGTTAGAGTATCAGGAAATTAATTTTGATCTCAATAACTCTCAGACTGAACTGTTAAAGCTCAAACATGCCAAAGCTAGTCTAGTTAGAGCTATTTCTGAACAAAAACATTTCTGGAAACAGAAATCTAGGCTGAAATGGATTAAAGATGGTGATAACAACACTAAATTTTTTCACAATTCTGTTAAAGAAAGAAGGAATAAGCTTTGTATCACCAAAATTAAGAATTCAGATGGCATATGGCTTGATAATAATTCAGAAATTGAAACTGAAGCCATTCAATATTATCACAGCCTCCTGACTGATGATAGTAGTCCTGATAGTGATGAATTTCAATCTCATTTCCTTAGTAAGATCCCTAAATTGATCACTGCTGAGGAAAATCAAGAATTGCTCAGACCAGTCACACTTCCTGAGCTCAGGGAGATTGTTTTTTCACTAAATAAAAACAGTAGCCCTGGGCCAGATGGTTTCACTGCCAAGTTTTTTATAAAGTCTTGGGACACTATAGCTTCTGATTTACTTGATGCTGTAACTGAGTTCCAACAAGGGAAAGACATTCCTAAAGGAATTGCTAGTACTTGGATCACTATCATCCCCAAAAAAGAAACTCCAGTGTCTTTTGATGACTATAGGCCTATTAGCCTTTCTAATGTTTTGAACAAAATTTGTTCAAAACTTTTAATGGAAATATTAAAGCCTTTAATGTCGAAAATTATTTCACCTCACCAATCTGCATTTATGAAAGGAAGAGACATTTCTGATAATGTCATCTTCCTACAGGAAATGGTTAGATTTCTTAATAGGAAAAATAGAAATCCTAACTGCATCATTAAATTGGACCTTCAGAAGGCATTTGATAGAGTTAAATGGAAGTTCCTACAAGCTGTGCTTATGAAATTTGGATTCCATGGACAGTTCATTTATTCTATAATGCAGAATCTCTCTCAAGCTTGGTTCTCTTTACTCATTAATGGTAAGCCTGTTGGTTTCTTTCAGTCAACAAGAGGTATTAAGCAGGGTGACCCCCTTTCTCCTTTCCTCTTTAATATTTTCTCTGAGTCCTTCACCAGAAGTTTAGCATTTGGCTTTGAAAATGGTAAATTGCATTATTTTGATCTTCCTGCCAATGCCATGCATGTTTCTCATTTAAGTTATGCTGATGATACAGTAGTCTTTTTAAATGCAAACAGTTTAACTTTGACCAGATTCAAAGCTTTCCTTGCTAAATTTGAAGATGTTTCTGGTCAGAAGATAAACTATAACAAAAGTGATATCTTCATCAGTAAACATGCCTCTGCCAGTCAAATCACCTCTATTAGGAGGACATTGGAGATGAAATTAGGTAGCTTTCCCTTTAAATATCTAGGAGTCCCCATCTACAAAGGTAAAGCTCTTAACTCTCACTTCCAGCCTTTACTTGAAATCATTGATCAGAAATTATTCAACTGGAAGAACAAATGGTTATCCACTGGTGGTAAGATTACTTTGATTAATTCATGTATATATGCTCTGCCTCAACATATCTGGTCAGTTTGTATTCCACCAAAGCAAGTTATAAAAAAGATTAAAAGAAAACTTAGTATTTTCTTTTGGGGTGAAACTGACCTCAAACCTAAAAAATCTTGGAAAAAATGGGATGATCTTTGCTTCCCTATTTCCCAAAATGGTTTAGGTTTTAGATCAATTCACACAATTATACAAACATGCTCTGCTAAACTTTGGTGGAAATATCAAATGGCAGAAGCCCTGTGGACTCAATTAATGGCTTCTCTTCCTACTTCATATCAAACATCCCCCAACTGGAAAAGGATATGTAGGATTAATCCATGGGCTGAATCCAACAGTAGAGTTATAATTGGAAAGGGTGACTGTAACTTTTGGAACTCTAAGTGGTTGGACACTGGACCCCTAATTGATATATGTGATCCTTCTCTCACTGATATTTCTCTGGACAGCTCTGTTGCAACTTTCATTAATGATAGAAATCTATTTATGCAACAACTATCTTCCATTCTCCCAACTAATTTAACCTCTCTTTTACAGGTTGCACAGTTATCTTCTCACAGAGAAGATAGACTGATTTGGAAGCTTGACATTAAAGGAACCTTTTCCTTCAGATCAACTTATCTCAAGCTTAGAGAAATAAGGGGTAATATTGCATCTATTCATCATCTCTGGAACTCCAGAATTGAAAGGAAAGTCTCTGTGTTTATGTGGAAGATGATTAACTCTTTACTTCCATTTGATAATATCTTGAAATCCTTTCACATTGCTTTGCCATCTAAGTGCCCAATGTGCTGTAATGAGGATTCACTGGATCACTACTTTAATTCCTGTGACTTTACTCTTAAGATTTAGGAACATATTCATGTTTTCATGGGAATTACTGATAGACATTTTTCATCTATCTGGGAGAGGTTGTCTTTTTACCTTACATATTCTGGTCTGAGTGCTTTACACAATTTAATCATTAGAATTTCTCCTTCAATAACATGCTGGATACTTTGGAAAACTAGGAATAAATGGCTCTATGATAATATCTCTGCTAGGCCTTCCCTGGTATTGAAACAGATCAAAGAGCTGATATTTCTAAATTTCTGTGCCAAACCTTTCTATATATCCTCACCTTTTGACACTGAGATAGCAAATCATAGTTTTTTACCATTGATTAAAAGGTCACCCAAGCCAAGGATTTTCAAAATTGCATGGTCAAAACCTTTCTATGGTTTAAAAATCAATGTTGATGCTGCTTGGTCCAGTTCGTCTAACCATGCTGGTATTAGTCTGATTATTAGAGATAATAGAGGCTGCTTCATCTCTGCCAACAGTGCTTTTATTGATGCTGATTCTCCCTTACAGGTAGAGATGAAAGCTATACAATTTGCTTTAAACTTTTCAGCCTCCTTTATTGTTCCAACTATCAATAATCAGACTGTCTTTCTGCTATATCTTTTGTGCTCAACCCCATTACTGCTCACTGGAAATTGTTTCACTTGGCTGATTCAATCCACCAGCTTATTTACACAAGCACATTACAGCATGTTCACAGAGAAGCTAATATGCCAGCTGATGCCATAGCTAAGCTTTGTCTAGAATCTCAACATGATAGAGCTTTTACTTTTAACTCTCTCCCAGATAGGATCCAAGGAATGATAAGACTTGATCAAATGGGTACACCATCCCTGAGGATTTCAAGATTGGATGCTACTGATTGAAATGTTCTTTTTTTGCAGGTTCACCGGATGTGGCGCAAAACAGTTTATACAATCCAGTTACTGGATCATCCTTCTCCTGAATGGAACCTCTGAGCTGCACCATCATAACAATCCAGGGTGCTTCTTTCCTGCCTTCACAACTGGGAGTGCTTGTTGAGATTTGGTCTTTTCCATCGGCTGACTTGAGTCTAAGTTGCCTCGCGCTTCGGATTCTCTAACAAGCAAGTGGATTTGCAGATCACTTCTCTAAAAGCCTCTCATCTGGTAGCCTATAGTTTGTATAGAATGACCATTCTTTTTGGAAGCTTGCTCAGCTTCGTGTAGAGCTTTCTATGAACTCTACACATATGGAAATCTCTAGGATCTCCTTTTATCTGCTATCTTTTGATGCAGTTTTGTGTATTCCTTTTATTTCTTGTATCAGTCATTTCTATGGCATGAGGAAGCCTATATACATCCCTCCACCAATGGTGGTTTCTACCAAAAAAAAAAAAAAAACTCAAGACCATTCTCCTTAGAGTGCAAGTGAATTACCACTACACCATTCAGCATCTTGTTTCAAGGATGGTAACAATATTTATATGGTTACATATACAAAAATCTTAACTTTTACAAAGGGCCATAACACTATACATGGAACTATCGGGTAACACATGTAAATATTTTTTTCTACCTCTTCCGCTACATCAAAAATCCTTAAAATTATATTTTCACATTTCACATGGGTTCAATTTTATTTCGGACTACTCAATTTTATAATTCAACATTTCCCAATTTCTTGGAGGGACCTAAATGAAAAAAGTAAAAACTTTGTAGAAACGCCGAAATCGAAATTCGTTTGAAGGAATTTCTAACTAACATATTCACAATTAACATTATACTTATTACATCATTAAAAATTTTGTCTACATTGTATTGACAAGGTATCAATGTTAGTATCTTTAACCTTTGTAAACTCACTAATATAGTCTATCGATTTGTTCTACGTCTAGTGCTTACGCAACTCAAAAAAAATAAAAAATTTATATGCATTACATATGTCATATTAGGAGATAATAATGAGTTATAACACCATATGACGTCGATAACATAGCTAAATTTATTTTTAAAACACGTAAAATTCCTGGAAATTCAAAGTTACCAAATGTTTGACATTCAATTTGAGGTGTGTATTTATTAAACAAATGACATGAGATATAATGATATGTGTGAGTGTTTTCAATTAGAAATCTGTTGGTTCTATTTGAGTGAAAAATGTACGAAAAATACGTAAAGGGCCGCAACATCATATGTGGAACTTTTGGGCAACACATGTGATATTTTTTCTACCTCTTCCGCTACCTCAAAAAAACAACAAATAATAATTCCACATTCACATGACTTCAATTGGTTTCAGACCACTTAATTTTAGTAAAGTTGAATTTAGTTAGTGTTTATAACTAATCAAAAAAGGTTTGGTATTCGATTATTTAAGTTGTATGTATTTAACTTTCTTAGAGAGTTAAATAAGATTTGATATTTGATCATTTAAACAGAATATAGTTATTAATAAAATGTCAAGTAAATATTGATATTTTATTAGTTAGTATGTATAGAAATCTGAGTTGGTGTCAACTTATCATGTTCAAACTTTAGTTTTTTTTATAAAGTTAGCTTTTTAATCATTTATTATATATTTTAAACAAAAAAAAGTGATAATGACTAAAATTTTAAAATAATGTGATTCATATAAACTATATAAGACAACAATTAATCCACAAACTTGCTGAAGGTAAAAGTATCAAATGAATAGTATAAATTATTCAAGTATCAAATGTGTAGTATACTCGAACTGACCTCACTTTGATTTGAACTCACCCGACTAACAATAATGACCCAACATCAATAGTTTATTTCACCCATATATGTTTTGTGGATTATATTTTTACTTAACCGACTCAACCTGACAAATGAGTCTAACACGACACGACCCGACCCGACCTGAAAAATGGGTCTGACACGAATGTAACTCGACACGGATGTGACCCGATACGACCAGACTCGACCCGATAAAAAATTCTAACCCGACACAACCCGGACCTATCTGACCCGAACACGAAACCCGACACGCCAACCCGAATTGACAGCTCTAGATACATGCTATTGATCACTCATTTACCCATACTACTTTTGCTAACACACAAAAGTTCTTAGATGGAATATTGCCTCATGGCCATTTACATCCATTGGCCGGGAATTCAATCAAGCAACGATTAAACCATTGATCGAGCGTTCATCAAGTCAATTGTTCTTTGTTTTACACTCAAATCAAGCACAAAAGGTAGAAAATCATGGCGGAAACTTCTAAATGCAAAGGCTTGTGTGGATTAAGTGTTACTCGACACTTTGTCCATTTACAATTTAGATGTTTCAACCACGAACGATAATTCAACATTTTAGTTTTAACTATAACTAGAGCGCTAGGACCACTCGAATAATGACTGAGCATTACTTGAATTTGAAGAACGCTTGGCTTGGACAATATTTACAGAAAGTGCTAAATACAATTCTAATTTTAGTCTCTAGTTTCTCCATTCATGCTCTCTTTTCTCATTTTCTTACATTTATCTTCACATTTATCTTCTCATGCCTACAATATGCCAAAAAAACAAACATGAGAAGAACAAGTAAACGTAAAGTAAGAACGCGGGAATTTATGTGGTTCACTAGTTACAACTATGTCCACTACCAAAGGCGACATATTTCATTAATGACAAGCCAAATACAGAATTCCTATCGATGATAGGTTACAAGGAAGGACAAACCCATATATATAATATGCTAAACCCTAACCCTAACCTAGCTAAACTGGGCCAGAAACTAATTGACCAATAGAATCTCAAACAGTAGTCAGCCCATACCCGGACCCCTAAGGCCAGGGTGCACTCCACCCCTGGACTCCCCACTCGCTGACCGGATAGCAAGACCTCGTACTAGATTATTCAAAGCGCTGAATATATTTAAGAGTAATTCTCACGTGAGGCAGCCTCTGGTACACCAAGATCTTAGTCGGAGGCTAATATGGTCTTTACATGACAAGTCAAGAGTTTACCGCTGGCAGCTGGTGGCCTGATGGTGGTTAAATAGAGAATGCAGGAGATGGGACAATTATTGATGTTTTGGCTTATTGAATGTAACTGCTTCGTGCAGATCTAGTTAGATTTCCTCCCTCTTTCTCTGTATCTTCCTCCCCAAAACTCGTTTCATCCAATTCTCCACTCACACGAATTCTTCTTGTGTGAAATATTTTTTTAATACAAATATTATTAGTTTGTTCATAACAAAGAGGTATAAGAGCTGATCCTTCCTGGGTAGCGATGGCAGAAACGCGGAAGATCGATTGGGAAATGGATCAATGCATCACCAATCTCACCCGGACGCACAACTTGAGAATCGATGAGTTGAGTTCAAAGATTGGAAGTTTGGGAACGAATCTTGAAGAAAGATTCGAAGAGAAACTGGAATAACAATTTGGGAAGCAGAACAAGGAGTGGAAACATAGTTTCGATTCACTCTCTAAACATCTCTCCCAACAGATGTATGAGGGTATGAAGCTCAAGGGTACTAAGATGAATGAAGATCTGATCAGGAAGCTAGATCGTCAACACGATCGGTTCGAGCAGCAGTATATTCGAACTCAGTTGATGATCTAGAAGATGGATGAGCGATTCGATTTAGAGGATCGCGTGAACACAACGAGATCGAAGAAAAATGGCAAAGAGAAAGTCGATGTGGATGGTGTGAGTGGAAGTCGAGGGGAGGAATCACTGTTTCAGTTCGAATCTCCACCATTCCGATATGAATCACCGAAGTTTATACTGGGAAGTTCTGAAACTCATTAGGCAAGCAGAGATGTATTACAGATGTGGAGTGGGAGTACCAGATGATCCCAATCTAGATGAAAATCAGCATAGGCCAGGGGAGTTCCTCCAGGATCGGGAACGTGGAACCAGGAACGTGGTGATGCAACATCTGAATATGGAGCTAAGATTGTTTACTGGGGAATATCCTGTGGAGTGGTTGTGGGTCGCTAAGAAATTCTTAAAGTACTTCCAGGTCAAGGATAAACATAGGGTGAATGTAGTGGAACTGTACTTGAGAGGAAGAGTTAAATTATGGTTGAGAAGGGGAAAACTCACAAAGCTGAAATGGACTTGGGAATAATTCAGTGAAGCAGTGCTATACCGTTTTGCTGGATTTGCAGACAAGGATGTGATTGAAAGGTTTAACAAGCTTAGACAGAAAGGGAGTGTGAGGGACTACCAAGAACAGTTTGAAGAATTGGGCACCTTACTCGCTATTAAGTATTTGAATCCCACTGAATCATATTTGATGTCTAGTTTCCTTAGTGGATTGAGTGATGACCCAAGATATATGATTAACATGCTTGAACCTAGAACCTTGAAGAAGTTAGTTGAGATTGATGTCTTACAGGAGCAAAACTAAAAAAATGATGTCTAAAAAGAGTAAGAACTATGCTGGATATCATAACATGCATAACACTGTTAAAGTACCCCTGGCTAAAGATACTAGTTAGAAGGTTATACAGGATGTGAATTGGAATAGGGATAAGAAAACAGTGATGGAGGGTATCAAAAGGCTTACACCACAAGAGATGCAATACATAAGAGAAAATGGTTTATGATTTAAGTGTAATGAGAAATTTGGGGTGGACATGTTTGTAGATTCAGACAGGTTAATCTCACTAATGTTAAGGATTGGGATGGTGAAGAGGAGGATGTTTTTGTGATGGAGGTGGATGACAATGACAATGTATTCTCTGATGAAGTGGATTGCTTCAACTTAAATTCAGTAAGGGGTGCAAACTCTAGAAGAAACTCCATTATTGTTTATGGGTGGTTTTGTGGAAAAAGAATTAGCATCCTTCTAGACACAGGGAGTAATGGAAGCTTCATAGACCCTGATATTGTCAATGAAATCCAATTGAAGTACACTAAAACCCCTAAGCCTTTTGTAGTTTCTGTTACTGATGGTAGTTTAAGGGGTGGAAGTAACTACTGCCCCAAGGTAATGTGGAAAATTCACTCCCACAAATTCCGCATTGATTTGAGGAATTTTCCTTTGGGAGAGTTAGACATGATTTTAGGGGTAGATTGGATAAGTATGTTCAGTCCAATTTGTTTTGACTGTGATGAAAATAGAATCACTATCTGCAAACAAAGATATGGTTGGACTCTGTTTGGCTCAGATGAGAGAGTAGATCTGAAACTTCTAAAAGGGGTGGAGGCCAAACAACTATCTGAGCATAAGAAGAGAAAGATGTTTCACTTGAGTATGGAAGATGGCAGTGATTTTGATGTATTGGAGGAATACATTAGAGTGAATGAAATTATCACTGAGAATTTGGACTGTAAAAAGGTGAGGTTGACTTCAGGAGAAAAAAATGAGGAGAAGGTCATTGAGCCTGAGTCAGACACTGGCATTCAAGTGGAGGAAACCACTATGGGAGAAGTGGATGATTGTCCTGCTGAGATTTCTGACATTCTCTACAGGTATGATGATGTCTTTGTTGTTCCTAATTCTCTGTCACCTAAAAGAGAAGTTGATCATAAGATTATGTTGAAAGCAGGTGCACAGTCCTTTCAGATAAGACCCTACAGGCATCCACATGCTTACAAGGAAGAGATAGAAAGAGAAGTGGAGGTCATGATGCAGGACAGAGTCATACAAGTCCATATTCATCTCCAATCATCTTAGTGAAGAAGAAGGACAATTCATGGAGAATGTGCATAGACTATAGGAAACTCATTGAACTTACTGTTAAGGACAAGTTTCCTATACCTATCATACATCAATTATTTGGTTCTATGTATTTTTCAAAACTGGATCTTAGAGCAGGCAATCATCAGATTATAATGAGAAATGAGGATTTAGAGAAAACAAATTTTCAGACTCACAGTGGTCATTTTGAATTCTCACTTATGCCTTTTGGCCTTACAAATGCTCCAACAACTTTTCAACTCTAATGAACAAGGGGTTTAAAGATTATTTCAGGAAGTGTGTTCTAGTATTCTTTGATGATATACTAATCTACAATAGAACTCTAAAGGAGCACGTTGAATATTTAGAGATTGTTTTGAAGGTAATGAGACAACATCAGTTATTTGTAGGCCTGGCAAAATGGACCCGTTACCCACCGGTCAAATGGGTAATTTTTATAAATACCCATTTGGGTATGGGTATAAATGGGTAATGGGTATAAATGAGTATGGGTTAAATGGGTAATTAAGATAAACGGGTCGGACGGGTTGGGTTCACGGTTTTCGCGGGTTTGAGTGTTTTTGTGTAACAAATAAATCTAGTACCAAACAAACAACCTAGTATCAAACAAAAAACTTATTAACAATCAAACCGTTATTATTTGAATTGTTCTAAATGTTATTTTCATTTTCGGTATTATATGGTACCAAACAAACAACATAGTACCAAACAAACAAATCTAGTACCAATCAAACCGCATCAAATATTTTATACTCCATAACGATGACATTATTAGTAATATTCTTTTTATTTTTGTTAATTTTTTTTCCATTTGTGACGTAATATGGTACCTTAAACAACCTAGTACAAATTAAATTTATAGATATGTAAATCAAATTTGAACCATCCTAACTCATTTATATTATTTTCAACCCGCCGGATTTAACGGGTTTACCCGACCCGTTTAAGACCCGTTTTTAAATGGGTTTAAACGGGTTAGACCCATTTATAGAAATTACCCATTATACCCGACTCGTTTAAGACCCGCCCAACCCGTTTGCCAGGCCTAGTTATTTGACAAGGCTAGTAAATGTGTGTTTGCACAGCCACATGTTGAGTACTTAGGCCATATTATTACTAGAGAAGTTGTGGAAATGGACCCTGAGAAAATTGCTTTTATCATGAAGTGACTAGAACCTAAATCAACCAAAGAGTTAAGGGGATTCTTAGGTCTTACTGGCTACTATAGAAGGTTTATCAAGGATTATGGAAGTAAGAAGAAAGGTTTTGCAGGCTTTACACTCTTCAGCTTTAGGAGGAAATTCTGGTCAGACCAACACTATAAAAAGGGTGGAGAATCTGTTCTTTTGGAATCAAATGTTGCTCAATTTGTGCAAGATTGTGAAGTTTGTCAAAGAAGTGTAAGCATGAGAATACTCATCCTAGTGGTTTGTTACAGCCTCTGTCAAGTGGCATCTAGAGCTTGGACTCACATCACAATGGATTTCGTTAAGAAACTCCCTAACTCACATGGTCGATGAATGATTTTTCTAGCATTTGAAGGCTTCAAACGCTCTTGGCCGATGTACCTAAAAACTTGGTCGATGAATGATTTTTCTTCATTAAGATCGATGAATAATTTCAAAGATAAATCCTCTGTGTATAATAGTCTTATACTGCTGAATTTTTCTTGTGCAATAAATATATTTTAATTTCTTCTACAATTCATGACTAATTCCAATTAAATCTCTGTAAAGAAAGTAACTAGAGACAAACAGACTCAATGATCATATTACAATTGATCACCTCAATCAATGTCATTATTGTTGTAATTCAGAATTATGCCAGAACCTTAAAAAACCAAGCAGAGCATCGGTTCCAACTTATTACAAGTGTCAAGTTACAAAAACTTTTTCATCATCATCAGAATCTTCATGGCTAGGATTGAAGGAACCTGCTTCGAGTCAGTACTTCTTGCCAAACATAACGAGCTGCATTTTGTCATACCCAGCTAATACACCAGCACCTGCAACAGCCCGTAAAATGTTGGCTCCAGCACCTTTGAAGAGTGATTTAGACCCCTCATTCTTGATGATCTGAGCGAATGCGTGCAATGAGCTAGGGTACTTGACAGCCTCTCCAGAGGTCATCATCATTCTCCTTCGCACTGTATCCATCGGATAAGATGACAATCCTGCACCAATGGTAATACCCCATCCCAGAACAAAGCTAGCCAAGAAACTATCCTGTAATACCACAATTCAGTGTAAACTGTCAAGTAAGGTTATTGTAAGAAAGTAGTTGTGTGAGTGTGACTTGCCTGCATTTTTCCAACCAGGAGAACAGGCTTCAGAGAATCATAGAGGCCGAAGTAAAGACCGCGATAAACAATGATTCCAACCAATGATATGTTAAAACCGCGGTAAAGCCCGGCAATACCATCACTTCTGTATGTTTTCTTGTAAACATCAACCAAGCCATTAAACTGCCTCTCACCGCCTTTTTTAGTTGCCTTGGAATCAGCTGCCAGACGAGTTCTGGCGAAATCGAGCGAGTAGACGAATAGCTGAGATGTGGCTCCAGCCATGCCTCCAGATGCCAAGTTACCAGCAAACCACACCCAATACCCATCCTTTTCCTTGTTGAAGTTAAAAAGCCTCTTAAAGTAATCCTTGAATGCAAAGTTCAGAGCCTAGAAGGAAACAACACAATATATTATACATTGCTCAGTTCAGTTCAGTTCAGTTCGGTTCAGTTTAGTTATGACTAACCTGAGTGGGGAAATATCTGGCCACATTAGCAGTGTTGCCTCTCCAGAGAGGAAGGAAGCCTTCCTCCCGAATAGTTCGACGGAAGCAATCACCAATCCCCTTATATGGCTCTGAAAGCCGGCCAGCTTTGAGCATCTCATCTTGGTTTTGAATCAAAAGCTTGACTCGCTCAATCGGTGCTGCAGCGCTTTTAGACACAGCAGCAGAAACTCCTCCCATCATGAAATCCACCATGAAGCCTGAAAAGCCTTTCTCGTTCGCAGACGGAATCAGAAAACATGATCCCTGCAGTGCCTGTGAATTCATTGGAGTTCGAAGCCCGGCATTAGCATATCCACCTGTCCAGTGGGATGATGGCCTGGATTTTCTAGACTCCATGCATTGAGATATTGCAGATAAAAAATAAGATTGTCCGTACAGTTTCTGTCCAACTGATGGATATGGCAAACTGCTATCCGCCATGCTTTCGCGATTTTCGATGTAAGGCTGGAAGAACAAGCCTAGCTCATCAATTCATAGCTGCACTCAAATTTCATAACTTTTTCTGCTTGTTGTTTTTTATATATATATACTTGATGATTTTTAAGATGATGAAAGTGAAGATGATGAATGATGACTTACCAGAGAAATGAAGTAAAAAATGTGGCAGAGGAGAGTTGCAGAGTTGAATTTGAGGTTGATTCAGGGAGTGGTAGCTACTACTTAATTATACTAGGTTGGCTTTGAATGTTCACTGCCGTCTTTGATTTGTCATTTTGTTTTCCAAAGGGCGGATTATTCAAACCTTCCATGACATCTGATTTCTGACTTTTCTCTACTATCTGGAAGTTCAGCCCTTTTATTCCATTCACATTAACTGGATCTTTATAGTTTCGGATCTAACTTCCAACAGCAACCACTCTTGTTCATGAATTCATAACAACGGTTTGTAAAACAATTTATTTATTTTTTTAAAAAATAATCCGATACCCTCTTAACATCTTGTTTTCTTAGTCCAACAACGGGAAATACTCTGAATTCTGAGGTACAGGTTTGTTCCTTCAACCACGATCTGCAACGGAGCAACTTCCCAGAACAATACACTTATGAGATACAAGACGTTAATTGATATACTCCATACACTAATTTTGCTCGAATTCCAGAATCTTGTTTTGCCATGACAAATTACAAACAAAGATGTATCTCGCCTGTACAAACTCTTAATTAAGATGGGCAGTGAGGGGTTACCAAACGAGCTAATATTGTTATCATCATCAGAAGCAGCTAGGCACACAAGGAATTCTTTTGCTTCACCAATAACTCCTTTAGCTTCTTTATATCCTTCGGGTTTGAGCAAAAGTGATCCTGGAATGACTCTCTCAAACTCCGTAACAGACTCAGGTGATCATCGTTTGGGTCGGTATTTAGCAACTTCGCAAACAGGTTTTCCCACAGTTCAGCATGCCAATATCTGAATCAGGAGTATAAACAGAGAAGCAATTTAGTAATTGTTTAGTTTTACAAGGAATCTTTAGCACCAACATTTGTGGAAGCACTGAGAAACCCCTAAGAAGAAGGCATTACTGGTATTTAAAGTTGACATACCTCCTGTAGGGTTTTTTAGGTAGATAAATATAGTCTCCCTTGCTTGATGTCTTTACAATTTCCAAATACTCACCATGAAGCATAGTATAAACATTAACACAAAGACCATATGTGTCCACCTGTTGGTCATCGAAATCAGAATAATGAAGAAGCTCTGTAAAACTTCAAACTGACAATTTTTAAGCAGAGACTTACTTGATAGGTCCATGGCTTATTCTCTTGCATTTCTATGCATCGAAAACCAGAAGTCCGACAATCTCCCACAAATTTTGTACCATCAGCAAACAAACTCATGTCTATACCCCTTCCCCAGTCAACAAGGCAAAGTCCCTGCTCAATGGATATTTAACCATTTAAGAAGGCCTTTACAATAATAACATAACTTAAGACATTCAGAAATTACCTGATCCCTCCAAGGACCAGTGTGTTCACGAAAGCCATCTTCAGGGTCCACTAAATCATTTCTAGGACATCAACATCAAAAGAATGGTTCTGGTTGAGATCATGGGCTTATGACAGTAGATATAACATACACGTACAAAAAGAAAACATTCTAAACACTGTTAGTGTTAAGTATGCATCACAGCGAGCAGAAAACCATATTCATGTGCTCATGTCCAATTCTTAAGGTTTTAAATACAAGCATGTTATAGGACTTCTATTTGTACAAATTATGGAAAGCTACAAAGTTCGACTACATAAAGAGTTGAGGTCCTGTAACTTTCTTAATGGCAACAAACCATGTGAAATAGGACTATTAAGCCTTCATCTCATGTCATGAAGTTAGCCATCTACATCATACCTCACCCTCATGTTCTGTCAAAGCACGGCACAGTAAAAAAAAAAAAATTAAGTTCTTACCCCATAATATGGGTCACAATTTTGCCATCTTGATCAATCAAGACACATGCTTTAATTTATAAATGTTATTATTCACTTCAAGATCCTAAAATATCTTTGACATAAACCTCAATAATAATTAAACACTAATAAGAAGATGGTTTTCACACGGTTTTGTTATTTCCCCAACTTTTAACAAGTACACCTCAATACTGTAGACTAAAATCTCTATGAAATGTTTTATCTCCATATCAGCTTCACCAGATTCATGCATTATAAACAGGGATTGTATAGAGCTGAAGATTCTTTCAAACGGATCTTGCACGGACACCCAATCTACTGAAGATGATGCACACATAATGGGACAGAAACAACAGCACAGTGATAGTAATTTCAATAAAATAAGATGTGTAGATGGAAAAACACCATGTATATGGCAACTTAAAAATAAAACATTGATTACCTGGAATTTCGAATCAACAGATTGTCAGGTTTAAAATCACCATGAATAATAGCAGCAGCATGAAGTGTTTCCAAAGTGCAAATCATTTCTATAGTGTAATACATGACTAATACTTCGTCCATGCAGCTACCATTTACTGAGTTACAGTTGATTGCATCCTGAAGCGCGTTCATATCAATTAAGAGAGGATGAGGCTTATCACACTTCATTAATAATATAAAAAAAATACACCAATCATTAGCTGAATACCTGAAGAGTCCCATGGCCTAAATAGTCAACTACAAGTATGCTATAGTCAGAGTAGAGATGCATTCGGTGAGCAAACCCAAACATCATCCGCTGGTTTAAAAAGAACAAAAAAACAAATGTGATCACAGTTTCTTAGCCAATGATGGGACAATACAAGAGATTGCTTCTCTAAGAAAGACATACTGACCTCTTTTTCGGGGATTCGAGCATCTAGCTGACGATAAACATAAAACTCCCAAGGGAATGATGGTTTCTGAATCTGGTAGAAAGGTCAGAAGAAGGTGTAGCTGTGATCAGAGGGATTTGACTCAAAGCGGAAATATCATTTTCTAGTCACGCCTTTATTACCTTAAGCGCTACAACATCATCAAGATTATCATCAACACATGCTTTAAATACTTGAGCAAAACCACCCTGACCTGCGCATCCTTTGATTTGGTACTTGTAACCGCCTAAGTATCAGAAAAGTTTTGACAGGATAAATAAAAAGGCTAAGGATCAGCACTTCTTTGCCATTTTATGATATCCCAAGTATAAAATGGAATTTTTCAAAATTGTAAGGGGTTCACATATAGAACAACACCGTTTTACTTTTAATTTTTTGAGACTGATTAATGGAAGAAAAGATAATTTAGAGATATTACAACAAGATAATCATGAGATTCATGCTTAGCAATTATTCCCATTAGTCTTCACAGAAGGCATGATGTCCATCTGTGAAAACTACATAAAACTCTCTTAAGGAAATCACATGTCCATAACAGAAACATAAGAAAATTATTGAGCAGCACTTACCGATCAGAATGGTTTTATTTCTAGCAGATTTCTGCAACGTTGATAAAGTAACTTTTCCCTTATATGGTTTGTTGAATTCTTGATATCCCTGTCATAACATCAAAGTGGCCTTTAAGAGATTAAATAATTACCCTAAGGTTATGAAGTGGAGAGAGTAAACATTCTTTCTTACTTCATATTTCGACATTTGTTGCTTCAAGTCCTGAAGGAGATTTTTGAGAGTTGAGACTAACCAAGGGTTGACAAAAGCTCCACCAATATATTCAATCTACAGAAGGAAATCATTATCTCAGCATTAATGACTCAGAAAATGTAAACAATTAAACTAAGCAAGGGTGCAGCAACATGTAGAGAGAACATAATGCTAAAAATACGATACAATAAATTGACAAAGCAACTTCTTAATTATATAAAGTGCTCGGATGATGAGCGTGATCGATTAAGATAACTATAGCTACTCCTACCATTCTCTATAAGAAATCCAGTCATTAACAGGCACAATGCATGTAATAGTACATTTCATTTGCACTTGATTAAATTTTAAAACTGTTCCATAAACGCAAAGTCGCAAACACACCTTTGGAAGTGAAGCACCTGTTACTCGATCTGAAACCCTCTCCAGAAACAAAACTTGTGCCTTCTTTAACCTTCCCAGTGGCTCAGCATTCCTATACAGAACATCAAGCTAACATTTAAGTAATAATTATATTGAACGATTGTTTAAGATTATAAACATTACATAAACAAAAATAGCATGTAAACCTGGAAATGCCCATATGATAGATGAAAAATGCATCAATTAGCCTCCCTTTGGCTTCCAAAAATAGAGCGTAGGACTCGTAGAGCATAGAATTGTCCACACAAATCCTTCTCCTCATCATTTCTGCAAATACGATTTGGTAATCGATTCTCCCGTCCATCTGCAAATAGTAGGGAAAGTCAACACGTTGGACCCAAATCCCACGCACACACACACACACAAACGAGGGTTTCTGTACGTAGAGGAACCAGATCTTGAGAAACCGGGCATCAGCTTTGTAACGAGGATCGTTCTTAAAGCTTTCAATACACTTCAAAAGGAGCCCGTCCAGATCTCCTCCGGTGCTATCCAGCGCTTCCTTAATTGACCTTCAATTAGACGGATTAAAGAAATCAATCAGCAAAATAGATTTACAGGAAAAAATGGGGAAAACAAAAGCGAGGGTTGATGTTCTACCAAAGATGTGGTAAGAGTGGGTCAGCGGCGGCGGAAGTGACGGCAGCAGCGGCGGCGGCGGCCATACCTTTGCCCTGAGAACAGTTGAAATTTCAGAAAGAGGAGCGTGTTTGAACTTTGAATAATGGTCTGGGGCGGGAAATCGAAGGATTTCACATCTATATTTTGTCAATACTGAGTAATTGAAAAGGAACGAGATGTGCTCACTTGACAATTTTCAAAGCTATGTCGGGCTGAACCAAACAACCCGACCCGAAAATGGATCTTACGGACCGACGTTCAAATTTTGATCATTTTCATTTTATTTTTATGAAGATCATTTTCATTCAATTCAATCATTAAATTAGTCATGATTTAGGTCATGTTCTCTAGAGATTATTTGAATGTTAACTTTTTTTAGTTCAGATAAATATTTTTTAGTTCAGATAATCTTTTTTCACTTCAGATGAGTTCAGATAATCTTTTTTCAGTTCAGATGAGTTCAGTTCAGTAAACTTTTTTAGTTTTCAGAAAAGTTAAGTTCAGTAAACTTATTTGTAATTCAGTTCAGTTTAAATCAGTTCAATCTTTTGAGCTTAATTGTTCATATCAGTTCAATTCAATTCCATTCAGTTTAGTTCAGTTTCAATATTATTTGATGAAATTTAGATTAATTTAGTCATACCGATTCTTTTTTTCAATACATTAATTTCACTTCAGTTCAGTTTAGCTCAACAACAATATAATTTGATGCAATTAATTAAGGTTAATTTATTCATGAGTAATTTTTCTGTGAGGCAGCCTCACCCATGAAGCAAAGACAAATAAGGAAATTTTCATTGCTAGCACCTCGTCATAACTCACTACCACCTCATCAAATCTCGACGTCACCTCATCAAACATCGTTGCCAGTTCATCAAACATGCCACCTCATCAAATCCTTTGTGTCCGTTCATCAAATCTCACAAAAAAACAGTGTTTAAATGGTCCTGCCTCTTGGGTGAGGCTGCCTCACCCAAGAATTTGTCTTTATTCATACTGTTTATTTTTATTATACTTATTAATTTTCAATTCAGTTCAGTTCAGTTATCTATATGCTTCAGCTCCACTCAAATCAATATGTTTAGGTCACAAACATGATCATATTTTTTATATATCCGTATTTTTATACTTATTATTTTCAAGATCATGTGTGCCAGAACTTTTATATATCAGTTCAGTTCAATTCAATTCAATTCAATTCAATAAATTGAAGTGAAATGTAATTTGATGAAATTCAGGTTAATTCAGTCATGTTGATTCTTTTTTCGGTACATTAATTTTCACTTCAGTTCAATTCAATCCAGTTCAGTTCAGTTGAACAAGAAATAAACTCTATCAAACTCTAATTTATACTCAAATTATTAAATTTCAAATGTTTTGAAAATGTCATATTTATTTCATTTCATTGTAGTTGATCTATATATTCCAGTTCAACTTTGTTCTACATATTTTCATATTAAGATTAATAAATTTCAAATATATTGAAATTGATCATATTTGTTAATTCAATTTAGTTCAGTTTATCTACATCAGTGCAACTCAGTTCAGTATATTTTAATATTAAGTATTATGTTATATATAGATTAATGAAATTCAAATATATTGGAAATGATCATATATTTTTTAGTTAGTTTCAATTTAGTTCAATTCAATTTATCTATATATTTCAATTCAGCTCAGTTAAGTTCAGATAAACTTTTTTAGTTCAGATAAAGTTTTTTAAGTTCAGATAAACTTTTTAAGTTCAGATAAGTTCAAATAGCGTGAAGAGAACAGGACCTTAGAGTTATTAATATAGAGAATGATTTTCTCTCACTACCCCAAGTTTGCATTTTGGAGAGTCATTTGAAGTATCTGTTGGAGTCTAAAAAACGGGGCTAAAATCTCCATTTTCCCCCAAAAGCTACAAAATAGAGTAGTTGTTGGACTTGCTCTTGTATTCTATAACAATCTTAATATTTATGGGAATATCTCCTATGAGTCTATGACACAAGCCTAAAAGTTGGAGTTCAATATTTTCTGATTTTATATTTATGTTCCTTTTTTAATTAAGGATATATTACCTACAATCTACTATTACAAATACATACCCCAATCTAGAACTAAAGTAGGAAACATGACCATTAGATTTCATGTAAGTACGGTAAAACCATACGTTTCATCCACATAGTTCTAAGATGTCCTGATTGATCCAGCTGCTTGCATGAGCATCGAATGAGTATATAAGTGTGTACCCGAGATGTACTACAAGGTTTTTTCTGTTCATCAAAACTTTTTTATTTTTTTGATAATATCAAAACATTTTAGTGCAAAGCAAAATTCCCAGTTATGCATGTATGTCTTGGTGCTTAATTTATTATCGAAAGAAAAGAAGAAAAAAGAGGTGGTGCTTCAAATAATCTACATACATGATGTCAAACATCGAATCAGCTACTCGAGGCCGCAAAATCACGAGTGAAAAGTGATCACAGAAAACTCATCCCTCAAAATATATATTCCAGATTCTCAACCCTTTTTTTAATGTATCTACCCATTCTTTACAATCTTTATCATTTGATATTTGGCCATTTGGGGGAGTTTCATTTGGGTATAAAGTCTTTTTTCCCATTTGATGGACATAATTAAAAATTGTTTTGAGTTCAAGATTATTGATCAAATATATTTTGCTATTTTGTTAAGAGAAAATCTTGGGTGAGACCTGTCCTTGTGGAGACCAAGGACCAAGGGAATAGAACAATAGTAGCAACACAAAAACGGGGGTCAACCCGTAATTAATTTAAATTCGGTGTCATTTGGTAATTATGATACAGCACACGGATCTTATTGCAAATTCTGCCAAAATTTCTGCAACAAAACATGACCGGAGCATTGAGCTTGATTCCTCCGCCACCATTCCTCAACCAAGACAACGGCGACGCTGCGGTTACCAAATATTCAAGAGTTCTTGTGCAAAATCAATTATTTCCGGTGCAAAATCGAAACTACAAACAATGTATCACTGGATTGCGGTTCGTCGGCGTTCGAATATACTCCGGCAATGTTGAAGTTCGGATATTCCCGACTGGGCAAATCTGCCAAAATCATGTATTTGAGCAAAATCATTATTGGGCTATTTGGGCCTCTTCATCAATGTTTTGTTCACTAATGAATAATAACTAGTGGAAAAGCTCAAGTAATGATTGTAAAACATCGAAGAAAATATAAAAAACATCAAACGGAAAAAACAAACTCTATTGACAACTAAAAAATATCAAAGAAAATTTTAAAAAGATCAAAATGAATAAGATCAAGAGCAAGTTATAACTAAAAAAAATCAAAGAAAATATTAAAAAATCAAATAGAATAAAATCAAGATCAAGTGATAATTGAAAAAAATCAAAGAAAGTATTAAAAATATCAAACAGAATACGATCAAGTGATAACTGAAACAATCAAAAGAAAATATTAAAAAGATCATACAGTATAACTAAAAAATCAAACAAAATATAAAAACATCAAACAAAAAAATCAAATGCAATATTGATGCTTCAGTTATCAAAATTCGTTACCTCTTCCCTCTCATTTCCATCTCCTCTTGACAGCCAGAAACTTCACTCCCCAGGAGACGAAAGTCAACCACCGCCGGACTTTATCATCGTCAAATTCTTCACGGCAAACCATTACCAATAAACAAACTTAATTCAAAACCCATACAAATTACACCGGAAAACATGAACCGTGCTTGCAGAAACGGATGAATCGGACTTCGGAGTGTGAATCTGCAAAATACCTCCGGCGAGCCGAGTCTGCACATTTAGGTGCTGGGGAAACGCTAATCTGGATCGATATTTTGCGCATAAAACCTCCAGCGATTTGCGGTTTTCTCTGTCGTCGATTATAGGTGACTTCGATCTGGCGTTATGATTTCAAGTTTCTGGTGAAATTGGGTGTCGGGTTTGCAGATATTGGGAGCTGTGGGAAGAAGAAAGAAGGATTTTTCAATTAGGTCCCCGTAGTTAGGCGTGTTTTTTAATTTGCTCCTGTAACTTCTAAACAGTTTCTATAGTCCCTGGTCTCTATAGAGACAGACCTCAAATGAGAATTTGTATTTTGTTAAACATTAAAATATATGTAGGTCTAATTTGGACCGGTCAGTACCTAATTTGTGGGGTCAAAGGTTGAAGATATTTGCAACGAGATTGAATTTTTTGGTGATCAGGTTGCTGCTGTTAACAACGAGGTTGAGACTGTTTCAAAAAAAAATGATGAGGTTAAAATGATGACATCGATGCCAAAATTTTGGTGTAATTGACAATTTGCAATCGATGGCGCTGAAGTTGAGTCACGGACGTTGAGATTTAATTGTCGACTTTGACATTTGTCAAACATTGATGGGTGAGTAAATCGAGCTGTGATTTGGTTTGACCAACGATGACTACCTGACCGTCGTTGAGTAACGATAGTTCAAAGGTGGTCCGATGGATGGAAGATTTGGAGAAACAAAAAGTTTTTGTTGCAAACTTAGCATGCCCAGGTTAATTTGTACAAATAAAACTGCATAAGTTTGGCCGTTAGCAGAAGAAAAAGCAGGAGGAGGCTAGGGTCCCCAGAACTGAAACTCGGTGGTAGCGGCACTTGGCACCGCTTGAGGAACCGGCCAGACAGTGCGGTGACCACCCCCACCACTGCAATTCGGAATCGTACGTACCCTTATATATTTTATGTAAAAGGACACTCACAAAACCTTTATTCCATGGCCAGTACATCTAACCCAGCCACGTTTCGATTTCTTGTTCGTTCGATTCATCAACGTACCTTCCCAACCAATCCAGCCCGAGAAAAATCAAGGACACCTGATCAGCTCATTGGATTACATGCATGACCCGGCCGATATCTCTCCATCACAAATATTACTCCTTTCGCTCACACTTATTAAGTTTACTTTTGAATTTTCGAAACCGTCGTTAACATGTTTGTTTCCGATTTTTTGGTGACATGTGAAAGCAAATATATGAATGGGGATGAAATTTCTTTACCGGACTTTCAAGTATTTTTTACGGACATTTTTACGAGCTGAGTTCATGCATGTCATTTTTTATTTGTTTTCATCCACCACCACTTGATAATTCAACTAGGGGTTACCATAAAATATAAAATTATTTTAATAGAGAACATATATATTATATTTTTTGAATTTAAATTCTAGATAAAAAAATATTTTATTAATAGAGATAATTGGGTAAACCTCTTCATTTCTTGAAAATTACCATATGCTAAATTGTTTAAAAATTAGATAGAGTCCTGTTTGCCAGAAATTCAGTGAAAATTAGATAGAGTCTTTTTATGTACTGTAGATCAATTCAATTCAGTTATGTTCGGTGAAAATGTAATTTGATTAAATTTAGCTTAATTCAATCACGTTGATTATTATTTATAATACAATAATTTTTACTTCAATTTAGTTCAGTAAGAAATAAACGGGGAATGTACGTACATTTTCTCAAAAATAAAAATTACACATAGTGCAACCTTGCTAACGTTTACTCCTTTCTTGAAAAGGGCCACACCACACACGAGATGTTTTTTTAAAAAAAATAAAATTAAACCATCCAAGGATGGAGGGAATTATATTAGGCCCCCTAAGCCATAAAATAACATGACAGAAATAAAAGCCAAAATTGGCAGAGTTTGGTACAGGATGGGAGCAGAAGCTCCTGAAGCAAAGTGATTGCTTCCAAAAGAATAAAAATAGGCTAATCTCCTTGCAAAAACTGTCTTAACTAATGCTAAAAATCTTCCGAACAGTTTGGAGATCGTAAAACGAAGCTCAAATTAGTCAAGAGGGAAAGGAACTAATAGACATAAGGAGGGCATATAACTATACTAAAAATGCATCAGCCTATATTTACATATTAGAGAACTATATGCAGATGCATATGAATGAAATCAACTCCATATGAGTAGAACAAAATGCTCCTTGCTTCAGAACAAATCCTTAGCTTAGCACTAGATGAGCACCAGTTTGCTACCATGAACAACTCCAGATGCAGCAGTCACAACTTGGACCTGAAAAAGAAATTCAAAAAGACTAAGTAGCATCTGATCTAGGGATCCTCAAGGAAGGTGTTCCCATTTGATCAAGTCTAATTAGACCTTAAATCCTATCAGGGAGAAAGGAGAAGGAATAAGAAGCCTCATGTTTGGCATTTAGACAGATCTTAGCTAAAGCATCAGCAGGCATGTTGGTTTCCCTATGAGCATGCATCACAGAGAATGAAGAGATGAATTGATGTATTGTATCTGCTAAGTGAAACAGTTTCCAATGAGCAGTACAATGATTAAGAACAGAGGAGATGGCATTTAAACAATCAGACTCAATGATAATAGGTTCAAAGATACAACTCTCATATCTCACAGCTAGTTGAATAACTTTAATTTCAACCTCAAGTGGAGAATCAGCAGAGGTAAAGCAGATGTGAGCAGAAATAAAATCTCCTCTATTATTCCTAATGAAGATACTGATTCCAGCATGAAGGGAAGTAGATGACCAAGCAGCATCCACATTAATTTTAAGACCAGAAAGAGGTTTTTTCCAGGCAATTTTGAAAATCCTGGGTTTTGGTGGTCTTTTTCCTAAGGGTAGGAAACCGTGGCTTGCAATATCAGAGTCAAAGTCTGATGATATGTAAAAAGGTTTTGCAGAGAACATAAGAAATTTAAGGTCTCTGATCTGTCTCAGCACAAAAGAAGAATTGGCTTGGAAATTTTCAAAAAACCATTTATTTCTCTTGTCTTTCACAGTATCCAACAAGTGACAGAAGGTGAAAGTTTAATTATCAGATTATGAAATGCACTTAAACCATTGTAGGTAAAGTAAAAGGATAGTCTTTCTCATATTGATGAGAACTTCCTATAAGAAATACCCATAAAAGCATGCATAGTAGTCCAAATTTGTAGTGAGAAATCACATGAATTATAGATGGTAGATTAATATGCATGGTTTTTAGAATATTATCAAATGGCAGAAAAGAATTGATCATCTTCCACATAAAGACAGAGATTTTCTTTTCTAATCTAGGATTCCAAAAGATGTTGCAAAGAAGAGATAGGTTCCTTGAGCATGTGATAGGCTGATTTGAAAGAAAAATCCCCTTTAATGGCAGGTTTCCAAATTAACCTATCCTCCCTATGAACATGAAGTTCAGCCTCCTGTAGAATAGAAAGAATATCAGTGGAGAGATGAGCAGATAGATGTTGCATCAACTGTGGCTTATTGTTGATGAAAAATGCAACAGATCTATCTATGGGGATATCTATCAGAGAGGGATCACAGTGATCCATGAGAGGACCCATAACCATCCAATTAGATGACCAAAAATTACAATCTCCCCTCCCAATAATGACTCTGCTATTAGCTTTAGCCCATGGACTAATTTTACAGATTCTTTTCCACTTAGCAGAGATTTGGTAAGATGGAGAGAGACGAGCCATAAAGTGAGTCCACATAGCATTTGCATTTTGAAATAAAGTGAGTCCACACACGAGAGTAAGCAAACACACATCTGGTTTCCTTTTTCTGACTTTCTATCCTCAACTTATGAACACGATGGGTGTGCTTTTGTTTTTTGGCGGAACGTAATGAGCAAATGATCTTATCAGTTTTCCTTTCAAGCGATTCTTTTAAAAAAAATCTGAAAACACGAAACTTTGCGTATATATAGCAACGGTTTCTAAATCAAAATTTGAATGGTAAGTTGTCAAACCAACCATCTATTCTATTCGCAAGTATGGAAAAACCTAAGTGTATCGTATTTGAACAAAGTTTCTTTTAAAGTGGAAAAAAATGGTTAGAGTTAGAGGAAAATTTTATATACTCCCTCTGTACCAGCTAGATCTGCACTCTTTATGGTCAATTTTGTCAGAGCATGTTTGACCGTAAATTTCAATTGGTATATGTATTATAATAGTATCACGCGAGATATTGTTAGATTCACAATGCGCTCTATTTCTAAACTATACAATTTTTAGACCAGGTTAATATATGAAAATAAAGTTATTAACGGTCAAACATGATCTGACAAAGTTGACTTTAAAGAGTGCAGATCTAGCAAAGGGGGGTATATAGATTTTTTGAGAAAAATCGCCGCGTAAAGATGTGGTGCATATATGGTGCATTTTCTACTGGTGTGGAGGTCATGTTCAAAGCTTCCCCACAAGCGGACATGCATAAACACCTTTTTCTCCCAACATTAACATATTGCCCTATGTGGCTCAACAAACAAACAAAAACCTTTAAAGCTTTCCCTAAATTGTGGTCCGCAGCGAAATTCCCCCTTCCCCACCATTGTACTGCAACTGGTACTCATCTCCTCAATTCCTCTCATAAATTTATCACTCACTTTCTTCCCCTATAAATGCTGCGTTTATTTTCTTCTGGTAATTGCGTTGAAGGTGATAAGAATTGCAAGAATGAGTTCGTGTTCATCGGGGAAGAAAGGGACTGGCAGTACTGCTGCTTCCACCACCGTCGGCGGTGGTAGTGGTGGTGGTGGGAGTAGTTTAACGAAATGCTGCCAGGCTGAAAAGTGCAGCGCTGATCTCAGTGATGCTAAGCAGTATCACAGGAGGCATAAGGTCTGTGAGCTGCATGCTAAGGCTCAGATGGTGGTAGTCGGTGGAATCCGGCAACGGTTTTGTCAGCAATGCAGCAGGTAAGGCTGATGTATATATGCATCTTTTAATATCCTTTAAAATCATTTGTATTTAATATGATCAGGAGAATTATTTTGGTTGCAGATTCCATGAGCTTACGGAATTCGACGAGACGAAAAGAAGCTGCCGGAGGCGTTTGGCCGGGCATAATGAGAGGAGGAGGAAGAACTCGAGTGATCAGTCTCCCTATCACAGCGAGGGAAGTAGCCGGAAGGGGGCTGCTCCGGTGGCCTCAGGAGCTACTAGCGCTGCTGCCGCTGCTCCGGTGAATGTAGGACAAGTTCAAGAAACCGGCAATTTCAAGCAATTCCAGGTCATGAGGTGATGCCAAGATCTCTCAATCAGTTAATGGTGTGTGCATGCAGGATTATGCGCTCTCTCTCTTCTGTCATGATCCCTCTCATTAATTAATACTACTACGTACGTTCCCAAGCTCGATCGGTTCTAAAATAAATTAATGTAGAGCCTGGGGAGATTAACAAATAACAAGCTATATGGATCATTGTAATGATGGGTTACTAGTTCCAGACGTGTTTCTGTTTGTGATTCCTACTATAATTAATGATTCGTCGATGTACCTTGAGTTTTTAATTATCATATGTATGATATTATTACTTTTTTTTATTTAATTTTGATTACGTGTAGTTTTTGATTAGATTGCCAATCCAAAAGGTCAGGATGTTTTTGTTTTTTTTTGAAAAATATTCATAATTATAATGTTGGGAAACGTATAACCACAATTACCAAAGCCAGGGAATTGAGAGACAAAAACAAGGAAGGATCAAGATAAATAACTGGTTCGCTAAATCATCGCATTCAAAATTCCAACTTGCCTAATTTTGAACCTTCCGCCTCCGCACTTAATGAAAAATCTCCTCCATTGGATCTTCTTTCCATCACGGAGAGACGGACTGACGAAGAAGTAATTGTTTTTTGAGATATTGATTATTCATGTTTTCGATTTATACATTTTAATTTTTTTTAATTTGATCGGTTGAATATACAATTTAGTTATTTATGTTGATGTTCAATCTAATTATAAAGGCCAAGATTTTGTTATGTATATATATATACTGTTCTCGATCTGGTTGTACAGATTGTATTTCCGGTCATGATTTCTGGGTTTCAAGTAGCTCGCAGTTTGAAGAACGTAGATTATGTTACGTTAACCATGGTAAATAATATTAGCGCAAAGGCCAAAGGCCCACAAAAACAGTTTCTTGTTCTATTACATTTTCCTCGTCCCTACTTTTAATTCAAAACCCAAAGAAAAGAAAAAATTAACCCGAAACATTTAGGTATTTCGCGCTATTTTTTCTAAACTATTTTTACCTGGAAATAAGAAACCCTGCCGAGGTTTATCCATGTCTCAGAATAAACCGAGAGCACTCCACCAGCCACGGCTTCAAAATCTTCACTATCTACTTCTTCGTTTCAGTCTTCTTTCCTTTAGCTTTTTCCCTCTCGACTCTAGTTGCAGTTCTCGCTTCAGCATTGGCCTTTAATTGCTTAACTTTTGCTTCAGATCTTGCATTAGCATCAACTCTAGCCCAAGCTCTAGCTTCTGCCTCAACATTTTCCGTAACATTCACCCCGGTCTAAGCCTTTATTTCTCGCGTTGTCCCTTTCGTAGATTATGTTTAGGATCAAGTGGTGGTGCGGTTGTAGCAAATCCATGATTGGAAGTGAGACGATCCTCATATCTGTCAGCGAATGTGATTTTCATGGTTGTGAGATAATATTCCCGATGGCGATATTACACTTTTTATTGAACTCTCAAGTTGTAATAGTACATAAAGGGGGTTGCTCCATGCAGGTCCATTTTTCTCTTGCAGGTCCATTTTTTTACTATAATACCCCTAATATTGTTAAGGTAAAAAATGGGCTTGAAATCATAGGGTTTCATTAGGGGGCATTATAGTAAATTGTGGACCTGCAAGAGAAAAATAGACATGCATATAGAAATTGCTTACATAAACTATCATTCTGATTAACGTGTAATTTACTTATCATTGTGATAGACTAGTTGAATTGGATGTTAATTCCGTTGTAATCGTTTTTGGTCGTTTCCCATTACCATGAAAGAATTTTTTAAAATAAAATAAAATAAATAACTAGATCGCTAAATCACGCCATGTATTTTTAAATAAGTACAATAATTTACCTTATAAGTTTAATTTAACAATGACCATTATTATTTCTAATTTTTATCATGCTGCTCTCTTTTTCCTCTCCGCCTTTTCTTCATCACTTTTTCGATTTCTTCTTCTTCAAACTCAACTCTTAGACAATCCAACTTAATTTCTTCTTTTTCAAACCCAACTTCGATTGGTCAATCAACATCAATTTGTTGAAATGTTGATTCACAATCATACATAGTGTGGAGCCACATACAAAGTTTTAGATGAATTTATCCCTACTAATTAACCAAATTACTAATTAGTTGATAATTATGGTTTATACCCATTTGTTATTTTCCGGTATAGAGATCTGATGCGGGGCGTTTCTGCACTAGTAATCTGGTAATCTGGGCCTCGGATAGCTGAGGTATTCAAGGGCTTATGGGTGTTGATTGCTGATGAAGTACGCAGACTGCTCGCTAATGGCTCTTGACTATCCGAGCTCCTTGGCCTCGGATAACACCTGCTAGGGACTTGTCCTCCGATGCCTGCAAAACAACCCCCTCCCCCCGGCGCTATCCCGGGGGTGGTAGCTCTGGTGTGATGATGAGATTTCGTGTACTGAAAGATCAAAACTCTGTATTCAAGAGTTAATTAACTTACCTGGAATGGTTGATTGTGGTCTCTATTTATAGGCGTCCTGAACCTCCTCTTTATGCCTCATCATCAGTGTGCGTCACCTCCCCGTATGAGTGAGTGGCGCCTCCTCTTCACGTGAGCGTACGAGCCGATCCTTATCCCTTCCACATGACTCGGAAGTTTCCTGGAAAGTCACCAAGATCTGAATCTTTGGTATCATCACAAGCCCCCCAAGACGGAAGGTCTGAGGGTTCTCCTCCGAAGAGCTTTTGTCTTTTCTTGCCTCGGCGTTTCCTGGTGAGTTATCATTACTCGCTTTCAAACGGGCCCTACCACGTCCCTAATTTTTCGGCGGCTACACGATTCCCCTTTCCCAATGTCTCTTTCTCTTTTCCTGTGTGTAATCATTTTCCCCTACCCCCAATATTTTCCTTGTTTTCTCCCCCGGCTTTATAAATAACCCTTTTTCCTTTCCTCCCCTCTTCACCATCTCTCCCTCTCGCCTTTTCAAATTCAGGTATCCCTCATTATCCCTTTCATTATTTTTCTTCCGTCTCTTCTTTCCCTTTCTGTCTATTAGTGTGGCCTGCTGTAAGACCTCCCTCTAGCATTGACCTAATCCCTAGGATCAAGAGCGCAATGGATATCTCCTCTTCTCAATTCGACTCTTCCACCACCCAGTCTGATCCTACGAACCGAGCTGTTCATCAGAGGTCTGATGCCCTTACCACTGACTTGGGTTCTCTGATTCCCATCGATCAAGCTGCAACAACCTCGTCCACTAAGAGGGCGAGAAAGGGTAAGGATCCAGTTGACAAGGTGAAGAGACCCCGTCGATCCGTTACCCGTGTTTCTTGCATCATTCCCCTTGGATTCCGCTGTAACCCCGAGCCCTACCCTGCCTGGCTCACTGAGGATGTGAGAAATCTTGCTGAGAGCTCCTTCATTCCCATCCCCTTAGATTCCCAATTATCTCTCATAGATGATGCCCGGTTCGGTACTCCTTGCCTCCCAGCCCGTCACATCCACTTTGGGCTTTCTCTTCCTTTTCCTCCCCTATTTTCCTTCATCCTTAGGTACTTTTCTATATCCACTGCTCAACTCCATCCTAATGGGGTTGCCACTGTCCTCGGGTTCCTCACTGTTTGTCGTCGGCATAATGTGAAAGAAACCCTTAAACTATTCCGATCCTTTCATCGCATTGCTCTTTCTCATTCTTCTACTCCCGGGGTGTTTACCTTTTACCCGAGGGGCAGTCCGGTCATGCATAGTAAAAGCGACTGCGTCAAAAGCTGGATGAATTCTGGGTGTTACTCTCTCAATCTAGCTGTCTATCCTACTCCTTCCTGGAACGAAAAGCTTCAATCCGAGGAAGCCGGATCTTTTCTCTTGGATGATGTGATATCTGAGGATGACTCCCTTGCTAGTCATTCCATTGATATCCTTCAATATTGGATTAAAGGAAGCAACGCGTTCAGCTAACCCCGCGAGATTTATCCTCCAAGCATCTTTATGGTTCCCCGATTCTACTCCGAGGCCCTTCGAAGGTTTCCTTGTGATTTCCCATTGCTGTTGTTACTTGTTGTTTTCTTTCCTTTCATGTTTCCTTCTTGCTTTCTTATCCTGTGTTGTTTCTTTGTAGTTATCCGAGGTTTTCCCTATGAGCTTTCCTTAATTTCTAATCCTCAAATGACAGGCAACCTCTCTCAACGCCGCCTAACAGTCGAGAGGCCTACCAAAAATATTCCGAAGCGGGTGCCTTTTTCACAGACCGCCTCTGCCTTACCTCCTAGTGATTCTGCTTTCCCGGAGCCTACCATAACTTATGCTTCCAGACCTCGGCCTTCCTTGAAAAGGACTCGGACCGAGGAGATTCGTCTGAGTCTTCCTCCATCAATCAGGTCTGAACAGGTGCAGCTTCCTCCTCCTGCTAACAAGCAGCCAACTCCGACCCCAACGGCCGATTCCACACCGAGCCCCTCTGCTCGTTCCACTGTAAGTCTTTCCTTCTTACCTTCTTTCTATTATTCTGTGCGTCTTTCCCTTTATTAACCTGTCCTCCTTGACTTAGGCCAACACTTTCATGAAGGGCATATGCAAATATCCCCTATTCCAATCTCTTTTATCCGAGCAGCTCAGTAAGTCTCATGTTGGTCTAGTGCAAGAGCTAGAGCAATGCCGGGTAGATTTGACCTTAGAGAAAGAGCACTCAGCCGCTCTACACAACGAACTGAGATCACTGAAAGATGGCTCAACCACTATACAAAACGAGTTGAGGTCTCTGAAAGATAGTTCAGCTTCTCTACAGAACAAGCTGAAAACCTTAGTGGAGGAAGTGGTTAGTTCCAAGGCCTTCAGGGACACTGTGATCGAGGTGGTTAAGGAAGCCAACCACCACCAAGCCATTTCTACCTACAAGAAGCTCCACGAGTGGATTCCTGGACTCTGGTGCTTGGAGTTTCATAAATCCTATTACCACATCGGGGCTTGGGCCCGGTATGAGCAGCGCTTCCGAGCACTTCACCGAGGCAGTTTATGTACCTTCGCTCCCAAGATATGGGATGATTTTTGCTATTCTTCTCCTCCTACCTTGGCTAGCAACCTTCTGGCGGTTGGCGAGCCCAAGAGTTCTATTCCTGATGAGGAAAGGACCGTGGTTGAGGTTGATTTTTGCAATACTGCCGGGGTTTGCCCTGAGTCCCCTTCACACCTATCTTTTGAGGGTGGCCAAAGATATGTGGAGCGTTGCGCTGACCCGAGCAACTTCGGATTTGTTGCTTCCTTGGCTGATGGCATTCCGAGGATTGAGATAGAAGATGGGATGTCTCCACTTCAAATGCCCGAGGCCACCATGGGCTACTCCTTAACCCAAGAATCTTCAGAGAATCCTGAGGCATAACTCTCCTGCCTAGCTTTAGCAGCTTTTGTAACTTATCTTTTGAACTCTTAATCACCCTTTTCTCTGTTGTAGAGTTTAAATTTCCTTTTTATGTATCGAGCATCATCTTGTAATAATACTTTGAATTTTCTCCTCCAGCATCTTATTTCTCTATTCTCATCTTCGTTTCTCTTTTCTTGACATAGGATTTGCGCCCTCCTTTCCCCCATTGAATAACCCTTCTTCCTCGGGTCCCTCCAGGCTCCAGCCCAGTTAGCCGAGAGAAAAGGTTATGCGATATTGGACTCGGGTCTCTCCTTAATGAGTTTTCCTCCGTGGATGATATCTCTAGTTCCCTTGAATTTGTGAGGAAGAGGTTCGGCTCTCTGCAAGATTGCCTTAAGCTTGCTGCTTCTTATGTAGATGATTCTGATAGCATCTACCAAACTCTCTATCAATTGCAACTTTCTTATGAAGAACTTTATCGTCGCAAACATGAGGAGTTGGAAATGGTCTGGGGCGATTAGGTCCAAGCCGTTGAAAAGATGCGCCTTTTGGAAAATAGGGGCCAAATAAACCAAGCTATCTCCAAGATGGAGTTCGAAAATAGGAGGCTTACCTTTCGAAACCAAGAGCTCCAAAATCACCTTCTGATTCTAAGGTTGTCTTTTCATCTTCTGTCTCTTCTCTCTGGAAAGAATGGTGCCACTCCCTTTTCTGACATGCTTGGTGCCGTTCGAAATGCAATAAACGATATGGAAGAATCGAACCAATTTCAACAAGGCAGCCCCAAATTTCCCGCTTATTCTGAATCCTTGGAATGACGCTAGCGTATCTCATCCGGAATGCCCAATCCTCTTCCTCCTTCCTTTCAACAAATCCCTCGGAAGATCGAGGTGGATTTCATCTTTCACTGATATGAAAATGCTCGGCTGTGCCCTGATCCCGAACATATTCAAAGAAGAGTACGAAAATTACTTAGAATTCGGAAATTGAACCTTCTGGATGCGGGTAATGCCCCTAGGCCTTCTGTCGAAGCTATTCTTCTTCGAACAAATAACCATCCTCTCTTCCTGCATACATCGCTTGAGTCTGTTCCTTCTTTCAAGGGTAAAGCTCTCCAAATCTCTCACCAAGGAGAGAAGTCTAACCAACGTGCCCCGTTAAGAACAAAAGCAGTAACTATTCATAGTCTTTCGTCTTCTGATACCCGTCCGAGCCCCTGTGGATCCTCGTTATCCGATGCCTTATCTTGATTTTTCCTGTAATCAAGACTCAGTTTCTTTTATGAATTGCTTATATCTTATGTATCTTAAGTTCTTATTATGAAATATATAAGCCTAGAAAGGACGTCTCCCCAAGGGTACTCAACATCTTCTTATTTTTCTTGCAATAATACTTGTTGTTTTCTGTTATCTTTCGTTCCTTTAGGCTCGGATTACCCTTGTAGAGGCTTATCCTTTTTTTGCAGGGCACCAATCATGGGAGCGACCCAGAGGTCCCGTCTTTCCCTTTATTTACACCGAGCTATCCAACATATATGCAAATTTTTGCGTATCCACGCTTTCCTAACGCACTATCCTGTACGCTTTCTGTTCCGAGCGTATCCACGCATCTGAACTTTGACGTATCCACGCCAAACCTTTTGTTGCAATGTGTCTCATGTGCACATGCAACTGCTATGCGTATACTGCGTGTCCACGCTGAGCCCATTAGTCTTCTTTTACATTATCGTTATTTATTTTTTCCCAATCCCTTTAATCATCTCAAGGATTTCCTTCCTCTTCCTATTCTCCCTTTCCCTTTCATCTGGTCTCCCTTTCTTTCCTTCTGGGCTTTTCCTGAGATCCTCCCTTTACTACCTCTTTTTCTTTGTTTCTTTTTACTTGTTTTCCCTATCTGATCTTACCCCTTTTCCTTTTTTCTGAACTTCCTTTCATTCTGAATAAGCTTTTCCTGTGCTCATCTCTTTCCTTCCTCCGTTCCTTCCGTTCTCCTTACCTACTTTTCCTTTTCTTCCGATTCTATTTCTTTTCTACCCTCTTATCTGTTTTTACCCCTTTTATATTCTTTCTATTTCCAACCACCTTTTACCTCTTATGCTCTTTTATTCTCCTTTCCTCAAGATTATTCCTTTTCGGAGTTTTCCGAGCCCCTTAGCATTGTTACCGACCTCTCCTTTCTTTTCTTATTAAAACCTTTACATCTTTTATCTCATTATTTCCCTTGTGTGCTCCACATTTTTCCTCTTCTTTCTCTCCTTTTACTCCCCTTTTCGGTTCTCTGTTCCTCCCTAACCTTACATTTTCTTCTTCGAATAAGCCCTCTATTATCCGATCCTACCCTTTTCTTTTCCCCTTTTCTCTTTTGATCCTCCTCCCTTCTTTCTCTCTCTTTTTCCTCTCTCTTTTCTCCTCTCTTTTCTCCTCTCTTTTCTCTTATATGTTGCTTCTTCGATTACCTCTTGCTCTCGTTCTTCCTTCCTGAGTATTCTCCTGCTTGGTTGATTGTCCTTCCATCTTGAAGTGCCTCTTCCTGATGAGTTATCTGTCTTTCCCGCGGCCCCTTCCTTGGTGTCGCCGATTCGTACGACGAATCGTTTGGTTCCTCTCATTGGTGTCCTGCTTTACCATTGATTGCTCTCTTATTACTCCTCCCTCACGCATGTGCCTTTGTGAATCCTCCGGCTATCTTCCATCTTGTTTCTTCCTTTCTCGTCCTCGTACATAACCTGCAAAGGAACTTCTTAAAAAACACTATTAGTTATGTTGTTTCTTTCTTGGCAATTTTCTTCTGATCGGTAACCCTCTGTATCATGTTACTGTGTCCCTCGGCTTTTCAGACATCCGACCTTGTGCTGTCATCGTGGCCAACCTTAAACCACTATCCTGTCGGGTCTTTCCTATGCGATACTTATCCCTCAAAAGGATCTAAAACCCTAATTCTCCCGTATCCGACCTATGCTCATGAGTTAACTCTAATCGATTTCCTACGTACCTCTCTTTCCTATGTTTTTTATCCTTCACATCTATCTATCTCATGCAATCTAGCGATTATCAAATATCCTAACAGAAAAAACCATAATTAATCTTCAACATAACGTTAATTACCTACATATCTCCACCTTCAAACATCCACATTCCTGAGTGGATTGTGGCTTTGATCGCCCCATTTGGTTGTTGCAACACCTGAGTTCCCTTGTGCACAATCTGCCTCGACCGAGCTGTCATCCGCCGAGGTGATGTCTACTTTCCGAGCAGTCCCTTCCGGTCTGGGTATTGATTGCTGATGAAGTACGCAGACTGCTCGCTAATGGCTCTTGACTATCTGAACTCCTTGCCTCGGATAACACCTGCTAGGGACTTGTCATCCGATGCCTGCAAAACAAACCCCCCCCGGCGCTACCCCGGGATGGTAGCTCCGGTGTGATGATGAGATTTTGTGGACTGAAAGATCAAAACTCTGTATTCAAGAGTTAGAGAACTTACCTGGAATGGTTGATTGTGGCCTCTATTTATAGGCGTCCTGAACCTCCTCTTTATGTCTCATCATCAGTGTGCGTCACCTCCCCGTACGAGTGAGTGGCGCCTCCTCTCCACGAGAGCGTACGGGCCGATCCTTATCCCTTCCACATGACTCGGAAGTTTCCTGGAAAGTCACCTAGATCCGAATCTTTGGTATCATCAAGATCAGTTTTTTTCAAGTGAAAAATCATACTAAAGTTTACAATCACACTAAATTGAAAATCACACTAAATTAGAGTTTATGGCAAATTTATGGATTCCCTTGTTCTCATGTATTAGCCGCTTGTCACACTGTGAGATTTTGCTGGTTTGATAAAAAAGAATGTGAGTAATGTGTCATATATATCCACACTTGTGTATGATATACTCTTTACATTAATCTTGAGCTCAGATAGTTTATTAGATGATCTGACCTTGCCACTCAATGCGTCAGATGACACTCTATTATCAAGGCTATGCAAAGGTTGTTTTTTAAAAACTGAAAACCACCACTTATATAGATGTTGTTCGTCTCTGAACCTACAACGTAACATACTTGGCACATATATATGACTAAATTTCTTGTTGGAGCAGCGCATCATAAGCCGTCGCCGTCTCCGGCTCCGCTGCATGAAACCTGCAGACGTCTCCGGCTCGCCGTCTCTGTGAACTCTGTCTTGTCGGTTTTTGCAATCCCTCCTCCAACCATCTCCTCCTAAGTGATCGATTCCAACAAATGCGATTTTCTGCAAGGACAACAACACTAACTATCAAAAACAATTAACAAAGAATGGTCAAGAATATGACCAATGCATGTTAATGGTGGTACCATGAAAAGGACATAACAAGTGCAGATGATAGAGTAATAAATAGCAAGAAACTATTTTTAACCAAATCCCACCGTGAAAAAACACAAACACTAACCTTTGATGCAGCAAAATACAAAGTGGAAGGATTGTGGGTTGATATAGCAGTGAAGCTGGTTATGTAATATGAAATGGATTTCGAACCCCAAATCCCCCACAATCCACGTCTCTCACTCGCTCTTTATGTTCTCTGATGCCGCCCTCCGCTGGTCCAATCACACTCTTCTTGTAGAGTTCACCTTTCTCTTCTTGTAGAGTTCATCTTTGGCTGAACTGGCTACTCGCTACAGACGATACGCTCGGCGCTCAGGGCCTCACATTAAGTTTCACCCCATTGTTCACCTCTGATGCACAGTAAGGTTTTGGGATAAGCGGCGTCTGATTGATCGGCTCCGCAATCAAAGAAAGAAGTAAAAATGCTTTGCCTCCATGTCAATAAAAGCATCATTTTGGGAATTAAAATTGAGAGAAGGTTATTCAGGGAATTAGTTTTAGGAAGAAGGTTATTTAGGCAATAAACTCCACTAAATTAAACAATAAGTTGAAAAATCATACTTTTACCAAAAATAATTATTCATAATAGTATTACAATTCACAACCACAAATGTCATCAAGTATAATATGAAACTACACAAGTATGCTTATTCCTTGACTCGACTTAAGGCTTTCTTCCATTTTGATCATTCTCTTCTCTATAAAACGACATAACTCTCTCATGACTTATGACCCAAATCTTGTGAAACCACGACCTTTGCGCTATACAATAAGCTATAATATGTTTCACTGATCACAACTATTGTGTTGGATTGGTAGTATAAAAAATGATAAAATTAGGCAAGTGATCCATACACACCTTGTGGTTGGAGCTCAAACTCTTTCATGGGCCATTAAACATGCCATTGTTAGTAACTTTGATCTTTTTAATTTGCTTAAGAATGATGAATAGAGATGAACCTTTGTTGAACAATTTATCACACAACATTGAATTTGTGTCCTTTAAATTGTGTATATATTGTCAAACCTTATCACTTTGAAACTTGGCATAAATAGAGCTTGTTATATTTACTAATGGATTGACTACAATCCACTTGGAAATGTAGTCGACGGGCACCACCAAAAATAATTTCTTAAAAATAAATAATGAAAGAGTTGAAGAAAAAGAAATATAGAGATGGAATACCCCCATCATAAAACATTGAAATCCCTAATCCCTCATATGATATAGCCCCTCGTTGTCGCTGGATCTGTATCTCCTCCGTCAATTGAGACTTGATGCGGCCAGCTGGAGCTTCTTTTAGTGTCTTAGCAGTTTATCAACGTGACAAGTTGTGTAGGTATTTAGGATGTGTGAATGGTTTTGAGGCTAAGTCATCCAGCGTCTTCATAGCAAGAATAAGGAGTCTGAGCCTGACAGATTTATTCTTATTCCTGTGAGGTCTCTCCATATGAGGAAGGATGAGTGTGAGATTGTCTTAACCCTTTTATTTATCAAGCTATTAAGGAGGGGTCAACTGCACTGGCTAGACATAAGTTACACATGGAGGAACAAGAAGTGAGGGGATCTAGCACTTGGATGACTTGGATTAAAACGAGTGCGGTGTTTTTAGTAGTGGTGTACCTGATTGAGTATGGGGGCAAAATGATTGGAACCGTTTATGTGGGATCAGATTGACCTGAGCACATCAGACAACCGTTTTTCTCTATTTATGAGCTCGACTGATCGTATATATTTTGATACCAAGGAATCATCGGTTAAGAAGTTCAAGAGTCCACCTTTTCAGACTCCTACACCACCTGTTCTGATTTATGTGGTTCCACCTTTTCCGACTTATGTGATTCCACCTTCTCCACTCGCCTCACATGCCTCACATTTTCTTCATCGTACACCTTGTCCGGCTAATGGCATATTTCGTGATTACATCCGCTCGGATGAGTTACGGTTGGCCCGATTCAGCACTTGTCTGATCGGCGTGTATGACTGTCCACACGAGATTGCTTTTGAGTTGCATTATGTTGGTTATGCTCCAACTTTGAGTTGTTTTGGTTTTTGTTTTCACTACACTTGATGATGTTGTTTGAGTTGCATTACGTTTAAGCTGTCTGTAAACATTAATACCAAACTATTTATATGTACATATTCTATTCTAATGATGTTGATAGAAATATGGAATGTGTTTTGAAAATTAATATATATATATATATATATATATGAAATTGTGACTAAACTAAGGCGTTAGAGTCTAGCAAAGCAAGTTAACAAAAGTACATTGATAAATACATATCATTGAGAAGACATGTATTTCCTTTTTGTCAATTAAAAATTAGGTATCAAGAACATGTTTTGAGGTAAAATGGTTGCTTGAAATGCAATCTACCACTGTACCACATAGTTTAGTGAGTAATGTTCGTTTGGAATAATAACACAATTCAGTTGAAAAATTAATCAAGTACTTTTATTAAAACATTGCACTCGCTTTTTGAAACACTTGAACCTTTGAAACACTTGCAATGGAAGGCCATATCCTTCATCAAACCCTTTTCAAAACTATTCCACAAAAACCACTCAAAATCTGATTTAAGATATCAATTCCAAATATCATGAAAACCTGACAAATATTTACACATCACTTTCTATATGTCCCACCTCTATTCATCTCTCATCTATATCATAATTTCTCATTTTCCACACCATTAATACTTTATTATCTTATATAGTATATATATAAAGCCAATTTGCTCCGTTTTTCGTGTGTAAAATAAACAGATTTGTAAATTTACGCTTAATTGTTTGTTGAATACAATTAAATTTTCCAAATAAATATAATACAAATATGTTTATAAAAGGGTATTTTAGAAATTGCATAACAAACTTATTTGGTATGATTATACAAAATAATTTATTTGTAGTAGTAATTTATTTGGTATAATTTATTTTTGGTATGATTTCTCAGTCTTACCAATATATGATTATACAAAATATCTTATATAGCGAAATTTAATTATGCATCTAATTTTTACTATTATATTAAGAAAGACTACCATATAAATATATTAAACCGGGCATGCATACTTAATTTATGCTTGCTTGAATATATATTAAACCGATCGAATTGAAATCATAGCAAACGACCAAGGCAGCTGGACAATCCCTTCATACATGGCTTTCACCGATGATGAATGTCTCATCGGCGACGGGGCTTACAACCAAGTTGCTTTCAATCCATGCAACACCGTTTTCGGTAACGCTCTCGTTGTACATTCTCATCTTTTTTTTCTTCTATTTAGTTGAGCCATAGACCAATTGTGCAGTTTGTAGTTTATGTATATGTTAGAAATTCGCAGTAAGGGTTTAACATTCAAAGTTGAAAGTTTTATATAGGTTTTGTTTTCTATTGATTCATATGAAGTTCATGTATTGATATTTGGTTTAACCAATCTGCAATTCACCTCAATAAGTAAAACTAGATTAGTTTACTCCCATTCTTACTGTTACACTTAATTTCAGTTCAATTCAATTTATTCAAATCAGTATAAATCGGGAGAAAATAATTGCCATGTATAAATCAGGGAAAATAACTAGCCTTACTCATGAAATGCTTTAACTATAGTGTTGATGAAAGGATCTATTCAGTTGAGTTAAGTTGCGTTGAAATGAGACTCCTCCCTAACAACTAACAAGATTTTTTTAAAATTCAGTTCCAACTTCCAACCCTCTAATGATCATTGTGTTACAAATTGTCCTGATTTTGGGGATTGTTTTTCGGTCAGAAATTTTGTGTCAAATTCAGTCTCATGGTTAATTTCAGTTTTGCATTATTTCCGATTTCATGCTTAGTTTCTAACAAAGACAACTTCTTCAATCGATGCTGATAGGTACACTTCTTTCAGTTCAGTCTATGCCTACCTTGATTTTGACTTTACATGCTCCTATCTGTATAATCTACTCTCATTCCTTGCAAATTATTATATTGCTTTGATTAAATATACTTGAGGTAATATCCCTACTCTTTTAACATCGTTTCTAGAACAAGAGTGTTAGGATTGTGGCTTTTATGGCGAAAAGAATTTTGTTGGAATGGTAAGTATCCTTTTTATTATTCTATGGTTTCATATGATTATATCTCATAAATTATGTATGTTAAGCGATACTTAACTTAACTTACAATTTTCTTCGAACTCAACATGATAAGAGTAATTGATGAAACTAAAAGAAGAGAATGAAGAAATTCTCCAATGTTCAGTCACAAATTGAGAAAATATGTGATATGTGATAGTTCTGAATCATAGGTTCGAGAAGTATATGATGTTCAAATTAGGTGATCCTAATCTTGAATTAGGTGTTAAAGACTAAAATTGTCCTATTTTCGGCGAAGATATATTACTTATGATATAATATAATATATAATGAATTTTATACTCTATTTAAAACAGGAAAATACCATAATATGAATGATTACTACATTTTCTTTCTTAACTAAATGTTTCATTCCAAAAAAATTAATTTTTATACTATATTCACTATTGTACATTTTAACTTTTCATGCTCACATAAATGTAATTGCAATTTGAGCAAATTTTCAATATATAACTTTATTATACAAGACAATTTTTTAATTAAGATAACATTATAAAAATTAATATAACTGCGTAAATAAACCGGGCAACGTCTGGTCCACTATTACTAGTTAATCACTAACACAAATTTAGATATTAATTTATAGTATGATTGTTTATATAAGAAGATTATATGAAATATTTAATTTGAATTAAAGAAAAAACTAGTATGTATAGGGATTAAATTACAATAAAACTCTAACATGAATTAAAGCACTAGTAAATTTAAACTCCTTAATTTAAAATAAAATAGAGCATTGCACATAACTAATTATTGGATGAGTTACGATGACACATTTTCTGTTGTAATTAATATTCCTACAAAACAAAAATATATTCTCTTTGCAGATAAATGAAACATGTGACCCTGCTTCTTACCTTGCCAAATACTCCAGCAGTTGAAGGGCCACGTATAGCTCTTCCCTACATGTTTCGAGCATCATTTGGAGCAAACACAACTCAAATTTGTGTCCATGTTTCTTTGAGAATGGAAAGAAGCCGATTTTTGAGGTGTTAAAATGGAGCAACCGAGCAACCAATCAAACATCTCCCATAGGAGAAGACCTAAAAAAGTAGGAAGAAAATCTAATCCATGAGATTTCATAATATGGAATTTCGAACTAAAAAAATTCGTATGACTTGAAATCAATGAATTTCAATTTAGAGTAAAGTGCACATACGACCCTTAGTTTTTGGCTCCGTGTACATATAACCCTCAGTTTTAGAAAAGTGCAATTATAACCTCATATTACAATTTCGATAACTTTAAGGCCGGTGAGATCTATCTAAATTTGAAAAAACGTTCATGCCCCTGAATTTAATTTAAATAGAAAATTATATCCTAAAATTCCAACTCATGTCTGCCTCCGCCTCACTCTACTTCCATACCCCCGGCCAGTCAATGCCCACCACTGCTACACCCCACGGTTCAGCCGCAGAACATCGGAAATCACTGCCGTCATACCCATTCATAACCCTGACGACACAGTGCGGAGATTTAATTCATAACTGTCTCATATCGTTGTTCGTATCACCCATCGATTCCCCATATTACAGAATCATGATTTCGACCGGCGCTGGGATACACCCATTCATACCACCGTCCACCGATTCAATTAATCGCCAAATCGTTATTACAGAAGAAGAACATGGTGATGAAGGTTATAGGATGGTGGGGATTGAATCGGATGTGTTGGACAGTTGCAGATTTCAGAGTGGTGGTATTGGAGGTTTTGGGGTGGTGATAGCAGGTGGTGGTCATGGAGATTATGGGGTGGTTAGTGATTACATGGTGGTAATAATGGAAGTTGATTGGAAGTTATCGTGCCCAGCTGGTGCTCGCCGTCACGCCCAGGAGCTCGCGCAAACATGTCAGGGAGGCTAACTCGGAGCAGAGGACTTCTCTCGATCAAGGTTCCGACTGGAGATTTTGCAAATACGGTGGTAATAGCGCGCCGGAGAAAATTTGACTAAGTGACTATTGCAAATCTGCGTCGAAGACAACCACGTAGTCGGATACCTTAACGTACAAATGCTTCAAACCTTCTTCCTTCAAAGCTCCCGATTTGTACCCATTTATGTTTTATTTAATCTCGTACTTTATTTATGTTTTGGAAAATTTGTTTAATTACTGAGGGTATATTCTCCCTTTTCATTAACTAGACTGCCGGAATTCGAAGTCAATGCCAGTTATTGTCTCATGGTTATCAATTTTCAAAGTCAATGCTAGTCCAAGGTTATTATAGCACTTTTCAAAAATTGGAGGTTATATGTGCACTTAAACCAAGAACTCATTTAGGTTAGCACAATCCTACTTCATCACCTCCTTTTTTTCTCTCAACTTGTGTGTGCGATTACACACACTAGTGGTGCAAATTAATTACTATTCATTCTCCGCCACCAACTGTTTTCTTTTCATCACCGGTTTCTTTCCCAAATCAGACCGTTTTGACACCACAACGGTCAGAAACGGTTACATCTCTACCGCGCCCATAACGGTGCCCCCACTGAATCGCGGTGGTTTTGTTTCTGGAAAACCTTTTCTAGATGCCCTAGCAAATCGCCCCCCTCCACTTACTTCAATTCTCCCTTCGAACCCAGAAATTACCCCCAAAACACTCTACAAAGGGGAGATTGCTTGCCTCGTTAACCGCAAAGAAGCAGAGTCTCTTGCAGTACACTATCAAAATGCTCTCATCGGTAAATTTGCAAGGGGGAAGCCAACCATGGAAGCTCTCCAAGAAGCTTTTAAATCAGTAGACTTCAAAGGCAAATACCAGCTTGGTTCAATGGACTACAGGCATATCTTGATCCGCTTTCAACTTAAGGAAGACTATCAAAGGTTTTGGCTTAAAGGGAATTGGGTTTTTAGCGGAGCTGCTATGAAAGTGTTGAAATGGACGATCGACTTCTCCTCTGAGGCTGAATCTTCCATTGTTCCAGTGTGGGTAGTTATCCCCAAGGTACCAATCTTCTTCTATAATCACACTATGATACAATCCATGGGAAATTAGATAGGAAAATTTATCAAAATGGATATGGCTACTGCTACTTTGTCTAGACCTTCTGTGATTAAAATATGTGTAGAGGTAGATGTTAAGCACAAGCTGCCTAATCACATTAGGGTTGGCATAGAAGAAGATGGAATTGAATATGGAGTTTCTAAATTGCCAATTGAATTTGAAGACCTTCCATATTATTGCTTCCACTGCAAATGTATTGGTCATCATGAAGATCAGTGTATTCATCTTCACCCTGAGTTAAAAAGACCTAGACATCAATGGATAGATCCTTTGAATGATAAGAATATGCCTAGAGCTGAAGTGCTAGTTGGGAATTTGCCAGATGAAAAATTTCCAGTAGAGAAGACTGGTAATGCTGTGCTAATTGATAATGTAGGTCCTTCTGGTATTACTCCTATGGATAAAGAAAAAACTATCTATGCTCAAAGGACTGGCCAGAAAGGCAACAACCAGTTTTACAGATATCCAAAGCCTAAGATGACCTACATTCCCAAACCTAAAATCATTGATCCAAATCCTCCTCTTGATGATGCTGATAATACTCATTCTGTAAAGGATTTCCCAGAGCCAACTCCACAACCAAAAATCACTCAAGATGCTGCTATTAATTTGGCAAAGAATTCCCAACTACATCCTTTACTTACTCTGCCTATAATCCCTGAGATAGTGGAGTTCAATGACACCATTACTCACTCAGAGGGAGCCCCTGATACTATCAATCCAGCAAATGAGGTAGCTCCACTGCAAGTTTCATCCTCTCCTGATCAATCAGTGTATGGCTCTCCTCAACAGAATCCTGAATCACAATCATCCTGTCTTTTAAGAGATGCTACAAAACGATTCTCAAGTCCTAATTCTGAACCTCTCAGTAAGAAAGGAAAGAATAAAGTTTTAGTCAAAGATGACACTATGTCACTGCCTAAACAGAGTAAGGCTTCTTTTTCAGCAGCTAAAAAATTTCTTCTCTCTCAGCAGCAAAAGTATCATAACAGATTCCATGTGCTCTCAACTGAGGATACTGGGGATATTGAAGATCAAGAAGCTGACAGGAATACCATGGATACCCAAGGCTCATCTTCAGAAGAGGATGAGGTAAGTTCCTCTATGGTAAGCCTCACTGAACCATCTAAGCAGCTTAAGAAACAAAAAAAAAAAATCAAAAAAATTCCAAAATCTAGAAATGAATCCTTTGTAACTCAGTTAAATAGGATTATGACTAGATCAAAAAGCACTGGAGAAGTTTCCCTATGAATCACATCAATACTAAATTTTTAGTATGGAATCTGAGAGGGATGACTACTTCTCTTGATAGATTAATTAATTTAAATAATAGATATAGATTTGATCTGATTTGTATTATAGAACCTATGCATACTAATTCTACTTGTGATATTTATAGACAAATGCTTCACTTTGACAATTGCATGTTTGGTTGTTCTGGTCAAATCTGGATCTTTTGGTCATCAAATCTTACTGTTACTCTCATTCAAGATCGCTTACAATTTCTGCATGTCACCATAAACTGTTTATCACTTAGTAATGACATGGATGCCTTCTTTGTATACGGTTTGAGAAATAGAAAAGTTAGAAAAGCCCTTTGGTCATCTCTTCTTTCCTTTACTCATACTTCTTCTCTGCTTTTTGGTGATTTTAATGCCTTGAGATCCATTCAGGAATATAAAGGTCCTGCTACTGCCAAACTTGGTTGTATCAGGGACTTTGATTATTTCATCAACTCTCTGGCATTAGATGAGATAAACACAGTAGGTAATCTTTTTACATGGAGCAGTAAAAGGAGAAACCCAACTAGACAGAGATTAGATATGGGATTATGCACTTCCTTATGGAGTGCAAAATTCCCTGCTTCTTCAATTCAGATTCTGAATATAGCAACCTCAGATCACAATCCTCTTCTTCTTACCATAGGAAGCACTATCCCTTCCTCTCCTAGACCCATTAGGTTTCTTAACACATGGTACAAAAAGCCTGAATTCAGTACAATTATATCTGATAATTGGAATCTTTCTTTAACTGAATCAGGCATGATGGGCTTTTTCCTTAAATTGATAAGGTTGAAAAAAGTTCTCAAAGTCTGGAACAGAGAACACTTTGGCAATGTTCATAAAAATGTAGAAAAAGCAGAAAAGGAGTTAGAGAATCAGGAAACCTTATATGATCTTAATAACTCCCTTGATGGTCTTTTAAAAGTTAAAATTGCCAAAGCTAAGCTGCTTAAAGCTGTCTCTGAACAAAAACACTTCTGGAAACAGAAAGCTAGGATCAAATGGCTTAAAGAGGGTGACAATAATACCAAATTCTTTCACAACTCTATGAGAGAAAGAAGAAGCAGACTGAATATTACAAAAGTCAAGAGCTCTGCTGGTATTTGGTTAGATGATATAGCTGATATAGAAAATGAAGCTATTTTATATTATCATAATCTTCTCTCTGATGATAGTCCTCCTGATAGTAATTTTTTTCAATCTCATTTTCTTAGCAAAATTCCAAAACTCATCACTTCTGAGGATAACCAGAAACTGCTAAGTCCAGTTACAAAAGCTGAACTTAAGGAAATTGTTTTTTCACTTAATAAAGATAGTAGCCCAGGACCTGATGGCTTCACTGCCAAGTTTTTCATTAAATCCTGGGATACTATTGTATCTGATCTCCTCTCTGCAGTTTCTGAATTCCAACAGGGGAAAGAAATCCCTAGAAGGATTGCAAGCACTTGGATAACTATTATCCCACAGAAAGACACCCCTGTCTCTTTTGATGACTATAGGCCTATTAGCCTCTCCAATGTTTTGAACACAATTTGTTCTAAACTTCTAATGGAGAGGTTAAAGCCTCTTATGTCAAAAATCATATCTCCTCACCAATCTGCCTTCATGAAAGGAAGAGACATTTCAGATAATGTCATCTTCCTTCAGGAGATGGTTAGATTTCTCAATAGAAAAAGCACATACCCCAACTGCATCATTAAATTAGACCTTAGGAAAGCATTTGACAGGGTAAAGTGGCAATTTTTACAGGCTGTACTTATGAAATTTGGATTTCATGGTCAGTTTATTTTCAGTATCATGCAGAACCTCTCACAGGCATGGTTCTCTGTGCTCATAAATGGTAAGCCAGTTGGTTTCTTCCAACCTACAAGAGGTATTAAACAAGGAGATCCCCTCTCCCCCTTCCTTTTTAATATCTTCTCAGAGTCATTCACTAGGAGTCTAGCTTTTGGATTTGAAAATGGCAAAATGAACTATTTTGATCTACCTGCTAATGCCCTAAAAATTTCACACTTGAGTTATGCTGATGATACAGTAGTTTTCTTAAATGCTAACAAACTAACTTTGACAAGGTTCAAAGCTTTTTTGTTAAAGTTTGAGGAAGTTAGTGGTCAGAAGATAAACTATAATAAAAGTGACTTATTTATCAGCAAGCATGCTACTTCTATTCAAATTAATTCCATTAAAAGGACTTTGGAAATGAAACTTGGTTGTTTTCCCTTTAAATACTTAGGTGCTCCTATATTTAGAGGTAAGGCTCTAAATGTGCATTTTCACCCTCTACTTGAAGCCACTGATCATAAATTGTCAAACTGGAAAAATAAATGGCTATCAACAGGTGGTAGGATTACTCTCATAAATTCTTGCATATATGCCATACCCCAACATATCTGGTCTGTGATTGTTCCACCTAAGCACATAGTTAAAAAATTTCAAAGGAAACTTAGCATTTTATTCTGGAGTATGAATGACCAAAAACCAAAAAAATCTTGGAAGAAATGGGATGACTTGTGCACTCCCATTTCTGAAAATGGTTTAGGGTTTTGGTCCATTCATACGATCATTGATACCTGCTCTGTTAAACTTTGGTGGAAATTCCAACAGGCAGAAGCTATGTGGACCCATTTCATTGCATCCCTTCCTATTTCATACCAAAATTCACCCAACTGGAAAAGAATATGCAAGATCAATTCTTGGGCTGAATCTCATTCTACAGTTATCATTGGAAAAGGAGAATGCAATTTTTGGTCTTCAAATTGGCTTGATATTGGTCCAATAATGGATCACTGTGTCCCTCATCTTACTTCTATCTCTTTAGATACCTCAATTGCTGCATTTGTAAATAATAAAGTGGTTTATATGCAGCAACTAGCCCCTTTTCTCTCTACTGATACCTTGTCACTTTTACAGGACACTCAGATTCATGAGCACAGAGAAGATAGGTTGATATGGAAACTGGACAACAAAGGTCAATTCACATTCAAGTCAACTTACAACAAGCTCAGACAATATAGGGGTACTATCTCTTCAATTCCTCACTTATGGAACCCTAGGCTTGAGAACAAGGCTTCTGTGTTTATGTGGAGAATGATTAACTCATTTCTGCCTTTTGATAATGTTCTGAAAACCATGCATATTTGTCTCCCGTCTAAATGTTTTAATTGCAAAGATGAAGATTCCTTAGACCATTATTTTAACTCTTGTGAGTTTACTCTTGGTATTTGGAAAATCATGCATTCTTTTATGGGCATTGCTGATAGAAATTTTTCATCTATCTGGGAAAGAATGTCATATTATCTTACATATAATGGACTAAGTGCTCTACATAATTTAATCATCAGACTTAGTCCATCCATTACTTGTTGCATACTCTGGAAAACTAGAAATAGATGGCTCTATGACCGTGTTCCTGCATCTGCTATTCATGTTCTTAAACAAATTAAAGAGCATCTTTTTCTTACCTTTTCAGCTAAACCTTTCTTCATCTCCTCTGCTTTTGACACAGAAATTGCAAATCACAGCTTCCTCCCACTTGGGAAAAGACCACCCAAACCAAGAATTTTCAAAATTGCTTGGACTAAACCCATAACTGGTCTTAAATTAAATGTTGATGCTGCATGGAGTTCTCTTCATTCTGGGATTAGCATTATAGTTAGGGACAACATGGGTGGTTTTATTTCAAGACACAGCTCCTACATCCAAGCCAGTTCTCCTTTAGAGGCTAAACTGAAAGCCATTCAATTTGCAGTTAATCTTGTAGAGGGGTACACAAATATTAATTATTACTATAGAATCAGACTGCCTTAATGCTGTTTCTTCTGTTCTCAACCCTATCACAGCACACTGGAAACTTTTTCATCTTTCTGACTCTATTCATCATGCCATCAACTCTATTTCTTTAAAACATGTGTATAGGGAAGCAAACATGCCTGCAGATGCTCTTGCTAAATTATGTTTACAGTCAAAGCATGCTTCTACTTTTACCCTTACTACCTTGCCTAATGCTTTTCAAGGATTGATAAGACTTGATCAAATGGGAACCCCTGCCTTAAGGGTCTCCAGAATGGATTCTACTGATTAATCTTTCTCATGTTTTCAGGTCCAGGCTCATTGATGATCTTTAATCATTGATGAGTTTTCAAACCCAAGGAGATCATGGCTCTGTCATGTCCATGCTCAAGCTTTACACAGACTTACTGTTGGCTACCTGGATAGCTTTCTTCCAGAACAACTGTAACATTTTTTGTGCTCAAACTGCTTTGTAGCTGATTTAGATAGGCTATCCATTTTGATGTAAATAGTTTCTCCCTTAGTTAGCACCCTTTGACTAAGTTGAGTTTCGTTTCGACGATCTCTAATCAGTTCGGGGGTTGAGCTACTAAGTTGGTTTATTTAGGAAAGTAGCATATTCTTTATTCTTTTGGAAGCAATTTTTGCTTCAAGAGCTCTGCTCTTATTATGTACCCAAACTAGCCTTTTTTTGGCTTCTCTTTTTTCTGCAATGTCTTTTATTGGCTTGAGGGAGCCTAATAAAATTCCCTCCATCCGACATGATGGTTTTATTAAGAAAAAAAACCAAAAACTGTGGGTTATGGCCTCGTTTGGTGACAAGAGTTTTGAAGAGCGTATATCTTTTTAAGCTAAATATTGATAGTTGACTATTCAATCAGCTCTTTCTAGTACTTGGTGATGAGAGTTTTCTAATTAGCTCTTTTGGTGAAACCTCTGATTTCTGAAACGCTAGTAAGAGCAGCGTTTGTAAAATGTTAATCAAAGAAATATTACAAAATTATCTTTTTTATCCTTATCCCTACAAATTTCCTTTTATTAATTAATCAAATTTCTTAAAACTAATAATTTATACGTAAAGAATTCAACCAAATTATACGCATATTCGCGTACGTTCAAATAATATTTTTTACATTTTTTAAATTTATTTTTAAAGTATTACACATGTATATTTTAAATATATACTAAACTAAAAATTTGAAGTATTTTTAAATCTAAAAATAAATTTTTAAATAAATGTAGATATATTAATAAAGCATAATAAGTCAAATAGTTTACATCATAAAAATAAATAAACATATAAGTGATAATAATTTTTGATGAATAAATAACACTATAAACATAATTAATAATAAATTGTAGTAAAGTCTGTTTCACTCATTTAACGTAATGAAACAGCTATCAGGTAATTGTTATTTGTCAAACACTTATATACAAAACGGTAGCAAACTGCTAGTCAAAACAGCTAATAGAATCCGCCAACAACTAACAGATAATAAAATCCGCCAACAGTTAAGAGTTAAACGCTGATAACCAAATGAGGCATGCATTTTGTCCTTCAATTTATTTGCAAGTTTTGAGTCCAAACCAAACATTGCGCCAAGTTCTATATTTCTTTGAGATTCCATCCCCTAGAATATTTATTACAATTCTAAATTAAGTCTTTCATAAGATAATCTTATACAAAATTTTGTTTCAAATATTTTTGTACTATTAAATTTTTTTTTTTGAAGATGGACACATATTTAGCGATCACACAATTACAATTCATTTCCATTCATAGACCCCCCAACGTTTGCTGAACTTTCACTTTGGCCCCCCATCGATTTTTGCTCTCAGTTTAGCCCCCAACCATACAATTTTCCATCAGTTTGGCCCCCTGGCCCTAACGTTGGCGTCAAATCAATTTTCCGTCAATTTTTCTAGGGGTAGGCTCGTCTTTTTCCAATGTGAAGTACAGTACATGCATTATTTGAGCAAAGAACAAATAAAGAAAACAAATAAAAAGGGATTTTATATTTATAAAAGACTTTCTAAAGTACATGGACTAAAATGAAAATTCATGAAAAGGGGAAGCATCGTTCTTCTTCTTTGCCGACAAGGTTCAACAGTATTCCTGGAAAAACCCAATCTCCGGCTGTAAAAACAGTGTCCCATATATCCGTTGGAGAAACTCAGCTCCGGCGACATTAGGCTGAGATTTCCGGAGAAGTAGACTGAGAACGCCGGTAACTGGAGATCCGATTTTTGCTTCGAAATTTGGAATTTCGCCGGAATTTAAACCTTCAAAGTATTTTATCTTGAAAGCTGGCAAGTCAAAAATCTGGTAATACGAATGGATCATAGGCGATGAGGACGCCGGAGGATCAGAGACGAAGAGAAGACGCCGGAATCCGGGAGTTCTGGGAGGAAGATACCGGAGATGGTGTTCTGCAAATAATCTGAATTGTAGAATCACCACCAGTCCAGTAATCATTGGGTCCTTTTGTAATTAAACACCGGTGAATGAGATTTGAGAAGATGAATTCCGGAGGAAGTGCTGGAGCAGGTGCTAGGGCTGTTGAGCAGCCACGGCGATCGGAATTCGGCGTCGGAGGTTTGCAAGAGGTGGTACGAGGTGGATGGGTGGAGCCGGAGGAGGGTGTTGATCCCGAATTGCTACGCGACAACACCCCAACGCCGCTTTCCCCAATTTCAATTCCCTCACGCTCATCAGCTGCCAAGGATTCACCACCCACGACCTCGCCTCCATTGTCTCCAATTGCATGTTTCATCCTTTCCCTTTTTACATCTAAAAACATTAAACTATTGACGGAAAAAGACAAGCCTAACCCTAGAAGAATTGACAGAAAATTGATTTGACGCCAACGTTAGGGCCAGGGGGCCAAACTGATGGAAAATCATATGGTTGGGGGGCCATACTGAGAGCAAAAATCGATGGCGGGCCAAAGTGAAAGTTCAGAAAACGTTGGGGGGTCTATGAAAAATTCTCTCTTCTTACAAGTACATGTTTAATTTGAGAAGTCAAACTTAGTAATTTGTTTTAAAAGAACAATAAAATTAAATTGTTTGAATATAATATTTTCTCTACAAAAGAAGAAAAATACCGATTAATTACTGAAACTTTTCAGAAGATTATAGTTGAGTGAGTCGGTGACTAAGCTTTCAGTCAAATAATCCATAATCGTTTGATATTATTTGAGGGTAAGAATACGTTTTAATTTTCTATAAAATTAAAAATTAAAAATTTACTGGGTAAAATACAATGTTACCCGACTATACATTCTGTTAAAAAGTGTAAAACGGAATTGTAGAAGTTTCCTTTTTCATAATTATTAATTGATTAATAAATATTATCATCATATGCTACATTAGTACTTGCATTCTCTTTTTCCATACCGTCTATTCCTCACATAAATTCATCCATCAACTAATAGAGCTTTTGTGTGAATTTGCAAGTCGGGGGATGTCCTGAAGAATGAAAGCCATTTAGAGTCAATTTTTGTTCAATCGATGTATGACCGGTGTTTAAAGTGCCGCCTACTGGAGTGGCGTTGAGAAAGAAAAACAACCGAACAAAGCAAGCTCCGGTCCGGTGGGTGTAGAAATGGCCGCTCAAAAACCTTCGCAAACACATGAAGATGAGGACGGTCCATCTGTTGAAGAGGAGGAGCTCCGAAATGAAGACCAAGCTATTGAGGAAGATGTTCACCAAATCCATGATGAAGGTAGCTAAATATTCTCCTTGCTGTTTTCACTTTATATGTTTTGCGATTCTGTGTCTTTTAATGTTTGTTTTAATTTGGATCTCTTTAAATATGTTTCATTCTCGTAGATTCTGATGGAAGTGGGACTGACCCAGAAGAGTATGACGAGTAAGTATTCTCTGAGGATTTGTGAGTGTTCATGCATGTTGGGTTTTGTTGACTTTGATTTGATCTACAATTTTACGAGTCATTTGATGGATTGTTAAGGACTTTTGGGTAGCTTTTTGTACATTAGAAGGACTTTTGGGCACTTTTAAACTGTTTTTCTATCTAGGTTGTTTGTGATTTTCTTAAAAATATAAATTGTAGTTACTTGGCAACAGGTGCCTTTAAGATCCATGAGGCTCTAGATTAACATGTTTTCATGTTTATTGAACAGTAGTCTAAAAGGAAGATGGGTAATTGGCTATTGATTAGGCATGTCAAATTTTGAGATTTACTCCTTATATATGAAGCTTGATGTGGCATTTTGCTTTCATTGATGTTTCATTCTGCTTGAGCCAGGATAAGTTTACTGTACTGCTACCATCTTTGATAGTGCACCCTCTGCATTTATTACCTTGAGCTCTATGCATGAGTGTACGCACACAAACTGAACGTCTGCTATTGCATTGGTTTCTCAGGAACTTGTTGCTTCTTATTTCTTTTTCTCTCTAAGGGATGTGTGTTCTACAGCTCCAGAGTGTCTTTTAAATTGTGACGAGATTGGTCTTTTTTCATTCTTGTTCCACGTATATGCTTAGTTATTGTCCTGACAAAAGTTTTGCATCATGATAGCCTTTGAGATCATAAGAGTGGTCTGTTTGAAAATAATTCTTCTGTCATATGTGTTTGTGTATTTATTGTCTCTGCAAGGCTGTTGTGGGGCTTACCCTTCTAATGCATTTATTCTTTTAGTCCAAATTTATAGTAGAGATATGATCTGAGAATCTGCTTATTTTGTTTTTCGCTATATTGAATTATCAGTCTTTATTGTTTCAGAGATTTTACCATTGAATCTGAATACTTTATGTAACCATCTTATTCAAGTGCAATTTGATGAAGCGTTTTGGTTAGTGTGGTGTTTCTTGTTGTAACTGGGCAAGGTCTGTACAGCTTTTATGCTTGACCCATGCTTACTTTGGAGGGGGGTGTACTCCTGAAGAGCACATATTTTACTTTCCTTATAAGGAAAGTGAACCTGACAATCGGACTACCCGATTTGGAAATTATGAAATTTAAAAGGGACCGATAGAGTTCAACCTTTTATTCCCCTGAATGAATTTAGTTTTAAAATGTAATCCATATAAAGAAGCTGTATCAGTGTTGAGTGAGGTTGGATGAGCGATGCATTTGTTGGTGAAAAACATCTCTATCCTCTGCATGCAATATATTGCTTTATCATGAGATGAACAAGTGGGTGTAATTCCATAGTTGCCTAGTAACATACATCTATGCTTATCGCATATCAACAGCTAAAGCCTCTCTGTTTGATGATTGGATGATATACAGTTAATTTTCTAAAATTTTGGGCTGTAAAATTTCAGAATGATCGATGTAATGAGATCTGCAGTTCGTAGCAATGTACAGTGTCCCATATGCCTAGGTATTTATTCTTACCTGAATATATACTACATTGAGCTTCATTATCTTCTTAGTTTTTCCATTAATCGGTTGCAACACACAGGATCATGCAGTCAGAGGGGGAGGAGGTGGTTGCATAGTGTATTGAGAAGTATGCCGGGCTAATCTGTTTGTAATTGTTTGTATCACAGGTATTATCAAGAAAACTCGAACTGTTAGGGGGTGCTTACACCGTTTTTGTCGGGAATGCATTGACAAATCAATGCGATTAGGGTATGAATTTATTAGTCTCCTTCCTTTCACTTTTTTATTGGTTATTCAAGTTAATGACTGGCGTTGGAAAAGCTAAACGACCATATTTATGCTTGTAGGAATAACGAGTGTCCTGCATGCCGTGTACACTGTTCTAGTCGGCGTTCTTTGAGGGATGATCTAGATTTTGATGCCTTGATTCAAGCTATATATCCTGATGTGGATACTTACGAAGATCAGGTAGATAAATTTTATGTATTATAAATGCAATGTCGTACATGCTATTAACGAACCTTTGAAATCGAATCCTTACAAATTGTATTGGTGTAATCTGCATCACAGGAATTGATCCTTCTTGAAGAGGAAAAAATGAAAAATAAGCAGGTTAGCCTGGTGCTTGACAACTTCTGTCTAAATTAATCTTTATGGGTCACTCGTACTTGCATCTATCTGAATTCCTGCCGTTTGGTCTTTGTTTTCTTTCCATCCCTACTCTTCTAGATTTGGGGAATGCAATGTTCTATGCTTGAGGCATGTAAGGATTAGGAGTGGAAATTAAATTACCTGATCAATAACAATGTCTGGGGATAAAGGGAAAAAAAGCGACCTGACAACATTTTTTAGAATGTTTTGTTTGCTTCATTAATTCCATATCAACGAACTTGTTGTTCAAGGGAGCAAGAATATCATGTAGTACTGAGGCTGGCTGCTTTAAAACTGCTAAAACCTTTGAAAGAGCAACTAGGACTGCATTTTGGCAACCAAACAGTCATCCTCTAGGAATCTCGTAATACTACTCTTGAATGCTTTCCAAGAACAAAATATACACTCCAAGTTTTTTCAATCTCAGTCATTCTTGTTCGTTCGGACTAATTTCAGAATAGAGTCGGAATTCTGTGATACAAAAAATCAAGCCTCTGAATATGCTGTCATTTACTACTGTGAAGATAAGGACTACAGTTATACATAGCTTTTGGGAAAGTAAAGAGTTTAAGGTCATAGTGCATATGGATAAATTTTGCTGAGTTTGTTTTGGTGTGTCAACATTCTGCACTATGTTGGGTCATTTAAGAGGGTGATTTTAAAGGAGGGTACAGTTTGGTTAGCCATTCATCCATGTTAAACAGTACATTATGTCCTACAAATATGTAAGTTTTGATTACTCCATTGGGCAGATTCAAGTATCAATTGCCGAAATTTCTAGACGACAATCAGAGGCACTAATTAAGAGGCGCAAAATAGACAGAGATGCAGGTGATTCAAGAGTGCCCCGTCGGAACACCAATTCCAGAAGACGAAATCATCCAAGAACTGAAATGGCGCCTACTATTGCGAATGGAAGGGAAAATGAGCTTGATGGGAGCATAGAACCATCTGCATCTGATTTGTCGCAGACACAAGTCAGAAATATGAATCCTGGAGACTTTGATACTCAGCCTCCTTTTGTTTCTCCAGTTGCCAATTGTACTGATGAGACCTGTGCAAGTTCAAGTGATCCACCTAGAGAAGAGGTGCTCAGCCTTCTTGCAGCTGTTCAGAACCCAGAAATGCTCACTTGGGGTGGAGGTGGTGCAAGAAGCAATATTCGTCATGGTTCTGGAAGGAGAACAAGAAACACCAAGAAGATGCGACTGGCTATGCTTTTGGATTCTCTGGAAAATGACGCAAAGATAGATTATATGGTATTGCTTTCATTTACTACTCATTTGATGTCAATAGAGTGAGGATAATTCAGGCCGAGAAGCATAATCCCCATGATGAAAACTGCCTCTATAGTTAACAATGAGTGTTGCTTGTGGAAAAAAGTATGCTAGTTCTATTTCTCAGATCAGTTCACATCAGCATATCTGAAATGCCTTTCTCAAATTTTGTTTCTTTGCAGTCAGAACTCCATTTCAGAGTGATTTCTTTGGACAAGGAAATGATACCAAGCTTAGAAGAACCATACCTTTGCCTGCCATCAAGCTTCTCTATCAGTCAACTTAGCAAGGTACATGTTTCTCATCTTGATTTTCTGGAGATTACAATCCATGGTAGAACAAAGAAGAGCTCTATCACTTAGAATGTGAATAGGATGAAGATGGACATTATTAAGCTACTCACACACATTATTTCAGTAGTGGCACATATTGGTGGTGTACTGGTGTAGTGTCGTGCAGTCATCTTCATCAGTTAGTATTGTGGTGTAGTGTAGTGGCACGTATTGGTGGTGTACTGGTGTACTGACACATAGCTTTGTTTAGTTATTCTAACTTTATTCTCAGCTCATTGCTTTTGTCCATTTAGTATATTGCTGAGGAAACAAAATCACAAGCTGAAGATATTGACATGCTTTTGGTGATTGAGGAGAAGAGTGGTAAACCAGGCTGCAACCTCTCGCATATAGTTAATGCAGAACCAATTTGCAACCAGGTAGACTGGTCCTCCATCAGATTGAGTCCTCTCAAAGGGCCTGAGACTCTCTCCGAGATCCGCAGCATTTGTTTGACGCCAGTCTTAGTGAGTTGCTTCTAATTTTGCTGGGTTTTATTGGTTGTGGTGTTGTGATCCATATCCTTTTCTCATAATCCCTTTCTCATAATCCATATAAGAACATGATCTTCACCTGCACTTGACATTGAATGTTCTTCTTTTCTTTTGACATTGCAGATAATAGCATATCAGCACAAGCAGCATCGTAGATTTCAACCTCCATCTCCCTGAGGTTTCTTTCTTTGCATCTTAAAAGCAGATGTACAAATTTGTAGCCAGAACAAACCTCGTGAACAATATGTAAAATTGTGTTTTGTAATATTTGGCTCTCTATAATAAAGGTTGGCGTATTGGTAGAGGTTTTTGCATTTTCTGCATGTTTTTCTAACCCCTCTGTATTGGTGGCACACTTTGTACAATACCACTTGGTCCTTGGACAATTTGCAGAAAATGCCTTCATAAGAAGGTTACCTATTCAAAATGATATTTCAAAAGTAGAAGAAAAAAGGTTGTTACAATGGAACTATTAACTGGATATAAGTAGTTTCTATTTGCATTGGCCACTTTATATTGGATGTTAAAATTTTTGCAGCTATATATACTACAGTACAGATAAACTGAATTTGATGAAATTCATATTCAAAGTCATCTATGTGTCAAATGGCAGGGGCAAGCAGCCCATGCACCAGGACTAACACTGAGATTCATTCATCTCATTTGAGATGCAGAACTGGATGATAGGGGTCCACCATAAGGACAAGCACTCATCGTTCTTCTTTCTTTCATCTTCAGCACATTCAATCTTGGCGACCTTGGCTTCGTAACATGCTTAGAAGACCTGCACAATATTTGACAAGTTTTTGTTTATTTTTAATTAAAGTACAAAAGGAGAGCCATTAGATCTTGAAATACAGTATCATATGAATTTCATTCTACGTACTTCTGAGGCAAGAAAGGGTGGCTAAAGTTAGGCACTGGTCTTGCATGAGGAACCATTGTTCTTCTGAACTGCTTTAGAGCCTTTTCCTCCTCCATCTGTATTATTAAAGAAGATATAGTAATTAACAGAAGATTAATTAACGGGGCATGCTTTTTCAGATTTAAATTATTTCGTCTTGAACTATACCAGTTTCGCTGACTCGGCTTCCTCCCTGTACCTCTTGTACATCATCTCCTTTTCCTTTACCTGTTCACAAGTTGCATATTAGTTTTTAAGGAAGTTCCATACAAAATATTCTGTCTATACAGAAGATTGTTTTGTTCATACCTTCTTATCAAATTCAGATCGGTCGACAACTCGATTTGGCACTTGAAGATTGAATTCCTGAATCTCCGTTAGAGGTATACGTGGTTTCTCTGGGAGTGAAATGGGATCCCTGCAGTTTGTGGAACAAAAACTTTACATTTCTGAGTGTTTTTTCAAAGAGAGAAGAAAGATATCAGACTCATTAATATAACAACGCTATACTTACTCTTTCAATATAGGCTGAGCCTTGAAAACTCTCATTTGGGCTTCCTCCAATTCTTTCTGCCGCCTTTCTTCCATTTCCTTCTGTACTTCCTCCTCATGCCGGATCAGACTCTCCAGCTCGAAAGGTTCGGGTTTTGTGCATGGCTTAGGCTCTGGTTTTGGTGGGACCTGCTCCAGTAAAAGCACCCTTAAGTAAACGAATAATGGCAAAGGGACTAACACAATCTGGATCCACAAAAAGATTAGGAGCATACCACAGGATAGTCTGTAGTGTAAGGATACGGGTGAGCTTTTGGTATCCTAGCACATTCCTCTTCCCACTCTTTCTGCGAAATTTCATTAGCCCATCTCCTCACTTTCTCTGTTCCTCTTTCCTGCCGATTCAAAGCCATGATATATAGTCATTAGTATTTGCAAAAAGCTGGAACTTTGTCACTTTTCAGTATGAGAGAGCATACCTCAGTGTGCAACTGGAAAGGCTGAGGGGTGGTGTTTCTTGGAAGAGGTTTCTCACGCTGAGGTTCCGATCTAATTGAAAGCTGAAAACAGAACAAACAACAAATCATTGTCTAAATATATCCAACTGAAATGCACAGCAGATAGTTAACATAGCAGACTCTTTACCTTATCAAACATGTCAGCAACATTTGTTGGAGGTGGAATCCTCTCATCTATGGCAAAATGGAATTCTTGAGGTACAGTGATCTGCCTTTTCTTGTTGCTGAATATCCCCAGATCACCCTTGCTCTCAAAAATCTGTTACGTTTAAAATTTTTAGTGAGTTAAATGGGAGCACAGGGATGTACCAACATGAATAAGAGAGCTGGTCTGTAAGGAGGTACCCTTTTGTTCAAAGGCCTAGCCTTGAACTTGGGAATTTTCTCAAGTTCTTCCTTTTCCAGTTCAATTGAGCTTTTAACGTTGGCAGGTCGTGCCCTCAATGTTGTTTGAAGAACAGGTGTTTTTGGTGCTGTGAGATGATTTGGCTTCCATTGATGACTCTGTGATCATAAATATTTAAAAATCAGCTTTCAGAACATTATTAGTGCCTGAAAAGAAATATGACATTTCAATGGTGCTAAAGTTACCTGAGAAGATTCGACCGAGGCTATGGTTGATGTTTCTGCATTCTGATTGGCTCTTGACATTGTCTCAAGGTGGAACTCCTGTAACAACAAAATTGGATTAAAGTTATTCTCTATGTCCTCTTACAACCCCATTGGATCTCTTCTAGTTTTTCACAGTAGTTACCTTAAACTCAGGAACTTGCGTAATTTTTCTGGACACCACCGGCAAAGTTGGAGTCTCCAGAATCTAATAATATGGAAGGGAAAGGAAGGATAAGAAATCATCTAACAAAGAAAACAGCATAAATCAAAAATCAAAACAAGATAACACCTTCTTATTCAACGGGCGAGCCTTAAACTTTGGAATTTTAGCCATCATTTCTTCTTCTAGCTCAGCAGAACTCTTTATTTTTACTGATCGCGCCCTTTGAGTTGTTTCAAACTCGGGCTCCTTAGGCCTAGTCAATGTAAGCTTGGGCTTCCTCCTCTGCATTGTTCCAGCAGCTTCATCCTGAAATTATCAATGTAAAATCAAAAGTTACATGGTTAAGCAGAAACAAGAGCAACATTAAAGTAGGATGAAAGCATCATTGACTAACATGTGAGAGTGAATGAGACATGTCCCTTGTGTTAGACTGAAATTTCCTCATCATTTCAGCCATAGAAACAAATGGAGCAGCAGTTTCTCTAACATACAGCTGAAGGAACAGGAGGATGATAACAAGTGAGCATATAGTTTGATTCCCAAATAAAGGCAACTAAGAGTATCAAATAAATAGCCTGTACACACCTTTCTATCCTCCTTGCGGGTGTTAGTAGTCGATGAGCATAAGTTTGAGCTACCACTGATGAGGCCAGCCTTAGTTTTGTGAGGCAACACTTGAGGCTTGACATTAAGTATCTGAATTGTACCGGAAAACAGCAAGGTTGGACAAATTGATTGAAAGCAATTGACCAATGACAAATGGAAAACCAATTTGAACAGTTGGTACTAACCTGCCTAGATTTTCCCCCTTCCAGTTTTTGCCGCTTTATGGCTTGATTTTCCTGAGCAAAGTTCGGAGTTTCTGTGGCTATTTTCTTATTTGCTTCCCTGCAAGAAAGGGAAAACAAGTTGATAAAAGAGATGTAAGAAATTGAAACTGAAGAGGTGGTGACAAAAATATGAGTCTGATTGAACAAAAAAGAGTCTTAACAAAACCTTCTAATGCTAGGTGTTTTGATAGGCTTTGTTTGTGATTGTTGAGGCTGATGTTTTGACTTTAATGCTGAAGGATTTCTAAGCAAACTTGCAATCTTCTTGACTGTCTGGTGCTTCTTAGCATCAGTCTGCTGTAGAGGTTTATGCCCTTCAAATTTGGCTGGTGGTGCTGGAGTACAAACTTCAGCTTTCACTGTATTAATATGTCAGGAAACACATCAATGTTTGTATTCCTTAGAAGACGTGTGAAGGAAAATGTAGAGTTTCAAGTAAAACAAACCTTGAACAGATGATGATGTCTTCTTCTCATCCAATTCCTAAAAAAATATGTAGTTATAAGCAAACATAGCACCTGATAAACACTTTCCAATACACATTTAAAGAAATAGAAACATACAGGATTAGGAAGAGGAACATTTTGCTCTTCTGGGACAGCATCCTTAACTTCAGCATTTGTAACTTCATCAGCCTTGAGCCTATTTATTTGGAAAACTAAATTGTCATGCTTCTCATCCAGAAATATTATGTCTTCATCACACAGAAACCACCAGAGGAGAAAAGCCTACCTTGTTTTTTCCTCCATTTCCCGAGTCTGTTCCTGGGCACCATCAAGAGTACTTGATTCTGGAAGTGTTGATGCCTACAATCAAGTAACCAGATGAACAATTATGTAAAATAGTTGACTTACATCATCAAAATTATTGGAACAAACTGAACATCCTAATTCTACAGGTTAACAATTACCTTTTCCAACTGCTCAGCCTCACTGAAATCACAAACTGTATCAAGCTGCACAGATCTGGAAGTCTTAATTCTTGGCATAAACGCTGCAAAGTTCAAGTCGCAGTTCTTGAGAGACTGTCCGGAGACCAATAATTTGAAGAAACGCATACAAACATACGTAAATACATACATGCGTAGATTTGGAATTCTCAAATACAGAAACACACAGGGACAAAGCATTATGAATATTGGGGTGTGATACACACAAACATCATAGATTGAAACAACAAGAAGAATCCTATCGTTTCATCAGGCAAAAAGACACATTTTTTCCCAATTAAACCTCAAACAACGATTGCTCAAAGAATCAACATTCATGATATTTGCCCAACATCGGAAGCAGGTGAAATCCCTTTCTGGACAAAAACGAGTGAACTTCTAAATCTATTCCATCGATTATACACAATAATTAACCGCCACTCTATTAACCAGCAATCTCATCAATAAATCCCCAAACAAGAAAACCCTAGAAAACGAATCACAAAAAACCCCCAAATCGCAAAAATTAAAAGCAAGGATTAGAGCGGGGACATACGTGAAGGGGCATAACTGCATCGAGTACGAAACCAAAGCTCCGCTTCTCTCATCTCTTCTTCCGTCTCACCGACCGTAAAATCAAAGAACCTTGGAGCGGAAAACTCGTAGTCCCCGTCAATCATCAACGTGCCGGTGCCGATTTTATCTACTTCGGTGTCGGCGGACATGATCGGAGGCGAGGTTTTCGGGTGTATGTTCAAAGAACCCAAAGGAGAGAGACTTTGGTGCGAATGTGAATAGGAATGGCCGATGGGTAGATGGGGAGAAAGAAATGGAGAATAGAATTAACGGCTTAGTTCAACGGTCTGATTTTTGAAAGTAAGGGAGAACTCTTTGGTCTTTGTAATATGGTATAATGGATGGAATCAGGCGCATTATTGTGTGTAACGGCTCTATTCCGGGGAGCGGTCAGGATCAAATTGTCTTTCCTTTTTATGTTATTTTTTCCTTTTTAGTCAATTGATGTAAGAGGAATTGAATGAATAATAAGGTTAATAATAACTTTTTAGAAGTATGTACAGGTAATGAGAAAAATGATTGTAAAATAATTTGAAAAGAAATAGATGAACATTTTAAATGAAGGAAAATATATGTGTAGCAAATTTTGATAAAAGTGAAAAATTTTGTGCCACAAATTTACTACTTCAATATTAAAATTTAATATTTTGCAATGGTTATTCTTCAATGTAGACTTCTTTTTTTAATATATAGACAGTTTAGAGGGGGAGTAGGGGTGTAAACGAGGCGAGACGAGCTTTGGTTTTATCGAGCCGAGTCGCTAACAAAAAATCATATTCGACCTTGAGCTCGAGCTCGTTCGAATATAAAAAAATCAATTCGACCTCGAGTTTGGTTGTATGTGAGCTGCTCAACCTCGGCTCGTTAGCATGTTAACTCGAGTTCGTTCGAACAAGCTCGGCTCATTTACCTTAATTAAACCTTATATTACACTAATATACTCTTATTTATCCATAATAATAAAATTTTATATAACATAATACTGAGCTCATTAAACTCGACAAGTCTATCGAACAATAGACAGAGAGCTCGAGCTCGATTGCTTATCAAGCCTACTCGAGCTCGGCTTGTGTTCGCTGATTTGAGCTTGAACCAAACTTTTGTCGAACTGTTCACGAGTTTCTCGCGAACGACTTGGTTCATTTACACCCTTAGAAGGGAGTAATTGAAATAAAAATGAAAATAAAGTGTAAAAAAGAGTGTAAACGCATTAAATAAACTTATTAAATGAATTTTGGAAAAATAAATCACAAATTGTGGAAATTTTGTGAGAGTGTCACGTGTCACTTCCACAATCACTCTCCCGAACTTCTCTTTTTGTACATAGTACATAGATTATGTATTTTAATAAAAAATTATTTAAATGCTATAAGTATGTCTATATCGTTAGTTCAATTGTTTGAGTCATTATAGTACTATTGTATTATACATATTTCTACCTTTACTAATTTATTATATTTATTTAAATATCATAAATGTACTAATTGAGTTAGAATGGAAACAAAGCTTACAATACACAAACAAACTTAATAAACACATAAGAGATCATTCGTTCTACCATAAGTTTATGGTCAGACCGAAGATCTCACTCAAGACTTTGTATTTCAACTTAAATTTGTAAACTTTTACCTGGTCTATATTTTTGGTAAAATATAGATTGTATGAGACCTTGCCCATTTTAAAGTTGACGACTTGATAAAATTATAATTTGTTAAATATATCGAATTTATCCACCTGATATAGTTTATTAAATATTTATTTTTATAAATATAATATAGTGAAAATATATACTCATTAAAATACATTTTACTATCATTCAAGTCGATATTGAACTTAAATTCGAGCTTGTTATTTTCAATCGAACTGGATCTCGAACCAATATTTCATTTGCTCATTCGAATTTGATCCGAGCTTGAATTTGAGAAATTTTAAATGAGTTCAAGCTCGAGACGGGGTTATTCGAGCTCTACTATATGGTGATTCTCGATATTGTTGATATTATCAACAATATTTTTGATTAACCGTCAGGTTTGTATAAAAACCACTCTTAAATATTGTAAGAACATCTAATAAAACTAATTTTATCATTTTTCGTCAAAAAATTAATCTTTCACAAGACCATTGTGATGGACTAACAAATCATCAACCGGTAAAGAAAATAAATTGGTACATTTCATTTAAGTTAGAATACTTTGTAAAGTCAAAAAGTGTGAACGAAACCTCATTACAAAGTGGGCACCATTTGTGTTATTTTCTCATATTCAAATCATCATACTATGTATGATATGAAAGTGTATAACAAAGAGCAAGAATTCATAACTTAGCAAATTATGTTGATTTCTCCATTGTTAGATGCGGATATCTACAGTTCTATTCCAAAGATTCACATTGCCTATGATTGAGTTTGATTGAACACATTTAGTAAAATTGGGTTCTACGAGTTTCTAGCAACAAAATACTCCATCCTTCCCAACCAAAATGTTTAGTTGACTTTTCAAATTCACATATTATAATTCTCTCAAGCTTATTGGTATTCTTTACCTCTAGTCAAGGGGTTTTGGTTGTCCTCCTAAGCTTAACCAAAGCCATTAAGTTCTTTTAATATGTATGTAAAACCACCATATATGGTATATTTTAATTTATTGTAATATATATTTTCTTAAATGAAAATTTCAAAAACATTTATACATATAACTGAAATTATAAGAGCATCTCCAATGGCAAATTCTAGCTTGATTTGCCAAGTCATTTTCTAAGCAAATAATGTGACAGACTACAAAGGTCCACATGTTATTTTAAGAATATTTTATCAAAAATTTTATTGTCATTCAAAATATCGTATATATTTATCTAAATAATACTTTTGTAAATTGATTATAAATACTATTATTTATTTACAAATACTATTGGAGGAAATTCGCCAAAATGATTTTACAATTCTAAGCAAGTACATATCAAATATGGATGATAGAGCTCGAAAAAATCATGAACAAGTATTGATGTATCAGTGCATTATCACAAAAGTAAATGAAAGGTAACCTGTTAAATCTCTTATCGGGCACTGTAGTAGTGATAAAGAGAAGGTTTAGAGCCTTAGTATGATTAGAAACTTTTCCAGTCATTGAACTACATAGACCGAGTGGAGCAGAAGGTACAATGAGACTGACCGACAAAGGATTACAGGTCTTTAGACGTTTATTCGTATTCCAACCGGCTTAATTATAGTCAGCTAGTCCAACCCAGATTAGTTGAAAATTTAGCTGGTTGCGACCATTGCTTTTATCATCCCCTTTTTTTAGTCTTAGAATAGTTTTAGACACGTTGCACTAGCATGAGACAGAATATCTTTTATTGCTATATTTTTAGATATTTTCTTGTACCGACGTCACTCATTGCAGGTCATTGACCGTTTTGAATATTAGTAAGTAAACATATGTACCTAGATACCAAAAATGGGATCTATAATATTACTCGATTTAATTGAGTGACGGCCGGAGAGTGTTATGCAGACATCCAAATGGACCAACTCTCATTTTAAAAAATAATGTCATTTGTTTAATCTTTATCGTATGTAACATACTACTTTCTCCCAAGTGTTGCCATTTTGAATTAATTAATTAACCGATTCATTCTCTCTTAAAGTTTAGACGGTTACGGTTACGTAAAGAACACCTTCACATTGAATCATGCTTAAATGAGACATTAAACAAAAACAAGGTAACGCCGAATGCATGGCACTAACAAACCTCATCAATCAATATCTGACTTGCATCTTCTCATCTTCAATCAGTTACATATGCTTCCACGGCTAAGCCTATATAAACCAATATCAAGCTCTACGTTTTGCCAAAAACAAACTCAAGGAAATCTAAACAGCTATTCATATACTCCAATATGGCTCGATTCATCGGCTTCGTCGCGATTATTTGTCTGGTCGCGTTCTCTGGATCAGCCGTGGGCTGGAACTACTTGCCGAATCCGGGCAATGGTGGAACCAACAATCCGGCCGATGGCTGCAACGACGTGTACAAATACTATATAAGCTGTGAAGATTTTGTGACCGGAATCGGCCTATTTCCACCGCGGGAGTGCTGCAGTGGACTGGGTTATCTAAACCAGATCGCGGTGGACGAGGCGAATGGCCGGAGCAGAATTTGCCAGTGCATTGAGGACATAGCTGCGAGGGGAGGCCACCCTCCTTATTCCGAAGATCGCATTAGCGATCTTTATTATAAGTGCAATGTTCACCTCAACTTCCCCATTTCCGAACACATGAATTGCTACAACAACAGCTAGTTATTTTAATTAGTTTTATTTTGTTGTTTTATAATAAATATATAGTGAATTGCAGATGGTGTGATCCTGCACAACTCTCGTTGTTGTTTGGAGGTTAATTGTTATGGTAATGATCAGTTATATTTAGTTTGCAATTTATGTGTTGTTTCCAAGTTACACTTGTCAATTAACTTTAAATATTTTATCTCAAAGTACCATGTTTGAAAGTAATGCTCATTTTGACTTGATTTTCATGTGTGGATTCCAGTGAATATTATATTCTCCGGGAGGATGAAAGTTTATATAAGTATTTGAATTTGCTACATTAAATGTTAAAAATAATTCAAAGTTTTGTTTCATACAATCACATAATGGACTGACAAATCTCATTTTATAATCACATAATGCCTTGGTGGCATACTTTGTATAGTTCCACTTACAGAAAATGCTTCAGAAGAAATACTAGTAATGTCTGTGACTAACACTGAGATTCATTCATCTCATTTGAGATGCAGAAAGGGTGGCTAAAGTTAGGCACTGGTCTTGCATGAGGAACCAGTGTTCTTCTCAATTCTTTCTGAGCCTTTTCCTCCTCCATCTGTATTTTCAAAGAAGAGCTTTAGTCATTTGAAATAAATTTAGGCCAGTTTATACTTTATAGTTTATACTATGTCTTGAACTATACCAGTTTTGCTGACTCGGCTTCCTCTCTGTACTTGTTGTACATCATCTCCTTTTCCTTTACCTGATTCACAAGTTGCCTCATTAGTTTCTAAAGAAATTCCCTGCAGAATTTTCTGTTAAATTCAGAGCGGACTACAACTCGATTTGGCACTTGAAGATTGAATTCCTGAATCTCCGTCAGAGGTATACGTGATTTCTCTTCCCACTCTTTCTATAAAAAGATAAGGAGCATACCACGGGATAGTCATAGTCTGTAGTGTAAGGATATGGGTGAGCTTTTGGAATCCTAGCACATTCCTCTTCCCACTCTTTCTGCAAAACTTCATTAGCCCATTTCCTCACTTTCTCTGTTCCTCTTTTCTGCCGATTCAAAGCCATGATATAGTCATTAGTATGTGCAAAAGGCTGGAACTTTGTCATTTTACAGTATGATGCATACCTCAGTGTGCAACTGAAAAGGCTGAGGGGTGGTGTTTCTTGGAAGAGGTTTCTCACGCTGAGGTTCCGATCTAATTGAAAGCTGAAAACAGAACAAACAACAAATCATTGTCTAAATATATCCAACTGAAATGCACAGCAGATAGTTAACATAGCAGACTCTTTACCTTATCAAACATGTCAGCAACATTTGTTGGAGGTGGAATCCTCTCATCTATGGCAAAATGGAATTCTTGAGGTACAGTGATCTGCCTTTTCTTGTTGCAGAATATCCCCAGATCACCCTTGTGCTCTCAAAAATCTGTTACGTTTGAAAAGTTTAGTGGAGTTAAATGGGAGCACAGGGATGTACCAACATGAATAAGAGAAGCTAGGGTGGGGATGTACCCTGCTGTTCAAAGGCCTATCCTTGAACTTGGGAATTATTTCAAGTTCTTCCTTTTCCAGTTCAGTTGAGCTTTCAACGCAGGTCGTGCCCTCAATGTTGCTTGAAGAAGAGGTAATTTTAGTGCAGTGCAATGATTTGGCTTCCATTGATGACTCTGTGATCATAAATAAAAAAATTCTTCAGCTTTCAGAACATTATTAGTGCCTGAAAAGAAGTTATGTGAAATATCAATGGTGCTAATGTTGCTTGAGATGATTCAACCGAGGCTATTGTGGATGTTTCCGCTTTCTGACTGGCCCTTGACACTGTCTCAAGGTGGAACTTCTGTAACAACAAAATTAAATTAAAGTACTCTATGTCTCTAACAGGTCTTCCCACTGGAACTCTTTGAATTTTTCACAGTAGTTACCTTAAACTCAAGAGCTTGCGTATTTTTTCTGGACAGCGCAAGCAAAGTTGGAGTCTCAAGAATCTAATATGGAAGGGAAGGAAGGATAAGATATAAGCTAACAAGGATACAGCATAAATTAAAAATCAAAACAAGATAATACCTTCTTATTCAATGGACTAGCCTTAAACTTTGGAATTTTAGGCTTTGTGTGATTGTTGAGGCTGATGTTTAGACTTTAATGCTGAAGGATTTCTAAGCAAACTAGGAACCTTATTGGCTGTCTGGTGCTTCTTAGCATCAGTCTGCTGTAGAGGCTTATGCCCTTCATATTTGGCTAATGGTGCTGGAGTACAAACTTCAGCTTCCACTGTAATATATGCCAGGAAAAACATCAATGATTGTATTTTTTAGAGGAACTGTGAGAAGTGTAAAGGAAAAGATAGAGGTTCAAGTAAAACAAACCTTGAACAGATGATAATGTCTTCTTCTCATCCAATTTCTAAAAAAGACTTAGCTGTAAGCAACATAGCACCTAATATCACTTTCCAATAATTTAAAGAACTACAACATACAGGACTAGTAAGACGATCTTTATACTCTTCTGGGACAACATCCTTAACTTCAGCATTTGTAACTTCTTCAGCCTTGAGACTGTTTATTTGGAAAATTAAATCGTCATGCTTCTCATCCAGAAGTATTAAGTCAACATTACAAGGAAATCACCGGAGACGATACATATTACGAGAAAAGCCTACCTTGTTTACTCCTCCATTTCCCAAGTTGGTTCCTGGGCACTATCAAGAGTACTTGATTCTGGAAGTGTTGATGCCTTCAGTCAAGTAACCAGATGAACAATTATATAAGATAGTTGATTGGCGTTACATCATCAAAATAATTGGAAGAAACTGAACATCCTAATTCTACAGGTTAATATTTACCTTTTCCAACTGCTCGCCCTCACTGAAATCACAGACGGTATCAAGCTGCACAGATCTGGAAGTCTTAATTCTTGGCATATGTGAAGACCCTGTCTTAGACACGAGATAATTTCAATTAGCATATATTAAACTATAGAACCCTAGAAGAGTAGAACGATGTGAACAGTGAATAATAACTTAAAGGTAAAATAAATTGGAAAATATTTAATAAGATAATTAAATGAGCAAAGTTTGATTACAGAGCATTAAGATCTAGTACAAATCTTCAATATATACATACAAATATTACTTATTTGGAAAAAGTGTCTCGTGAGGGTGGTTAAAATAATTAGGACACCTTATGATATAATTAGGATTATATATGAGGGTGGTTAAAATGATTCAAACCAAATAAATAAATTAAGAAGTAATTCTTAAAATAAACATGAAATCAATAAAAGAAAAGAAGAAGAAATGAAATGCATTAGTGGAGGTGAGACGTGTCAAGCTTTGGAAGAAAACTAGTGATGACTAATTTCATCAACTCATTAATCAACTAATTCCATCATCTTTTTCCTCCATCTTTTCCCTTCCAAAAAGCTTCGTCTCTATCTTTTCCTCCCGGCCGAGACCGCTGCACCATCACCACCGTCCCAACGACACCAGAAAACAAAATCACCACTCATGCAACTCCACAAATCCGATCCTTCCCCGGTCACCACACCACTCTGCCACTCTGCCTTCTGTAACTAGGCGGAACAAAATCCGACGACGGCGATTGAGTTTTGACGTTGGTGACCTAGCTGACACCACTAAAGAATCGCTGATGTGTTGGGCGACGATTTGATTCGTCCATGATGCGACCGGAAATTTGCCTTGCTTTACCAAACAACCGAGCTCCGTCATCGGGACTCACTTCTCCGGCGGTGAAGGTGATCCCCAGGATAGCAACGAAGAAGCCTTAAGATTGGATCTACTAGGATTGAACTAGTCGAACCTTTTAACTCGAGACAGCTGGTGAGTGTTCTCACTTTTCAAAAAACTATATATAGTTTTAAGCTGTCATGCCTATGTGTAATATGTGTACTATCAATATTTGCAAAAATGTACATAACGTACTACAGTCTGATTATTTAGGATGGTTTCAAAATATACATGGCGAATACTCTTATTATTAAGATATGTGCTATATGAGAATGTACTGCTAGCTGCTATCTGTAAATGAGGTGTATTTACTTGGTTTGACATGTAAGAGGGGAGATGTTCATACTCGTTGGAAATCTGGATAGTTACTTGATACTTCTATAGCAGTGTGTTCTGCCTATACACTGATTTGTTGTGATTTAGTTAGTGGACAGTGGTTGTACTACTGTGTGTTTACATCATGGATTATTCTGAGCTGATAAAGGACTCGGTGTGTTTATTATGTATCTGGTTATATGATATTATGCTATATATATTTTTTTATTAGCTAAGAGATGATGTGTTATTGTGTGTAAAATAGATTGTAAATTCTATAATTGACTATCTGGTTGCATGTGTCCTCTGTTAAGAGGATACTTGTACACTTGGAATAGGTGCTAGCTGGAATGGTGCTGCCATTTTAAGCGTACTATTTGAATGATGCATGCCTCTACTTGTAACTTGAATGATATAGTGTATAAGCGAGTTTATGCATTGCTGTTGCGCTACAGTTGTCTCTAGATTGCTATCTGATATTCTGAGCATTATCGATCATATGCATGTACCTGGAACTTTTAGTTGCCATGAGTAAAATGTGTCGTTGTCGTCATAGCTGAACTGTTAATTGATGCTTTACTTTGAGGTTGCTTGTTAGTTTGAGATATGTAATTAGAGTCATTTACCTTGCACAATGTGTTTGATATTTGTATCGGCCGGTATTATTATTATTATTGGTCCTGGTCAACTAAGTGCTACAAATGGGAGCCACCTCTAGAGTCTATATGAAGCTAAGTGCTACACTCGGGAGCCACCTCTAGAGTCCGTATGGAGCTAAGTGCTATGAGTGGGAGCCACCTCTAGAGTTCATATAGAACTAAGTGCTACATTTGGGAGTCATCTCTATCCAATCATTACTTGACAACATGATATTGCGATTGTGTTCTATAACATGCTTTAGTGAAAATCTTCATATTACTTGAGGTGTCTATTTAACATGTTAAAAAGTTATATGCATGTATCTTATACTTGTGGGTAAATATATTGTGTATTTGATACTTCCGTAGACATGTAGACATTAAATGATATCATATTATGTATCTTTAGAAGCTGATAGTTGACATCCTTTTGTTGTGCAATGTGTTGTATTGATTGTAAAATCTCTAAATGATTATGTGTTGTCTTGATTGTAAAATCCATAAGTGATTACTATAGTTTTGTTCTTGAGATATGTTTTACATGAGACTGTGCCACTAACTGTAACTTGAACTATATTTTCTCTACTTGATTGGCATAATTGGTGGTGTGGATTGTATTTATTGTAACTTGCAACCTAATTACTCCAATTCAACTGCATCTTCTCCATGTGCTACTTGTAAATGGATTGACATAATTGTATCTTCTCTATGTGCTACGACATATTTACACCATGAATTGTTATGGCCTAATAAGTGATAAGTGAGTTTACTGTGGGCGTAATAATACACTATATACGCTTAAGTGCTAATGGAGGACCTATTTATTTAAGTGCAAAACTACCTTGATCGTGTACTTGTTCGATATAAGTCTTATAGCTCACTCAGTATTGCTAGTCTTAAATGAACAACAAGAATATGATACTTTACTATTAACTTATCTTTTGATCTCATTGGTTGGTATTTTCTAAAATTATTAGTGACTTGCTTTTCTTTTACAAACTGGGTTACATGTAAGAATACTATTTCTTTTGCCTAGCTGTTTTGCATGCTATATGTATATATTGTGGCTATGTGATAAGCTGGAGTAATACTAATTGTATGAACCTGCTCAACTTGATATATTGTTGCAGTTATAGGATTTTGATTGAACTATTCAACGGAGTAAAGTGGGAATTGATTCTTACACATTCTTTAAATATTTCATAAACATGTGCAAGACTATTTCATAGTCCTTTTCATATAACGATTTATATGTTATGAATCAAATGATTAATTTCTACTTAAATGTACTGATGTGTATTGCATGAAAGTTATGATGCCATTTAACGTGTTTTGCATGAGGGCATCTTTGATGATATTATGTGTATTGGTTTGTATTCTGATGTCATGAGCAGCATACCACTTGCTTGCAACCGGTCGCTATCGAGACGTGTATGCATGTGAGAGTATGTTGTGACCAGGACTTGCATGTTAGGTCCAGTTTGCGGCTAATAACATGTGAGACGAAGCAGTATACTACTTTCTTGCACAGCCCTTTATCGATAGGAAGGGTGTTTGTGCTTGTAGAGTATATTGTGCCCAGGAGTTGCACGTTAGGTCCTGTTTGCGGCTAATAACGTGCAAGACTGTCTGAAATGTTGAAACGGCCCTGAGGGCGGATTGTGGGTGTGATACCTCGATTTATTGTTGAGTGGGTGGTGATACCCCGATTGATTGTTGAGTGGGTGGTGATACCTGATTGATTGTTGTGTGGGTGGTGATACCCTGATTATTGTTGTGTGGGTGGTGGTACCCCAATTATTTATATGTGGATGGTGACACCCCGATTTGTTGGCGTGTTTATGAATTAATTATTATATTTGATGATAATCTTAATATCCCGATTTTGATTAAATTATGAGATGATGTTAATGACGTGGTAGGTGGATTTAAAATCCCGCAGTTATATGTTTTCAGTGATATACGCTTAATGTTGTGTTTATGAATCTGTCATATTTGGTGAAGATCTGGATATATTGTTACTCGGGTGATAATGTGTGTGGATGTATTCATGTGCTTTATTGAGATTCATGTTGATTTGTTTATGATCTATCGTATTTGGTGATATATTGGTATGTTTAGGCAACTCTATAATCTTGAGTATTTTAATTTTCTGTAATTGGATTGAGGTGTACCATATTTGACTGCGTTCTTGATATGTTGATATGGTTACTTTGAACATGTTAATCTTGTGTGTTTGATTTTATAATATGCTTCTGAGATATCCTATTTAATTAAGGATTGTGCTACTTTAGTATGTCTTGAGTTTTCTTTGACTTTGGTGATTATATCTTGCCATATTCTTTTAAACCTTTTATTTAAATTAGATTGGATATGTTAAAGTCATAATAGTATTTAAAAGTCTAGAAACCTGTTGTGGTATTTATGTGATTAAACCTTATTATATTTTACGGAGAACATCACTGGGCGAAAGCTCATTCTGTGTGTTCTATGTGTGGCATGGCAGTCAGACGGAATTAAGAGTACTCATACGGAGTCGAGACAACCTACCTTTCAAGTTTGATGTGTCAACATGGAGTAGTTATTATTATTTGTAAAATGAGTTAGATTGATTCAAATTAGACTGTAATTCTAAACGATTCAATAATAGTATAATAGAGTTGCTTTTGTTACTGACTCTGTATTTAAACTTGAGTCCTGGTGAGAACCAGGCAGACGTCCGATTAAACTCACCGTACTGGATAGGTGGTTTATATGGGGCGTTACAGCATAAGTGCTGCAAAGTTCATGTAGCAGTTCTTGAGAGACTGCCCAGAGACCAATATTTGAAGCACATGGAATTCTCAAACACTTATACACATTTGTAGATTTAACAAACACAAAGCACTATGAGTATTGGGATGATTTAACATCCCATCGTTTCACCAGGCAAACAGACACACTTTTCCCAATTAAACCTCAAAAACGATTTCTCAAAGGAATGATTGAATCAACTTTCATGATATAGTCTAACAATTTGCCCATGGGAAGCAGGAAAAATCCATTTCTGGACAAAATCGCGTGAACTTCTAAACCTATTCCATATCGATCATACACAGTAATTAAACGCCAATCTAATAACCAGCATTCTCATCTATAAATCCCAAAAAAGAAACCCCTAGAAAACGAATCCCAAAAAAATCAAACAAAATCAATAATGTATGATATTATAAATCTAACAAAATGTATGATATTATAAATCTAACAAAATCAAATACAATAATTTTTTAGATTATTTATTAATTCAATTTAAGGTCAAAGTTAACCAATTTTAATTTAATGAATAGTTAATGTGCAAATTAGGTTGTGATAGAGGCAATAAGCGCATCCACAATAAATACCCGTTATGGAGCATTTATATTAATAAAAATACATCTCTTATTTAATAAAAATCATTGTGAACTTATCAAGAGCACTTCTCAATAAGAGCAAGTCCAAAAACTTACCAAAGTAAGGGATATTCAATTTCAACTCCACCAGCTTCCCTATCTCCATTCGATCCCTAACATAGAGCGGAGATTCACTTCCCCAAATTTGTAGCTTCACTATCTCCCTACATATGCACCATTTTTCGCAAAAGACGCAAGAGAATGTGCAAATATGTTTATATCTAAAGGGATTTAGAAGGGGTCCACGAAACTGCTTCTAAAAAATTGAGCTTGAATTTCATCTACCATCTCTACACAGTACATAGCCACATGCTCTAGAGCTCGAGTCATGCGTAGGAGGGGCAAGCAGTCCCCCACGAACGATGGTGTTTCCAAGTCAAAGTCTTCCGCTAGTGTTATTGCAGTTCGAAGCGCTAGCCCCTCAGCGTAAGTAGGGTTCGAGATGCCTTGAAAATATTCCACCCGAGCTCGAATAAATGTTCCATCCTCTTGTACGGCAATGACTCCAATGCCGATTGTTCCATCATGTATGCCAATGTCAAAGAGAACTCTCGGTCAACTAGGAGAGAATGTAGAAGTGTTTGTTCCTGTAATTCTTCTGAGGTTCTTTATGGTCATTGATTTGTATTCTAATACGAGCGAAGATTCTAGATCACTCATTACTAACATTTATATCTAATTAGTTATTTCAATTCAGCTCAAAACGGTTAATAGAACTGAATCAAAAATTCGCATGAACTTGATGAAACTTAATTGAATTGAATAACAATGGTGAACTAAATTGGATTTTTAAAAATGTTTGGAAAAAAATGGAACATAGTTAAATTGAATTTAGCCAAATATAAATGAACTTAATGAACCAAATTAAATTGAATTGAACTGAAAAAATATAAAAGTAAAATCTAATTGTTTTAGATGGATATGAATTGACCAAGATTAAATTTTACCCGAAATTTTGATTAATTTTAACACTGAAATGAAATAAACTGAACCAAAGGAATTGAATGGAATTGAGTTCATCCAAATTTGAATGGTCCGAATAAAGATAAATTAAATTGAATTAAGAAAAAGTGAAATGAATTGAACTTAATGTGATTCCATAATTAAAATAAACTAAACTGGATTAAAATTAAATAAATTGATAGACTGAATTGAATTAATTTTATTAGAAATAAATTTTAGTTAATTTTAGTGATCTTATTGAATCTTAATTGCATTGTTACAAATTCTCATTTAAGATCTGTCTTTATAGAGACCAGGGATTATAGACCCAATTTAGAATTTCAGGAGATAAAATGAAAAACGCCTAACTTCAGGGGCTTAATCGCAAATATGGATATATTTGTTTCTTTCTCCTTCTTTCTCCTTTTTCTCAATGCCCAATCGACGCAGATCCTAGGCTTGAGCTCGTACTCACCATCACCGTCCTCGGCCAAACCATCTCTAGAGCTCCGACGATTTTTCACCACAAATTCGTGGGATTTTCCGGCTGCGGTCGCTGACAACAACAACAGCTTTTCCGGCGCCCTGTTGCCGGAAGTCACCAACCTATAAAAAGCGTCGAAGTGCTGGATCGGAATTGCGTCTTGATCCACCAAGGCAACAACAATCAATCCACGCCAATTTGGTTTCCATATAGGTACCCGATCTTTAACAAATTGTTTCTTTGTTTGTTGAACAAATGCATATTTATGGGTACTGGATCATCATGTGATGCATCATTCATCTTCTTCTTTTCAATTCAAAAAATGCATATTCATTACTTGATTTTTTGTCTGATCTTTTATATTTTTGATGAGGTTCGATACCTCAGGGAGATATGACTTGTTTGATTTGTAGTCTAACAACCAATTGAATCAAAAGACCCAAGAATATTTGTTTATTGATTTGATAATTGATTAATGAATACATAGAATATGTCATCTTTATATAGACATATATGAGAATAACAATCTAACTATGAAAAGGAATAGCTAACAACTATTACTATAATTAACTAGTGTAATTAGAATAGAAAAGGAATGATAATATAACTAAATAAAGAATGGAATCCCATCATTCCTGCGCCCCTGAAAGAAGGCTTGTCCTCAAGCCTGAAAATTGTCGCAATTCACCATGGAATCAGCCATTCTCGAAAGGGATCATCATCCTCGTGCAACCCAAAGTTCCCCAGATTGCTGAAAAGAACTCCTTTCATAACCAAAGAGGAAAGAGAACTCCCAACCGCAAGATTAACTTGAAAATCCGAAGGTGGTTGAACACTTGAAGGATATGTGTCTAGGAAGGTGGATTGTTGAACAACGGTGGAAAGCAGTCCACGTGGTTCGACAGATTCGATGAGTTGATCAAACTGTCCAATCTCTTTATGCTCAAAGTCAGCATATGCATCGGAGAAATTTGACTCTTTCCGCTCAATGCATGATTGTTGTGGTGGTGGTGGAACACTCGCGGAAGGCAGTTTGACTGGCTCGAGAGAATCCAACTGAACAAGAACTGGTGATGATTGTGGTGGTAGAGGTGGAACACTAGCGGAAGGTGGCCCGACTGGTTTAATACGCATAGATTCCTCAAGCTGATCCTAAAACTGGGATACAGTTTGAACCTGATCCTCAAACTGCTTCTGAATCAATGTGCACAATTCTAGAGTTTTACGCGTCCACTCGGAAAAATCGAACTTTGGAGACCGGATTTCATCAAGCTTGGAAGTCATGAAAAAAAAAATTATCGAATTTTTAACTTGGCTGTGATATTAAATAATGACGTTCGATATCTCAGGGGGATATGGCTTGTTTGATTTGTAACCTAACAACCAACTGAATCGAAAGACCCAAGAATATTTGTTTATTGATTTGATAATTGATTAATGAATACATAGAATATGTCATCTTTATATAGACATATATGAGAATAACAATCTAACTAGAGCATTATACAGCAACAACATATCATAGCTGGAGTTGGAAGGTTCTTATGAAGATCAAGAAAAAAATGTTTTCTGCCTTGCAGAGTTGTGTGACAGCTATAGGTGGTTTTAGCACTAGAAAGGCGTATGATTTGTTGAAGAACAGAAGTGAGAGGGACCTTAGTGCTAAGCTGATATGGCACACTGCTATTCTTCCAAGGCATAAGGTGTTTCTTTGGATGTTGTTCCATGCAAGGTTAGCAATTGTTGATAGACTGCAGGGCTTTAATATCCATGGGCCTCAACCTCCCTGCTGTCTATGTCATTTACAGGCTGAGAGTGCCAACCATCTATTTGCTCAATGCAGTTTTGTTAGTCAACTGATGGTAAATATGGAGATGGGGATGGTTCGAAATCTGAGAGAACTTAAGAAACAGATGGAGCAAATGCGGAAGAGAAAGCAAATGAAAAGGTTGTAGTTGTTCTCTGCTTTACTGTATGCAGTTTGGACGGAGCGGAATCAAAGGATTTTCGAAGGCCACAAACTAGAGTTGGAAGTACTAGGGGCAAGGATAGCAGCAGAATACCAAAGCAGGAGTTAGTTGTTTTTCCTTTCTAGTTTAACAAGTGTGTTTGGGTTGATGTAATTAAATAGCTACTGGTTAGGCTTAGAGAGATGGCCTAAATTTTGTTGTAATGTGTTTGATGATTTTAATGACAAAACTTTTCCATAAAAAAAAAATCTAACTATGAAAAGGGAATAACTAACAACTATTACTATAATTAACTAGTGTAATTAGAATAGAAAAGGAATGATAATATAACTAAATAAAGAATGGAATCCCATCAATTTTCTTTATGATTTTTTTAATCATCACATGAGTCTTATCTTTTGCTGTTTTGATTTGATCATTTATGTTTATAATTTGATCTTTTTTATTTAGCACTTGAGTTTGATTTTTTTTCTAGTAATGACCATGTTTATAATTTGATCTTTTTAATCTTTTTTTTATCTTCTTCAGTTATCCCTTGAGTTTGATTTTTCTAGTAATGACTTGATCATTCATGTTTATTGCTTTGATTTTTTTTTTGATCTTTTTTTTGATCTTCTTCAGTTATCCTCTGAGTTTGATTTTGTTCTAGTAATGACTTGATTTATTGCTTTAATTTTATTTTCTTTTTGATCTTTTTCTATTTGATCTTTTTTATCTTTTCTTTGATCTCTTTCAGTTATCATTTGAATTTGATTTATTTCTAATAATGATTTGATCATCTATGTTTATTACTTGATTTTTTGTTTGATCTTTTTAAATTATGACTTGAGTATTTATGACCCAATATTGAATTTCTTCCTACATACACTCCCTTCTTCCACCTGTTCGTACGGTGGTGTTTTGGATTTGGAGGAATTCGATTCCGGCAGAATAAAATCGAATCCACATCAGTTGTATCTCCCAACATCATTGATCGGCCCTTCCTTCAACCTCAAAACATCTTCAAGGGTGGCTCCATCTTCCTCCGCGGTCCGCCGGCACCGTGAAGACAATTGCGCTCTTCTCCAAAAAGCCTGCCTCTAAAGCTAAAGCCGCTGCCGTCTGCTCCTTAATCGACGATGAGTTCGCCGGATATTCCGTGAATCTCGCCGGGATTTGGGTGTGGATGTTGATGGAGAACCCGATGAGCTTGAGGAATAGCTGGAGAAAGGCAAGAAATGCCGGGGAAGAAGAAGGGAGAAGAAGGAACGCCGTTTTCTTTTTTATAGTTTTGTTTATTTGCATTACAGTCCCTAAAGTTCAGCGCTTCTTATATTGTACCACCGAATCCAATTTAATTACAAAATGACCACCAAATTCTAGAAACTCTACTTTTGTGTATGTAGCTGGACTGATTTGGCCTTGGTCTCCACATGACAGGTCTCACCCAATATTTTTTCTTGTATTGTAATAACAAACAACTTCCCACCAGTCTTGAGTGTGGGGAAAAGTGATCATTCATAAATAACAAAAATATGAGTATTAGTGTCTTGATTACAATAATTAACTTTTATTTTATTTTATTTTAAATTAATTTTATTCAAAAATGAAGTTTGAGTCGTTGACATTGAGGTTTATGTTGTGAAAAATGAGGCTTGTGTCATCAACGTTAATGTTTGTTCGTGCGGAAAATTATTTGTGTCGTCGAAAATTGAACAACAAAAAATGAGGTTGTGGTCATTAGAGATGAGATTGAGGTAGCTCAAGAAGTGGTATGAAGTGGAAAATGAATAAGAAACTAGTGATTGATATGAGTATAAATTTTTTTAACACACTCATTGCAAGTTTTTCAAAGTTAAGATTTGTGTTAAATACAATTTCATAATCATCGCCAAATTTCTTGACAAATAATTATATGAATGTATCCGTAACCGTGAAAAATGAGAATAACTTACTTTTCAAAACAAGAACATAAAAAACTACTATCATTTACCAATTACGAATTCACGATTAAGGTGTGTGAATATATTGGCCGGCCGAGTTGCAATATTTCAACGCGAAAATTAGGAAAACAGTGTGATCACAGGCACCTAATTAGAAATATTCAAATTTAACCCAAACAACTCACGAATCTTGGTATTGGCTGTCCAATGAAAACACGCGTTTACTTCATACTTGGCCCACTTATAATAAACATGAATACTGTGTATACTGATTGCAAAGTCAAGTTTACAGCTCCATTTCATACGCATTCTTAATTTGCATCCGGTGAATCAACTTGCTCCTTCTCACCGAAACCCACTGATCCAAACCTACTCCCACCAAATTTAAGGTTTATAGGTAGGAATTGGAAGCTTTCTTTGAGGTTGCGCAGCTGAATTTTTGCAATTTCGGACAAGAAACACCATGATGACTGGGAAAGACATTCTTCATAAGATGAAGGTCAGTGGGCTGCCCATATTTCTTGTTATTTTCAGTCCTTTTGATCGATTTTGCGTTTCATAATTTTTACTGATGGTTGTATACTGAAAAGAGTTGGTTATGCTGAATCACTTTCAAACTCTGGCCATTTGGGAATATTTGGCCTGATTTGGTAATTGTCTCATGAGGTAATCACTGGATATGGTTACTGGTTTGTATGAAAATTGGTTTGTAGTTTGAAAGATAGATTTTAGACTTAGCAATATGTTGGAATTTGGTGGTGATTGTTTTTTTGTCCTGGTTAGAGTACCACCCATTTAAAAAGAACCAACAGCAGCCAGCAGGAGGGGGTTTAGACCCTTTTCCTTGATTTCAAGTTGACATAAATGGCTTACAAGTTACAAGTTACCCGAATGCATAGATATTAGATATCTTTAGCCCTTAGACAAAAAATAAAAGATTAGTGATTAGAGTACCCTGTTACAAGAAGTTGAGAGAAAATACCCTCTTAAAAGATGTGGAATGATTGTTGCATTTTTCACGTAGGTTGTGATCTATATATGGAGTGGGTGGTCAAAATGGCTCAAACACTCTATAGAATCTGTACTTCTGTATCAGAGCTCTAATCTAATTTGTTTAGAGCTCACATTTGACATATTTGAGTTTCGTGAGTATTACATCTTCTGTTGTTTTTGCTTTGTTTTACGTCTCGTAAGCAAGTAATGCTCCCTTATTTACTTGTTGCTAGCACAAAATTTAGAAAGAAGCTATTGATCTCTGTTGATAAATTAGTCCTGTGTTCCCATCTTGATGGAGCATTATCATCTGTAAGAAAGCATTTGCAGGTTTAAAAAAAAGAACTGGTGCCATTTTTATAAATTTTGTTTTACATAAGTCTTGGAATATTATAATCAGTCAGGTTCTTATATCATTTCTGAACTAGGAAAAAGCATGCTTTTCTACACCACTATCACCTGATGCAGGGGGAGGGAGAAGCAAAGGTCACGTTTCTCATGGATCCTACCTATATAAAGGAAAATCAAATCATCCCATGGAAGACTATTTGGTGTCTGAACTGAAACGAATCGAGAGCTATGATTTGGGTTTATTTGCAATCTACGATGGACACATGGGGCATGATGTTGCAAAATATTTGCAAGCACACCTGTTTGATAATATTTTGAAGGAGGTATCTTACCATCTCCAGTGTTCCTGTTACAGTTTCTTTCTATGATGTTATGTGTTCCTGAAACAAACTACTCCTGTCATAGTAATTTATCCAATATGTTATATGTGCAGCATGACTTTTGGACTCACACAGAGAATGCTATAAAAAGAGCATATCACGAGACTGATAAGGTTATCCTCGACCAGTCATTAAAATTGGGCAAAGGAGGTTCAACTGCAGTCACTGCAATTCTAATAAATGGTGAGAAGCTTTTGGTGGCAAATGTTGGAGATTCTCGAGCTATTATTAGCAGGAAAGGTGTGGCTGAGCAACTATCAGTTGATCATGAACCAAGCACAGAAAAGGAGAAAATTAAAATTGAGAGCAAAGGTGGCTTTGTTACGTATATTCCTGGTAAGGCTTGTATAAATTTCCTCCATCCCTTTCCTGATTTGAAGGCATTCTTTCCAAACTGCTATCATTGGCTTTGGTATCATCGTGAAAACTGAATTCGCTAGCAGCCAAGCGCATTTCATATTTTCCGGCCAGATTTTTCCCCATGTGTACTTATGTTTGATTTTCACAGGTGATGTACCTCGAGTTGATGGACAATTAGCTGTCGCGAGGGCATTTGGTGACAAAAGCTTGAAGAGACATCTTAGTTCAGATCCTGACATAAAAGTGAAGATGATCAACAGTGATTTCGAATTTATGATTTTGGCTAGCGATGGCCTGTGGAAGGTAAGTTTCATGTTGGTGTGATGTTTGGTTTCTGTGGGATGATGCTTACAAGACATCTAGTTTTCATCACTTGGCAATGAAAATGTGTTTCAATTTTTGGTAGGTAATGTCTAACCAAGAGGCGGTAGACTGCATCAAAAACATAAAAGATTGTAATGCAGCAGCCAAACTTCTAGCCGATGAGGCACTCTCTCGAAAAAGCAGGGATGATATATCTTGTATAGTTGTGAGGTTCAAGTGATCTCCTTCTGTGTGTTCCCTTTTCATGAATAATGGAATTATTCCAGACTTATACTACGTGTAAATGGGATCTAAGTATCTACGCCTTTTAGAAGTTTGAACATTTGTGGTTTGGAACCTCAGTTTTTCTTAATTAAGGTAAGAAAATTGGACAGTTTGAACATGTCGTTGCGTTTCCATAGTTGTATGTTTCTTTATTTAGCTTTCAAACTTATAAATTGGGGACGATATCCTCCTAGATGAGAGGCATTTGTAGTCATGTTTCTTTTATTACCAAACCATCTCGTTTGTCCATAGATTCTTTTATAGCTATTTGCTAGTGTGATTTTAAATATAAGACTGTAGTACACTAGCACTCCTTTTTTTTTTTTTTTTTTAAAGGGTAATAATCCAAATGGACCCCTAATAAAATCTCATCCCTTGACCCCAGCGAGAATCAAATCCAAGTGTTTAGTTTTCCATGTCACGTTTTTAAATATTTTTTTCACTAAAATTTGATCGCAAATTTCTTATATCTTTGTAAGTAATATTATTATCTTGTAAAATTGCAATTCGTCAATTTAAGTCATAATTTGACAAGGTTTGGATTCGATTTGCCAACGACGAGATTGCGCCAGTGGGATTTGTTATCGGCAGGTGGCGAGATCGTTATTTTGTTGGTGACGAGGTTGTTGCGGTGACGTTGTCTGCGTTGCGGCGGTGACGTTGCCTTTATAAACCAGTACTACCTATAGTTAACTTAATGAAATTTTGTCCTTAAGCGGCACAGAAATCGACGAAAGTACTACTTCACCCTTTTTTTTTCATTTATTACACCAAGTTTTTGTTTAATCGTACAGATCCTAACTGCTCGTATTCTTTCCGTTGGGGAGATGGGAAACAATATGTAATTGTTTTTATTGATTAATATTGTTGAATAAATGTGATATTTCCATACAAATCTTTCACATCCTTCAAATTTGAAGGTTTTAATAAGTATTGCAACCGGTTTGAAGTCAACTATCAACCCAGAATACTTGACTGGTTGCGACCACTATTTTTTATCATCCACTTTCTCTACTTTAGACTAGGTTTAGACATGCTGTACTGACACGAGACAAGGTTGTGATAACTGCCCTTCGAGCTTATTAGTCTTGGGGCAACTATTGTACTCCATTTTGTACACATACGAGCATTTTTACAGGTATGAGATTTAAATTTAAAAAATATGTATATAAATAAGTAGTTTTGTTTTCCGATCCTTACTCTATCTGTATGTACATTAAGATTCTTTAGATTGAATTATTCAATTGAATATGATTAATATTTTATTAAATATATATATATTTTTGAAAGATATAATTCATGATGTTGGGAAACGCCCAATCACAATTACAATTAGTGTAATCAACCATCTAGTATAGGCATCCTGCGTAAAAGATAATCAAACTAATATCTAATCAGAGTAATTGCCCTATTACAAAGAAGAAATTTAATAAAATAGTAATATCCCCAAAAGGAATATACTGCCACCAGCTAAACCGTACCAGCGAAAGTCATTGACCGCCTAACAAGGGATTCACATCCAAGCATAACCCACCTTGACCACGAACATTTGTAACATTTGTAACACGTTTGTAACACCACGAACACGTTGACCTGTGTAGTTCCCATTGAAACACAAAATCAAGTATCCAAATACCAGCTTCAATTGAAATAACCGAACCGCAATATATATTCCAAATACTAGACCATGTATATATTTAGTTAAATATATTTTTAATAATAAAACTATTAGTTTGATTAGTATTTAATTTGATTATTTTAATAGAATTCCAAGATTATATGTTGAATCATTGATGGACGTCGGTTCTAAACATTTATAATGAGATTTTTTTTTCTTTTTTATAAATGTATTAATTTGTGAAAAATTAGTGAATTTTTTACATAGAAATAATAGAAGGTACAAGATTAACCGCGAAAAAAAAAACGTCCAAGATTAGTAGATTAGAAAAGTTAATGCGGAGTAGTAGTCATACATTTGACCCCAAGATTTTCTCCGATACATCAACATCTTCACCCTCAAAGGATCAAGGGATTAGTTAAGATTCTGAGTAGCAGTAGTAGCATCCAACAAAAAGGACAAGAATGCCCTCGAGTAAAGCCAAATATTTCCGTAGCAGGAGTGCATGCAGTGAAGATAAATATGGTGCTGCCACCTATCCACTTCTGCATGCCAATTCCTAATACAATGAAGCCACGCATCAGCCCGCCCATCCCTCACACCATCCTCGTCATTCCCTTCATTTCCATTTTATATAAAATCCCCCTTTTCTTCACCCCATTCTATCATCTTCATCCCCCTTCTCGCTCCTTCCCCCCACATCCCACTTTTCCCGATCGATTCATTAATCCCCTTCTCTGATTATGGATTCTCTTCTCGCTGAGCAGCACCACAAGTTCCACCACTCCCACCAGCTCTACCTCGCCAAGAAAGGCCTGCGCGACATCGACATCCCTCCCCGCAAGCTCCTCAGCCGCCGCGCCGCCGCTGCTGCTGCCGCTTCCGCCGCCGCCGACCATATGTTCCTGGATTCGCCCAAGCTCGCCCAGGACGAGGCCCTGCTCTACAAGTTCCTCTCCTGCAACACCGTTGATGATGACGATGATGGCGATGCGGATCCCTACTCCTCCGACCATTTCAGGATGTATGAGTTTAAGGTGAGGAAGTGCACGCGCAGCCGCAGCCATGATTGGACTGACTGCCCTTTTGCCCATCCCGGGGAGAAGGCTCGCCGGAGGGATCCGAGGCGGTTCCATTATTCCGGCACCGTCTGCTCCGAGTTCCGCCGCGGAAGCTGCAGCCGCGGCGATAACTGCGAGTTCGCCCATGGCGTCTTCGAGTGCTGGCTCCACCCCTCCCGTTACCGGACTGAGGCATGCAAGGATGGGAAGAACTGCAAGCGGAAGATCTGCTTCTTCGCGCACACCGCACGCCAGCTGCGTGTTCTCCCCGTCGATTCCCCGCCGGCGGCCGAGAAGAAGCACCACCGCAACCAGTGCTGCATCCACTGCCACTCCGTCACCGCTTCCCCGACATCCACTCTGATGGGGATGTCCCATCTGTCGCCTCCGCTGTCTCCGCCCCTCTCCCCGCCGCTCTCGCCGGTGAAGGCCGCCGGATATTCCCCCGCCGCCAGGTACGGCGGCGCCGGGAACAGCTACAAGGATGCTCTGACCGAGCTGATGAGCTCGATCGAGGCGATGCATGTGGGTGATCAGATGTCTCCCGTGGCGGCGCGTGCAGGTAACCATCTGAATCTGCCATGGCTCGATGTGAATTTCAACGCCGAAGAACAGCAGCAATTCATGATGTCCCCTTCGGCTTCGACCCCGAGTCCGGTAGCCACTAACAAGTATCTGCAGAGGAGGCTTATGTTTGAGGATAACAAGTACAACAACATGGTTGACCAGAATGGGCCGGTTGGACCGGATTTCGGGTGGGTGAATGACCTGCTGACCTAATCAATTTGAAGAAGAAGAATAAGAAAGGGCGAGATTTTTGTATATAGCCCCTCTACTTTTGCCATCCTCACAAATCAGAAGCTTGGATTTTGTGAAATGGGATTGGAATCGACGATGGGTTTGTGATTATATTCCCCCTTTGGTAATTTTAGTGCTACTGATCATCTGATCAATGCTTTCTGCAGGCGGATTTGTTGTGTTTAGATATTAATTATTATTATTATTATTATTAGTAATTTCTAATTAAAGTTTGATTTCTTTAATTTTGTTTATTTTGTAAGAGGGAAGCCTCGTGTAATGAGTGAGAGAGGGATTTGTGATCATTGTCTTTCATCTCTCTTTGTATGAGAATGATGTAATAAAATAAATAAATAAATTTGTTTTTCTATTTATTCATTTCTTGTGTTCTTCATTCATTGCCAGAACTTTAAACAGAGCCTTTAATTTGGTTGATTGGTAGGCACACTAATCTGTGCGAAACAACGAATGAAATTAAATGATTCGTTTCATCAATTTCCAAGTATGAAATTCAGTGTTACACAGATGTGGGGGTAAAATTCAGTTCAGTGTTACGCATTTGTATGCAAGGAAAAGATTTGGACTTTTAATGTAATTCAATGAACAAGAATCATCAAAATCATGCACATCTATTAAACAGTAATGCTTAATTTTAGAGCTTGTATTGGGTCGGGCAACGTACAAATCGGGTCAGAGAACAGACACCATATATCAGAGGCTCAGAGCTATAAGTATACCATCAGGTCTTTAAAATGAACATGATAGAATTGTTTTCCATAAGCAGCCTGAGATTTTACTTTATCCTGGATCAACTTATCAGTAATCTCACAATTAATGTAATATTTTCTTATTTCAACTATATATTGTGTAGAAACTCTCAATTCGGAGATATTTAATTTTATGGTATTCAAAGAGATCAGGGAAGATATGTTGTATATATGGTAGAGCTACTCCACTTAAGAAAGATGTTTGAGATATATATATATATATATATATATATATATATATATATATAGATTCAAACGTAAAACATCGAATATATATATATGTCTAGCTAAACTCTATTAATAAATAGTTCTTTATGATTAGAAAATCACCTTAATTACATCTCCTAAACACGGTAAGACATATACACGAATATAACTGACGCGGGGTAAATCCGTATTTGTAATCGGTACCTTGGATAGTTTATGTATCCGAGGGTTTCGGGGATGTAGATTGCTGATGAAGTATGAAGACTGCTCGCTAATCACTGCTGACTATCCGAGCTCCTGGGCCTCAGATAGGACCTGTTTAGGACCTATTCGACCTAAACCTGCAAAACAAGCTCCAAGGTAGCAGCTCCGGTGTGATGATGAGATTTCTTGTATTGAAGAGAAACTGTATTCAAGAGTTAGAGAACTTACCTGAGATGGCTGATTGCGGCCTCTATTTATAGGCTTCCTGGAGCGTCTGGCTCAGCCCCCTTTCCTCTGTTGACTCATCATTCTTTTCCTCCTCCTCACATATGTGTCACGTGACACTTTAGCTCATGTATCTCGCTTGAGATCTTCTCACGTGCCCATGTATCTTCCCGGTATTTCCTTAAGTAGCTGAGTCATCGTGCTCCTCTTGGTCGATGACACATTCGGTATTATCACAAGCCCCCCAAGACGAGCATTAGCTCTGAAAGAGCAATGCTTGTCTTGACTTTGTCCGATCCCTCTGCTCTTCTATCCGAACTTTCCTAGCTGAAGTTTGGTGGGCTTTGCCGTTTCGTTATCTCTTGGGCGACATCCTTTTAATGACTTAATCATTTTGTCTTCTTCTTAGGTACGGCTTATCCTTGCCCCTTTATATTTCACCTCTTTGCTTCTTTTATCCGTACTATAAATCCTACCCTTTTTTCCCATTCCACTCGCATGGCTGATCACCTTTCCTGCAACTCTTCCTCTTTTTCCGAAGATTCCTGTCCGCTTGTTCTAAGCCGCTAACGCCTGGCTTCATCAATTTCCTGTGACTCCTCTGACAGTGCCACCATCTCGTCTCCTTGCAGCGATATGACTCGACCTAAGATTGTCCCTTTTGGTGAAGGCTCCAGCTCTCGTCGTACGAATTTTCGAGCTGGAATTTTCGAGCTATCTCTAGTGTTCAAGGCCCCCCTATTGACCTAGCGTAGGATTGGGCCAGTGCCGAAACCCTTAACTTACTTCCTTACATCCAGATGAATATCAAACCAACGGGCCGTACATCCTGAAACGTCTATTCTATTATGGACTGAGTCTGCCCTTTCCTCCTTTATACTCTGAACTCCTTTACCACTCCAAAATTTTTGTAGCTCAAATTAATCCCAACGGATTTGTAGTTATCATGGCGTTCCTAGTCAATTGTCGCCGATGTGGGGTCTCTGAGTCTGTGGACCTATTTCGGTCTTTCTTCTGCCTTTCCGAGGCCGCAAGCCGAATCCCTGGTATCTTCGGCTTTCCCTCTCGTGTTTCCGATGCCCATTTCATCCAGGACTTTACCAACTATCCGAAGGGATGGTTAGTGGATGGTCATTACTCTTACGACCATTTGACCTATCCGGCTCCTTGGTGAAACCGCAATGTTACATTCGAGGACCAAGTACCTTGGCTTCCTGACAGGCTACGCTCAGATCATGAGACTCTGCTGAATAACCCAGTATACCTGTCTCAATACTGGATTCCTGAGAACGGGGAGTTTTATAGGCCTTACGAGGTGTACCCTCCCGAAGTTTTCTCCATTCCCCATTATCGTGCCATCTGGCCCGAGCAAGGTTACTTCTCAAACTCTTCCTTTTGATCTGATATTTCATTCACCCGTTTTCCATATAGTTTCTTTTTTATCTAATCCACTTTTTTTTTTTTTAGTGCTCTATTCTCTCCCGGACGATCCATCATATCGCCCAGCTCTTGACTTTGCTGCCCTGCCAGAGTTAGATAGTCCGAACCCCCCGAGTGATACTCTGCATGTGGGTATTGGTTCTGTGGTTTCTATCCCTGTTCCTTTCCCTAACCTGGTCGGCACCCTTGCCGATGATTCTCTGAGTTGCAGCTGGAAAAGACCTCGGGTTGAGGCTCTAATCCATCAGTCTCTTTCTCATTCGATGGATACACAGCTACAGATTCCTCATTCTGATCCCTTGGTAATTTTCCTTTCTCTTTTGCGTCTTGTTTTTTATGCATTCTATTACCGATCCCTAACCTTCGATGCTTCAGGTATCTGAGTTTTCCTCCGAAATACTTAACTCAGCTTACGTCCGAGATTTTCTTGAATCTACCTACCAGCGTCATATATATGGTCTTTCTCATGATCTGGCCGAGGAAAAGCATCGGTCTTCTGCCCTGGCTCAAGAGCTAGAACAGAGGAAATTCCGTTTAACCGAGTTGGAGCCTCGCCTATCCGAACTCGAGCAAGAATTGCAACCTTGGAGAGATAGTTCCCATCTCCGTGAATACAACTTTGCCCTCTCAGAAGAGCTCATCCAATCTCCTGAGTTCGAGGAAGCTGTACAAGAAGTTTTGACTGAGTCCAACAATCACCAGACCACCTGAGTCTACAAGAAAATGCGATGGTGGATTCCTGGGGGGCACAGACTCCAGTACTAGAGGGATTTCTATAATCCCGATGCCGAGCGACGTTATCATTATAAGTTCCGATGTCTGTTGAACAAGACCTTGGGTTAATTGGCCCCCATAATTTGGGAAGCTCTCTGTTCGGATTCTCCTCCTCTCTCGGTTTCTTCTCTCCGAGCCTTGGCTACTCCAAGAAGACCTCTATCTCCTCCTGGTCCTCCTCCTCCTGAGGACATTAGGAACTGCAAGAGGGTCTGCCCTGAATCCCCTATTTCTAGCGGCTATACTGAGTACTGCACTCATTCTGCCTTGTATGGATTCTCCGTGGGTTATCGGGATGGTCGACCGAGGGTGGTCTGCAAAAACCCTCGATCCCAGCTTCCCGATGCTACCCGGCCTCCTGACTCTTGATCATCAATTGCGCTTATCTTTTCTTTATGTTCTTGATTATTTTGTAATTTCTCCTTTCCAGTGTATTATTTATAAAAAGAAATTTTTTTTCTGCTCTCTTTTTTCCTTTTGTGTATCATTCTCTCCTAACTCTTACTTTATGCATTATTTTCTACGTATCTTTTATCCCCTCATTCTCCCCCTTTAGGAGCATCGGCGCAAGATCCTAAACATGATGCCCGATGTTCTAAACCCTAGGTAATATTAAATGTTCAAAGGGTTTCGATACATACCTTTATAGCCCTTTCTTTTATGATTATGAAATTTGACTGTCCGAGCCATTCCCGCGAACTGTTCCCCTCTACTGGCGAGGGTAGTCAATTACCGTCCTGAAATCCTGCATCATTCAGATGTATCCGAAGGTGTGGATCTTAAGTTCTTAAAAACCTTTAACTCTGTTTTACGCGTTCATCAGATGGTCATCTTCTGATGAGGGCATCCATCTGAAGATTCGAAACCTTTAAAATTTTAAAACCTTTAAGTCCTTTTATTTGTCATCAGATGGTCCTCTTCTGATAAAGGCATCCATCCGAGGATTTTGAAACCTTTAAATTCTTAAAACCTTTAAATCTTTTTATACGTTCATCGGATGGTCCTCTTCTGATGAGGGCATTCATCCGAGGATTTTGAAACCTTTAAATTCTTAAAACATTTAAATCTTTTTATGCGTTCATCGGATGGTCCTCTTCTGATAAGGGCATCCATCCGAGGATTTTGAAACCTTTAAATTCTTAAAACCTTTAAATCTTTTTATGCGTTCATCAGATGGTACTCTTCTGATGAGGGCATCCATCCAAGGATTTTGAAACCTTTAAATTCTTAATGTAGTCAAACCGATTTCCTTCATAAAATATCCTTCTTTTGCAGGGCCCCATCGTGGGAGCGACCCCGAGGTCCCGACTTCCTATTACAAAGTGCTATCTAATACTTAGTAATTTTTCTTCCTAGGGCGTGTCCACACCCTTTCTTTTCCCGGAAAGTATTATCCAATACCTTGCATCATTTTTTTACGTATCCACGCCACCTTCCAGCAGACGTATCCACGCCACCTTCCAGCAGACGTATCCACGCTATTGGCTTAAGTGTATCCACACCAAATTTTCCTTCTTTCCTTCTCATAATTCATGAGTCTTAACGGGGACTTACCTGATTCAGTTTGTTTCCATGATTACCCCTACGCCCCTGCCTGATAGTACCTTTTCTGCACCCTCCTCCTCTGCATCTGAGGCATCTGTCAATCCCTCATTTTCTAGTATCTCCTGGTTCTTCCCTTCATTTGCCTTACCCTTTTCTAAGGGTGAACCTTTTACCTTTTCCTTTTCTCTGCCTCCGGATCCTTGAGGAGCTGCCCCTACGGCTCTTCGCACATCTAAGATAGTTGTCAGCATGCAGCTTCTTGCCGTGGACTGGCTTACTCGGACAGACGCTACCCCTTGCTCCGTCGGAAATTTCATTGTCAATAGGTAAGGGCATTTTACCACTCTAACTTGTGTCAACCATGGCCTGCCAAGGATGACGTTGTATGGAGAGGGGGCATCTATTACCGCAAAGTTGCACAGCGCCAATGTTCGGCGGCTCCTGTCCCTATCCTCCACAATAGTCACCTTAAGGGTAATTATGCCGAGGGGCATCTCGGCTCTTCTAGTGAACCCTGACAATGGTGACATTGGCGGTCTGAGATTATGTGTTCCTATTCCTAGCTGGTCGAAGCAGGTTGCGAATATGATCACCACACTGCTTCCATCATCTATGAAAACTCTTTTTATAGCAAAGCCTTCTATCTCCGCCGTTACTACCATCAGATCTGATTGCAAGGCTTGTGCAGACACCGCATCCTCCTCAGAAAAGGTGATGGTTTCACTGGGTCGGAAGCGTTTACCTGGCTTTTCTCCTGGCGGCACGTACCTTGTCTGGGCTTTCAACACTGTCACCAATCTGGGGCCTGAGCTACCGCTACAATCTGATTTGGAGCTTGGTTTCCATTGTTTCCATAAGCTTGCTCCCTTCCTTGTATTCGAGCCTGGTTCGGATACTGGTTGGCATCATACTGATTCGCCCCTCTCCATTTCTTTTTCCTGAAGGGCTGTTGCTGCCCTTCCTTCATAGCTTCTGGAACAGCACAATCTCGCAATTGCTCTCTTTCTATCAATTTTTCTATTACGTTCCTCAAGGTGCGACAGCCATCCGTTGTTTTCCCATGATATTTGTGATAAGCACACAACTTCTCTGCATTCTCCTTCGACGAGATCCCTTGAATCGGAGGGGGGTCTCCGAATAAGTTCTTGTATACTGCCAATACCTCCGAACGAGGCTTGATTAGCGGATTGTAGATCTCTACTCTGAAATTTCCAGTTACCATTGCTCCTGAATCCCTCTTCCTTGTCTCAGGTGCCTTCTTCTTATCGCCTTTTCCCGAGAGAAGGCTATCATTATCTTCCTTCCTCTTGCGGGTCGCGTCATAGACAGCGCAGTATAGCCGCACAGTAATCTAGAGTGCATGGAAAGTGCTAGGAATATTCTCCATCAGCTTTCGGAATAACGCCTCATCTTTTAGACCGTTGATGAATCAGCTAATGACAGCCTTCTCCTATTGTTGCCTATCCGACACCTGCATACTGTCGTCCATGTATCTTCTATAGTGTTCCATTGGTTCCTCTGAGCCTTTCTGCTTGGTTGCCAACAGTTCGGCTAACAGCTTTCTTGACTTCTTGAACTTGGAATACCTGTATAGAAGGGCTCGGCTGAAATCATAAAAACTTCTTAATCTTTCCCTAGGAAGGGAACCATATAAGACAGTTGCCTCGGAGGTAACACCCCAGTAACTTGCACCTCAAGTTGTACAGAATATCCCTAGATACCATCAAATTTTGGTACGTCCCTACAAACTCCTCAAGATCTGTCTCTCTGTTGTAGGTATGAATCCCCTCTGCCGGTCTCAACCCTTGAGGTCAAGGTTCGGCCATAATTTCCGGAATCCAGGGGGATGAGGGCCTCACCCCATTCCTTCCAATCAGCTTGTCCATGCGCGCTTCCAGTGAATTTGGATCCGAGAGGTACGCAGCCTCGCCTCTGTAGTATCTGTCCTCATTAGCTCCTCATTGATATCCTCTTTGATATCCCCATGCTCCTGTCAAAATCATCGGATAACCTTGGCCCTGCGCTCCCACTATTAGATATCCTCCTGAAATTTCCACCATAATATCCCGCCGCTAGCTGCTCGTTGGTGGAAACCAGATATCCTGGAGTTGCGAACGAGACTGCTGGAAACGTCGGTCCCGGTGAATATGCCCATCCCCCTTGTCTCGTGCTCCCATACAGATGGTTCGGCTGTAAGTTTCCTGCCTCTACTCCAGTCCTTAAAGGTGGAATAGTAGGAGACGCCATGCTGGAGCTAACCAACGTCCTCCTTTCTGGCTCCCTCATCCTGTCCAAAGCTTCTAGGTCAATCACCGGTCTTGAGGGTGGAACCGGTCCTCCTTCCTGCTATCTCCGATGTTGTATCATCCATTGATGATATAATTCATTGTGGGCCATCATGAAGTCTAATGCTGACAGATCCTCACCCCTTTGTCTTGGATTGTTGCGAGGCCGATCGTTTCGGCGCTTTGTGGTGTCTGTCACGACGATTGAAAGTAAGAACCCTCCAAGTCGGGTTCCACTAGGTGTGCCAACTGATGCGGGGTAAATCTGCACTAGTAATTGGTGCCTCAGATAGTTGACATATCCGAGGGCTTTGGGGATGTAGATTTTTGATGAAGTGTGAAGACTGCTCGCTAATCACTCCTGGCTATCCGAGCTTCTGGGCCTCAGATAGGACCTGCTTAGAACCTGTTCGTCCGAAGCCTGCAAAACAAGCCCCCGGAGCTACCCGGGGGTAGCGGCCCCGGTGTGATGATGACGTTTCTTGTATTGAAGAAAAAATATATTCAAGAGTTAGAGAACTTACCTGAGATGGTTGATTGTGGCCTCTGTTTATAGGCTTCCTGGAGCGTCTGGCTCAGCCCCCTTTTCTCTGTTGATTCATCATTCTTTTCCTCCTCCTCACGTGACACTGTACCTCATGTATCTCGCTTGAGATCTTCTCACGTGCCCAGGTATCTTCCCAGTAATATTTTTAAGTAGCTGAGTCACTGTGCTCCTCTTGGTCGATGACACATTCGGTATTATCAATAACCAACCTAATATGGTTGTCCAAAGTGATTCTTTGTCCATAAGAAAGCAATATGTTTTCATTTTGGTTTCAGAAAACCTTGGTCTGGTCTGGAGTACAAGAGATATAACCTTGAAGTGTTCGTTGTCTAATACCCAGAAAGCTTATATATCACCGAAATGACTTCCACAAAAATATGCCAATAAATATGGTTTTTTCAAAATTTTCACATCAATTTAGTACATAGGAAATTCCTGACCACTTTGTCGTCATCGTCCCTCTCCACTCCAAGAAATGGCCTACCACATTACCTACATTCGTCGTTGTCTGCACACCCAACTGATTCATCATAGGCTTATGCACAACTATTCAAAATGGAACTCGAGAGACTCGATCTCTAAACAAGCCATGTTCTCTCGAGACTCCTTCAAGATCATCATATTCAAAGTAAACACTTGAGGTTGGATCACCAATATTCTGTTACGCATTCCCGGGCTTGGAAACGTAAATTGGACTTCATTGTCTTCTATGATTTTACACTCCAATGTGTCTTTTAGGTTCCAAACCTTAGCAAAGCAGGTGCACACATCAATCGTCTGCATCCTCCTCGAGTCGAAGATTTTTCCAACTAGTAACAAACTGTGATTGACCATCGACGTGCGCTGACCTATGACAACCGGCAGACTGATCTCTCCCTCTTTGACCAAGAGTCATTCATTCAACTCAGCAATGTTTCTGATGTCCTTCATGCTCACGATGTGCACAATTTAAAGGTTAATTTGTGGAAGATCAAAATGATTCTTACTTTGTCGTCTTCGTCTCTACAAACCCTAGGTTATAAGTGAGAGAAAGGTTGGTGACAGTGCCACTATTCATGTAGTTAATTAACGTTTCTTTGACCGGTAGATTTATTTTAGACCATCAGATACAACTTAAAAATTCTCAATCTCGATAATTGTGTTAAGTTTTATAAAATATTATTGAATTTAAACCTTGAAAATACTCCGATGAACTTAATATGAATAGTTTTAACTAAAAAATGAGATATGAAATTGAAATAGAATCATACGCTTTATTTTTTTGCTTTTCAATATTTATATAGAATATACTATGTTAAAAAATGAAATTTTAAACATGTTTTGGATTCATTGTTATTATTTTAGTAAAAAATCTTCAATTTTGCGTATTATCGATTTATCGACAAATATTTTACTATTTTAAAAATCTCTACCAAACGTTATCTTTGACCATGCCGGTACTGATTCTTTATAAATTTGGATTCACCTTGACGAATATCTTTCATTCATTCTCTTGCGTCATTACAAACCTTGTTTACCTTTCCTTACTAAAATTTTGTTGGACATGAAGAATCGGATATATTATATGGATTTGGAGGATCCAAAGTCTCTACATAGGTCTTTGGTACCCAATTCAATCCCGTATGGATCTAAAAAGAGGCATGAAAATCTTACCGGTGAGTATAATTTCATGCTTTGATGGTAAATTTAATAAAGTTTAGTGATTTACCTGATTTATAATGTTTCATTTTAGAGAATGGAAAAGGCGGTAGAGGAGAAGAGAATCGTGGTATAAGGAGTAGTAACAAATCTGATTGGGATCACAATTCTCTAAAAGAGTTCATCTCAATCCCGTCTGGATCTCAAAAGCGACATGAAAATCTTTTCGGTGAGTAGAATTCCTTCGTTGATTGATTGTGTAAAAAAAATTCCGAATTATTTCTTAAGGAATAATAGGACATATGATTGGAAAATAAAAGATCAAAACTCCCTAAAAAGATCCATCTCAACCCCGTATAGATCTAAAGAGAAACATAAATCTCTTTTTGGTGAGTACATTTTTTCTCGTTATATTATCATTGAGTAAAAATTAATGTTTCATTTTAGATGATGGAGAAAGAAGCAGAGGAGAAGATGTAAGGAGCGGTAGGATATATGATTGGAAAATACATGATCAAAAACTAAAAAGCTCTCATGTATCTCCCTCAATCCCATATGGATCTAAAAAGAGACATGGAAATATAATCGGTGAGCATTGATTTTTTATTTTTATTTTTTGTAAATGCTATGGTGATTAACATTTTTTTATTGATTTATCCGAGTTGTAATTTACAATAAAATTTAATGTTTCCCTTTAGGGAAAGGAGAAAGAGTCAGGGGAGAAGAAATTCAGCGAACAATGAATAATGCAAAATATAATTTGGAAATGGACAATCAAAAGTCCCTAAAAAGGTCATTCGAGCCCACCTCAAATATGTCTGGATCTAAAAAGAGACATGCGAATACTGTTGGTGAGCATTTAATCCTCTTATATGATTTATAATAGTGTAAAATTGATTTATTCTAAGTGTTCTATGATAATGTAATTTGACATAAAATTGATTGTTTTTTTCCATTTAGAAAAAGGAGAAGGATCTCGAGGAGGAGAAATTCTTCCACCAAAGATGAGTAAGAAAATAGATCCGTGGGGAACAAAGATGTTCTTAGATGGAAGTATTCCTAGACCTTCATATCCGTTTTTCGTCACGCGGCTTAACAAGAAAAGACCATGTGAATTGGTATGTTCTTTAATATTGAAATACTTTAATCTTTAATAGTATATATAAAGCCAATTCCTTTCATTTTTTGTGTGTAAAATAGATAGATTAGTAAATTCTCGTTTAACTATTTGTTAAATATAATTAATTTTTCCATTTAAATATAATAATAATCTATTTTTAAAAGGGTTATTTTTAAAACTATTCACCCAACTAATTCTACTAGTTACTATTCATGAATCCAATTGTTATTGGAAAAGTTTTAAAAGCGATAGTACTCTATAGTGATCAGGGTCTCAACTGCAAATATTGAAAGAATATAAAGAGTGGCCCCTAAATTGTAATTTACAAAAAATTTAAAAAGTCATGAGCGTGACATTGGAAAGAGATTTCTACCCACTATCTTTGATTGTCCAACTTAAGATTTGTCGGCTTCTGTTTCACGCGTATTAATAGTGGATCCATCTCTAAATTTAGACGTGTATAATTTCTATATTTATTAAATCTTTTATTTTTTTAATATAAAACATCTTTATTATTATCTTAAAATCTTCTACCTCTATATATATATATATATATATATATATATATATATATATATATATAACCTTTCACTTTAGGACCATTGTACAGTACGTGCATGAAACTTATATTTTGCCTAATTTGTGGAATAACCTCTCAGTGTTTTAACTTTAGGAAAATTTTCATTAAGGACGGTGGAGCTTTCATTATGTGAAAGTGGGATGTAATTTTAGTAAAATTTCTAGAAAGGGCAGTAAGCCAGTAACTAATTCAAATTTCTTAATAAGGTTATTTAACTAAAGACACACATACCCTTATTTTTGTTAGTCTTCATCAAAACCAAATAAATTTTGTTGACATTTAGTTTGATCATCCAATTTTTTAGATTCGCTTTCATTAAGTTCAGTTTAATTAATTTAATTCAAATTTGGCTAAGTTCAATTGAGTTTTGCTCCATTATATTTAAAATTCAGCTCTGATCCATTAAAGTTCTGCATTTAATTTTAAAATTCCTTTTTATTTAACTGAATTTAACTTAACTAACAAATTCCTTTTAAGAAATCCTTTTTACTTAACTGAATTTAACTTAAATTAAAAATTCCTTTTTATTTAACTTAAACTAAACTGATGAAGATGACTAAAATAAACTGAACTGTTTTCAATCAATTGTTAATTAAATAATTCAAAAAAAATTTATATCAAACTGTGAACTAAATTTCATTGAACTAGATCTAAATAATAGGGGTAAAAATAAATTTTATTGATCTAAAACTAAAAATTTGGGATGAGACTGAATTAAACGATTTGATTAGGGAAACAAAACTGAAAATTTAATTGAATGTAAAGTAATCTAAACTAAATAATGAAAATAAGGGTGCTAATCTCTTAAATTAGATAATCATATTTAAAAATAAATAATTAATTATTACCCTTTCTAGAAATTATGACAAATTTACATCCCACTTTCTAATAAAGAAAGTTCCACCACCCTTAATACAAATTATCCTTTTAACTTATCCACCATCTACCATTTAGTCTTTGGTCACTGTATAGTGATAATCATTTAAAAGACGGACTCGTTGTTATTAACAAAAGGATAATAAATCAAACTTCAAAATATCATTTCTATTAAAAAATTAGATGAAATATTCGAAGAAAAAAATTATAGAACTAGAAAATAATTGGTTTATTACTCGATTTATATTAATAAACTAATAACTTTATTATGATATTAATAATATAATATACGTACTCTTAGCAGATGATAAATTAGTATAATACATTACTCTTTATTAATAATATTATTTTAACTATTTTATCACTTTAAATATATATATATTTTTTATCACTATATATATTTTATTAATATTCTTTTACAATCTTCAATTGAGATAGATTTTGATATTCTTACTTCAGTTTACAAATAACATCAATATAAGATTACAAAACAAGACCAACCTAAATTTTAAGTTGTGTCATGTGAAGGTTTTTTAAAACTATGATTGAAGTCAAACTTATCAAATAAGTGAATTAAACACATATTGTTTCAATATTAGGATATTCAAACACTAGGAATTGATCAATGCTCTAGTGATAAGGCACTAATTGAACTACCAAGACATTACAACTCTTGTTGGGGGCACGGGGAGGGTGAATTGTATTGGGGTACATTTGGATTATCACACAAAATCATTATTATCGAACTCTTTTTTCAAAATAATTTTTTCCATACGTATGTAGTATGTTTTTTCCTCTTCAGTATTTACTTAGTTATCCATTTTTCGTTGAAGGTTATCCCATGGGATATAATTAAATCCTATCAGCTGGAACTTCCCGAGAACACAGTTATCGGCGATGTTGAGGGGAGGCAATGGAAGATAACTCTTGGCCAGTGGACCAGTGGTCGACGAGCATATCACGGTGGCTGGAGAGATCTATGTGAGGTGAACATGATCACTGAAGATGATATATGCATATGCGAGTTCCAACCCTCATGCCTTCAAATTAAGATCATCCGAGCAACCTGAAGCAACAAGATCATTCTGCTACTCACTTGAGAAAGGATTATTCTGCTACTTTAATATTAAAAAATTGACATTTTTTCCTTTATAATGATTCAATTACATTTATATTTTCTTTGAGAAAACATATTTCATGGTTTTCAAATGTAATCTCTAAGGAGAACTATAATAATTATTCTCTTTATATTGTGTGTGGAATACACGACGTTATTTTGGCATAATCTTAGTATTTTTTAGTTTCAATTTCCATTTTTGTTTGTGAATTTTTTATAATATTTACTTTAATGTGTAAATAAAGAATTAGTCTCTGAGGAGACCGTCTCTATATAGAGACATGACTAAATTATAAATAGTGCAATAAAGAAAATTAAGGAGGGACCAATTTACAATTTTAAATTTTTTTAAGATCACGCGCTATAGTGTTTCCACGCGTGTGCATTGTTTTGCTACAATATTTGCTACAGTGTGCTACAATGTTTCAAGTTAAAATTCTCATGTTCATGTTTTATATTTCAAGTTAAAGTGTTCATGTTTTATATTTCAAATTAAAGTGTTCATGTTTCACGTTAAAACGTCCATGTTTTATGTTTTAAGTTAACATGTTCATGTTTTATGTTTCAAGTTAAAATATTCATGTTCATGTTTTAAGTCAAAATATTCATTTTTTATGTTTAAAAAATGTTCATGTTTTATGTTTCAAGTTAAAATGTTTATGTTTCAAGTTATAATGTTCATGTTTCACGTTAAATTGTTTCAAGTTAACACCGGTATTGTAGCAACTCGACACTGTAGCAAATAGGTACTATAGCGACTCAGTACCGTAGCGCGTGATTTTTTAAAATTTTCATAAATTGCGAACTGGTCCCTCCGTGTTTTTGACTTATATCACTATTTACAATTAAATCCAGTCTCTATATAGAGACGGTCTCTTCCAAAACTTTACCGTAAAGAAATTGGCCAGGACATATGCTTCAAAAAAAGTGGCGAAAATATATGCATTATCTCCATAAGTAAATTATTATTTTTATTTGATGCATTTTTTATAATATTTATCTATATATATACACTATATTTGGTTATGAAATATTTTGTATATATGCTATTAAAAATATACAAGATTTGGAGGTTTTAATGTATTTATACTATTTAAATTTTAAATTTTTAAATATAAATTCAATGTTTTAAAATTATTGTGATAGTACAAAAGATGCACCCCACTGATCAGCCGGATGACTCAGCTACAATACAGGTAAGTTCTCTAACTCTAACTTTCGGAGTTTTCTAATTTCTTTCGATACACGAAATCTCATCATCACACCGGAGCTGCTACCCTCGGGTGGCTCCGAGGGATTGTTTTGCAGGCTCAGACGAACAGATCCAGCTTTCTGAAGCCTTGGCGCTCGGCCAACTTGAAGGCCTCGGTGACTAGTTAGGAAGCAGATTCTACGAGCATAGGCCCTAGGATACACCAACTATCTGAAACATCCTTTACTAGAGCGGATCGCCCCACGTCAGTTGGCACGTCCGGTGGGACCCGACTAAAGGAGTTCTCTCTCACCTCAAGATGGTAGACAGTGTCAAACGTAGACCAGGACGACCACAGAAGTCCACCACCACCCCGGCTTCGACAGTCGCTAACACAGCCGAGCTATCGCAGGTTGTTGAAAAGAATCTGACACTGACTCAACTACATGCTGATGGGTTACGACAGAGAGACCAGATCGAAAGAACACCTGAGGGTGTCGCGACGACCGATACGGATGAAGAAGAGGAGGAAGATGAAGAAAAATAAATCCACAGGAGGTGCAGGGACCGGAAACACGACCAGAAGAAGGCATGAGAGAGTGACTATAAATGACCCGAAGCCTAGGGAATGAGACATCTCGACCATTAATTTCATGGTGGCGCACAAGGAATTGTACCATCAGTGGGTGATACAAGAAAGAAGAGAGCAGGAAAGAGGTGGAATTGGGACAGCTTAGTCGGTGCCTGGGAGAACGGTGATTGACTTGGAAGGACCGAGCAGTCGACCCGAACAGGAGAGAAGAGCAGTGGCTAGATCAAGCATGGGTCCACCCACCATACAACCTTTCACAAAAACAGGATTAACTTTAAGAGGCCTTCAACCCAACCATGTGCCGGAAAATGTCCAGTAGGGAGGATGGGCATACCCGTCAGGATCAATGCAATGCCTACTATAAACTCCGGATACTTGATAGCTAGTTCGTCGAGCCTTTCCGAAGGCTAGTTTCCATATGGGTACTACGATGTAGGGTTTTAAGCAGGATACATGACAATGGCAGGAGGAGGAGCGCGGTCGGGAGGATACCCGATGACTTCGGTCGGAGTGGCACCTTTGGTAGGGCATCCAATGGTTCTGGGAGGTCGTCGCCGTACCTCTCAAATATACAATTTATGTTCACTCACTACCTCTACACACAACTAAGCATATAGTGGCAAGTAAGGTTCGTTCCATAGGGAAAAGGTTATTTCTACGTATATCTTGTAGCATATATATATATATATATATATATACATATATAAAAGCAATGTAAACAAAGGGGGGGGGGGTTTGAGTTGAGTTTTTGTAAGAAACACTACTAAGTAAAGCAACTAGAATTCTAGGATTACAACTAGTTTAGCATTTAAGGTTTTAACTAAAGGATTAACTAATGAGAATACTAGACTTGGATATATGAGATTGGTGACTTCTTATTATGAGATTTTCCTCAAACTTTATCATGTTGTTTTGAGAATGATGATTGTTTGTAGTGAGAAACTATCTTTATCCATAGCTATGAAAGATGAAAGCATCTTCACAACTTCAATTGACAACTTTACTAGATGATAACAACTAGTTCAATTGATCAATATCATTTGAAATTAGATGTTTCTCAAACTTACCCATGCAATTTGATAACAAACTTGACATAGATACAATGCTAATGAATGATCTTAAGAACAAATACAATTGATAACAAGATGCATTCGATTCCTAATTTACTACTCTTACATAGAAAGAATGATAACATTCTAACCATGGAAAAGCAATATCTAACACATATCCAACACATATCTATCACTAGGAAATCATTCCTAATCATTTCAAGCATCAAATACACATATAAATTATGATCATTCAATAGCAAATCACCATTCCTAAACTTCATAAATCATGTTCTCAATCCATAACAAGAAGTCCAATTACATATACCCAAGGTGGGTTTTAGCCTACAACCATAATTAGATAATCACAACCATAATTAATACAACAAACCATGATGAATTCTGATGCTACTGAATCCGTCCGAGTTCCCGCTTAGGTGCTATCCGCGCCTCCTTGCTGGAAAGCCCGCGTCTATCCTGCAAACCGATCCCCGGGAGGCGTCCCGGGGAAGAGGCTCTGGCGTGATGATGAGATGGGGGTAGCGATACGGGAAAACGTACGGGAAAAGCTCTCAATATGAAATAGAGATATAAGTCACATACCATGTTTACTGTTTGGGGACTAGTATTTATAGTCGAGCTTTGTCTGCCTGGGGATAAGAAGCAGGACCACTCCCCTTGTCACCATCTGCCCTATTTCTTGTCCGGACATGCATCCTCCGCGGGAAAGGTACCGCTCAATCGGCACCGGGCTATGGGCCTTCTTCCTGGCCCATCAGAGCTCTGGGCCAGTATTATCACTAGCCCCCCAGACCAGTCATCCGGGATTCTATGACGCGGGGGACCGGTCTTCTAAGATTCCCCTATTACTATTTTCTCTGTGGGACCCAACCGTGTCTATTAACTTTTGGCGGCGCCATCCTTCCCTATTCTGCACTAATCAATGCCTCGTTTGCTGTGTCATCATTGCTTTTCCTTCTTTTGAGGTGGCGGTTCCCCCTCATCTTTCTATATAAAGGGTCCGACCTCTTCTTTCGCAAGGTTACCTTCTTCAGATTTTCTCCAGACGCTCCGCCCTCCGTTTTTTTTCAACCAAGTAAGCTCTCCTTCTCTTTCTTCTTCATGGATTCCCCGCTTTCCTCCAACTATTCCTCAGACACCGAGGGAGTCCGAGATCGATTTGAAGCCCGCTCTCGGGCTGCTGATAACACGATTTCCTCCCCTTCCTCCCCAAGCGCCTCTTCCGAGGATTTCAATGTCTCCCGGGAACTAAACAACCCGGGTACATTGAACCCGGATGGAGCAGGCTCGCGTCCAGCCGGGCGGCCCAATCATCCCCGAGAGGATCAGGATGAGGGGGTATTGGGTGAAGGACTTGGTGGTGACATTCCCCGGGGACCTACTCATGGGGTGCGTCCTGTGGGCCTTAAATTCCATGACACCCCCGAGGATTCTCCTTCTCTAGATAAGGATGTTTTAGACTTGGCTAAGCGCTCCTTTATTCCCCTTCCTCTAAACGCCTCACTTTCTAAACTTCCCCCGGGAGTCTCTGAGCGGGAGGTTTCGTGTATCCCGCGGATTCATTTTCAATACGGGCTTAGCCTGCCCTTTCCCCCTCTTTTCCTTGAGGTTTTCCATTTTTATTCGATGGCCCCAGCCCAACTGCACCCTAACGGGGTTGTTTTAATCCTGGCATTCCTGCTTAATTGCGCCAGGTGCCATGTTCCCCCTTCCCTTTTGCTTTTCCGTTCCTTCTATGCCTTGCGGAAGGCGCACGCATCCTTCCCCGGCGTTTTTTCTTTTACCATTCGCTCCGGGATGAAGGACTTTATCCTGAACAAGCCCAGATCCGCCAAAGGATACCTTGCAAAAGGTTTCTTTATGTGCGATGCCCGGGTATATCCTATGCCCCCATGGAACGACTCTCTCGTTCCTGAGGACAGAAAACCCCTCACCAATCTCCCCGATATTGTTATTAGTGACCACAGTCTCCTTAGTCTTTCCCCTCTAAGTACCGAGGACTTCTTCAAGACCGGGAACTCGGGCTATTATTGGCCTCGCGGGATTTATCCCGCTGAGCTCTTCACACTCCCGCGCATAGCCGCGGTGTGGCCGAATGGAGGTGCCTATTAGGGCTTATATATTTTGTTTTGTTTCATTTATATACATGCATCTAACTCTAATTTTCTTTTTTTTTTCTGATTTCAGTTCAACCCACTTTGTACGCGGACGCTACTCCCTTTGACGAGATGCCTTCCGGGGATAGCAGTCGCCAGGAAGATCTCCATCCGGGGATGTCCCTTACGCCCGAGCAGCCAGTGGTTCCTCCACCTGGTCCGGACGCTACCGAAAACCCCGGATTCATTCCTCAGAAGGTTCGCCAGCAGATGGCCCCGGGGTCCTCCCCTACCCCGGGGAGAAAATCTTTCATCCGGCATCCTACTTACAGCGGCGGGGCTAGTTCTCGCCCTAAGCGGCCGCTAACCGATAACAAGGAGACTCCTCCGCATTCCCGTCAAAGGGTAGAAAGTGCGGCCCCGCCTCCCCCTCCTCCTCCCCCCGCCAATTCTCCCTTACGGGATAATTCTCAAGCTATCCCTGAGAGGGAAGAGGTATGTTAACCTTGCTTCTTATTACTTACTTTCATCTTGTTTCTATTCTTCCGGGTGACCTTACTTTTGTTTTATTTTACAGACCACCACGTTCGCCGACGCACTCCTGGCGGACTCTCAGCTGGCCGACGCGCTCAACCGAACATACTCTAAGTACAGCGCGGGTCTATTTGCTAAGAAGGAGAGAGAGCTCCGCGATGCCCGGGAGAAGTTGGCCGGGCGAGATGACCTGGAAGCCCAGCTGAAGGCTTCTCAGAAGAAGTTAGCTGAGAAGGAGAAAAAGCTGGCGGAAAAGGAGAAAAAGTTGGCCGAGGTGGAGAAGAAATACACCTCCCTCAAGAAGGAGAAAAAGGACGCGCAGCTGGACGCTCTGAATGCCATAGTCCAAAAAGTCCTTCATTCCGCCGACTTTGACGAAAGGCTTGAGGGGATTGCTGCTGCGGCTAGCGAGGATGCTTGCCACGAGATGTACCGCAGCCTACGGGGCTGGCTTCCGGGACCTGCTCGCCTCGAAGCCCAAGCCTCATACTATCGTCCCAAGGCGAGCGACCTGCTGAACCACTGCTGGAGATCCCTCCAAGAGGCGAACCTAGAGGGCCTGGTGCCCCGGCTGTGGGAGTCACTGAAGATGTCCTCCCGGGCCCCCTCAGCCTCGGATATTAAGAAGATCAAGCTCAAGGAGATCTGCGAGGCCTCTTACCCTGATCCTGGTCCAGAAAGCTTCAACGCTTATGGGGTAGTCCCGGAAACACCTCACTGGGCCGAGAGTTATCAGGAGTACTGCGCTATCCCTGACAACTATGGATATCAGGCTGTTGAGGGGGGAACGGGTGAGTACACTGTGGGGCTTCCAAGGGGGCAGGACGACTTGCTCTACCAGTCCCGGAAGTCTATCCGGAAGGTGGGATTTCCTGAGCGCCCGGAGGACGAGTCAAGAGTGGATGCCCCTGCTTACTGCGGCCCCAGCTGGTCTGATGCGGACGTAGCTGAACTGGAGAGGAGGTGGAGGAGGGCTCATGCTACCCCGGGAGAAGAAAACCCTCCCGAGGATAATGTATTCCCCTAGACTCTAGTTTATATATTTTTTTTTTTTAGTTTTCAAGTCTTTTGTAATCTTCCTCCCCGGGAGGCTCATGTAGAACTTGGCCTTGTGCCCCTTTTGATTAATATAAGTTCTACCTTTTAATTTAATGAGATTACTATCTTTTGTAGTCTGAGCGCCCCCTCGAGGAGAAACTCCCGCGCGGGTCCCTGCCTTACGTTTTCCCTCATCCTAGTAGCTCTTCCGGTATTTACTTCTCTCTTCCCCGCGCTGGATGCCTCCAGTGTTCTTTCCTTCATAGGAAGCTAGCCCACTGGAGGTTTGGAGGCAACCAGGCCAACCGGGCATTAGCAGAGGCGGGGCTGGATTGCTTCCTTCAAGAATTCGGAACGATCCGGGTGTTGGTGTCTTTTCTCAAGTCGGTCGAGGCTAAATTTGGATCGTTAAATCAATGTTTCGACCTTGCGTCGGATCACATGCGGGAAGCCCTGAACTCCCACCAAACCATCGCTGAGTTGCAAGCCCTTCATGATGATTCTCAGAGTCGCACCACCAAGGAACTAGGTATGGTATGGGGCGAACTAGAGCGGGCGCAAGAAAAGCTCAGGAGCCTGGAGACCCGCACCGCACAGAATAAGGTTATCTGCGATTTTGAGAAGGAGAATCGATCCCTTACTCATAGGAACAAGGTTCTCCAAGAAGCGCTGATGACCGTCCGGCTGTCCTACATCTGTTGGGACTCAAGAATGGATTAGTCGGTGTTTCTCCTCTTACCGATGTTCCCGCCGGGGTTCGTAGGACCATTGAGCGTATCGAGGCCAACCCGGGGAAGTTTGGTGAAGGGGCTCCAAATCACAGGGCCTATCTAGACGCCGTGGAGTGGTATACCAAGATAACTGACGGGGAGGCCGAGCCTTATCCCTCCAGCCTCCGCCGGGTCCCTGCCCGGGTAGAGGTGGATATTGCGTATGAGAGGTATGAAGACATGACTGTGTCCATCGACCCGGAAGAGGTAGCACGCCGGATAAGGCGCATCTGGGAGATTGCTGCTTCCGGGGTTACCACCAAAGGAGTGAAGACCGCCGAGGGTACTCGTATTAGCCGGGAGGAAAAGGGCAAGGGCGCTGCAAACTTGTTCCCTAAGTACCAGTTCGTCACCTCTGCTGGCGTAAGAAGAATGCGCCTGGCGGAACCGCTTCCGGAAGGGTCCGTAGTGGTTCCTATCCCTGATCTGAATGAAGAAGACGCCGAGCAACTGGAGGAGGAATTAGCATGGAATCAGGCCCCGGATGCTCGATTTGCTGAAGACATCTTGTCTTCTCAATTTTTTGGTGGAGGTTTTCGCCCGGGTAACCCAGAGGGTGCTTCCGGGTCAGGCCCTAAGTGGGTTTAAGGATGCGTAGATAGAATTATATATGTAATCGTTCCTTTGCAACATAACCGCATATTCATGCGATGTATAAAATGCTATGTAATTGTTCCTTTGCAATATGGACGCATGTTCATGCGATTTTGTAATTTAAAGATTGAATAGAATTGCTTTTTGAAAAAACCCTTTTCATTAACTCTTCCTTGTAATATTACATTCTTTGGTCCTCGGGCTTCATTCGAGCTCCGGGTCCACTCTAGCGGGGCACCCGAATGGGAGCTACCCATGGGTCCCTTTTTGCAAATTTTCTTCTCTAAACCCGGAACGAGGCCAAACGTCGGGTTCTCTCTCCGGGCATATTCATGCTTCCGGGAGGGGTATATCCATACCTGGCATATTCATGCCTAGCATATTCATGCCTAGCATATTCATGCCTAGCATATTCATGCTGAGCGTGTTCACGCTTCCGGGAGGGGCATATCCATGCCTTAGTAGCTGTGGTGCGATGCGGGGTGCTCTACTTTCCGTAAAACCTTCTTAGGTTAGCTACGTTCCACCTTCTGGGGATCTCCTTTCCCTGCTTGTCCTCCAGCACATAGCTCCCTCCCGGGTGTACTTCCTTGATCTTGTATGGCCCTTCCCAGTTGGGCGCAAGTTTGCCCTCCGGGGCTTGGCGGCTCTTATCGTTTCTCCTCATTACCCAGTCTTCTGGGGCGAAGACTTCTTTCCGCACCCTTCTGTCATGATACCTCTTTACTCGCTCCTTCACTTTGGCTTCCTGAAGTGCCCCATTCTCTCGCTTCTCTTCTAGGAGATCCAAGTCAAGGCGTCGTCCATCGTTTTCTTCTTCCGGGCGCTGGTGTTGAGTTCGAGGACTTGGGATCCCAATCTCTGTGGGTATTACTGCCTCTGACCCGTACACCAAGCCATACGGGGATTCCCCGGTAGCTGAGCTTTCTGTAGTCCTATGGGCCCAAAGAACACTGGGTAGCTCCCAGATCCAATTTCCCCGCGCGCCTTCCAAACGGGTTTTTAGTCCTTTGATGATGGTGCGGTTGGTGACCTCTACTTGCCCGTTCGCCTGGGGGTGGTACACCGATGTTAACTTCTGCTCTATACCATACTTGACACACCATGATTTGAAAGGATCATTTTCGAATTGCGCCCCATTATCTGTGACTATGACCTTCGGAATGCCGAATCGACAGATGATGTTCTTCCAGCAAAACTTGACACAAGTTAGTCCCCGTATGTTGGTGAGCGGTTCCGCCTCCACCCATTTGCTGAAGTAATCGATCGCCACTATCAAGTACTTGGCTCCTCCCGGGGCAGTCGGGAATGGTCCGACCAAGTCAATTCCCCATCTACTGAACGGCCAAGCTCCTGTGACCCCAACTAATTCTTCCCGAGGAACATGGATTAGCGGGGCAAATGTCTGGCATGCCAAGCACTTCTGTACATGTTCTTCCGCATCCTTGAACAGTGTCGGCCAGTAATACCCCAGCCTTAAGATCTTTTTGGCCAGGGTGCGAGCTCCCTGGTGGCTCCCATTAGATCCCTCGTGCATCTCCCGGATGAGGTACTGGCCTTCTAACCTTTCTACACACTTTAGCAGAGGCTGGAGGTACCCTCTTTTGTACAGCTCCCCTCCATGGATCACATACTTAGGCGCCTTAACTCTTAGCTTCCGGGCCTGAGCCCTATCCTCCGGTATGATTCCTTCTTCTAGGTATGCCCGAATGGGCATGATCCAGGATTCTTCCTCGTTCACCAACATTACTTGATCACTCTCCTGGTAGCTCCTTTTCCCTAGTACCTCCAAGTATAACTTTTGGTCGGGCTCAGGTTTCAATTCTGAGGAAGCCAATTTGCTCAAAACGTCTGCCTTGCTGTTCTTCTCCCGGGGGACTTGAACCAAGTCGAAGGTTTTAAACCCGGCTATCAGAGGTTTTACCGCTTCCAGGTATTTTTGCAGGCTCCTCTCCCGGGCTTCATACTCTCCCTTCACCTGTTGCACCACAATCTGGGAATCACTGTGTGCCGTGAGAGTTTTGATGTCCATCTCCTTTGCCAACCTTAACCCCGCGATTAAAGCTTCATACTCGGCTTCATTGTTGGTTGCTCTGAAAGTGAATTGGACTGCATAGGGATACTCCTTCCCTTCCGGGCTGACTAACAATACTCCTGCTCCACTGCCCCCGGAGTGCGCCGATCCATCCACATATAGCTTCCAAGCCGGGTCTGTCTCAGCCTTAGCCGTATCCCCCGGAGTGTTAGGCGTCTCCTGTTCCTCATTTATCCTTGTTTCTGATTCCAACAGGAAGTCCGCTAGGGCCTGGCCCTTGATAGCCCTCCTTGGCTCATACCGGATTTCGTACTCACCCAGCTCTATAGCCCATTTCATCATTCTCCCTGATGCCTCCGGCTTGAACATGACTTGTCTTAGCGGGTAATTGGTAAGAACCACTATGGGATGGCCCTGGAAATAGGGCTTAAGCCTTCTTGAAGCATGCACCAGCGCCAGAACCAACTGCTCCAACTCAGTATACCGGGTTTCTGCCCCCCGAAGTGCCCGGCTAACAAAATAGATTGGGTGCTGCTTTCCCTCCTCTTCTTTGATTAGCACGGCACTCACCGCTTCCCGGGACGCCGCTATGTACAGAAAAAGCTCCTCCCCTGGGAGTGGCTTCTTTAAAGTTGGCAACTGTTGAAGGTGCTCTTTCAGATTTTGGAATGCCTTCTCACACTCCCCGGACCACTCAAACGCCTTGGCCCTCCTGAGAATGTTGAAGAAAGGCAACTGCCTGTCTGCCCCCTTTGACAGGAACCGACTGAGGGCCGCGAGGGACCCTGTCAACCGCTGTACTTCTTTCACCGATCTAGGGGAGGTCATCTTAGCTATGGCTTCCACCTTCTCCGGGTTGACGTCGATGCCCCGGCTTGACACCATAAAACCCAAGAACTTCCCCGCACCCACTCCAATGGTACTTTTGGAGGGGTTCAGCTTTAGATTGCTCCGTTCCAGCTTTTCGAACATCTCCTCCAGGTCATCCAAGAAAGCCCCGTAAGCCCTGCTTTTAACCACCATGTCGTCAACATACACCTCCATGTTTCTTCCCACTTGGTCCTTGAAGAGTTTGTCTACCATTCTCTGATACGTAGCCCCCGCGTTCTTCAGGCCGAAAGGCATCTTCTTGTAGCAAAAGGTTCCGAAATCAGTGATGAATGAGGTTTTTGCCTTGTCCGCCTCATCTATCTGTACCTGGTGATACCCTTTATGTGCATCGAAGAAGGCCAGCACCGAATACCCCGTGATAGCCTCTGCCAGCCGGTCCAGATTTGGGAGAGGATAGCTGTCTTTGGGGCAACACTTATTCAAATCCGTAAAGTCAATACACATGCGCCAGCTTCCATCGTGCTTCTTTACTAAGACCGGGTTAGCTATCCATTCCGGGTAGATGATTTACTTCATTCTCTCCAGCTTCTTTACACATGCCCCGGCTCTTTCCGGGGCTACAGGCCTTTTCTTCTGCCTGATTGGTTTAGTTGCAGGGCTTATGTTCAGCTTGTGTACCCCCAATTCTGGTAACACCCCCACCATGTCCTCCGGGCTCCACGAGAATACTCCCTGATACTTGGCCAAAAGTTCATTCAGCGCACCTTTTACTTCCTCCGGGAGGTCTTTTCCCACCGTGATCGTCCCTTTGTCCGCCACCTGCATCTCCTCCAACTCCTGGCGGGGAACTTCTCCGTGTACTACCCCTACTGCTTTCTTGGCGTCCAGCACCGCCGTCATCATGCAACTTCTTGCGACTGCTTGACTACCCCGCACGACCGCCACACCTTGCGCAGTGGGGAACTTCATCGTCAGCAGATACGGACAACTCGCTGCCCGGGCTTGAGTTAGCCACGGTCTTCCTATGATTACGTTGTACGGTGAAGGTGCGTCAATGACCGCAAAGTTGCATATCACCGAGATCCTCTTGCTCCGGTCTTTCTCATCCACCATACACACTGCAAGGGGAATAACACCTAGTGGAACTTCGGGTTTGCCCGTGAACCCTGACAAGGGAGATAAGAGAGGTTTCAGGTTCTGTCTCCCAATTCCCAACTGATCGAAACAAGAAGCGAACATGATTTCCACGCTGCTCCCATCGTCCACAAACACCCTTTTGACGAAGAAGCCTTCAATCTCCGCCGTTACCACCATTGGGTCAGAATGGGGCATCTGTGGCGGGGCTGCATCCGCTTCAGAGAAAGTGAGGGCTTCATCGGGGCGAAACCTTTTCCCCTGAATCTCCCCCGGGGGAACATACCGGGTCCGGGCCCGGATAGCGGAGACTGACTGGCATGCTTCTCCGACTTCTCCACTGATCACGTTGATCATCCTGTTGGGTATTGGGGCCGGCTCCACTGCTTGGACCGGCGCGGCGGCTATAGCAGGCCTCCCCGGCGCGGCGGCTATAGTTACCCACTCGTAGTCTCCGGTCCCTCTTTGGTTTGCACCCCTCGGCTAGTTGCTCAAATAGCATCATGGCATCGGATGAACCAAGGTTACCAATGGAACCATAACAAGTCCTATTCATCGACTCGGTTTCTCTATCATTCAAACCATTGTAATAGAAACACACCAATTGAGGTTCGGTGAAGCTATGGTACGGGCAACTTGAAAGGAGAGTTTGGAACCTTTCCCAATACTCATACAAGGTCTCATCATCGTCTTGAGTGATGTTGCTAATGGCTTGTATCAAGACCGAGGACTTAGATGGAGGAAAGTACTTATCAAGGAACTTTTTCTTCAATTGTGGCCATGTAGTGATTGATGATGAAGGTAAACGGCTTAACCATTTAGCGGCCTTGTCCTTCAAGGTGAAAGTGAAGGTTTTCAACTTAAACTCATCCACACTCATCTCGGAAGGTTTCAAACTACTACACACCCTATGAAAAGCCTCAAGGAAGTCATTCGGATCATCCACTTCTCTACCATGGAAAGTTGGAAGCAAATTAATTACTCCCGTCTTGATTTCGTATTGAGAGTTCGGGTAAACAATGCTCGATTGTTGTTGCTCATAGTTGGGGGACATGTACTCTCTCATAGAAATGTTGGTAGGAGAAGGGTTAGGGTTTTGGAAAGGGTTGTAGAATTGGTTTCGGGGAGGTTGTTGGCCGGTATCCTCTTCATCGTCCGCCATGTTGAAAGGTAGTGATTCACTTTCAAGTGAGAAAGGATTAGATGCTAGTGACTCTTGCACTTGCCTCCTAAGTTGGCGGAGACTTCTTACTAGCTCGGAATCGTATTGCAAAGGGTCTTGGTTCGAGAAATCGTAATAATCTCTGAGACTTTCTCTAGGCAAAGAGTCAAACCATGAAAGACAATTTCCTCTCAGGTAACAGCCCACCAGTTTGCATCTTAATTCCTCCGGGAAATCCCTTGACACCATTAAGTTCTGGTACGTCCTGACAAACTCTTCCGGGTCTGTCTCTCCATTATATGTTGGGATTCCCTCCGGGGTCCGGAGGCCCGGCGGCCATGGGTACGCGAGCACTCGAGGTACCCAAGGTTAGCTCCGTTTCTTCCTACCAGTTTGTCCAGTCGAGCCTCCAAGGAGTTGGGGTCCTGCTGTGCCACCTGATAGCCCCGCATCCTATCGTCCTCCCGATAGTATCTCTCCGGGATACCGTAGTTCATCCCCATTGATCCATACATGGGTACGGAATACTGGATCGGGTTTCCCTGGGTTCCAGGGGCCTGATAACCGAACGGCTCCGCCGACATGACTGGCAGGTCATACCCAATTTGTCCCGTCCCCCAACTGGAATGCGGGTAATAGGGTGGAGCATGTGGAACCAGATTCGATTGTTGTCCCGTAGCCGCTCCCCCTCCAACCCCGAAATTCGGAGGGAAAGAAGGTGGGACGGTGGAAGAATTTACACGCCCCTGTAGCCTTGGCGGCTGAACGGCTCCGTCCAGATCAATGACCTCTCTTTGGTGCCCCCCTAGAGAGCCTGCCTGGTTCCTTCCTGGTTCCCTTCGCCTCAAGCTTTCCCGGGTGGAGAGTACCCATTGGCGGTACAACTCCTTGTTGGCTCTCATGAATTCCAAGGCCGCCGCTTCCTCTGTACTAACTAAGGGCTGCCCCTCCTCCCGGGCTTCAGGTCCCTGGTCCCGGGCGGTGCCCTTCCCGGCGGGCCCAAGCCCTTCCTGTCCGTCCTGGTATTCTCCTTCCGAGTAGGCTTCGTCGGAGGCGGTTTCCACGTGGCCGTCTTGCGGTACCCCTAGCTCTCGCTGGTGTCTAGCCTCCTCCTGCAATTGCCTCAAGGTCACATCGTCTCCCGGGGGTGGAAGAGAATCACCCCCGGAAGGTGCCGCGTTCTTCTTAGGGCGCCCGCGCCCTCTCCTTGGCGACTCCATCCTGCGAAGGTGGAAGGTCCCACTGGGCGTGCCAATTGATGCTACTGAATCCGTCCGAGTTCCCGCTTAGGTGCTATCCGCGCCTCCTTGCTGGAAAGCCCGCGTCTATCCTGCAAAACGATCCCCGGGAGGCGTCCCGGGGAAGAGGCTCCGGCGTGATGATGAGATGGGGGTAGCGATACGGGAAAACGTACGGGAAAAGCTCTCAATATGAAATAGAGATATAAGTCACATACCATGTTTACTGTTTGGGGACTAGTATTTATAGTCGAGCTTTGTCTGCCTGGGGATAAGAAGCAGGACCACTCCCCTTGTCACCATCTGCCCTATTTCTTGTCCGGACATGCATCCTCCGCGGGAAAGGTACCGCTCAATCGGCACCGGGCTATGGGCCTTCTTCCTGGCCCATCAGAGCTCTGGGCCAGTATTATCAAATTCAAAGATCAAAATGGAAGGAAAAGTGAAGGAAAATGGAATTCTCTGTCTAAAAACCGATCCTCTAACAATTGAGGATAAGTTTCTTTTATAGTCAAAAAATAATTAAAACTAAAGCAAACAAAATGCAAGTTGCAGAGGATTTTCGCGGGTCGCGAGAAATTCTTCGCGGACCGCGAGCCTGGTTCTCGCGGCTTGCGGCCGAGGATTCGCGGCCCGCGCGTCTTCGGTTTCCGCAGTCCGCGACCGAGGTTTCACAAACCGCGCGTCTGGTCCTCGCGAGCCGCGGCCGACGTTTCGCGGATCGCGCATCTTCGACTTCCGCGGTCCGCGACCGAGGTTTCGCGGACCGCGCGTCTGGTCCTCGCAAAACAGCAACACACACCCTCGCGGCTCGCGACTGAGGTTTCGCGGCCCGCAAGAGTGTGCCTTCACGCCACTTCTACGACCGGTTCTTTAATGTATCTGACTTCTTCAGGACGGTCATAGAAGGTCTTCAAATCATCCAAATCCATCGCAAGTGCAATTCAAGGTCGAAATGCACGTCTTCAATTTCAAACTGGGAGGTCGTCGCCGTACCTCTCAAATATACAATTTATAGATCGCTTACTACCTTTCCACACTATTAAGTGTACAATGACAAGTAAGGTTCGTTCCACAGGGAAAAGGTTATTTCTATGTATATCTTGTAGGATATATATACATATACATATATATAAAAGCAATGTAAACAAGGGGGGGTTTTTGAGTTGGTTTTGTATGAAACATTACTAAGTAAAACTACTAGAACTTTAGAATTACAACTAGTTTAGCATCTAAAGATTCAACTAAAGGATTAACTAATGAGAATAAAAGACTTGGGTACATGCGATTTGTATCTTCTTGTTATGGATTTTTCCTCAAACCTACTTATGATACTTTGAGAATGGTGATTGTTTTTAATGAGAAACCATCTCTATTCTAGTTGTGAATCATGAAAGCATTTTCACAACTCTTATTGGCAACTTATCTATATGATAGCAAATAGATAAATTGACCAATGCTAATTCAAATTAGATGTTTCCCCACCTTACCCATGCAATGTGATAACACAATTGACATAAATATTATGCTAATGAATGATCTCAAGAACAAATACAATTGATAACAACATATATTTGATTCCTAATTCACTACTTTTACATAGAAGAAATGATAGCATTTCAACCATGGAAAGGCAATGTCTAACACATATCCAACACATATCTATGGTTAAGAAATCATTCCTAACCCTTTCAAGCATCAAATACACATACAAATTATGATCATTCAATAGCAAATCAACCATTCCTAAGCTTCATAAACCATGTTCTCAAACCATAACAAGAGGTTTAATCTCACATACCCAAGATGGGTTTTAGCCTACAACCATAACTAAATAATCACAAACATAATCAACACAACAAACCATAGTGAATTCAAAGATCAAAGTGAAGAGAAAATGAAGAAAAGAGCTTAAGGCTCTGTAAAATTCGACCCCTCAAACAATGAGGATAAGTCCAATTTATACTCTAAAACAATTAAAATTAAAGCCAAACAAAATACAAGTTGCAGGACCATTCGCGGGTCGCGCGGGATCCTTCGCGGACCGCGAGCCTGGTTCTCGCGGTTCGCGGCCGAGGATTCGCGCCCCGTGGTCTCGGCGTGGTACGCGACCGAGGAATTGCGCCCCGCGCACGTCTGGTCCTCGCGAATCGCGGCCGAAGGTTCGCGCCTCGCGCACGTCTGGTCCTCGCGAGTCGCGGCCGAAGGTTCGCGCCCCGCGCGTCTGTGCCTCGGCGGTCCTCGTGCTGGTTCGCGCGGCTCGCGACCGGAGTCTCGCGCCCCGCGCGCGTCTGGCTCTCGCGGCTCGCGTCTGGTCCTCGCGGTTCGCGAAACTCGGCATCTTCAAAACAGCAACACACACCCTCGCGGTTCGCGACCTAGGGTTCGCGGCCCGCGAGAGTGTGCCTTCACGCCACTTCTACGACCGGTTCTTCAATGTATCAATCGCGGTCAGGACGGTCATAGAAGGTCTTCAAATCATTCAAATCCATCGCAAGTGCAATTCAAGATCGAAATGCACGTCTTCAATTTCAAACCACTATGAATGATTCGGTCTAAAAGTCTAATATAAATCTACAAAATACTATCTAAAACAGCTCTCAAATGCTACAAAATAACAGTATATCTAGGGTCTATCACAAACCATTATAAATGATTTGGTCTAAAAGTCTAATATAAAAGTACAAAATACTATCTAAAACAGCTCTGAAATGCTACAAAATAAGAGTATATCTAGGACCTATCAGGTTCCGATGGGCAGCACCTATCCTCGAGAGTATCCGATCATCCCATACGGAGGACAATATGCGAGGAACGAGCAGTACCTTCAGAGGAACGAACCGGCTTATCCCCCTTCAAATCCGGATTCTTTAGAAGCTCTGTTAGATAAGCTTATAGGAAAACACGGGTCTTCTGGGCTTTCAAAGCCGCCACCGATTGGCAGCTGTCTCCCACCATCCCACTGATGACATTTATCATCCGATTTGGGCTCTGGGGCCTGAGCTACCGCAACAATCTGATTTGGAGCTTAGTTTCCGTTGTTTCCATAAGCTTACTCCCCTACTTGTATCCGAGCCTGGTTCGGATATTGGTTTGTGCCATATTGATTCGCCTGTCTCCACTTCTTATTTCTGAAGTGTTGTTGTTGTCCTTCATTCCGAGCCTCTTGAGCGATGCAGTCTCGCAACTGTTCCCTCTCTATTAGTTTTTCTATCTCGTTCCTCAGGGTACAGCAGCCATCTGTGGTATGCCCGTGAGACTTATGGTAGGCACACCACTTTTCTGCGTTCTCATTTGATGGAATTCCCTAAATCGGAGGTGGGTCTCCAAATAAGTTCATGTACAAAGCCAATATCTTCGAGCGAGGCTTGATCAGAGGCGTGTAAATCTCCACTCTGGATTTTTCCGTCATTTTGGCTCCTGAGTCCCTCTTCCCTGTCTCCGAAGCTTTCTTCTTATCGTTCTTTCCCGAGAGAAGGCCATCATTGTCTTCATTCTTCTTCCGGGTTGCATCATTGACTGCACAATACAATTGTACATCGATTTGCAGTGCATGAAAGGTGCTAGGGATATTGCTAGAAAAGTGCATGGAAAGTGCTAGGAATATTCTCCATTAGCTTCCGGAATAGCTCCTCATCTTTTAGACCGTTGATGAATCCGCTGATGACAGTCTTCTCCTGTTGTTACCTATCTGACACCTGCATACTGTCTTCCATGTACCTTCTATAGTATTCCATTGGTTCCTCTAAGGCTTTCTGCTTGGTTGCCAACAGTTCGGCTTACAGCTTTCCTGACTTCTTGAACTAGGAATACCTGTATAAAAGGGCTTGGCTGAAATCATAAATTAAGTTTTCCCTCGGAAGGGAACCATATAAGATAATTGCCTCGGAGGTAACACCCCAACAACTTGCACCTCAAGTTGTGCGGAATATCTCTAGATACAATCAAATTTTGGTACGTCCCTACAAACTCCTCAGGATCTGTCTCTCCGTTGTAAGTGGGAGTCCCCTCTAGCGGTCTCAACCCTTGAGGCCAAGGTTCGGTCACAATATTCGGAATCCAGGGGGATGAGGGCCTCACCCCATTCCTTCCAATCAGCTTGTCCAAGCGCGTTTCCAGTGAATTTGGATCTGAGAGGTACGCAGCCTCGCCTCTGTAGTATCTGTCCTCATTAGCTCCTCATTGATATCCTCTTTGATATCCCCATGCGCCTGTCGAAATCATCGGATAACCTTGGCCCTGCGCTCACACTGTCTGATATCCTCCTGAAATTTCCACATCATAATATCTTGCCGCTAGCTGCTCGTTGGGTAGACTTGCCGAGGTGGAAACCAGATATCCTGGAGTTGCGAACGAGACTGCTGGCAACATCGGTCCAGGTGAATATGCCCATCCCTCTTGCCTCGTGCTCCCATATAGATGGTTCGGCTGTAAGTTTCCTGCCTCTACTCCAGTCCTTAAAGGTGGAATAGTAGGAGACGCCATGCTGGAGCTAACCAACGTCCTCCTCTCTGGCTCCCTCATCCTGTCCAAAGCTTCTAGGTCAATCACCGGTCTTGCGGGTGGAACCGGTCCTCCTTCCTGCTCTCTCCGATGCTGTATCATCCATTGATGATATAATTCATTATGGGCCATCATAAAGTATAATACTGACAGATCCTCACCCCTCTGTCTTGGATTTTTTCCGAGCCGCCCCGGACGGCCTCCGATTGTTTTGAACCGTGTCCATCTGCCTTGGGTTATTTTGAACGGTCTCGGTTTACCCTGCCCCAGGTGGTACCCCCATACCCAGCTTTTCAAAGAGTTGTCCTAGGCCTCACCCCTTTCTCTTAGCCCTTGAGCTTGCAGCTGTGATAATGTGTGATCATCTTTATTTTGTATCACCTTGTCTGTGTAAGCCACCGTCGAAGCCGGGGTGGTAGTGGACTTGTGAGGCCGATCGTTTTGGCACTTTGTGGTGTATGTCATGACTATTGAAAGTAAGAACCCTCCAAGTCGGGTCCCACTAGGTGTGCTAACTGATGTGGGGTAAATCCGCACTAGTAATCGGTGCCTTGGATAGTTGACGTATCCGAGGGCTTTGAAGATGTAGATTGCTGATGAAGTATAAAGACTGCTCGTTAATCACTCCTGACTATCCTAGCTCTTGGGCCTCGGATAGGACCTGCTTAGGACCTGTTCATCCGAAGCCTGCAAAACAAGCTCCCTGAGCTACCCGAGGGTAGCAGCTCCAGTGTGATGATGACGTTTCTTGTATTGAAGAGAAACTGTATTCAAGAGTTAGAGAACTTATCTGAGATGGCTGATTGCGGCCTCTATTTATAGGCTTCCTGGAGCGTCTGGCTCAGCCCCCTTTCCTCTGCTGACTCATCATTCTTTTCCTCCTCCTCACGTTTGTGTCACGTGACACTGTACCTCATGTATCTCGCTTGAGATCTTCTCACGTGCCCAGGTATCTTCCTGGTAATTTCCTTAAGTGGCTGAGTCACCGTGCTCCTCTTGGTCGATGACGCATTCAGTATTATCATTAACCAACCTAATATGGTTGTCCAAAGCGATTATTTGTCTATAAGCAAGAAATATGTTTTCATTTTGGTTTCAGAAAACCTTGGTCTGGTCTGGAGTACAAGAGATATAACCTTGAAGTGTTCGTTGTCTGATACCCAGAAAGCTTATACATCACCGAAATGACTTCCACAAAAATATGCCAATAAATATGGCTTTTACAAAATTTTCACATCAATTTAGTACATAGGAAATTCCTGACCACTCTGTCGTCATCGTCCCTCTCCAACTCCAAGAAATGGCCTACCGCATTACCTACATTCTTCGTTGTCTCCACACCCAACTAATTCATCATAGGCGTATGCACCACTATTCAAAATGGAACTCGAGAGAATCGATCTCTAAACCAGCCATGTCCTCTCGAGACTCCCTCAAGATCATCATATTCAAAGTAAACACTTGAGGTTGGATCACCAATATTCTGTTACGCATTCCCGGGCTTGGAAACGTAAATTGGACTACATTGTCTTCTATGATTTTACACTCCAATGTGTCTTTTAGTTTCCAAACCCTAGCAAAGCAGGTGCACACATCAATCGTATGCATCCTCCTCGAGTCGAGGATTTTTCCAACTAGTAACAAACTGTGATTGACCATCGACGTGCGCTGACCTTTGACAACCGGCAGACTGATCTCTCCCTCTTTGACCAAGATTCATTCATCCAACTCAACAATGTTTCTGATGTCCTTCATGCTCACGATGTGCACAATTTAAAGGTGAATTTGTGGAAGATCGGAATGATTCTTACTTTGTCGTCTTCGTCTCCACAAACCCTAGGTTATAAGTGAGAGAAAGGTTAGTGACAGTGCCACTATTCATGTAGTTAATTAAACGTTTCTTTGACCGGTAGATTTATTTTAGACCATCAGATACAACTTAAAAAATTCTCAATCTCGATAATTGTGTTAAATTTTATAAAATATTATTGAATTTAAACCTTGAAAATACTCCGATGAACTTAATATGAATATTTTTAACTAAAAAATGAGATGAAATTGAAATAGAATCATACGATTTATTGTTTTGCTTTTCAATATTCATATAGAATATACTATGTTAAAAAAAGGGATTCTATTATTATTGATCCACTTATTAAAAACAAAGCAAAGCTTTCTCTCTCTAAAATTGCCATGCCTTCTCTCTACAACACTAACTACACGCGCCCCCTTTTTTATCAACTTTTTCACCCGACAAAGTCTGAAACTCCACTGTTCCAGACGATAACGGTCACAAATGGGCGGATTCCATGGCGGAGCCACCGCTTCAGCGTGGCGAAACCACCGTCGAAAGATCTTTCCTCAGAGCCCTAGTACCTAAACACCCACCCCTCTATCCTACTCTCCCTTCCAACCCTGAAATCAGACCGATCGCTCATAGGGTCAACGGGAAGGTAGCCTGCATCTATGCAAAAGAGGATGTTCAGAAATTTGCGGCTCACTACAACAACGCACTGATCGGGAAATTCACGAATGGTAGGCCAAACATGGAGGAAGTTCAAAAGAAGTTCAAGCTTATGGGATTTACGGGTAAGCATCAAATCGGTTCTCTGGACTTTCGTCATGTTCTGATTAGATTGCAAAACCAGGAGGATTACCAAAAGCTTTGGCTCAAATCGGTATGCTCTATTAGTGGTTTCCCCATGAAGATCCTTAAGTGGACTCCTGATTTCTCCATCCAGAGAGAATCATCAATTGTCCCAATCTGGGCGACAATTCATAATGCCCCTATCCAGTTTTATAACCTCTCTGTAATTAGGGATCTTGCAAATAGGATAGGCTCATATCTTAGGATGGATCTTGCAACAAGCACTCTTTCTAGGCCATCTGCAATTAAAAGTCTGTGTTGAGATGGATCTGTTAGAAGAATGGACTAACTCAATAATCATTGGAGATCCTGAAGTTGCTGTAGAATGTGATATTGAGTATGACCAGGTCCCACTCTATTGCTCACATTGCCGCCGAATTGGTCACAATGATGCTACTTGTGGTGTCCTTCACCCTGATCTGAAGAAATCATCACAGAAAGGCAAGTCAGCTCAGAAACCAGTTGAGACTCCAGCTCAGAAACAAGCTCATACTACAAAAGTACAAAGAGCCCCCAAAGTTCAACAAGACAAAGTGTGGCAGCATGTTCAAAGTGTTCACCAACACTCCTCTGGACTATCCCAGCAACAAAAGGAAGAGATAGAGGTTCATCAGTCCAATGATAAGCCCTCTACTGAACACACAGGTGGAAAGGAGGTTTTCTTTGATGCTCTCTCTGTAATGAGCGATGACAGTTAAAATGTAGAACTCTCAGATGCCTCTACACAGTATAGATGATTTACTTTCCCCATCTCATGTTGTAGTACCAAATATCTCAGGATGGAAAGAATATCACACTAAATCACACTACAAAGCACATGATTATGCCATTGTACCTTATCAACTTCCTCTTGAGATATCCAATAGCTTCCAGGTGTTACAAGAGGAATTAGAAGATATGGACCTTGAGGATACTGACTCTGAATGGATAGTGACTCTGAATGGAGGTATTGTTGAAGAACTCCAAGCAGGTACTCCTACTGACTCCACAGTTTTAACTAACATGCTAGAGAGTAGTATTGGGCCTTGAGCCCACACTGTATTAGTTAGGGTTTATCTAGTTTACAAAGTCTTGGGTGAGACCGTCCTACCATAAGCTTATGGTAAGACGAATGATAGTTCATGTGTTTAATAGATTTGTTAATGTGTTTCACAGTTTTGTTCATGTATTTCACAGTTTTGTTTGTTATAAGCTGGGTTCATGTGTTTGACAGATTTGTTCTTGTGTTTCACAATTTTGTTTGTTATAATCTGTAACAATATGTAAATGAATTAACAAAGCTATGAAACACATGAACAAATCCATTAAACACATGAACTATCATTCGTCCTACCATAAGCTTATGGTAAGACGGTCTCACCCAAGACCTTCTCTATCTAGTTTACCCTTGTATTGTGTATTTATTCAGTAATACGATATACCTCATTATTGAGGTTTTCCCCTCTAACATGGTTTCATACAGTATCGATTCTAGGACAGTCTTGATTCGCTAAAAATATATTTTCCGCACAGATCGTCGTCATCGACTCCGTTGTTTCATCATAAACATCACTGGGTTACTACTATTCTCTCATCGCCGCCGTCTTCGATCAGCGCGTTTTCCTGCCAGCCCACGCTCCGGATCGTGCTATTTAGTCACACTTGACGTGCCTGGAGTTTTGCCCTGCCCAGCGCACCGCGTGTACACTATTTCTTTGTTGTTCAATTTTCTTGGACGTGGTCTGCTTGTTCTTTTGGCTAATTATTCGGCATAGTGGGCTAATTGGGTCGTTATTTCTGCAACCGCCGCCGCCGCTGAGACCACGCCATCGGTTGCTATTTTTCGGTCTTGTTTGTGGCCTAACTCCATCACATTCTGTGGTTCTGAATTTGTTGGTAATTTACTGGTTGTTATTTTACAATTTATTAGACTTGCAGCATCTTTAATATTTGCAGTCGTACGAGCCTTTTGTCTTATTTGTGGGATTATTGATAATTTGGAGCCAACTTGGAATTTCGGTCAGTTGTTCAATTGAGTACTGGAATCATCATTTTGGTGGCATTTATCATTTTGTTGGCCTTGCAATTTTTGATATTCTCTTGGCAGACAATTTATTGGATTATTGGACGTGTCTAGAGCTTATTCACCGTTGTCAATGTTCAGATTTGTAGGATATTTGCTTCAGTCACCATGGTCCATTTTGCGGTTTTCCCTCTAACATAACACCATTGATGAGCCAAAGAAAAAAGTGAAAAGAAACCTTCTGCCTGAAGGGTTCACTATAAAAGGTTGGCTTAGATTTTCACAAAAAACCAAAAATATTTCCCTATGATTATGCACCAAAATATTGTAAATATCATGGTCTGGAATATTAGAGGTTATGGTACATCAATCAAAAGATTAAAAACTCTGCTAAGGATTCATAAAGTAGATTGTTTATGCTTAATTGAACCCATGCATGAGAAATCTGACATTACTAATTTACAGTTTCAACTTCATTTTGATAATTCATTGCCTACAACTGATGCAAAAATTTGGTTATTCTGGGATAATAATGTTGAATTGCAAGTGGAATCCCAAAATGATCAGTTCATGCATACTTATATTACTAATTTGGCTAGCAAAAAATCTCTCAACTGTGTATTTATCTTTGCTAAAGTCCTTAGGACACTTAGGAGACCTCTCTGGCAGGACCTTGCAGCACTTCCTCACTCACCAAAAATTTTTATTGGTGATTTCAACACTGTTGCTTCAGTGCTTGAACGTAAAGGAAGTCATGCACCTCCTATAGGTTCTATTAAGGAATTTAACTCCTTCATTGACACCCTAGCACTTCTAGAAATCCCAACAGTTGTAAACCACTATACTTGGACAAACAATAGGTTAGGCTAGAAAGACTTCTCCAGAAACTGGATAGGGGACTAGGGAATATGAACTTTCACTCCATATTTCCTCATAGTTCTATTCAGGTTCTGAATAGAGCAACATCTGACCACAATCCTTTGGTGCTAAAAATATAGACCTCTGAGCTTCAGATGCCGAAACCTTTTAGGTTTCAGGAGATGTGGCTCAAGAGGGAAGGCTTCACAGATGTGGTCAGTGAAAACTGGAACCTACAGTGTGAAGATTCCGGTATGAGAAGAATGGTTACCAAACTAAAAAGGTTGAAACATGTCATCAAAGGATGGAATAAGGAGATGTTTGGTGATGTTCATAACAATATCCAGATAGCTGAAAATAAAGTGGCAACATGTGAAGAAGCTTACCAGGTCACTGGAGAGAGCAGGACCTTATTGAGCTCAATAAACAAAAAGCCATCTTAGCTAGATCCCAAAGTAAACTAACCATCTTCTGGAAGCAAAAAGCCAATCTAAAATGGCTAAGTGAGGGTGACGCTAACACAAAGTACTTCTAGAACTCAGTTAAGGAGAAGAGATACAGAGCTCAGATAAATAAAATTAGGGATAGAGACGGTAATTGGACCACTGACCCTGTGCAGATTCAAGAGGAAGCCTCTCATTTCTATGAAAAGCTCCTCAGTGAAGATGAATCCACAATTAACACTGGTTTTTTCCTTAGCCATTTCATGGAGGTAATCCCAATGATAGTTACTGAAGAGGATAATGAAGACCTCCTCAAACCTGTGATACTGAAGAGCTGAAATTTGTTGTCTTTGATCTGAACAGAATTGGGGCCCCAGGAACAGATGGCTACTCTGGCCATATTTTCACCCACCTTGGGATCTTATCAAGGATGACCTCCTGGAATCTGCAATTTAATTCATGAAGGGGACTTGTATTCCCAGGGCTATGTCAAGCACCTGGCTTGCACTTATCCCTAAAAAACCTACCCCATCCTCTTTCTATGACTTTAGGCCTATCAGTCTCTCTAATTTTGTGAATAAGCTGTTTTCCAAAATCATTATGGAGAGACTAAAACCTTTAATGCCAAAGCTGACATCCCAGGAGCAGTCAGCTTTCCTTCAAGGTAGAGACATATTAGATAACACTTTACAAATGATGGAAATGACTAGGCTTCTTAATAAAAATCCAAAGAACAATAACATTATTGTTAAACTGGATATGCAGAATGCATTTGACAGAGTGTCATGGTCATTTATGAACTCTATCTTACTCAAGTTTGGATTTCATGGCCTTTTGGTCAAGATAATTCTGGGTAACATTTCTGCTGAATGGTTCTCAGTCCTTATCAATGGTGTGGCTTCTGGTTTCTTCAAATCCAGTAGAGTTATTAAACAAGGGGACCCCCTCTCACCTTTCCTCTATAATTTAGTAACAGAAGCATTCTCCAGAGCATACAAAAAGCTCATCTCATCTCAGGTCATACAAAACCTGCCAAGGGGAGTGGAGCAGAATACCCATTTAATGTATGCTGATGATACAGCCCTCTTCCTACAAGCCACAAAGAAAAACTGAAGAGAATGATAGACTTTTTGGAGGCATATGAAGATTGTTCAGGTCATAAAGTAAACTTTTCAAAATCAGAATTCTTCCTTCACCATAAAGCTTCACTGGCTAAGATTAATTTAGTTAAAAGGGTCACTGGGATGAAGATGGGGACCCTCCCCTTCACATATCTAGGTGTCCCAATCTTCTCAAGTAGAAATCTAAATATCTACTATCAGCCATTGGTGGAGAGGATGGAAAAAAATATTACAAACTGGAAGGTTAAGTGGCTTTCAGCAGCTGGAAGAATGATCATCATCAATCATGTCCTTTTAGCCAATTCAATACATGTTATTTCTGTTCTGAAACCCCCAGTGGCAGTCATTAAAAGAATAGAAAGGATGGCTTCTAGGTTCTTCTGGGGGGAACATGAATATGGTCAGAGGAAAATTTGGAGAAAATGGGTGAAAATGGCAATCCCCAAGGAAGAGAATGGATTAGGATTCAGGGATCTCAGAGCCATGATCAAAGCTTTTTCTTTGAAATTGTGGTGGAAGCTGCAACTCAATCAAACTATCTGGACTAAATTCCTCTGGAATCTTCCAGATAGTTACAAGACCTCCCTCACTTGGAAGAGAATTTGCTCTGTGACTGAATATGCTAACTGCCACTCTAGAGTGATCATTGGTACTGGACAGTCATCATTTTGGGATGCAAATTGGACATGAAATGGAGCTTTGTGTTACCAGTGGCCTGAATCTGAAAATCCCTTTCCTGACATCTCAATTGCACAATTCATTTTGCATAAATCTGTGTACTTACCTCAACTGGAGCCCTTTCTGGCTACCAACACTCTCACTCTCTTGCAGGAATTAAGTACCAATCATTTGCACCCAGATGTCTTGATATGACAGCCCTCCTCTAATGGAAAATTCACTGTAAAGTCTGCTTACAGGGATATGAGGGCTAGACAACCTCTACAGAACTCCATGAACAAGGTATGGTCAAAATTTATCCCTGGAAAAGTATCTATCCTTGCTTGGAGGATTTTTAATAATCTACTTCCCTTTGATGATACCCTGATGAAACTTGGTATTAATTTAGCATCAAAGTGTCCTTTATGCAACCATTTTGACACTGCTGATCATTTTTTCAATACATGCGCTTCTAATCTAGTAGTGTTTAATATGATGCATAACTTATTATCTATGCCAGTGCCTCATTTCATATCTGCAAGACATAGATTAAGTTTTATTTAAACTACAAAGGCCCATCAAAGATACACACCACAGTTTCAGTTACTTCTCTGCTTGTAACTTTGTGGTACCTTTGGAGTAGGAGAAATAAAAAAATCTTTGACAATGCATGCATTGACAGTATGGACTTATTCCAATCCATATTTAGACATGTCTCTCAAATTTTCACAGCCTTCCCACTCACTGGAAGTGCTGTAAAAGCTAGGGATTTCACTTTGATTGGCTTGGTTCCATTCCTCAAAAAGAAGAGACCCAAGCCAATAAAGATAGTGAAATGGCATCCCCCTGACTTGGGCTACAAAATTAATATAGATGGTTCATTCATCTCTGTTGATAATGTTGGATTAGGGGCTATAATTATGGACACTAATGGTTCTGTAATTGCTATGCATAGAAAACATACATGTGCCTCCTCCCCACTACATGCTGAGATTCTTGCTATTCAATTTGGCTTGAAATTAAGCATTGATTGTGGCAGATCTTTTATGTTAGAAACTGATTGTAAGATGGCAGTGGCTGGGATTAATAACCCTGATGCTGCTAGTTGGCCCTTTTTAAATCTATGCTATGACCTAAACAGTCACGCCATGAACATTACTCATGTTTTTAGGGAATGTAATGCAACTGCTGATTTTATTGCTAAGATGTCCACTATGGATTATATATCTGGTAGATTTTCTATTACAAATGCCCCTCAAAAACTTAGAGGACTGATTCATCTGGATAGTTTGGGAATCCCTAGCCTTAGGATTTCCCATTTAGTTTCGGAGTAATGGTCTTTAAATCTTTCAATACTTATAGTTTTTTCTCAGGAACTATTTAGACTTCTTTTATTTTTTACTTATGACAGGAAGAAGACCCTTTGGAACCATTCCAAAGGTGGAGCCAAACCTCCCCAGGCAGTTAAACAGTGGACATGACCATCAGCTGTCTGAATGGGTTAAGGGAGGAGACCCCAAGACTCATCAGCAAATCATTCATAGTTTGACAGCAGTACCCTAGCTCCCATGGATACTTTGCTATCCACTTCCATGGTGCTCAAACAATATGGTCATCCATATGCAGCTTTTCTCACTCTGGTTTTTGTTTCTACAGAGTTCATGCTGCTATTTAGTTTTTTTTGCAAATTGATCTTCCTTTAAATCCTCTCAGTTGATTGATATGAGAGATGGCCTATGATTGCTTCATCTAGGGGAGAAGATACAACAGGGGTAGGTGTATTAGGGGGATGAACAATCATAGGAACCTCCATCAAAATCAACTTCAAGGATTATAGGGAAGGCAATGGTTTTTTTCTCTTTTACATATTTTACGGTTTTTTTCTTCTTACTGTAAACAAATGACTCAAGTGTATCTTTGTTCTATTGAAAGGTTTGAGGAGCCCAATATAATCCTCCCACCATTGGTAGGGGTGTGCATGAACCGGTCCGGACCGGAAAAATGGACCGGACCGGACCGGAAAATAACGGACCGGAACCGGATATAAGGGATTCCGGTCCGGTCTCCGGTCCAAAACCGGGTATTTTCCGGTCCGGACCGGATATACCAGTATTTAATATACTTTATATTTTAAAATATTTATTAATTAATTTATGTGTTATTTTTATTTTTGGTCATAAATATTAGTATTATTCTATCACTTCAAATTATATTTTTTGAAATTTATAGATTTATAAAGGTGGTTTTTAGTTGTTATAAAAATTTTACTCTCATTTTTTTGAACAATTTTAATCGTTTGTGGGACCATTGCATCTTCTTTTGTTATTTAAAAATCATGCAATCATATTTCACAAACTCTATTTTAGTATAACTTATTTTTACATATTACTAAATTTTTTGTAGTAAAAAATGTTTAATTTTTAACATAAAAATAAAATATTAAAATTCCGGTCTAACCGGTCCGGTCCGGTCCAAACCCGGAATAATTCCGGACCGGTCCCGGTCCAGAATATCCCTTTCCGGTCCGGTCTTCGGTCCAAGAATTATGGACATTCCGGTCTCGGTCCAAACCGGTTCCGGTCCGTGTCGGACCGGTTGCACAGCCCTAACCATTGGTGGTTGAATTAAAAAAAAATACTATGTTAAAAAATGAAATTTTAAACATATTTTTGATTCATTGTTATTATCTTAGTTAAAAATCTTCAATTTTGCGTATTATCAATTTATCGACAAATATTTTACTATTTTTAAAATCTCTACCAAACGTTATCTTTGACCATGCCGGTACTGATTCTTTATAAATTTGGATTCACCTTGACGAATATCTTTCATTCGTTCTCTTGCGTCATTACAAACCTTGTTTACCTTTCCTTACTAAAGTTTGTTGGACATGAAGAATCGGATATATTATATGGATTTGGAGGATCCAAAGTCTCTACATAGGTCTTTGGTACCCAATTCACTCCTGTATGGATCTAAAAAGAGGCATGAAAATCTTACCGGTGAGTATAATTTCATGCTTTGATGGTGTAAAATTTAATAAAGTTTAGTGATTACCTGATTTATAATGTTTCCTTTTAGAGAATGGTAAAGGCGGTAGAGGAGAAGAGAATCGATGTATAAGGAGTAGTAACAAATTTGATTGGGATCACAATTCTCTAAAAGAGTTCATCTCAATCCCGTCTGGATCTCAAAAGCGACATGAAAATCTTTTCGGTGAGTAGAATTCCTTCGTTGATTGATTGTGTAAAAAAATTTCCGAATTATTTCTTAAGGAATAATAGGACATATGATTGGAAAATAAAAGATCAAAACTCCCTAAAAAGATCCATCTCAACCCCGTATGGATCTAAAGAGAAACATAAATCTCTTTTTTGGTGAGTACATTTTTTCTCGTTATATTATCATTGAGTAAAAATTAATGTTTCATTTTAGATGATGGAGAAAGAAGGAGAGGAGAAGATGTAAGGAGCGGTAGGATATATAATTGGAAAATACATGATCAAAAACTAAAAAGCTCTCATGTAACTCCCTCAATCCCATATGGATCTAAAAAGAGACATGGAAATATAATCGGTGAGCATTGATTTTTTTATTTTTATTTTTTGTAAATGCTATGGTGATTATCATTTTTTATTGATTTATCCGAGTTGTAATTTATAATAAAATTTAATGTTTCCCTTTAGGAAAAGGAGAAAGAGACAGGGGAGAAGAAATTCAACGAACAATGAATAATGCAAAATATAATTTGGAAATGGACAATCAAAAGTCCCTGAAAAGGTCATTCGAGCCCACCTCAAATATGTCTAGATCTAAAAAGATCAGTGAGCATTTAATCCTCTTATATGATTTATAAAGTAGAGAATGTATTGGGTGAGACCGTCCTAACATAAGCTTATGGTAGGACGAATGATAGTTCATGTGTTTAATGAATTTGTTCATGTGTTTCACAGCTTTGTTAATTCATTTACATATTGTTACAGATTATAACAAACAAAACTGTGAAACACAAGAACAAATCTGTCAAACACATGAACCCAACTTATAACAAACAAAACTGTGAAACACATGAACAAATCTATTAAACACATGAACTATCATTCGTCCTACCATAAGCTTATGGTAGGACGGTCTCACCCAAGACTTTGTATATAAAGTATAAAATTGATTTATTCTAAGCGTTCTATGATAATGTAATTTGACATAAAATTGATTGTTTTTTTTTCCATTTAGAAAAAGGAGAAGGATCTCGAGGAGGAGAAATTCCTCCACCAAAGATGAGTAAGAAAATAGATCCGTGGGGAACAAAGATGCTCTTAGATGGAAGTATTCCTAGACCTTCATATCCGTTTTTCGTCACGCGGCTTAACAAGAAAAGACCATGTGAATCGGTATGTTCTTTAATATTAAAATACTTCAATCTTTAATAGTATATATAAAACCAATTCGTTTCATTTTTCGTGTGTAAAATGGATAGATTAGTAAATTCTTGTTTAACTATTTGTTAAATATAATTAATTTTTCCATTTAAGTATAATAATAATCTACTTATAAAAACTATTCACCCAACTATTTTAAAAACTATTCACCCAACTAATTCTACTAGTTACTATTCATGAATCCAATTGTTATTGGAAAAGTTTTAAAAGCGATAGTACTCTATAGTGATCAGGGTCTCAATTGCAAATATTGAAAGAATATAAAGAGTGAACCCCTAAATTGTAATTTACAAAAAAAAATTAAAAAGTCACGAGCGCGACATTTGAAAGAGATTTCCACCCACTATCTTTGATTGTCCAACTTCAGATTTTTCGGCTTCTGTTTCACGCGTATTAATAGTGGATCCATCCCTAAATTTAGACGCGTCTAATTTCATTATTTTTTAAATCTTTTATTTTTAAAAATATAAAACATCTTTATTATTATCTTAAAATCTTATATATATATAGGGAGGGGTTCCGTTCACTCCACTATTTTTACTCATGATCTCACTCAAAATATGGACCGTTGGATCTTCTCTAATCTACTCCCCCTTTAATTAGTCCACTTCCTGATTATATTAAATGGCTTCAGTCAAATCCTGAGCCGAGCCGATCTTTCTCCAAAATTAAAAAAAATTAAATTACGTGAATTACATCAACTCCCTCTCGTCAAAGAAACTCGTCCACCTCCCCTTGGGAATCAGAAAAAGGTCGATCTCCCTGTCCAGGTAAATGGGAAATCTAAGTTCTTCCCGTCAAAAGTTTCGTTTTCCCATGCCCATAGGATTCCCAATTCAGAAAAATGGGTACTGAATCCCCAATTCGAATTTCCAATCGGAGGTAACAAATCCGCCAATATCAGCTTCCCAGAGAGCCATATTGTTCCGCCTCCATCGCAATTGGGATTCTTAAAGTCGCGTCTCACAGGGCGGCTTAGAGAGAGAACCCACAAAACTCATCAAGAATGGTAATTGTATATGTATTTTATTTAGTTTAAATTGATGTTTTTGCTGTATTTTGATATTTTAGAAGTAGCATTATATACTTTGTAGATGCAACCATGTTATTATATGCCATCTATATCCAGTTAATAGCTTTGCAGGTTTTGCAAAAAGCAAGGAGAATGATTGTCTATTTGAGTAATTTTTTTGATGGAAGCATGTTTATATTAATAACCAACAAAAAGTTTCTTTACAATATTTGGCCTTCACTCCCAGCCATACATACACCTATTGTACCTCACATAAGGAAATAACAGACTAGAAATACATGCTACCAAGAATAGAAATGCACTCTAATCATATCCTGCTAAAATTCTCGGTACTAAACTCTCCGGGGTGAATTTTTTCAGCTGGAAAATCCTTCTATTGCGCTCCTGCCAGATGTGGTAAAACAGGCTGACAGCCAAGTGAAGCTCCTTTTTCATTTTCCTTTTGGACATCAAGTACATGCATCTCAATAGCCCCCTGAAACAGCCGCCCAATCTAATCCGTAGCAAAACCTGCAACTCTAAGGAATAGTCACATTTTAACAAAAGATGTTGTGGTGTTTCTCCCATGTTTCCACACAATATACATCTGTCTTGTAGATGTTTTTGAATCCCAAGACTGTGTAGCCTGGAAATAGTAGATAACCTGCCTTTAAACAGCATCCACAGAAAGAATCCTTGTTTTGGGTGTAACCCCATTTTCCAGCACAATACTGCTCTTCTATCCCTCTGTGTAGCTCCCTTCAACTGGGCATAAACCTTCTTGGTGCTGAGCTTCATTTGATTGTCTACACACTGGTGCAAAAACGGGAGCACCATGTCTTTAATCTTCACTAATACTCCCAAATTCCAGCTATGCCTGGTTCTTACCTTGTAGGAAAGAAAATCAGCACCCTTCAAGTAGCACTCATGTACCCACTTTATCCATAGCACTTCCTTTCTCTGACATACATCCCAGATTACCTTGCACAGTGCAGCTGTATTCCACAGAGAAGGGTCCCTTAGTCCAGCTCCACCACATTTTTTGGAAATGCACAGAGTGTCCCAGGCAATAGGTATCAACTTTCTTTTCCCATCTTCCTTACCCCATAAATATTCCCTGCATTTCTCCACAATGGCTGTATGGATACTCTCAGGAATCTGAAAAACATTAGACCAGTGCCCTGCCATACTCAGAAGCACTGTGTTAATCAGCTGAACCTTCCCTGCATAGGATAAGTTCCTTGTGCTCCAAGTGTTAATTCTCCTGGTCACCTTATCCACCAGCTTTGCACATGTATCTCTATCCCATCTGCCAATATTGACTGGGATTCCCAAATATGTAACAGGCAATGTCCCATGCACTACATTGACTATATTGGATAACCATGTCATCTCAGATTGAGGCATTTTAGAGAAATAGATTTCTTATTTACCTTTGTTGATTTCCAGTCCCGTGACTTGCTTGAACTCATGCAGCATTGTCTTTACCCCACTCAAAGACTTCTCACTAGCCTTACAAAAGATTAGTAAGTCATCAGCAAACATCAGACTGTGGATACCCACCCTCATACAGCTCTGGTGATACTCCATCTTCTTAAGTTTAAAATTCAAACTTAGCTGCCTAGTTAAATATTCCATTCCAAGAACAAAGAGTAAAGGAGAGATGGGATCTCCTTGCTTCACTCCCCTTCTGCCTTGGAATTTAGCAGTGTAAGTGCCATTGAGGGAGAAACAGAATTGAGTCCCCTCAATGCATCTTCTCACCCACTGTATGAATAGTCCAGGAAATTTCAAAGCCCCCATCCAGTTGAACAAAAAACTCCAGTTCAGGCTGTCAAAAGCTTTTCTTATGTCAATTTTTACCATACAACTTGGGATAAGTGTTCCTCCTGTATTGTATTGACTCAACAGCTCTTGAGTCAACAAAACATTATGTGCTATTCGCCTCCCCTGCACAAAAGTACTCTGATATAGACTGATCAAGTCAGGAAGTATCTTTCCCAGCCTAGTACTCATGATTTTGGTAACAACTTTATATATCACTGAGCAACATGCTATGGGTCTATAATCAGTAGCCCCTTGAGGATGCTCAACTTTGGGAATCAAGGTAATAACTCATGTCTTGAATTCTGCTGGCACATCTCCCCTTTGAAAGAAGCTTCTCACACCTTTTCTGACACTGTCACCTACCACAGCCCAAGTTTTTTTGAAGAACTGGCTTGTATACCCGTCCGCACCTGGGCTCTTGTTTGAGCCAATGCTGCTCAAAGCCGTCCATATTTCCTTATCTGTGATGTCTTGTAACAATGAGAGTTGATGTGTCACTGTAAGTGTTCCACCTTCAGCAGTTACTCTTGGGTCTATATCCAGCTCCACCTTTCCAGCCTCTCCCAACTGTTTACCATAAAATTTCAGCAATAGCTCCTCCACTTGGTCATGCCCTTCTACCAATTGATCCCCATCTCTCAAGGATACAATATGGTTTTTGTACTGTCTTCTTTTCATACTACTATAAAACAACTGTGTTGGCCTTTCTCCATCGTTCAGCCAAGCTTCCTTAGATCTCTGCTGCAAAAACATTAATTCAGCCTCAATCAGTTCTTCTGCTTGCTGTCTTGCACATGCCTCCGCTTGTTGCCTCTCAACATCCACTACATCAAGCTGCAGTTCCTTGAAGCAGTGCTCCCAATACTCCTTTGCCACAATCACTCTTTTTTGGATATCAGAAAACTCTCTCTTATTAAGTTTCCTGAGTGTAATTTGAAGACACTCAAGAGCCTTACTATTTGAGTAATTTAATGGGATGTTCTCTTCTTTTTTCCAACTTTTGGTTTAACAGTAAAAAAAAAGGATTTGTTGATTACTGAAATTTGTGACTGTTTCTGCTGTCTGTGTATGTGAATGATCTGAAACCTCTTCAAGCATGTAAACGTTAGTTTGATTGAAATTTTGTTGCCCCGTACTAAATTATAAGAGTTATCTAGACATTAAAGCGTATATGTCAAGTGAATGACATCTTCATCACAAGTAATAGCTGTAAATAGGTTATGATTGATTAGGGGTTATGATGATATTTTTGCATTACTCGACTCCATGAATACTATGTCTTCACTTGTAAGATTAAGATATTTTTGAGACGCATTCTAACTTTTGGCACTCTTGCAACTCTGCATTTGTGAAGTTCTTGCCATCAGTGGTTCCTTTTATAGTCGTTTTCTTTTTTTACACTGTGAAACCTATTAGATCAAATGGTAGATCGTTGTGAATTCACAAAAATGTGGGTTCGAATCCCTCATAGGTTATATCATTATATTATTATTATATTAATATTTTTACAGTGAAATGGGTTTGTTATGATGCAAGAATGCAGGGAAAGAAGCTGACTGGAGATCTTATATTGCCACATTAACATGAACTTCGATTGCAATGAGCACAGAAATTTGACGATCGAAAATGCATTAATAATAAGAACAGGTAATACATTCCTCCATTTTTGTTTTAATACATTAGATATGAGGTAAAAAATAGATCATGAGAGTAAGGAAGAAAAGATTAGATAGAATGAATTTGAAAGAAAAAGAATGGATTTAAGACTGAAAATAATATGAGAAAGAGAAACAGCTAGTGAAAACAAGAAGAAAATACCAAAGTTTTCAAAGAAAAAGAAAAAAAGAGCAAACACTACAACATTAATTCAATCACATCCAATAAGCTAAACCACAAGTCAAACAAAGCAGCCAAAAACATGCTTTAAACTCATGAAAAATAACTGGCTGAAATAGCAGGACCTGTATGATTCATTATACAATTAATTCATTCAAGACTAAACACCAAGTTTTTCCAATGCAAGAAATAAAATAAAATCAAAACAATTTAACATCCAAGGCTCTACAGTCATGAGTGGAAATTAACAATCAACAATGGCTGAACTCAATACAATATCCTTAAATTCACTTAAGAGAAGTAGAGATATTCACAAAAGCTCTTCATCTTCTTCACGATCATCATCTTCACGATCATCATCTTCACGGTCATCACCTTCATGATCATCATCTTCAGATCGTTTCTCCTGTTCCTACAAAATTAGAATCCATATAAGAAACCGTAATATTAAACAATAAATTTTTCAGAAATAAATTAGGTTGATCAATACCTTAACCATCTTCTTCCTTTTTGGACGTTTCGTTTATCATGCATCTGAACACTTTTACAAATGGCACACATTCTTCCCTTCTTCTCTTGTGCAACTTCAATAGGGCGCTTGTACCTGCCAGTGTTCTTCTTATCATTCACCTTGGACTCTTTGTTTCTGCCTTTTGTTTTAGACACATTAGGATCTAAAATAACTATTGCTTGCTCAGATACTTCTTCAGAAGGATTTTCTTCTTCGAACTCTTTAATACCAATTGAACTTCGAGATATCTTTTCTCCAAGCTCCCTAATACCTTGTAGAAACATTTTATAACCTTATTCTGTTCGGTAGGAAACACATGCCCATTGAGTAGCCTCTTGACATAGATGACTGAATCTCATAGTTTCAGATTGTTTCTCAGACACTTTCTTTCCTTTGTCATTCGACCTGAACATGTTTGCACCTTTCAACCACCTTTTCTTAATGAAGGGTTCAGGAATCACATCAACATCAAGTTTTGAAAGCACTTTCATAATATGAACGTATGGAAGTCCAGCAAACTCATAATAGTGACATTCACACTCACCCTCAAAGGTGCAAGAATCTAACTTCACTACCCACTGATCATTTCCCGTTCCACGCTTAAACTTGACAATATATGTGTTGGGATCGGAAGTGGCAACATCAGCCTTGTACCATTCAACTCTAGTCCAGATAAATCTGAACTTATTAAACATGTTTCTAGTGTAGATATCTCTAGCATGCTCCAACAGAAAACTATTTTCAGAAACAAGACGATTTTTTTGCTCAGAATTATAATCCTCTTCTCTTTCCCTGCTCTCTATTCTCATTAATGCCTGATCCATCTTCTCAACAAATTCTTTCAGACTTGTAGTGCTACTCACATAATCTTTGAAAAAAGAATTAACTCCTTCACTCCTCCCTGTAGTATGCATACCGGCAAAGAATGTAGTGTTATTATACACAGGGACCCATGCTTCACGATCTTCATAGAGTCCTTTAAGCCAAGAATTTTCCTCCAAATCATATTTTTCATCAAACTCTTCCACGTGTTCTCAAAATCATCAACTCTGAACGTATTTCTCAAACATTGCTTTATCTCCGTTTTAAAAGACGACTTCTTAAAATATATGTGCCCCAACTTTTCTCCAAATTTCATCTTTATATGCCAATAACACAACCTGTGACGTGTATTCGGAAAAACTTTAGGAACTGCCGCTCTCATTGCTGGATCTGAATCAGTAAGCAGCGATGTAGGACCATTACCTCCCATTGCATCTTTCCAAGTCTTAAACAACCATAGAAAACTTTCCTCAGTCTCATCTTGCAGCAACCCACAACCAAACTGGATAGTCTGATAATGGTGATTCACAGCTGTGAATGGAGCAAATAGCAAACTGTATTTGTTGGTCTTATAAGTGGTGTCAAATGTCATAGCATCTCCAAATTGTTGGTAAGACAATCTTGACCTTGCATCCACCCAAAAAAAATTAACTGCTCTTCCTTCTCCGTCAGGTTGAATGGCATAGTAAAATTGAGGATTCTCAGCCTGTCTTTTCTGAAAGTACATGGACATCCATTGAGCATCTCCTACATCCAACTTTTGTCAAACATCACGAAGATGATTCCAGCAAGCGCGGTTGTTGAATCCAAGTACATCACCTCCAAGAATGGGATTTACTTTACTGATGGGCAAATTCTATTTTCTAAAAAGTTCTACCATGCCCTTGGCTCCTTCCGGAAGTTTGGTTTCACTCGATTTCATAAGCGCTTTACTTGGTGTTGCAACAAAAGAATGATTGTGATCATCTTCAAACTTCCGAACCACATACTCATTTGTTTTAACATCAAGCAGTATCCGCATTAGGGCTTTACAACCTCCTCTCATTGTTGATGTGTTCATACGACGGTTGGGAACCGGTACATTTTCATCAATTTTCTTAGCATGCGATCCATAATGAGCACAAGCATAAACAAGTGATGTGAACCTGTCGTCTCGCTTCCTAGTTTTTTGAGAAGTCCTTAGCACCACTGGAAACCCTTTAGCTTTACTGTATTTCTCGTAATTTTTTCTAACAGATGCAATCGATCCAAATGTTTTTCCCACAAAAGGCTTTTCTTCCTCACAGACAGGAACACATTCTAAACAAACAATAAGAGTTGGTAAAATATAAAGATGATATATAATCACAGAATATACAAACCCATATTGACTTTTGAAAATATCTGATCTCTCGAATTAGACTTAGGTGATTCAAGAGTTTTCCCATCCCTCGTCATCTCAACTTCGGTGCCTTCCATCCTGTGAAATCACAAAATAACAATTTATAATCAAAGTTCTTGAACCCTAATTTTAGAAAAATCATTGGAAATCATATCAATGAATTTTTATTCGAATTTCATTCGTAATTGGTCACAAGTAATAGAAGAAAAGTCTGATTATAACACTAAAACCCTATCGGCATCAAATAATATTTTGGATATTGACAGAAATCGAACAACATCAGCTCTCACATATGAAGTGGAAACAAATTGAACTTATTTCAACCAACCTGGGAGGAATTTTGGATAAAAATCTGTAGCAGGTGGGTGGAGATCGACCTTTTTTCTGATTCTGAAGGGGAGGTGGACGAGTTTCTTTTCCGAGAGAGATTTGATGTAATTCACGTAATTTTTTTAATTTTATTTTGGAGAAAGATCGGCTCGGCTCAGGATTTGACTGAAGCCATTTAATTTAATCGGGAAGTGGACTAATTAAAGGGGGAGTAGATTAGAGAAGATCCAACGGTCCATATTTTAAGTGAGATCATGACTAAAAATAGTGGAGTGAGATCATAACTTATAACCTTTCACTTTAGGACCATTGTACAGTATGTGCGTGAAACTTATATTTTGCCTAATTTGTGGAATAATCCCTCAATGTTTTAACTTAAAGAAAATTTTCATTAAGGACGGTGGAAATTTCATTATGTGAAAGTGGGATGTAATTTTAGTAAAATTTCTATAAAGGGCAGTCAGTAACTAATTCAAATTTCTTAATAAGGTTATTTAACTAAAGACACAAATACCCTTATTTTTGTTAGTCTTCATAAAAACCAAATAAATTTTGTTGACATTTAGTTTGATCATCCAATTTTTTAGATTCGCTTTCATTAAGTTCAGTTTAATTAATTTAATTCAAATTTGGCTAAGTTCAATTGAGTTTTGCTCCATTATATTTAAAATTCAGCTCTGATCCATTAAAGTTCTGCATTTAATTTTAAAATTACTTTTTATTTAACTGAATTTAACTTAACTAACAAATTCCTTTTAAAAAATCCTTTTTACTTAACTGAATTTAACTTAACTTAACTGAATTTAACTTAACTTAATATATATATATATATATATATATATATTATCACTATGTATATTTTATTAATATTCTTTTAAAACTTTTAGCATATGATTGGGATTTTGAAAGTTCTATGAAAATTAAATGTAAGATAATTAAAAAATATCAAAGAAAATAAATAAGTTGCATTACAACATTTATTTGTCAAATCAATAAAAAACAAATACAGTTAGTCAATGTGAACATAGAAAAGGAGAGGGCAAGCTACCTTGAATTAGAATTATTAATCTTCAATTGACATAGATTTTGATATTCTTACTTCATTTTACAAATAACATCAATACAAGATTACAAAACATGACCAACCTAAATTTTAAGTTGTGTCATGTGAAGGTTTTTTAAAACTACGATTGAAGTCAAACTTACAAAATAAGTGAATTAAACACATATTGTTTCAATATTAGGATATTCAAACACTAGGAATTGATCATTGCTCTAGTAATAAGGCACTAATTGAACTACCAAGACGTTTCAACTCTTGCTGGGGGCACGGGGAGGGTGAATTGTATTGGGGTACATTTGGATTATTACACAAAATCATTATTATCGAACTCTCTTTTCAAAACAATTTTTTCCATATGTAGTATGTTTTTTCCTCTTTAGCATTTACTTAGTTATCCATTTTTCGTTGAAGGTTATCCCATGGGATATAATTAAATCCTATCAGCTGGAACTTCCCGAGAACACAGTCATCGGCGATGTTGAGGGGAGGCAATGGAAGATAACTCTTGGCCAGTGGACCAGTGGTCGACGAGCATATCACGGTGGCTGGAGAGATCTATGTGAGGTGAACATGATCACTGAAGATGATATATGCATATGCGAGTTCCAACCCTCGTGCCTTCAAATTAAGATCATCCGAGCACCCTGAAGCAACAAGATCATTCTGCTACTCACTTGAGAAAGGATTATTCTGTTACTTTAATATAAAAAAATCGACATTTTTTCCTTTATAATGATTCAATTACATTTATATTTTCTTTGAGAAAACATATTTCATGTTTTCAAATGTAATCTCTAAGCGGAACTATAATAGTTATTCTCTTTATATTGTGTGCGGAATACACGACGTTATTTTGGTATAATCATAGTATTTTTTTAGTTTCAATTTCCATTTTTGTTTGTGAATTTTTTATAATATTTACTTTAATGTGTAAATAAAGAGTTAGTCTCTGAGGAGACCGTCTCTATATAGAGACATGACTAAATTATAAATAGTGCAATAAAGAAAATTAAGGAGGGACCAATTTACAATTTTAATTTTTTTAAAATCACGCGTTATAATGTTTCCGCGCATGTACATTGTTTTGCTACAATGTTTTCTACAGTGTGCTACAATGTTTCAAGTCAAAATACTCATGTTCATGTTTTATGTTTCAAGTTAAAGTGTTCATGTTTTATATTTCAAATTAAAGTGTTCATGTTTCACGTTAAAACGTCCATGGTTTATGTTTTAAGTTAACATGTTCATGTTTTATGTTTCAAGTTAAAATATTCATGTTCATGTTTTAAGTCAAAATATTCATTTTTTATGTTTAAAAAATGTTCATGTTTTATGTTTCAAGTTAAAATGTTTATGTTTCAAGTTATAATGTTCATGTTTCACGTTAAAATGTTTCAAGTTAAAACCGGTATTGTAGCAACTCGACACTGTAGCAAACAGGTACTGTAGCGACTCGGTGCTGTAGCGCGTGGCTTGACACTATAGCGCGTGATTTTTTAAAATTTTCATAAATTGCAAATTGGTCCCTCCGTGTTTTTGACTTATATCACTATTTACAATTCAATCCAGTCTCTATATAGAGACGGTCTCTTCCTAGACTTTGCATTAAAGAAATTGGCCAGGACATATGCTTCAAAAAAAGTGGCGAAGATGTATGCATTTATCTCCATAACTAAATTATTATTTTTATTTTATGCTTTTTTATAATATTTATCTAAATTTATACACTATTTTTGGTTATGAAATATTTGTTATATATACTATTAAAATATACAAGATTTGGAGGTTTTAATGTATTTATACTATTTAAATTTTAAATATTTAAATATAAATTCAAAGTTTAAAAATTATTGTGATAGTACAAAAGATGCACCCCACTGATCAGCCGGATGATTCAGCTACACGTACGAGGTAATTTCCAGGAAGGAGCTCAAGGCACGTGAGAGAATCTAGGAAAACATATGAAAGTACCGAGCCACGTGAGGAGTGTATGGGAGGAGGAAAAGGGATGATGACTCATCAGGAAAGGGGGGCTGAACTAGGAGGATCAGATCACCTATAAAAGGAAGAAGAAGTCACCAATTCCAGGTAAGTTCTCTAACTCTAACTTTCGGAGTTTTCCAATTCCTTTCAATACACGAAATCTCATCATCACACCGGAGCTGCTACCATCGGGTGGCTCCGGGGGATTGTTTTGCAGGCTCAGACGAACAGATCCAGCTTTCTGAAGCCTTGGCGCTCGGCCAACTTGAAGGCCTCGGTGACTAGTTAGCAAGCATATTCTACAAGCATAGGCCCTTGGATACACCAACAATCTGAAAATCCTTTACTAAAGCGGATCGCCCCGCGTCAGTTGGCACGTCCGGTGGGACCCGACTAAAGGAGTTCTCTCTCACCTCAAGATGGCGGACAGTGTCAAACGTAGACCAGGACGACCACGGAAGTCCACCACCACCCCGGCTTCGACAGTCGCTAACACAGCCGAGCTATCGCAGGTTGTTGAAAAGAATCCGACACTGACTCAACTACATGCTGATGGGTTACGACAGAGACACCAGCTCAAAACAACACCTGAGGGTGTCGCGATGACCGATACGGATGAAGAAGAGGAGGAAGATGAAGAAAAAAAATCCACGGGAGGTGCAGGGACCAGAAACCCGACCAGAAGAAGGCAAGAGAGAGTGACTAGAAATGACCCGAAGCCTAGGTAATGAGACATCTCGACTCTTAATTTCATGGTGGCGCACAAGGAATTGTACCATCAGTGGGTGATACAACAAAGAGGAGAGTAGGAAAGAGGTGGAATTGGGACAGCTTAGTCGGTGCCTGGGAGAACGGTGATTGACTTGGAAGGACCGAGCAGTCGACCCAAACAGGAGAGAAGAGCAGTGGCTAGCTCAAGCATGGGTCCACCCACCATACAACCTTTCGGAACAGGATTAAGTTTAAGAGGCCTTCAACCGAACCATGTGTCCGAAAATGTCCAACATGGAGGATGGGCATACCCGTCAGGATCAATGCAACCAGGAATGTCTACTATAGCCTCCGGACACTTGATAGCTAGTTCGCTGAGCCTTTCCCAATACTAGTTTCCATCTGGGTACTACGATGTAGGGTTTTAAGAAGGATACATGACAATGGCCGGAGGAGGAGCGCGGTCGGGAGGATACCCGATGACTGCGTCCAGAGTGGCACCTTTGGTAGGGCATCCAATGGTTGCGATGGGCAGCACCTATCCTGGAGATTATCCGATCATCCCATACGAAGAACAATATGCGAGGAACGAGCAGTATCTTCAGAGGAACGAACCGGCTTATCCCCCTTCAGATCCGGATTCATTATAAGCTATGTTAGATAAGCTTATAGGAAAACCGGCTTATCCCCCACCATCCCACTGATAACATTTATCATCTGATTTGGGCTCTGGGGCCTGAGTTACCGCAACAATCTGATTTGGAGCTTGGTTTCCGTTGTATCCATAAGCATACTCCCCTACTTGTATCCGAGCCTGGTTCAGATATTGGTTGGCGCCATATTGATTCGCCCCCTCCACTTCTTCTTTCTGAAGTGTTGTTGTTGTCCTCCATTCCGAACCTCTGGATTGATGCAGTCTCGAAACTGTTCCCTCTCTATTAGTTTTTCTATCTCGTTCCTCAGGGTACAACAGCCATCTGTGGTATGCCCGTGAGACTTATGGTAGGCACACCACTTTTCTGCGTTCTCATTTGATGGAATTCCCTGAATCGGCGGTGGGCCTCCAAATAAGTTCCCGTACACAGCCAATATCTTCGAGCGAGGCTTGATTAGAGGCGTGTAAATCTCCATTCTGGATTTTTCCGTCATCATGGCTCCTGAGTCCCTCTTCCCTGTCTCCAAAGCTTTCTTCTTATCGTTCTTTCCCGAGAAAAGGTCATCATTATCTTCCTTCTTCTTCCGGGTTGCATCATTGATTGCACAATACAATTGTACAACGATTTGCAGCGCATGAAAGGTGCTAGGGATATTCTCCATCAGCTTCTGGAACAAAACATCGTCCCTTAACCCATTAATGAATCCACTGATGACTACCTTTTCCTGCTAATGTCTATCCGAGACTTACATGTTGTCATCCATATATCTCCTATAATACTCCATAGGTTCCTAGCTCCTCGGCTAGCAATTTCCCCGATTTCTTCAATTGTGAGTACATGTATAACCAGGCCCGGTTAAAATCATAAAAACTTCTTAGACTCTCTTTCGGGAGGGAATCGAACCATGTAAGGCAGTTTCCTCGGAGATAGCAACCTAGCAACTTGCATCTCAAATTGTGCGGAATATCCCTAGATACCATCAGATTTTGATAAGTCCCTATAAATTCCTATGGGTCTGTTTCTCCGTTATAGGTAGGAATTCCTTCTGTCAGTCGTAACCCTTGAGGCCAAGGTTGGGCCAAGATTTATGGAATCCAGGGGGAGGAAGGCCTCACCCCATGCCTACCGAATAGCTTATCTAGGCATGCTTCTAACGAGTTTGGATCCGGCAAAGGATATGCAGCCTCGTTCCTATAATATCGCTCCTCATTTAATCCCTCTTGATATCCCTCAGCTGCCACTGAAGTCATCCTGATACCCTCCTGAAATTTCCACATCGTAGTATCCTCCTGGTAATTGCTCGTTGGGTAGGCACGCCGAGGTAGAGACCAAGAATCCCAGAGTTGCGAACGAAACTGCTGGCAGCATCGGGCCCGGAGGATATGCCCATCCCCCTTGCCTTGTGCTCCCATACAAATGGTTCGGTGGTAAATTCCTAATATCCACTCTCGTCCTTAAGGGTGGGGCAGTTGGAGGTACCGTGCTGGAACTAACCAACATCCTTCTCTCTGGCTTTGTTCTTCCGTTCAGGGCTTCTAAGTCAATCACTGATCTTACTGGCGGAGCTGGCCCTCATTCCTGCTCCCTTCGATGTTGTATCGTCCACTGCTGATATAACTCCTTGTGGGCCATCATAAAATCCAATACTGACAAATCTTCTCTTCTCTGCCTCGGATTGTTCCGAGCTGCCCCGGATGGTCTGGGGTGGTTTCGAACCGTGTCTGTCTGCCTTGGATTGTTTTGAACGGTCTCCGTTTGCCCTGCCCCAAGTATTCCCCTCATGCCTGGCACCTCCTGAGGATTATCCTCAGTCTCATCCTCTTCTCCTTCTGTGACTGGCACTCCCACGGGCGTTCCTTCAGGCGTGTTTCTTTGCCTCAGCTCTTCGACTTGCAATTGCAATAGCATGGGATCCTCTTCATTTTGTAACACCTCGTTTGTGTTTGCCACCGTCGAAGCCGGGGTGGTAGTTGACTTGCGAGGCCGACCTGGTCGGCGCTTTGTGTTGTTTGTCATGATGAATGAAAGTAAGAACCCTCCAAGTCGGGTCCCACCGGGTGTGCCAACTGATGCGGGGAAATCTGCTCCAGTAAATGGTGCCTCGGATAGTTGATGTATCCGAAGGCTTCTAGATGTGGATTGTTGGTGAACTATGCAGACTGCTCGCTAAGAATGCTTGCATGTCCGAGCTTGTGGACCTCAGATAAGACTCGCTAAGGACCTATTCGTCTGAATCCTGCAAAACAAGCTCCCGGAGCCACTTGAGGGTAGCAGCTCCGGTGTGATGATGAGATTTCGTGTATTGAAAGGAAAGATAAAACTATGTATTCAAGAGTTATAGAACTTACCTGGAATGGCTGATTGCGGCCTCCTTTTATAGGCGTGTTAGAATGTCTGGCTCAGCCCCTTGTAGCGCGTCTTAGAGTCTTTTATATGACTCATCCCCTTTTTCCCTCTGCTGACTTGTCAACTTCTTTCCTCCTCCTCACATCTGTATCACGTGACACTGTACCTCCTGTATCTTGCTAAGATCTCCTCACGTGCTCTATGTATTTCCTTAAGTATTTGAGTCATCGTGCTCCTTTTGGAGGATGATGTATTCCGTGTTATCAGTTTTCAGATAATTTTAAACCATCGAATGATACATAATTCGGAATTACTTCAGGTGTTTAGGTATTTATAAAATAACTAAAAAATTGCATATTTATGTTTCGTTTAAAATCTTCATCCATCTTCTTTCCACCACTAATGCCATCACCGCGGCGGCTAGTAACTTTTCCAATCAACTTTTCGACTAAATTTTCCAGCAATTTATAATTTGATGATTTGAAATTTAACTTCATGTTGTAAAATTTGATGATTTTAAAATGTGATTTGATGATTTATTAATATGACTTGATGCTTTAAAAGTAGAAGTTTTATAAAGAAAAGCTGGCTCCCTTGTCACATATTCTTTATGTAGATTTGTGAAAAAAATTAATATATTATAAGCAGACCCAAAACTTGTAAAAAGAGGTTAGTCTTGGCCCTGACTTTGTATATTCTCTTTATACCCATACATTTATATATTTTGAATTTAGTTTGAACAATTATCAAGCGTTATATACTTACTTATATACTGTGGCAGTTGAGTGACAGGCCGTGTCGTGGCATCAGGCATGCAATACATTGCGAAAGCCCCAAGACCCATGCATCCACTTATGGCCCCTACTGAACTGTGAACTGTGAACTGAATTTGCCACCATTGTTGCACAAATAAGGTAGATTCATGTACATTTGTTTTATTGTATTTCATGTGTACTCACTCCTCTATTTGTTTCCTAGGAGGGATACTTTTCCGATATAGACAGCTAGAAAGGTAGGGTAACATATTATCATTTCATTTGAAAATTTTCTATAATACATTTGGGAATCAGAATCAGACATAGATGAACATAGATGATAGATTGTTAGATAAACCACAAAGAAAAGTACATTAGTAATGATGATGAGTTATGTTATACTCTCGTGTTTGTGGAAATGTCAGCATATCTTTGAAACAGTATTAGTTTGTAAATCATAGCCTGGAAATGAGCTCAGTTTCTGGGTAACTTGAAACGATAAATATAATCATGAATCACGAGATTAATACATATGGTGAAAGATTTCTATATATATGTAATGATTCTTTACCCCAAATTTTATCAATCTCTTAAGTGTTTTTGACTGATGTTTTCAAGTGGCATACGTACACATAAATATCACGATCCACGTGAGCCTATATAAATAGGTCAAATCCGCCAAGTCTTTCAGTGATATGATTTACTACAAAACACACTTCGTAAAAAGTCAGAAATACATAAGCATTTAATTAAAAACCTACACTTTTCTCAAAAATAATTATCTTGTAAAATTCATAATTATCCTTGGAATAACCTAGTTAGATTGGAGTTAAAATAAAGTATGTGGGGACGATTATGCAAAACAAGGAATCATGAGGGATGGAATTTGTATTAATGGATGGATATGGCCACAAGGAAAAGACATACTATATGAAGATTTGCAAGAAGCTTGTATAACCGTATGGGTCGTGACTCTGAGTGATGTTTTCGCGGCCAAAACATTGCCTTGAATGACTATGTCTTAGATTTGTGAACAAATATGGGAACAGAACTGCTTTTGACATGCAAAATAAAAGACAAACACAATATATACGAGTAAAAGTAAAGTACTGTAAAAATTCATTACATAGAAAAGATTCTGAAGCTTTATGACCATATTGCAGCTGGAATCTGGCATGAGATATCAGGTTTGCTTTCACGGTTTGCAGGTAATTACTAGGTTTCAGGTGAAGTTACAAAACGAGAGAGTTTGCGTTCCTAGACGGTGGCGCATGTTGACGCTTTAACCTTATATTTGAAAAGAATTGTGTGCGATTTAATTTTGAATGAGGAGTATAAATTCAATTTACTCCTTATCGTTCAATCAAAGTAGATTTTTTTGGAGATAAATATTTATTACTTTCAGAATTTACTGAAAATCGTCTTGAACATGGGCAGGTAAAACTCTAGGGATTGAGCTAAATAACATAATGAAGTCCAAGGTGACCAACATGGTCCCGTAAAAGTACTAATCTCTAACTCCGATGATGTCACCATTGGCATTGTCTCGTCTGGACAAACTTTCCTTACAGCGAAGAGCTTCCAGTGGGGTTCCTCATCTTCTTGCTCCCATGAGATGCCTTCGGGAGGTCCTCGGGCATCAGTTCCTACCTCAACGAGCTGTAGATCCTCGCCGATTATTTGCAATAAAATAAAAAACTGAAATAAAAGTCCAACACCAAAACAAAATAACAAACTAAGGCACATATTAGTGTGCCTATTCTAAACCATCTGAGCATCTTTCCATGGAATTAGGCCTTCCAGATGGTTCCAACTGCATCGACTCATAGATCATGGCGGGACTGGGATTCATTGCTAGTCTCCGCCTGAGTTTCAGCACTCTCGTCGCCATGATCGATATCTCCACCACTCCATGATGGGACAAAGTGTATGGCCCTTCCACGCCCTTCCACGTCCTTCTTTGACTCCAAATTACCAGACTGATCAGTAGAATTGGCCTCAACGAGAGTCTGGAAAATCTTAGCATCATGAAGGCAACTCTGAATCTTAGCCTAGTTCTTGTTGTCATTGACTATCTTCTGCAACCAATTGGGGTAATCATCAAGCCTATACTCCTTATACCCTTTCGCGGACAAAGCTTCGCCCGCGCCTTTATTCGTCACGACGAAGCCGAAGCTCCCGAAGCATATGAGCAGGATGATCAGCAGGAACATGACCACCAGGTACAGCCACGAGACGCCGACCACCAGGTACATCCACCGGACGCCACAGCACTCGCCGATCACGCCGGCAAGTGAAACCACAAGCAGGAACACGCCGACGGCAACCGTCATCTTCTGGAAGAAACCCTCGCACTCGGTGCTGTCGTGCCTTTCCTGCCATCCACCACCGAGAATCACCACCAAGAGGATTAAGCTCACGGTGTTCAGCAACCCCACCAAACTGTTGCTAACCTTTACAGATCTCAGATCTCCCAAAAGGCTGATGCCCTTCCTTGGCTGATAGAAGAATCATCGATTCATGTTCTTGCTCGCTCGGTCTCCGGTTCTTTCCCGTTCGAATGGGAATTCGCTGCCGCTCAGTATTCCAGCGGGCTTGAGCAGCCCGGCGGCCATCTGAGCCTTCAAAAACCTTGTCGGCAAGCTCTTGTTCACCTTCCCCAGCGGACTCGCGTCGAAACGGCGTACGGGACTCGTAATCACGATTTTGGTGTCATTCTCCATCGTGATTTCAGGTCTGCAATGTTGCTGATGATAATCAACGGAAGATTGACTCCAAATTATGGTGGGAATCGGTCATTTTTCAGAATCCTTGTTGGACAAGGTAAGGATCTCTCTAAACCCTAGGGGAGGGAGGAGAGAGTCGACAGCCATAATCAAAGTAGATAAAAAATCACTAGGAAAAGAATTGTATAAATTTTGTTGCGATTTCAATTTGATCAATACAATAGTTAAAATGATGAAATTATATTTTAGTCTTAACGTACTTGAATCCGAGCTAATAATGAGTTGGATCTTTTTTATATATATATATAATGACTCTTATGGACGTATCAAGATTGATTGGAATTTGATATTATAATCGATTAATAGACAATTCATGCTCTGATCGAGTTGAAGTCGAGATAAAAAAAATATGTACATGTACGAAAAATTGAACATGATAAATATCACACCATCCACCACCCTATTTCATCTCTCATAACTTTACACTAATATAGTTTTCTCATAGTTAAAAGTAGCCAAAAGTAGCTAATTCCCTAAGAACATAATGATTTATGGCTTCCTACCCTATCCAATCCAGTGTCGGAGTATTATTTGTCAATTGGGTATTAGGTGAGCAGTTGTCAATTGTCACACTTTCACAAGGGAATGAATGGATTGGAGATAACATCCCATGCTCATTTGCTTATGGTCACCTTTGTTTGGGTATATTAGGTCCCCCCACCAGTGCCATTTTCATGAAGCCTTATTTACCTTAGCTCTCAAATTCTTTCTTTGGAGCTGAAAATTAATCTGGCAAAAAGACATAAAATGCCAGAAAATTATCTTTGAATCTTCCAGCTCACTTCTTGCTGCTGTCTATTTTTCTTCACAATAATTGCATATTGCTCAAGAGAGACAAAATGCCCATACCTTGCAAAAACTGCAAATGATTACTCATTCTAATACTTTTGATATTAGATATATACTAGTATGTCCAGCTCCCGCGGAATGTGAAAGGTAGGGGATTTGAAAAATAATAATCAACAAATTGGATTAAAAATACAACTATAAAAAAGAAAAATTACATGACAAAATCTCAATTCTCATAATTTTTAAGTGATGCAGAATACAATAAAATACAAGCTTAGGTCATGTTTTCTTTTCTGGTGGTATGATCTCTCAACCACGGCAATTGCTCTGAACCAGTGATTTAATCAACCAAGGCCGACTTTTTTACATCAGAACTATGAACCTGCAAAATCAGCTAATACAGATTTAGAAGCAAAATTTTACGCTGTCATAAACACAATCATAAAGCACAATCATTTTTTCTATGACATGCAAAGAAACGCAAATGAGAAAGAGGACTGATCTAGAGAGTCTTATACAATGGGTTATCAACCGCAAGAACACACAAAACAAAAAACAAAACAAATAGGAAGCCTCAATAATCATGCTGAATCATGCAGTTCAGCCAAAAGAGACCTGCAAGCAGAACAAAACTTGTAAAGACCTTTCTACAAAATCCCAGCTCAAAAGAAATTCCAAAAGAAATGGCAAGATCCCAGCTCAAAATCAAAATAAAACCAAGCTTTATGAACCGTTGAATTAAATCATGTTAATCATGTGTGCCTTGTGATGAAAGACCATAAATTCAGAAGAGAGCAACAATTTAAAAGCAACCAGCACTTTCACTCATCAATTACGCATAACAAACTGTTCCTTCAAGTTCGATGAGTATATATAAGTGATAAGGAGTAATTTAAATGCATCAAGCCAACAAACACGACCAAATCAGAAATTTTAATTTGAAGTATTGAGGTTTACATATCTATTGTAATGTAATCAAAGCCCTACACCCCCTCAAAGCAAGCTGACACAAATCCTACTCAAATGCAATATAGAAACTTTTATGCATCTACCTAATTCAAAGAATAATATAATGGTGAATGAAATGAACACGCCACATGAAACCTGCAATTGCACCAAAATATGCATGGAAGAAACAAAGATATCCATGCCAAAGACAAAATGAAAACAAGAAACCGAAATTCAATTATGTTAATCAATCAGCCTATACATTTTATTGACCGAAAGAAATACAGTAGCTGAAGGCGATTCAACTCTTGCTATCTCACTCTGGAGCAACTTCCCGTAGATCAGAAAGCTTTAAATACAGGCCTCGGCTCATGATCAGTAAAGAGTATGAATTCAGTTAAATCAACTAAAATGAAATCAGATATTATAGTTTCATAGTTAAGTATAAACAGAGGTAACAACCCCAAAAGATGGAAAATAAAATGGCAACGTTATCACTTCCTATTTATTACCATAGAAGAAAAATATAAGTACTACTAACTCAGCGTTACAAACTCATCCAATTATTTAAGAATTAAGCTAAAAAGAGAAGCAAGAAAGGATTACCCTGGTGAAATGAGAATAATGCTTTGCTTGAATCTTTGTAAAATGATTTCATCAACACGGCGTGCATTACTCCACACCGGCTCCTTTGCCAATCAAATCATCTATCCCAAAGTAGTGTCCATCCTATGTCAAGCAAGAAAATAGCCAAATATATTTTATATTATAAAACATATACTGCACATACTTGATGGCCAAATTAAATACATAGTTGAACACAGAAAAACAGAAGGTGCAGTAGTATGGGAGTAAACATCAAACAAATACACACAATCAAGGTAGGTCAAGTCCAGTTAGATGCAAATTACTAACAACAATAAAGACTAAAATACCAAATTGCTTTAAACTTGTTTTAACCTAGTAAGACTGGCCATAATATATTCCCTCTTTCTTCATGATATTCTTATTCTTAACATCAAAATATACATTTGCAGGTGTGATCCTTGTCATCTCATCCTCCAAAAGCATGGTATCTTTAGCCAAAGGCCTGAAAACATTTGGAAATACTACACTAAAAAAGTTGTTGAGCTTAATAGAAACAAAGGAAAAGGGCATCACTTGGAAAATGAGTCACCAGCAGAAATTATGAGAGGTCTTTCTTTACTATATTGCAATCATAAGAAAACCAAATACTATCTGAGTTGACATACTAAGAATGTTCTATGTCCAGTTTTCAGGATCACATACCTTTCATCACCAGCGATAAGTTGAGCTGTCTCTGCAGGCAATCAGCCTTGAATAAAAAAATATCATCGATCTAGGAGTTGCTGTCAATCTAACATAATTCAAGAAAAAACTGTAAACTTGAGAAACATAATACAGAAGATGCACGAGCTGCAACGGAGCAAGAACTAAGCACGGATATACATCCTGATCCAATATATAAATATGGCACACAGAAACGTTAAGTCTGAAATAAGATTTAAGCTAAGTTGAACAAAACTTACAAAAAAAAAACAGCTCCAATGACCAGGGACATCATACAATTGTTTAAACTAACAGTATGATTTAAACTATGCTAAAATTTTATCAAATCAAAATCTACTGAACAAAATTGCAGAAAGTTAAAAAGACTGTGGCCTAAGCCTTATCACAACACACTATTTGTGTATGTTATATGAATCATATGCCAATGAATTACCCTTTATCTCTCTTGTTACTTAGCCGAATTTCCCCATTCTTGTTTCCAAATCAAAGATCAGAGTTCAGAAAATACACCAGTATAAACATCAGCCACAATGGAGTTACGGTTATAAAGATATGGATTTTTAAAAGTAACAGTCAGCTGGCTGCCCAGAACAACACCAGTCCAGTCACAGCAGACTTTAAACTCAATTATCTCTATTATTAATTATGAAAATTCAGAAATTTCAGGTTCTACACCCTAGAGCATGTTACAGGGATTTCACAGGTGCAAGAATCAACAAAATCGGATTTATGGTTGATTAATTGTGGATTTTTAAAGTTCATATTTCTGCTGCAATACGAATGGAAGAGGGCAGAACTTCAAAATTCTCTTTCTCCCTCGTTCCTAAACCAAATTGGACGATTCTTGATTCTAATCAAATTTCTGAATCCTGGGCTTCCAACAATACCAATTTCATCATATAACGATCTAGGGTTTGCAAGATAAATTCTTTTAAAATTCACTGCTACACCTAACATCAAAACTGTCCTGATTTCACACATTTTCTTCCCCAATCAAATCTTTTCTTAATCTATAATCCTAAGATTATAACTTATGCATGCGTGTATTAACCTTATCAAGGTAACTAAACCTATTGAAGCCAAAATCCCAAGAGTAAGGTATTACCTTTATGTCCTGATGTTTCTGATCTGCCACTCAATTCCTTGAATCTTACTCCCCTTCAATCTGCCACCTCAATCTGCATAACGAAGGAAGAGGAAATGGGGGCCGCCCGATCATCCATGACTGCATCAATCCATCGAGTTCCACGAATTAGGGCCGAATTCATGTTCGATCGGGGCCGATAAATTAGATCAGCACCAGGGCTCGGTGGCGCCACCGATTGTCAAGGATCTAAACATTGCTACTTCTTAAAGGATCCGCTTGAAATTGGTGGAATAATCTGGAAATCAAGAATTGCTGGGACACGTTTTAAGACAGGTGGAAGAAGGAAACAATGCATGCAGGAGAAGGTATAAAACGAAGCGACGCGTGCCTGTCAAAAAAATTAAAATATTCGACGAAAGTACTGTAGATGCGGACGACGAAAGTACTATTCATTCTGGGATTCTCGCTTTTAAGTTTAGTAGACATGTTGGATCTATATTTATTTTGCAAAATTTTACTAATAAAGCAAATTAAGATTGCGAACAATACTTGTTCACCTCTTTTGTTTTGTACAAATACAAAGTCTTGGGTGAGACCGTCATACTATAAGCTTATGGTAGGACGAATGATAGTTCATGTATTTAATAGATTTGTTCATGTGTTATAGATGCACGTAAAGAAACAATCAAGTTGATTCCAAGAACTAAAGGATGACCTATTGCATGGGAACTAAAGGATTGCATTCAATAAAAGTGAAAGAAGTGTGAAAGTTAGGGATCTGGAAACAATCCAACCATTACAGGAAATTGGATGAGAAAAAACAACGATTTCCCGTCGGAGATTAAGAAATACAAGGCACAATTGGTGAAAGCACAAGATCAGAAGGTATGAAAACATGAAAGCGTAAGATCAGAAGTAAAGCATGAAATCCATCAAACTGCCCAGCTAAAAGACATCATTACTGTCAATCTCAAACTCTACAGATGATTAAGAATAAAAGCATAGTAATATCTTCTACAAGGGCCAGCCCTCTGTGGCACAAATGGCTTTCTTGAACACCATCAATGGCCGCTCCCGTTATCAAGTGCTTTCTTCGTGTAAAATCTGCGGTACTTGGAATCGACTTCAAGGAGGTAGTACGTGCCTGGAGCTAGAAGGCTGCAGTCCTTGCTAGTCACAAAGTCATTCGCCCCATATCTCTGCTCCATCAGATGCATGATTTCGACGAATTCAACAGGTGCCAACTGCAAATAGGGAACAAATTTCTCAGAATTTCTTTCCTTGGTGGCATTTGGGAATTCACAATAATCAGATTTTTTTTACCTCGTTTCTTGAGTTCAGCTTCTCAGATACATTCATGACACTTGCTATGTTTGACAGACTGAATGGTTGTTGACCCTCACGGAGGCGAAGTGAAAACATTGTGGCACTCAAGCCACTTCCGTAGGAGAACAGGATCACTCTCTTTCCATCCTGGAAAAGATCTTATGGAATTAGTCTGAGTCAATTATCATGAGGAAAGTGCGGAAAACAGGAATTGGATTGAAAGACCTACCAGGGTGGTGGCTTTGTTATGAATTAGAGATGCAAATGCTGCATAAAGTGATGCAGTGTACATGTTTCCGACTAGCTTTGGGATCAAGGTTGTGGGTCCCACCTTCTCATCGTATAATGGCTTTGCAACTTGCTGGGAAGCCTACACAAACTTGAAATTAGTTCACTAGCTGGCTCATAATAGAACGGAGAAATGATTGTCTCCCTAAGTATTCGGGATACTCAATTTTTCAAACACTAGTAATCAAGGATATTGCTCCATAGGAGCAAATGACAAGGTACAAACCTTCTCAAGGTCACGGCTTTGGTAACTTTCATCCTCAGATAACGATGAAAAGGGAGCCAGCTTTTCTTTCCCAGCCTCATCTATGGAGCTACGGTAAAGAATAGTAATCATCACAAAAGACCTTTCCAGATAATGTAAAAGAGAAATTACATAATTGGCACCAGGTAACTATACCTGGCATCTCTCACAGCATCATTGAATACCAAGCGAGCAAAGCTCTTCTGTACAAGCTGCGGAAAGTTTTTGCAGATCATGTATAATTATAATTTACTAGCAAAATATTGCATTAAAGAAAAAATTAACATATAAAGAGTTATTATTAGATCATCAAACACACTACCTTGTTGTACGGAGAGTGGAATACGAAATAGTCAGCTTCAGCAATTGAAAATTTCTTGCCTTCCAGTTTCTCAAATCTACATTACAGAATGTTGTGTTAAGATAAAAAACCTTCAGTTCAGTACTGCAAGAGAGATTTAACATCGTCGAAGATCCATACTTGTGAGCTAAATTCTTGTAGCATGAATCAAGAGCCATGAGGTAACAAGTTTGTGAAAGTTTTCCATCAACAACCTTCAATCAAAATAAGAGTTAGAAAAAAGAAAAGTATATTGTACATATAGATTACTTGCAGTACACTGCAGTACAGTACTTGTTACAGGTTGATAATCATTTCTATCAAATCTAGTTGGTTATGGGCTTTAGTACAGTACTTATTGCAGGTTGATAATCTCTTCTATCAAATTCCTGAGCAAGCACAACAACTCCATTTTCTAGTTGGTCATGGGCTTTAATGTGCTAAGGGATGAGTTGATTTATGAGAGCTGAGTGGCCAGGAACAGCTCCCTCTGAAAATATACGAAAAGCGTATGCTTCCACAAAGTGTTTATCAGGTGAAGATTCATGTTGATCATATATTATAAACAGACAATCTTATTTCTCGTGCCATACTATTATTGCTCACTAGGTCATATTTGGTCCACTTCTGATGTAAATAAAACACAATTTGTATAGAAAGTGACAAAATATCAAATTCAATGATATAAAATTACCGGGTATTCACTGGCAAGGTTGGGCTTGTAAAAATCATAGACATGAGCCATATGACTACTCCTCAGCTTGCTTTCAAATGTGATAGGAGCATCAGGTCCTATGAGGATTGCAATAGCGGCAGCTCCTCCAGTTGGCCGGGCTGGCCCCTCAGCATAAACCTGCCATAAGAAGATCACCAGTTAGCAAATCCTAATAGCACATGGGTAGATTAAAACCATGAATCTAAAGCTTTTGTGCTGATATAAATGCTAGATCAGCTTTTGTGCTTTAGAAATATGCATCGATCGTCAAAGGTCAAAAACAACACTTGATAAACAACTGCACACAAGTAGTTAGAACTTGATAATTAAAACAGAGAAAATAACACCCAAAAAACAACACTACTAAGATGATTGTAAACTCTAAAAAAAGTGGCCATACCGCACTATCTGTGCAAACAACGAGTCCGTAACGCCCATCCCATGAACTACTCTCCACCCAGTTCACACAGTTCAACAAAGCTGCAGTTCCACCATAGCATGCATTGGTTGAGTCAACACCTTCAATGTCAGTGTTTCCACAAGCCTGCAGGGCACATAATCATCAGATATAGAATGTATAAATAAGTAATATGTTGCAAGGATGCCATTTGAAACTTGAATAATTAAAATGCAGCTTGATGCTGCGATTCTTATTGTTCTAATTGATAACCACTAAGTTTGCAAAAACAGTATCCACAACTTATTAAGGTACGGCATGCTCCAACTTGTTAACAAAGAAGTTTACTGTTTCTATAGATGATACCAGGAGTTACTAGAAGAAACGAGGACCAGCAGAAATAATCCAGACATATTTATAGATTCAACAAGTAGACCAACAGGTGCACATACCTCAAAAATTGGCATCAAGAATGTTTTGATGGACTTGCTTTTGTCCAAAACAGTCTCACTTCCAACTTCAAGTCGGCCAATTTGCTTGGGGTCAACCTTGTACTTCTCAAGGAGTGAAGTCACTACTGTCAAGCTGAAGTTCAAAAAGGCGAGTTAAGGAACCGAAACCTCGGAACACCCAAAAGACTTGTAACATAATAGTAATATACACATAAGCAGTTCCCCCTCCATCTCTAGGCATCTACAACAGTAACACTTACTAAATTGCACATTCTTCAAAAAATTATAACAGCCATGTTCATAAATTAGTGATTTTCCAAACATAGTAGTGGTAGTTGCATTATATGCTTCCCTTTCAAAAAAGAAATGTTCTCATTTTAGCATTTTTCCATAAGAGCAGAAAGATTAAAACACCTAGAGCAGTAATCTTGACATAGTAGGATTAGTACCTCATAGAAATAACATCCTCCACCTCTGTGCAGAATCCCATACAGTCTTGTCCAAGCCCAATTGTGTACTTCCCTTTACTGGCTCCATCATGAGCCTCCAAAACCTCCTGTAAGTTGTAACACACACATAACAACATCCCAAAATTACAACAAAAATACCGAAAAATTACAATAAAATCCAAATGAAGGTTAGTAATAGATTTTCAACAAACACTGCCTGCCAATTTCTGAAGAAACTATGACGATAAATCCTCCCATTATTATTAACATTTCAAAAAGGCAAGATTTGAAGAACGAAATCCTCCAGAAATCGCAAAATCGTCAATGTAACACCAGACAATTGATAAAACCCTGAACAAAAATCAAAACTTTACATGCAGAATACTAAAAAAACTAACCTGCTGAATGCAAGTTGGAGGGAAGTATATATCCATGGCGAGAATCCCAACATTTTTGTTGTGGGTAGCCATATTGGGTGATAAATTTCTCTCTCGCCTGGGATTTTCGTAGCGATCAAGAAAACCAAATCAATTTTTGCAAAAGGTTGGGGCTAATATAGTGCGAGTGTTCGACTGTGCAGGGAATTGCAAAATGCAGACTTCGTGGTACTGTATCCCATTTAATGAACTTGACTTTAATATTACTTTTTTTTTTTTTTGCATTTATTAAATTCGGTTTATAAAAGTAGATCGTTTTAGCTTCATCACATTTAAAATCATCACACTTTTGAATTTAATTTATTGGAATTATAGAGTTTATTGAATTTACCGTGAGTTAGTGGAGTTGCTTTAAATTTATTAGAGTTGAAGTGAGTTTATGTACAGCTGAAATGAAATTTAAATAGTTGAATATGGTTTAAATAGTTTTTTTTTGGGCAAACTACTGTAGGTGGGGAGTGTATATTGGCTTCCCCAAGCTTTAAAAACAAAACATTACAAGCGTCTATTTACATATGAATAAACTGGAAACCTATCCACTGAGTCATAGGGAAAAGCAGTGAAAAAGTAATGAAAAAACAGTCTCAAAGTGAGTTGTTAAGTGTAGAAAGGAACTACACATGGCCAAAAAATGCCATAAAAAAAGAGTGAGTTAACAGTGAAAACGCATTCTGTGTAGAAAGGTGAAATTAAGATTAAGATAAAGGAGAAACCACTTGATTGTTAGTGAGTCAAAGTGAAACACAGAGAAACACATATCAGCCTATGGTTTCCTTTTATCTTAATCTTAAAATCTTCAGCCAAATTACATCATCTGCATATTGGACCTCAGCTTTGAAGTGAGCTTTATGTGTATCTCTGTAATGTGTATATCGGACCTCAGCTCTGGTTTAAATAGCTGAAATGAGTTAAAAAATAGCTATTAAATGAAATCGTATATATATACATACATGTTGAAATTTGGGATCATCCAAAAATGAAACTGTGAAGATAGAAGAAGTTGAATAGATTTAGAAGAAGTTAAATACTCCCTTCGTTCCAAAGAGATGTATCTAATTTCCCTTTTGGTCCGTCCCAAAAGCATTTACCCTTTTCTTTTTTGGCAAAAATATATATTATAAACTGTTAACCTTCTCTCACATACTTCATCAACCCTACCATCCACATCAGTGTCACATCAGCTGTCTTAAAAATTGTGCCAAAAGCAATTGGAAACATAAATATGGGACGTAGGGAGTAGTCTTATTCTTTTATTTAGTTTATTCTTATGTGCTTCCTTGTATAGCTTATTGCACATAAGCTCATTGTTGTATCCTTAAACCCTCAAACAAGGTATCAGAGCCTACCGTGTCTCGCTCCAGTTTTGAGTCAGAATACCGTGCCTTGGCTAATACTGCTGCAGAGGTTGCTTGGTTTTCCAATCTTCTTCGTGCCATTCAATTCCCTCTTTGCAGGCCTCCGTTGCTCCTTTGTGACAACAACAATGCTATTTTCCTTGCTGAGAATCCGGTGGCTCACAAGCGTGCCAAACACATCGATATTGATTATCATTTTGTGCGCAAGTTGGTGCCTAGTGGCAAAATGTGTGTTAGTCATGTTCCGACCTTGCTCCAGGTGGCTGGCATTTTCACTAAAGGACTTAATAGCCCTCTCTTCGACTTAATCCCACGCTTCGCTTGAGGGGGGGATGTGAAGATAGAAAAGTTGAATTGATTTAGAAGAAGTTTAATAGTCTTATTTTATTTAGTTTACTCTTATGTGCTTCTTTGTATAACTTATTGCACATAAGCCCATTGTTGTATCCTTAAATACTCTTTTAGTTTTCCTAATACAACCATCATTGGAAACCCTCAAACAGAAACAACTCAAAAATGGAAATTTTCTTTTTGGAAAATTTGCCAAAAGGGTTACCCTTATCCCTAGTGACCTCTATTACATACAATCGGGAGAAAGACTTAGGTAGAGAGCATCACGTATCTCCCACTATGCTTCTAATCTCTCAATGCGCTAACTCACTATTTTTGAGTGCCACCACTACAACAGACGAATCTGATAGCAAGCAAACTTTTGGAATAAAAAAAAACGCGGTCGTTGCTTTGATAGATCTCCAACAAATTTTCACACTTTGGCTTGCAATAGAGTGATGTGGGTAAAATACTCTAAGAGCATCTCCAATGGTACCCTCAATGTCAAAAAGATCAATTGCCATGTAAGATTGATGGTGAAAAAAATGTAAAATTAATCTCCAATGCAAGCATCAATGTGAGGGTTAATCTTATGTGGAATATGAGGTGGATTGAAAGCCCCAATAAGAGCATCTCCAATGCAAGTCTCAATTTAAAAAAAATTCACATGCCACATCATTATAATAGACTTCCAACTCAAAATATCATCTCCAATGCAAGTATCAATTGTAGTCTTCAATCCTACATGGCTCATTAATTAATTGACACGCTCGTTTGAAGAACTTGAAATTTCAGCCTCAAATGCTCTAGCCGAGCGTTTTCATCTGAAAATCCTCTCCAGTTTCAGCCCAATATGCTCTAGCCGAGCGTTTCCAGCTGAAAATCCTCTCCGGTTTCAGCCCAATATGCTCTAGCCGAGCGTTTCCAGCTGAACTTTTACTTTGAAAATTCAAAAGAAGAAAATTCAAAAGAGAAAAATTGAAATAAAAATAAAAACGAACAATTGGGTTGCCTCCCAATAGCGCCCTTGTTTATAGTCTTTGGCTAGACTTTTCACTTGCGATCAATGAAGATGTCGAGGAAACATCCCTCCTCTATCCTTGTACCACATGGCTTGATCAAATGTATTCCAACGGAATTCTTCGTGTTCTCCAAGCGGATACATCCTCTCATCCTCACACTTGGACATTTGCATATCCCAAGGAGGATTGTAGTTGATTGGGAGGGTCTCATTATAACCATAGTGTGGATTGAAAGGTAACACATTCTGCTCAAAACATCCAGGCTTGATCTCTGCTGGGAGCCTCTGTTTGGCCAAACAGAGGCTAGTACTAGTATCAGTACTATACACTTCTTCACGCATGTTCATAGAGCATCTCGGTTCTTGTATCTCCATTTCGCCCACTCCATGATCATGCATCTCTGATCTATTTTCCTGCAAAAGTGGTGTCTCAAGATCATCTTGGACAGTGGGGTTAGTGGCAATGGCACAACCATCTTTAGAATCCATGGACTTTTCACTAACTTCATCCATTTTAATGGTTAACTCTTCTCCAAAATAATCTAAAGATATTGTGCCTTTTCCAACACTTATTGTCACATTAGCCGTTCTTAAAAAAGGACGACCTAACAATACCCCTGTATTTTTATTACCCTTTGTATGCATATTCACCACATAAAAATCAGCAGGGTAAACAAAATCATGAATTTTCACAAGAACATTTTCCAAAATACCTTCAGGAAAGACACAAAATTTATCAGCCAATTGAAATGTAGTATTAGTTCCTACCATTTTAACTCCCTTTAAAGACTTATACACAGACAATGACATCACATTCACAGAAGCTCCTAAATCACACATGGCAGACTCAATCATCATATCACCAATTAAACAAGGTAATGAAAACATACCAGGATCCTTGCACTTGGGTGGTAGCTTCTTTTGTATCACCGCAGAGACGGACTTACCCATGATGATTTTACTCGAATCCTTTGGTTTTCCTGCAATAAACTCGTTCAAGAACTTGCTTACTGATGGTATCTTTATAGCCTGCAAGAACGGAAGGTTAATTTCCATGTTCCCAAAAATAGATACGAAATCCAAACAACCTTCTTTCTTTTTCTCTAATCTGCGAAGAAATGGTGGAAGGATTTTAACTGAAGGATCTTTCAAGCTCAACCTTGGACTTACCTCCTCGGGTCCAACATTTTTACCTGCAACCTTTTTTTCAGATTCTGGTTCCGGCCTCTGTTTGGCCAAACCGAAGTTTGCGTCAGGCTGCTCAACCGATTTCTTGGTTGCTTCTGGTTGAGGTCCTCCAATATTCCTCCCACTCCTTAGAGTGACTTGATTAACCGTCTCCCTGGGGTTCAATTGCACCTGAGATGGCAGCCCTGGTTGTTGCATTCTAAGCTCATTCATTGAATTCGACAATTGAGTAATTTGTCGAGTATGCTCCTCTAAAGTAGCCTCGGCCTTCTTTGAGCTCTTGGATTGATCCCGGAGGATCTCCATCATCATATCAAGCTTTTCATCAGTTGTATTCCTCTGTGGAGGTGGCTGATTTTGAGGAAAACCTTGAGGGCCTCTTTGATTCGGTGGAACATAAGGTTGTTGAGTTTGATTTCCTTGGTCCCTCCATCGAAGATTTGGATGATCTCGCCAACCTGGATTGTAAGTGGCTGAGTAGGGGTCTCTCTTAGGCTGCCTATCATTCCAATTCCCCATGGATTTTGCTTGAACAAGTTGCTCATCCATCGCAAAGTTGCATTGCAAGGTGACATGGCTATAGGTTCCACATATTTCACAAGGGCTATCATAAGGACCAGTCGTGGTGCTTGCAACTGAAACTTTATCAACCACCTTAGACAAACGCCTTTCCATCCTATCCATCCTCTCATTATACCCATCTTGAGTGGAAGGACCAGTTTGTGCAACTTTTTTCAAAATTCTCACATCCTCCGTGTCATACTCCTTCTTGGAATCTATCAACTTCTTGACAATCTCTCGGGCCTCATTCACTCTAAGATGAGAGAATCCTCCATTACTCGATGTATTCATCAAATCCTTGTTCACAGCAGTGAGACCTTGATAAAAATATTGAAGCAACTGTCCCTCCGAAAAGCGATGATTAGGACAACTATCCACCAACTTTCTAAACCTTAGCCACCCTCTCAAAATTGAGGCTCATATTGAGCCTTTCAATATGACATTTACCATGTACATAACATTTGATGCATTAATTTCAATTCATTAAGTAATATTTTAATAATTATAATATTAACAAGTCACAATGAAGGTTGATTCTTGACTTGTGCATTGAAGAACAAATTTTCCTCTTTATAGTCTCATTGGTCATGTAATAGAGAAGTCCAATAATAATTCACCAAGTGGCTCCTGTAAATAAGGATGAGGGTATTTGCATTGGAGATGCTCTAAGAGCATCTCCTATGCAAGCATCAAATAGGTAAACTTCACTGGTCATGTCATTTTAGAGCCTCTCAACTTGAAAAACAATCTCCAATGCAACCATTTTTTGAAACCTTTAATCCTATGTGTCAACATTAATTATTGACACCCTCAATTAGACCCTCTCATATAGAGGCTCATATTGAGGCTTTCAATAATTAATTTACCATGTATAGCCCATTTAATGCATTAAAATCAATTCATTTTGTTCAAATATATCATGATGAAGATTGATTCATGATACTTGCATTGGAGAACAAAATTTCATTTTCAATGTTTCTTTATCCATGTCATAGAGACACCCAATAAAAATTCGCCAAATGGCTCCTATAAATATGGGTGAGGCTCTATGCATTGGAGATGCTCTTAGACCCTCTATATATTGATGGTCACATTGAAGCCTTCAATTTGATTACTTTGCATATTTAGAACTATTTTCCTTTTTTCTCCAATTCCTAGTTGAATTTAAAACACTAATTTTGGTAGGAAAAAGTTCACATGATAATTGACACTCTTGCATTGGAGCACACAATTTTAAATTGGACATCAACCAAAATTTCAATGTCTATGTCATAGTGATGCCCAATTAAAACTTGACATATGTATCCTATTTTTGCTCTTGACACCCGTAGCATTGGAGATGCTCTAACTTGGCTTAGGGGTGGAATTTTCCTTTTGGCTCTTACCTTCATTTCCAAAATAAATATATCGGCTTATAAGAACTTTGAAATTCCAAATCTTCTTACAAAATATCCGCCTCCTGGCATGTGTAACCAAACACCAAAAATGTTGTAACCTCTGAATATGTAGTACATCTTCCTTTTCCATTTATGCTCCAACTTGGCTAATCTGGTCCCATAAAGTTTAATGAAATGCTATTGAAAGCCATAAAAAAGAAAAAAATATGGAGATATAATATTGATGCAATTAGTAGGTATGTAGGAATGACACGAAGAGATTAGGAGCTCCCCAATTAGGGATGTCATTGGGCGAACTGGGCGTGGGTAAACTATCTATGTTCATCCTCGTCTACAATTTTACTATTCATCCCCGTCCATTTATCCATGACGGCTACAAATTTAATATCCATGCCCATCTAGTTGGATATCCATGGATATCCATGCCCATGGTATACCCACATTCCCCATCCGACTTATTAATCCATATTTATCAAAAATTAACCTAAAATCTATTAATTATCATAAAAATTTAAATAAAAAGCACTAATAATTCAAATATATTACATTAATAGAACAAAATAATTTATAATATGTTAATCATTAACTTATAAAATTCTTTTATGTTTCAAAATAAACCAAACATGTTTAAAAAAACGCTAAAATTAATAATAATATTAATATAAATACAAATAATACTATAAATATTATATATAACGGATATTATACAAGTATTATACGGGCGGGTATGGGGCGGGTGGGGGCGGCCGGGTATGGGACGGGTATAAAATCAATATCCATACCCACCCATTTACCCATGGCTGGTTTGAATCCAACATCCATACCCGCCCCATTTAATAAAAAACTCATATCCATACCCGCCCAATCATTAACTTATAAAATTCTTTTATGTTTCAAAATAAACCAAACATGCTTAAAAAAATGCTAAAATTAATAATATTATTAATATAAATACAAATAATACTATAAATATTATATATAACGGATATTATACAAGTATTATACGAGCGGGTATGGGGCGGGTGGGGCGGGCGGTTATGGGACGGGTATAAAATCAAAATCCATACCCACTCATTTACCCATGGCTGGTTTGAATCTAACATACATACCCGTCCCATTTAATAAAAAACTTATATTCATACTCGCCCCGTTGGTGCGGTTGGCCGCCGAGTGCAATCCCTGTCCCCAATCATTCTGATTGCTTGTCATTTTCAAGAGATTTGTGTTTAAACTGCTCGATTCACTAAATTAATACACGGTTACTACTCCGACTGAATGTAGTGTGCCATATTTTTATAGGCCTTTTGTATAGGCTCTTATAATTTTATTCTTTTGGAAGAAAAAAAGGGTTCACAATTACTATACCTCCAATGACTTGTTCAAACTGACTAACTGACCCTTAATTGCTCCCTACTTCTCAATGTATATATATTTTTAGTAAATATTAGTTTTTTTTTTTTTTTTTGAAGAATTTAGTAAATATTAGTTGAGTGGTCGGTGTTTCGCACTTCATTTGATCAATATTTAATTAACATGTTATTGTTCGCATGGAATGAAAAAAAAAAAGAATTACCACATAAAAAATTTCAATTAAAAAAACACGTCATTTTAACAATCCATCACCAAATATCTAGATAAATATTTCACATAATATATTATTCATACCCAATTAGCAACTATAATAATAAATTAATTATATGATTACTTAAATTAATATAAATAAGGAAAAAAATATTACATATCCTAAATAATATGTAAGAAAATAATGATAAAAATATCCTATTGCTTGTTATAACCGTGAGGTCGGAGAAATTTATAAATACGACGTCAGGAAATATATATGAATTAAGCATCTTTCATGTATAAATAAAAATAAGGGGTGGTCTCTGGAGCGACCGTCTAGATATGTAGACCAGGGACTAAATTATAAATAGAGTAATATATTAAAACAAGGAAGGACCAATTTGCAATTTTTGAAAAGTTAAACAAATCACGCGCTACAATAATTTCGCGCGTGTACAGTGTTTGCTAAAGTACCGCTACAGTACCTTGCTACAGTAACATGTGATGTTTAACCCAAAACATGAAGCTTGCTACAGTAACATAAGGGATTTAATCCAAAATCTTAAGTTTGCTACAGTAACATGAGGGATTTAACCCAAAACTTGAATTTCGCTACATGAGGGATTTAACCCAAAAGCTGAAGTGTGCTACAGTAACATGAGGAGTTTAACCCAAAACCTGAAGTTTGCTACAATTAAATGATGGATTTAACCCAAAACTTGAATTTTGCTACATGAGTGATTTAACCCAAAAGTTGAAGTTTGCTACAGTAACATGAGGGATTTAACCCAAAATCTCAAGTTTATTACAGTCACATGATGGATTTAACCTAAAACCCGAACTTGTAATTTAGAAATTAAACATCATGTATAACATAAAACATGGGGAATTTAAACCAAAACCTAGAAGATTTCTATTATCTAATAAACTGAACTTGTAACTCAAAAGGTGATCATTATAATATAAAATATGTGGAATTTGAAGGGGGAAATACACAGTTTGATGTTTGCAGATGATCTGTTAATTTTCTGTAGGGCAAGCAAGCACTCAATGGAAGGGGTTAAAACTGTTTTGGAGGAGTTTAGGAAGGTTTCTGGCCTTAGGATAAATGAAGGAAAATCTGAGGCTTTCTTCTCGACAATGACAGAAACTGAATCAAAGATGTTGGCTGATACTCTGAATATAGTTCAAGGAAGTTTCCCAATGAATTACCTGGGACTTCCAGTCTCAACAGGGAAGTGAAGAGCTGAAGATTGTGAGAAAATGGTGGAGAAGATTGCAGGACAAATAGGCACTTGGGGTTCCAGGAATATGGCATATGCAGGTAAAGTGCAGCTTATAAACACAATTCTGCTGAGTAAAGCTAGTCACTGGGCAAATGTTTTTCAAATACTTGAGAGTGTACACAAAGCCATTGAGACAAAATGCAGAAATTTTCTGTGGGGCAGAAAGGAAGGGGAGAAAAGAGTTACACCAGTGTCTTGAAAAACACTTTGTATGCCAAAGAAAAGTGGAGGAGTTGGCCTAAGGGATCCTTCATCCTGGAATAGAGCTTCTCTGTGTAAGATGGTTTGGGATGTATGTCAAAAGAAGGATATATTGTGCTGAAATGGGTACAGGCATACTACTTGAAGGATGAAGAGTTTCTTGACTACAGCCTAGAAGGGCACACATATAGTTGGGGTTGGGGCAAGTTGGTGTCACTGAAAGATGAAATTCGTCCATACCTAACGGAATGTGTTGACACGAAGGGAAATTTCAGCACTAGCAAGGCATATGGATACCTCAAAGGGCAGGCCAAGAAAACCATTGGTCAATGATATTACCGGCCCAAAGGCCTACTGGACCGGAAATAGGATCCACGGCCCAGCGCCAAAAGAGCGGTGCCTTTCCCGCTAGGGGGCACGTCCGGACAAGAAAGAAGGACGGACGGGGACAAAGGAAAGTGGTCCTGCACCTTATCTCAAGCAGGCAAGCTCGGCTATAAATACTAGTCTCAAACAGTGAACAAGGTATGTGACTTGTATCTCTCTACTTTATATTGAGAGCACCTTCCGTACGTTTTTTCCTCCATCGCTATCCCCATCTCATCATCACGCCGGAGCTTCTTCCCCGGGACGCCTCCCGGGGATTGTTTTGCAGGGTCATTGCGGGCTGATCTGGAAGGATACCCGGATAGCTAATCCACCCGGAAGCGGACGGAAATTGGTAGCATCAATTGGCACGCCCAGTGGGACCCTCCCACCTTCGCATGATGGAGTCGCCAAGGAGAGGGCGCGGGCGCCCGAAGAAGAACGCGGCACCTTCAGGGGGTGGTTCCCTTCCACCCCCAGGAGATGATGTGACCTTGAGGCAGTTGCAGGAGGAGGCTAGACACCAGCGGGAGCTAGGGGTACCGCAGGATGGCCACGTGGAAACTGCCTCCCACGAAGCCGACTCGGAAAGAGAGTACCAGGAGGAGCAAGGACCAAGGCCCGCCGGGGGAGGCAGTCCCCGGGTCCAGGGGCCTGAAGCCCGGGAGGAGGGGCAATCCTTAGTCGAGCCGGAGGGGGTGGCGGCGTTGGAGTTCATGAGAGCCAACAAGGAGTTGTACCGCCAGTGGGTACTCTCTACCCGGGAAAGTTGTAGGCGGAGGGAGCCTGGGGGAAACCCGGCAGGCCCTCCACGGGGGTATCAAAGAGAGGTTATTGACCTGGACGGAGTCGTTCAGCCGCCGAGGATACAGGGGCGTGTGAACTCTTCCACCGTCCCACCTTCTTTCCCTCCGAGTTTCGGGGTTGGAGGGGGAGCGGCTATGGGACGACAATCGAATTTGGTTCCACACGCTCCACCCTATTACCCGCGTTCCAGCTGGGGGGCGGGACAAATTGGGTACGACCTGCCAGTCATGCCGGTGGAGTCGCTGGGTTACCAGGCCCCTGGAACCCAGGGGAACCCGATCCAGTATTCCATGCCCATGCATGGATCAATGGGGATGAACTATGGTCACCCGGAGAGATACTACCGGGAGGACGATAGGACGCGGGGCTATCAGATGGCGCAGCAGGACCCCAACTCTCTGGAGGCTCGACTAGACAAACTGGTGGGAAGAAACGGGGCAAAACCTACCTCCCCTTGGGTCCCTCGAGTGCTTGCGTACCCATGGCCCCCGGGCCTCCGGACCCCGGAGGGAATCCCAACATACAATGGAGAGACAGACCCGGAAGAGTTTGTCAGAACGTACCAGAACTTAATGGTGTCAAGGGACTTCCCGGAGGAATTAAGATGCAAGTTGGTGGGTTGTTACCTGAGAGTGAACTGTCTTTCGTGGTTTGATTCCTTGCCCCGAGAAAGCCTCAGAGATTATTACGATTTCTCTAAGGCTTTACTGTTCAGATACGCTGGGTTAAAAAAGGAAGGAAAGCAGCTGACTGAGCTTCTGGCCACCCGGCAGAAGGCTGCAGAAGGGTCAATGGAGTACTACCGAAGGTACATGGACGACAGCATGAAGGTCGTCGACAGGCAGCAGCAGGAGAAGGCGGTGATTAGCGGATTTATAAATGGCTTGAGGGATATGGCGTTGTTCCAGAAGTTGATGGAAAACATCCCGGAAACCTTTCACAACCTGCAGATGGCGGTGCAACTGTACTGTGCGGTTAATGATGCCACGCGGAAGAGAAAAGAAGAATCCAGGGGATTCCTCCCGGATAAGATGGAGAGAAGGAGGACGGTTGACCCAAGTAGAAGGGACCCTGCTCCCGCGCCGGTAAATTGATCAAGAGCAGACAGTTTTACCCCGCTCAGCAAATCCCGAAAGGAGATCCATGCTATCCACAAGGATTTGTTCCCGGATCCGTTGCCTATCCAGGGGACCCCGTCTAGGGAAAATGCAGACAAATGGTGCGCCTATCACAAGTCTTATGGACATTCGACAGAGGGGTGTAGGATGCTGAGGAACGAGATAGAAAAATTGATAGAGCGGGGACAGCTGAGAGATTTTGTGGCGATGGAAGCAAAGAAGGAGAATTCCCGGGACCAGCTTCAAGAGCAGCCCTGGAGGAGGTGGAGGCCTAACCCGGGGAGAGGAAACGGGAGAAATCAGGGCAACCAAGGCAACAGGGCTCCGGGGAGGCCTTCCATAGCTGCCGCACCAGTTCAGGCAGTGGAGCCTGCCCCGGTACCCAACATGATGATCAACGTGATAAGTGGGGAAATCGGAGAAGCATGCCAGTCAGTTTCCGCCATCCGGGCTCGGACGCGATATGTTCCCCCGGGAGAGATTCAGGGGAAAAGATTTCGCCCCGAGGAGGCTCTCACTTTCTCTGAAGTGGATGCAGTCCCGCCTCAGATACCCCATTCTGACCCAATGGTGGTGACAGCGGAGATTGAAGGTTTCTTGATCAAGAGGGTGTTCGTAGATGACGGGAGCAGTGTGGAGATCATGTTCGCTTCCTGCTTCGATCAATTGGGAATTGGGAGACAGAACTTGAAACCCCCTTCATCTCCCTTGTCAGGATTCACTAGCAAACTTAAAGTCCCTCTAGGAGTTATTCCCCTCGCAGTATGTATGGTGGATGAGAAGGATCGGAGCAAGAGGGTCTCAGTAATGTGCAACTTTGCGGTTATTGATGCACCCTCACCATATAACGTAATCATAGGAAGACTGTGGCTAACCCAAGCCCGGGCAGCGAGTTGTCCGTATCTGCTGACGATGAAGTTACCCACTGCGCAAGGTGTGGCGGTAGTGCGGGGAAGTCAAGCAGTAGCAAGAAGTTGCATGATGACGGCGGTCCGGGACGCAAAGAAAGCAGTAGGGGCGGTACATGGAGAAGTTCCCCGGCAAGAACTGGAGGAAATGCAGGTGGCGGACAAAGGGACGGTCACAGTGGGAAAAGACCTCCCGGACGAAGTAAAAGGCGCACTGAAGGAACTTTTGGCCAGGTATCAGGGAGTATTCTCGTGGAGCCCGAAGGACATGGTGGGGGTATTGCCAGAGTTGGGGGTACACAAGCTGAACATAAGCCCGACAACAAAACCCATCAGGCAGAAGAAAAGACATGTAGCCTCGGAAAGAGCGGAATTTATAAAGAATGAAGTAAAGAAATTGGAAAAAGCCAGGGTGGTCGAGGAAATCATCTACCCGGAATGGATAGCTAACCCGGTCTTAGTAAAGAAGCACGATGGAAACTGGCGCATGTGTATCGACTTCACAGATTTGAACAAATGTTGCCCCAAAGACTGTTATCCCCTCCCAAATTTGGACCGGTTGGCAGAGGCTATAGCGGGGTACTCGGTTCTGGCCTTCTTCGATGCACATAAAGGGTATCACCAAGTGCAGATGGATGAGGCGGATAAAGCGAAAACCTCCTTCATCACCGATTTCGGAACCTTCTGCTACAAGAAAATGCCCTTTGGACTGAAGAACGCGGGGGCTACGTATCAGAGAATGGTGGACAAACTCTTCAAGGACCAAGTGGGAAGAAACATGGAGGTGTATGTCGACGATATGGTGGTCAAAAGCAGGGCTTACGGAGCTTTCTTGGATGACCTGGAGGAGATGTTTGAAAAGCTAGAACGGAGTAATCTAAAGCTGAACCCCTCTAAAAGTACCATTGGAGTGGGGGTGGGGAAGTTCTTGGGTTTCATGGTGTCAAGTCGGGGCATCGATGTTAACCCGGAGAAGGTAGAAGCCATAGCTAAGATGACCTCCCCCAGGTCGGTCAAAGAAGTACAGCGGTTGACAGGGTCTCTCGCGGCTCTCAGTCGATTCCTATCAAAGGGGGCAGATAGGCAGTTGCCTTTCTTCAACATTCTCAAGAAGGCCAAGGCGTTTGAGTGGTCCGGAGAATGTGAGAAGGCGTTCCAAAATCTGAAAGAGCACCTTCAACAATTGCCAACTTTAAAGAAGCCACTCCCGGGGGAGGAGCTTTTTCTGTACATAGCAGCATCCCGGGAACCGGTAAGTGCCGTGCTACTCAAAGAAGAAGAGGGGAAGCAGCACCCAATCTATTTTGTTAGTCGGGCACTTCGGGGGGCAGAAACCCGGTACACTGACTTGGAACAGTTGGTCCTGGCACTGGTGCATGCTTCAAGGAGGCTTAAACCCTACTTCCAGGGCCATCCCATAGTGGTCCTTACCAATTACCCGCTAAGACAAGTCATGTTCAAGCCGGAGGCATCAGGGAGAATGATGAAATGGGCTATAGAGCTGGGAGAGTATGAAATCCGGTATGAGCCAAGAAGGGCTATCAAGGGCCAGGCCCTAGCGGACTTCTTGTTGGAATCAGAAGCAAGGATAAATGAGGAACGGGAGACGCTTAACACTCCGGAGAATATGACTAAGGCTGAGACAGACCCGGCCTGGAAGTTATATGTGGACGGATCGGCACACTCTGGGGGCAGCAGAGCGGGAGTACTGTTAGTCAGCCCGGAAGGGAAGGAGTATCCCTACGCGGTCCAGTTCACTTTCAAAACAACCAACAATGAAGCTGAGTACGAAGCTTTAATCGCGGGATTAAGGTTGGCGAAGGAGATGGAAATCAAAACTCTCACGGCACACAGTGATTCCCAGATTGTAGTGCAGCAGGTAAAGGGAGAATATGAAGCCCGGGAAAGGAGCCTGCAGAAGTACTTGGGAGCGGTGAAGCCTCTGATAGCCGGGTTTAAAACCTTCGACTTGGTTCAAGTCCCCCGGGAGAAGAACAGTAAAGCAGATGTTTTGAGCAAGTTGGCTTCCTCAGAATTGAAACCTAAGCCCGACCAAAAGTTGTACTTGGAGGTATTAGGAAGAAGGAGCTACCAGGAGGATGATCAAGTAATGCTGGTGACTGAGGAAGAATCCTGGATCACGCCCATGCGGGCGTACCTAGAAGAAGGAACCACCCCGGAGGATAAGGCTCAGGCCCGGAAGCTAAGAGTTAAGGCGCCTAAGTATGCGATCCAGGGAGGGGAGCTGTACAAAAGAGGGTATCTCCAACCTTTGCTAAAGTGTGTAGAAAGGTCGGAAGGCCGACACCTCATCCGGGAGGTTCACGAGGGATCTAATGGGAGCCACCAAGGGGCTCGCACCTTGGCCAAAAAGATCTTAAGACTGGGGTATTACTGGCCGACGTTGTTCAAAGATGCGGAAGAACATGTACAGAAGTGCTTGGCATGCCAGACATTTGCCCCGCTAATCCATGTTCCCCGGGAGGAGTTAATTGGAGTCATAGGGGCTTGGCCGTTCAGTAGGTGGGGAATCGACTTGGTGGGACCGTTCGCGACTGCCCCGGGAGGAGCCAAGTACTTGATTGTGGCAATCGATTACTTCAGCAAATGGGTGGAGGCAGAACCGCTCACCAACATACGGGGACTAACCTGTGTTAAGTTTTGCTGGAAGAACATCATTTGTCGATTCGGTATCCCGAAGATTATAGTCACAGACAATGGGGCGCAGTTTGAGAATGATCCTTTCAAATCATGGTGTGTCAAGTATGGTATTGAGCAGAGGTTGACGTCTGTATACCACCCTCAGGCGAATGGGCAAGTGGAAGTTACCAACCGTACCATCATCAAAGGATTGAAAACTCTCTTGGAAGGCGCGCGGGGAAATTGGATTTGGGAGCTACCTAGTGTTCTTTGGGCCCACCGGACTACAGAAAGCTCAGCTACCGGGGAATCTCCATATGGTTTGGTGTACGGGTCGGAGGCAGTGATACCCGCAGAGATCGGGATCCCGAGCCCCCGGACTCAATACCAGCGCCCGGAAGAAGAAGATGATGGACGGCGCCTTGACTTGGACCTCCTGGAAGAGAAGCGAGAGAATGCGGCACTTCAGGAAGCCAAGGTGAAGGAGCGAGTAAAGAGGTATTATGACAGAAGGGTACGAAAAGAAGCTTTCATCCCAGGAGACTGGGTAATGAGGAGGAACGATAAGAGCCGCCAAGCCCCGGAGGGTAAACTTGCACCCAACTGGGAAGGCCCCTACAAGGTAAAGGAAGCATACCCGGGAGGGAGTTATGTGCTGGAGGACAAGCAGGGGAAGGAGATCCCCAGAAGATGGAATGTAGCTAATTTAAGAAGGTTTTACGGGAAGTAGAGTACCCCGCATCGTACCTTAGCTACTAAGGCATGGATATGCCAGGCACGGATATGCCAGGCATGGATATGCCAGGCATGGATATGCCCCGCCCGGAAGCATGAATATGCCCGGAGAAATAACCCGACGTTTGGCCTCATCCCGGGTTTAGAAAGGAAGATTTGTAAAAAGGGACCCATGGGTAGCTCCCATTTGGGTGCCCCGCTAGAGTGGACCCGGAGCTTGGATAAAGCCCGGGGATCAAAGAATGTAATGGTTACAAGGAAGAGTTAATGAAAAGGGTCTTTTCGAAAAAACAATTTTATTCAATCCTTTAAATTACAAATCGCATGGATATGCGGTCATATTTGTTGTAGGACGATTACATAATCATTTTACATACAAGTATTCCTATCTATTTGCTACTATACCCACTTGGGACCTAACCCGGAAGCACCCTCAGGGTTACCCGGGCGGAAACCCCCTCCGAAGAATTGTGAGGACAGAAGATCTTCGGCAAAACGGGCATCCGGGGCTTTATTCCACGCAAGCTCCTCCTCCAATTGCGCGGCGTCTTCTTCGTTCAATTCGGGGATGGGCACAACTACGGATCCCTCTGGAAGAGGCTCCGCCAGGCACATTCTCCTTACCCCGGCAGAAGTAACAAACCTATACTTAGGAAACATGACTGCCGCACTTTTACCCTTCTCTTCCCGGCTAATACGAGTACCCTCGGCGGTCTTAACCCTCTTTGTGGTAACTCCAGAGTCGGCAATCTCCCGGATGCGTCTTATCCGACGCGCCACCTCTTCTGGGTCAATGGATACAGTCATGTCTTCGTACCTTTCGTACGCCACATCCACCTCCACTCGGGCGGGGAATCGTCAAAGGCTAGAGGGATAGGGCTCAGCTTCTCCCGCGGCTATCTTATTATGCCATTCAACAACGTCCAGATAGGCCTTGTGATTAGGAGCTCCCTCACCAAACTTCTTCGGGTTAGCCTCCATGCGCTCCATCGTCCTGCGAACCCCGGCTGGAATGTCGGTAAGAGGAGACACCCCAACTAAGCCATTCTTGAGACCCAAAAGGTGGTAGGATAGCCGGGTGATTAGTAGAGCATCCTGGAGGACCCTATTCCTATGAGTAAGGGACCGATTCTCCTTCTCAAAATCGCAGAGAAGCCGGTTCTGAGCAGAGCGGGTCTCCAATGTTCTAAGTTTTTCCTGCGCCCGCTCTAGTTCGCCCCACACCATACCTAGTTCCTTGGCGGTACGATGACAAGAATCGTCCTGAAGGGCCTGCAACTCGGCGATGGTCTGATAGGAATTCAGGGCCTCCCGCATATGATCAGAAGCTAGGTCGAAGCAGTGATTCAGCGAGCCAAATTTGTTTTTAACCGCTTTAAGAAACGATACTAATGTCTGGATGGACCCGAACTCATGAACAAACGCACACAATCCAGCCTCGGACATGGCCCGGGTAGCTTGATCGCCTCCAAACCTCCAATGAGCCAGCTTCCTTTGAAGGAATGAGCATTGGAGGCACCCAGCGCGGGGGAGAGAGAAGTAAGTACCGGAAGAGCAACTAGGATGAGGGAAAACAAAAGACACGGATCCCCGCGGGAGATCTCTTTCCAAATAGCGCTCAAACTACAAAAGATAGTAACTTCATTAAAGGGTAGAACTTATATTACTCAAAATGGGCACCAAGGCCAAGTTCTACATGTGCCTCCCGGGGAGGAAGATTACAAAAGACTTAAAAATTACAAAATAAAATAACCAAGAGTCTAGAGTTATACATTGTCCTCAGTGGAGTTCCCTTCCCCCGGAACAGTGTGAGCCCTCTCAAACCGCCTCTCCAACTCTACGAGGTCCTCGGTGCTCCACTCCGGGCCAGCATAGGCAGAGGCATCCACCGAAGGTTCATCAGCGGGCCGCTCGGGAAACCCTACCTTCCGCACGGCCTTCCGGGACTGATACAGCAAATCATCTTGACCCGCGCTCAGACCGACTCGGCAGTCGCCCTCCTGATCGTGGACCGCGCGGTACCCGAAGTTGTCAGGTACCGCGCAGTATTCATAATAATTCTCCGACCAGTGAGGCGTCTCCGGGACTACCCCATAAGCATTAAAGCTTTCCGGGCCGGGGTCAGGGAAAGCAGCCTCGCCTATCTCCGGCTGCTTGGCTTTCTTGATGTCCGAGGCGGAAGGGATCCGGGAGGACATCCTCAAAGACTCCCACAGTTGGGGGACCAGGCTTTTCAAGTTCGCATCCTAGAGGGATCTCCAGCGATGGTTCAGCAGGTCGTTCGCCTTGGGGCGATAGTAGGAGGCATGGGCTTCTAAGCGAGCGGGCCCCGGAAGCCAACCCCGCAAACTGCGGTACATCTCATGACAGGCGACCGCGCTTGCCACAGCTGCAATATCTTCCAGCCTCTGATCAAAGGCGGCGGAGTGAAGGACCTTCTGGGTCACAGCATCCAGGGCTTCAAGCTGTGCCTCTTTCTTCTCCATCTTGAGGGAATAGTATTTCTTCTCCACCTCGGCAAGCCTCTTCTCCTTATCCGCCAGCTTCTTCTCCTTTTCAGCCAGCTTCTTCTGAGACGCCTCCAGCCGGGCCTCCAGGTCGTCTCGCCCGGCCAGCTTCTCCCAGGTATCTCGGAGCTCCTTCTCCATCGTAGCAAACAATCCAGCGCTGTATTTGGAGTATCCCCGATTTAGCGCTTCGGTAAACTGGGCGTCGGCAAGGAGGGAATCCGAGAAGGCGGTGCTCTGCAAAACGAGACATGAAACTTAGGAAAGAAGTGGATTAAAAGGATAGGTGAAGAACAAAGCTAAAAGAATAGTTACCCCTTCTTTTTCTTCCGAGATAGTCCCAGAAGCAGCGGCCCGCGGAGAAGCATCCCGAGGAGGAGGAGTAGGGAAGTCCTGAGTCCTTTGGCGAGAGGGAGGAGGCGACCCGGATAGCTCGCCTGGGGGCGGCCGTTTGAATCTCGAGCTTGCCCCGCCGCTATAGGTCGGATGCTGAATGAAGGACCGGCGTCCGGGTGTAGGCGATGAGCCGGGAGTAGAGCGGGCCTCAGAAGATGGCCCGGAAGAATTCTGTTGACGAGACCGCGGCGGCGCGCGGGCCTTCTGGGGAATGATGGCAGGATTCTCGGTCGGAGGTGGTCCGGAGGCCATTTGCTGAGAAGGGGCCTGGGGATCCGGACGAGTATCCCTGGCTTGAACATTGTCCCCGGAAGGCTTATCAGTGTAAGCCATGACCTCCGCGTATAAGTCAGGTTGAGCTGAAATCAAGCAGACAATGAAGTGAGACCATGAGATATATATATATAAAAAAACAAATTTTTAACTCCCGAAGAAGACAGGAAATAAAAGCCTTAATGGGCACCTCCATCTGGCCACACCGCAGAGATGCGCGGGAGCGTGAAGAGGTCGCGGGGATAGATCCCGCGAGGCCAGAAATAACCCGCATTCCCGTTCTTATAGAAGGCGTCCATATCTAAGGGGGAGAGGCGGAGAAGGTTGTGATCACTGGCAATAATGGCCGGGAGGTTGGAGAGAGGCTTCTTGTCCTCGGGAGCAAGAGAGTTGTTCCAGGCGGGCATAGGGTACACCCGGGCGTCACAAAGGAAGAAACCCTTTGAAAGATATCCTTTGGCGGATTTGGGTTTAGAGAGAATGAAATCCTTTAGGCCGGTACGAATTGTGAAAGAAAAAATGCCCGGGAAGGACGCGTGCGCCTTCCGCAAGGCATAGAAGGAGCGGAAGAGTAAGAGAGAAGCGGGAACGGCGCACCGGGCGCAGTTAAGCAAAAAGGCTAGGATGAGTACCACCCCGTTAGGGTGTAGCTGGGCGGGGGCTACGTTATAGAATTGGAGAATTTCAAGGAAAAGAGGAGGGAAGGGCAGGCTAAGCCCATATTGAAAATGGATTCGCGGGATACAGGAAGCCTCCCGCTCGGAGACTCCTGGAGGAAGTTTGGAAAGAGAGGCATTCAAAGGAAAGGGAATAAAGGAACGCTTGGCTAAATCCAAGACATCCCTATGTAAAGAAGGAGAGTCCCCGGGGACATCATAAAATTTGATACCCACCGGGCGCACCCCGTGAGTGGGCCCCCGGGGAATGTCGTCACCGCCTTCCTCGCCGAACTCCTCATCCTGATCCTTGCGGGGATGATGAGGATGCTCGACTGGGCGCGAACCCACCCCATCCGAGGCTAACGCACCCGGGGCGACGGGCCCCGGGGGTGTACCAAGAGCTTCGGAAGAGGTGTCCGGGGAGGAAGGGGAGGAAATCATGTTATCAGCGGCCCGGAATCGGGCCTTAAACTGATTTTGAACTCCTTCGGTGTCCAAAGAAGAATTGGAGAGAAGCGGGGAATCCATGAGGAGGAGAAAAGAACAGGGAGTTAGGGCTTACTTGGTTGAAAATGCGAGGGAGCGAGTAAGCAGAGCGTCTGGAGAGATTTTGCAGAAAGTAACTTGTGAGAAGGGAGGTTATGCCCCTTATATAGGCAGATGAATAGGAATCGCCACCTCAAAAGGAGGAAAAGCAATGATGACACGGTGAACGAGGTACTGATCAATGCAGAAGAGGAAAAGGCGGCGGTGTCAGAAACCAATTTTAACACGGATGGGCCCTACCAAGAGTAACTTCAGGAGAAGGTTATGAGACCAGCTCCCCGCATTACGGAAACCCGGGTGACTGGTCTGGGGGGCTAGTGATATTACCGGCCCAAAGGCCTACTGGACCGGAAATAGGATCCACGGCCCAGCGCCAAAAGAGCGGTGCCTTTCCCGCTAGGGGGCACGTCCGGACAAGAAAGAAGGACGGACATGGACAAAGGAAAGTGGTCCTGCACCTTATCTCAAGCAGGCAAGCTCGGCTATAAATACTAGTCTCAAACAGTGAACAAGGTATGTGACTTGTATCTCTCTACTTTATATTGAGAGCACCTTCCGTACGTTTTTTCCTCCATCGCTATCCCCATCTCATCATCACGCCGGAGCTTCTTCCCCGGGACGCCTCCCGGGGATTGTTTTGTAGGGTCGTTGCGGGCTGATCTGGAAGGAGACCCGGATAGCTAATCCACCCGGAAGCGGACGGAAATTGGTAGCATCAGTCAACGAAAATATTGTGAAGTCAGGACTACAGGCTAAACACTCATTCTTTCTATGGATGTTGTTAAAAGGGAGATTATCGACCATAGCGAGACTTCAGTCGAAAGGGATAATACCTCATGTGGCAGATGTTTGTACTCTGTGTGGGCACAATGGAGAAACGATGCAGCACATATTTTGTACATGCCAGTTTACAGTGGAGCTCCAAAAACATTACAGGGTGGAGACTGGCGGAAACTTCAGAGAGTGCCTAAGGAGGATGAGAAGAATGGTAGGATGGAAAAAGAGAATAAGATTCCACCGACTTATCAGCATCTTCTATAATGTATGGAGGGAGAGGAGTAACAGAATCTTCGAGGGGAAATGTAGGCAGGTGGATGCTCTAAAGGTGATGATTGAAACAGGCTTTGACCCCTCTGATTGATGATGAGGATGGTGTGAATGGATCCTAGTATGAAACTTGGTACATATGTCGTAGGTACCGCACTGATTACCTATGGTATTTCAGAGGTGTTGGGCTGCCGGTGTAAAAACCAGTTACCCAGCCTTGGCCCGTGACAATATCTAAAGACTTGACGGATTGGTTGTGGGGATATATCCCTAGTATGAAACTTGTACATATGTCGTAGGTACCGCAATGATTACATTTTGGTATTTCAGAGGTGTTGGGCTGCTGATATAAAAACCAGTTACCCAGCCTTGGCCCATGACACTATCTGATTTGATGGAATGGTTGAGGGGTTTTACCCCAAGTATGAAACTTGTACATATGTCGTAGGTACCGCACTGATTACCTTTTGGTATTTCAGAGGTGTTGGGCTGCAGGTATAAAAACCAGTTACCCAGCCTTGGCCCAAGACACTATCAAAAATATTTGACGGACTGGATGAGGGACTATGGCCCTAGTATGAAACTTGTACATATGTCGTAGGTACCGCACTGATTACCTTTGGTATTTCAGAGGTGTTGGGCTGCTGGGTGAAACCAGTTACCCAACCTTGGCCCATGACACTATCTAAAGACTTGACGGACTGGATCGAAGAAGATTATAAGCATACTCAGACCAGGCTACATAATGGCTTATTTGATTTCTATGGGAAATGAACCAGGGCAGACTTGTTTTTTGACATGTCAATTCACAGATATGCTATGGTGGATTTTCCTTTAATCATATACGTGCTGGAGACAGAAATGGAATGTTGAAGACACCAAAGCTCCAAAGGTGGATGCAGATTTGGCAAGATATGCAAGGACAGATGGAATGGAAGCGCATTCATTATAGTTATTCTAAAATCCTAGCAATATCTTGATGAACTAGTTATGATCATAGCCACTTGCATTTCATATGGCTGTAGAATAGTTGTTTTTCTCCTTTTGATTAGTTATTTATATCCGTTGAATGTTTGGTTTAGAGTGATGGTCAAATCAGTTGTATGAACTTTTTTGAGCAATTTAATAGAAGAAAATATTACATCAAAAAAAAATGTGGAATTTAAATCAAAATGTGTCACTTAAAACATTGAGGTTATAACCTAAAATATGAGGAGTTTAAAGCAAAACCTGAAAGATAGTTAATCATATAAAAATTGGTTGAGTATCAATCATCTAAAAACCTAAAAGATGTAGTTTATAAATTAAAACATGATCAATTTAAAACAAAATCTGAATAATAATAATAAAAAACTGGAATCAGTACTGTAGCAGTAATGTTCACATGTTACTGTTCACGCGCGAAATTACTTTAGCGCGTGAAATTTCTAAATTTTTAAAAATTGTAAATTAGTCCCTCATTGTTTTTGAAATATTAGACTATTTACAATTTAACCCGGTCTACATATGTAGACGGTCGCTTCCCAGAAAATACATACTACATCAATAAATATAAATATGGTAGGAAATATTTCAATGAATAAATATAAGCAATTTATATCTATATTTATATGTTTCTTAATGAATATCTGGGAAATAAATTTTTTATATTTTCAAATAATACATCCACACATTTTTAAAGTGAATAATTATTATAATTCCTTTTAGAGTTGATAAACTTGTAATATAAATCTTTCCCACCTTTTATGGTAATTTTACCTTGAAAAAACAGGAAAAGGAAGATGAATATGAACCACGCGTTTGATGGAGGAAAAGGAAGATCAAATTTGATGGAGGAATTATGCAGTATAAATGGTGGGCGGCAGCGATGAGATGAAATTTAGAACACGTGGCGGCCATTCTAGGTACGACATGTACCGCGTCAACACGGAAATCGTACTCCACTGTGTCTGACAGTGGGACCCTCTACCGCCGCTACGTTGCGTTATCGCGTGAACTCTCTCCCCCGTCGGTAGCAACATTCTCTTCACATTTTGACCACTTCTATTCAAATTTATACCCATCACAATTCACACCTAAACTACTCTCTCTTTTTTTTGTCTAAAGTAATTTACAAACTACTCTTTCTTTTTTTTCTTTTTTTAGCTAATCTTTATATTAGTGATGAGAAAGTTCATGTCAGTATCTAAGAAGAGGTAAACTAGTTTTAATTGAATTTAAAATAATTAGAATTTATCTGATCTGAATTGTACATATAAAAAAAGGTGAAAAATTGCCCAGTTCATTCAATATGTTCCTTTCCCCTTCTTGTGCAAATATAATTGATAAGAGTGAGAAAGTAGTCGGAACAAAAATATGTCATTTCACTTGATCAATTGTAAACCAGAGGCTATATTTGAAGCAATAACAACCACTAAGAAATCCATACAATTTCTCATAGGATGCAAAAATACAGATTTGATCTGAAACTTAATAATTAGTAAGCACTGGAAGATTTTCTATGTACAAAAAATTTAACCGCTAGTCCTTCAACTCTCGATTCCTCAAAACAAAACCCCTCCCTAAGCTTCAAGGGGTGGGGGCAGGTTAAGGTCGAGATCGATCCCTCTCTTAACATCCGCGCCGTCGTACATGTTATCATCGACGACGGAGGATGAGTCGGAATCGCTGTGGACAACGCCGCCGCCGTGACCACCGGGGATATTGTACCCCGTCATCGCCGCCGGCACGTAACCGAACGAGTAGTTGGCCTGGTTCATCGGATGGAAGAAAACCACGGGCTGCCCGTTCGGAAGAACCGCCATAGCAGGCTGGTGGCGGAATGCAGGGACCTCAACGGCGGAGACGCCGAGGCGGCGCGTGAGATCGAGCTCGACCAGAGCTTGGGTCCCACCATCGCCGGAGGATGACTCCACGGTGCTGCTGTTACTCGGGCTGTCCATATCCGCGGGAGAAGGGAAGTTAGTCTTGGCCTTGGGGCCGCGGAAGTCTCTGGCGGCGGCGTCGTAGGCCCTTGCCGCCTCCTCGGCGGTGTCGAAGGTGCCGAGCCAGACGCGGGTCTTCTTGCCGGGGTCACGGATTTCGGCGGCGTAGCGCCCCCAGGGCCTCTTCCGGACTCCTCGGAAGTGGACCTCCTTGACGGCGGCGGCGGCGGCACCTTCCTTGACGGCTTTAGACGACTTGCCCTTCATCGCCATTGTTAATGAAACAAAAAAGGAAAGCGAGCAGGGTGGGTGAGGAAGGAGAGAAGATTGGTGATGTCCGGAAGAGGGGAGGAAGGGGGTTTTATAGTAAGAATGAAAGGAGGAAGGTGGGGTGGGGCGCAGTCAGCCAGAAATTTGACTGAGGAAAAGGAGTGGGGGGCGCCGCCCAATTGATGAGAGTGAGCGTGTCTCCTTTTATGGCTGCTAATTTCCTTTTTATATTACTACACTAATTTAATACCATTCCATTATTTTTTATATATTTTTTTGAAGGACCCATTTCCATTACTCTAGTAAACAAATGAGGAGTATGCTTATATATGGTAATTACATTTAATATAAATGTTATTATAAAATAATATGAAGATATCCATGATAACAAAAATTAAGTTAACCATTGAATAATATAAAGATATTTTGTATTAATGAGAAAATAATGGGTGAGACCTGTGTTTGTGGAGACCATGTATAAAAAGAGTCCATTTAATAGGAGTTTTCAAAGTTTTGGGGTCATTTTATAATAATATCGTTTTCGGCGCAATAGCCATATTAGGCTAAACTTCAGGGACTAAAATAGTAATTTCTGGAAAATATTAGAATCACGCCTCCCTTTCTTCCCCAGCGAAATACCCATTTCTTCTCCGACCAAATCCGCCGGACTTATCTTCCCCGGGCGCCGTTGAAGAACTACATTTCGTTGACTCTCCTTCGCGTTGGAGATTCTATTTTCATCTGAACTCCGATATGCTGTCCTTCGAGTTGATTCGACGGCGAACTCGGGATTTGGATTAATGTGAAATTCGACACCGGCGACTAAATCCGACCAAAATTTGGATCGATTTTATTCGGGTTTCCGTGGGATATTCGTGGGAAAGGATTTCGTTGAATTCCGATCCATTTACTACTTCGAATTTCGTCGGATTTCGCTCGAATTGCAGGTTTGCGGCAACTACAACTTCAGAGGTAGGATAAAAAATTGGAAAATCAATTCATTAACTTTAAAAAATCAAATTAATTAGATAAACCATCAAGAGTATAAAACACCAAATCGAAAGCTAAAATTAGCAAATTAAAAAACTCAATTCAAAACTGAGAAAGATCAAAGAAAATATCAAACAGGTGAAACAGAAAAATATCAAGTAATAAACCTAGATGATCAAGTTATTAACGGAAAAAAATCAAGATCAAGTGACAACGCAAAAAGATCAAACAAAAAATAAAAAAGATCAAGTAATAAACTTAGAAGATCAAATTAAACAGCAAAAATATCAAGATTAAGTGATAACTGAAAAAGATCAAAGAAAAGATAAAAAAAACCAATCAAAAATAAATAAGTGTTTATTAGTTGATTAAAGAATTATCAAAAAGATCAAACAAAAATAATCAAGTAATAATCATAAACAATACTGCAAAAGATAAAACTCAGATGATAACTGAAAAAAAAATCAAAAGAAGATAAAAAAATAAATAAAAATAATAAAAATAGATGATCAATTCATTACTGCAAAAAATAAAAGTGATAACTAAAAAGATCAAACAGAAAAAAATCAAGTAATAAACGTAGATGATCAAGTCAACAATGCAAAAAGGTCAAGCTCAAGCTCAAATGATAAACGATCAAAGAAAATATCAAAAGGATCTGACGGAAAAATATCAAGTAATAAACATAGATATCATTCTTTAATCTTTCAGTAAATTTCCATGGCTGTTTACTGTTTTGTCTTGATGTTTCTAGCTCTGATATTTTAGTAACGCCAAATAAAAAAAATCAAGTGATAACTACAAAAAGATCAAAGAAAAGATAAAAAAGATCAAGTAAAAAGTATAGAAGATCAGAGGTAGGGGCGCCAGAAAAAGATCAAGCAAAAATTAAAGAAAATCAGACGTCGTGATAGAAGGTAGAGGCAAAAAAATATCAAGCAAAAAGCGTATAAGATCAAGTAAAAAGCATAGAAGATTAGAGGTAGGGGCAGAAAAAGATCAAGTAAAAAACATAGAATAACAGACGCCATGATAGAAGGTAGATGCAGAGAAAAAATCAAGCAAAAAACATATAAGATCAGACGCGGGAGAGAAAGTAGAGGCGGAAAATATCAGCAAAAAACATAAAAGATCATATGCAGGAGAGAATGTAGAGGCATAAAAAGATCAAACAAAAAAGCATTCTGCGTATTTTTATACACAAGATTTAAATCTACAACCCAATATCCTAAGTACACATCCCATTTAGTGCTAAATTTACTAAATCATCCCTCATTAAATTTTGGGTTCAATCACCATTTATTATTTCGTAAGAATCCCATAAAGTTTGAATAACAAATTTTAGATTCAAGTTTTTGTTATATATGATTATCGGCCCCAAGATATACTTCACTTAATTAAGACCTTGTTTGTCTAGGCTTATTTTACGCTGAACTGAACTTAACTAAAATGAACTGAACTGAAATAAATTCAAATACTTTTGACTGAAATGAATAATTTTGAAATATGTCATATATCATTGTAATCTAAAGTTTGAAAAAATGTAAAATGAACTGAACTAAAAGAAAATATATATCTATTTAATTGAACTAAACTAAAGTAAACTAAATTGAACTGAACTAAGATATTACGGGCTTGTAAACAAAATTGATAAGATTAGTTTATACTATATATTTATAAAGAGTGGGGTGCATTTCATGTATTAGAGTTTGATTAGGACTAAAAAATAGAATTCTAGCCCAATTAAAACTAAAATTTACTAAGAAATATTTTAGTAAAATTTACTATAAATGAGATGTGGATTTAGGATACTGGAACGTGGAACGTGGAAATATCGCCCCTTTTTATACCGTTACATTATTCACTTAATCTTGTATACATTTTGTTGGACAGTTTTTAATGTTTGGCATATATATCTTGATAATACCGGCCCAGTAGAATGCTGGGCCAGACAAGAGGCCTAGGGCCTAGGACGGAGGTAGCGCCTTTCCCGCCACAGGCACATCCGGACAAGGACAAGGACGGATGGCGACAAGGAGAAGTGGTCCAGAGTCTTATCCAAAGCAGGCAACCCCAGCTATAAATACTAGTCTCAAATAGTGAGCAAGGTATGTGACTTATATCTCTCTACTTTATATTGAGAGCACCTTCCGTACGTTTTCCTTCTCCGCTATCCCCATCTCATCATCACGCCGGAGCCTCTTCCCCGGGACGCCTCGCGGGGATTGTTTTGCAGGATTGAAGCGGGTTGATCAAGGAGGAAACCCGGATAACGCCAATCCCGGGAGACGGACGGATTTTGGTAGCATCAATTGGCACGCCCGGTGGGACCCTTCCACCTTCGCACGATGGAGTCACCAAGGAGAGGGCGTGGGCGCCCGAAGAATAACGCGGTACCTTCAAGGAGTGGTCCTCCTCCACCCCCGGGAGACGACGTGACCTTGAGGCAGTTGCAGGAGGAGGCTAGATACCAGCGTGAGCTAGGAGTACCACAGGATGGTCACGTGGAGACTGCCTCCGACGAAGCCGACTCGGAAAGAGAGTACCAGGATGAGCAGGAGCCTAGGCCCGCTAGGGAAGGCTGTCCCCGGGCCCGGGAACCTGAAACCCGGGAGGAGGGGCAATACCCGGCTGGCAACCCTCAAACTCGGGGACTGGCTTTCCGGGAAGAGGGGCAACTCTTAGTTAATACGGAGGAATCGGTAGCGTTGGAATTCATGAGAGCCAACAAGGAGTTGTACCGCCAGTGGGTACTCTCTACCCGGGAAAACTTAAGACGAAGGGAACCTGAAGGGGACCTGGCAGGCCCTCTGCGGGGACAGCAAAGGGAAGCTATCGATCTAGACGGGGCTGTTCAGCCGCCAAGAATACAGGGGCGAATTAATTCCTCAACCATCTCACCCTCTTTCCCCCCGAATTTCGGAGTTCGAGGAGGAGTGGCTACTGGACAACAATCAAATTTAGTTCCACATGCTCCACCTTACTACCCACGTTCTAGCTGGGGGACGGAGCATACCGGGTATGACCTTCCAGTCATGCCTGTGGAATTATTGGGTTATCAGGCCCCTGGGACCCAGGGGAACCCGATCCAGTATTCCATGCCCACGTATGGGCCAATGGGGGTGAACTACGGTTACCCGGAGAGATACTGTCGGGAGGATGATAGGATGCGGGGCTATCTGGTGGCGCAGCAGGACCCCAACTCTTTGGAGGCGTGATTGGACAAGTTGGTAGGGAGAAACGGAGCTCAACCCACTTCCCCATGGGTACCTCGGGTGCTGGCATACCCATGGCCTCCGGGCCTTCGGGTCCCGGGGGGAATCCCAACGTATAATGGAGAGACAGACCCGTAGGAGTTTGTCAGGACGTACCAGAACCTAATGGTGTCACGGGATTTCCCGGAAGAACTAAGATGCAAGTTGGTAGGCTGCTACCTGAGGGGAAACTGTCTCCTATGGTTCGATTCCTTGCCCCGGCAGAGTCTTAGAGACTATTATGATTTCTCCAAGGCTCTGCTGTTCCGGTACGCGGGATTGAAGAAGGAAGGGAAGCAACTGACTGAGCTTCTCGCCACTCGGCAGAAAGCTGCAGAAGGGCCAATGGAATATTACCGAAGGTACATGGACGATAGCATGAAGGTCATAGACAGACAGCAGTAGGAGAAGACGGTGATTAGCGGATTTATAAATGGCTTGAGGGATATGGCGTTGTTCCAGAAGTTGATGGAAAACATCCCGGAAACCTTTCACAACTTACAGATGGCGGTGCAACTGTACTGTGCGGTTAATGACGCCACCCGGAAGAGGAAGGAAGAATCTGGGGGATCCCTCCCGGATAAGATGGAAAGGAGGGTGGCTGACCCAAGTAGAAGGGATTCGGGTCATGCGCCGTTGAACCGGGCAAGGGCAGATAGTTTTACCCCGCTCAGCAAGTCCCGGACGGAGATACATGCTATTCACAAGGATTTGTTCCCGGACCCGCTGCCCATCCAGGGGACCCCGTCTAGGGAAAATGCGGACAAATGGTGCGCCTATCACAAGTCTTATGGACACTCGACAGAGGGGTGTAGAGGGCTGAGGAATGAGATAGAAAAGTTGATAGAACGGGGGCAGCTGAGAGATTGCGTGGCGACAGACACAAAGAAGAAGAATTCCCGGGACCAGCCTCAGGACCAACCCCGGAGAAGATGGAGGCCTAACCCCGGGAAAGGAAACGGGAGAGCCCAAGGCAACCAAGGCAATAGGGCCCCGGGAAGGCCCGCCATAGCCGCCGTACCGGTCCAAGTAGTAGAGCCAGCCCCAGTACCAAACAGAATGATCAACGTGATAGCGGAGACGTCGGAGAAGCATGCCAGTCAGTTTCTGCTATCCGGGACCGGACGCGATATGTTCCCCCGGGGGAGATTCAGGGGAAAAGGTTTCGCCCCGACGAAGCTCTCACTTTTTCTGAGGCGGATGCAGCCCTGCCACAGATACCCCACTCAGACCCAATGGTGGTAACGGCGGAGATTGAAGGCTTATTGATCAAGAGGGTGTTTGTGGACGATGGGAGTAGCGTGGAAATCATGTTCGCTTCTTGCTTCGATCAATTGGGAATTGGGAGACAGAATCTGAAACCTCCTTTGTCTCCCTTGTCTGGGTTCACGGGCAAACCTGAAGTCCCCCTAGGTGTTATTCCCCTCGCAGTGTGTATGGTGGACGAGAAGGACCGGAGCAACAGGGTCTCAGTGACATGCAACTTTGCGGTTATTGATGCACCCTCACCGTACAACGTAATCATAGGGAGGCCATGGCTAACCCAAGCCCGGGCAGCGAGTTGTCCATACCTGCTGACAATGAAGTTCCCCACCGCGCAGGGAGTGGCGGTCGTATGGGGAAGCCAAGCAGTCGCGAGAAGTTGCATGATGACGGCGGTCTTAGATGCAAAGAAAGCAGTAGGGGCGGTGTATGGACAAGCTCCCCGCCAAGAGTTGGAAGAAATGCAAGTGGCGGACAAAGGGATGGGCACGGTGGGAAAAGATCTCCTGAAGGAAGTAAAAGGTGCATTGAAGGAACTCTTGGCCAGATATCAAGGAGTATTCTCATGGAGCCCGGAGGACATGGTGGTGGTGTTGCCAGAGTTGGGGGTGCACAAGCTGAACATAAGCCCGGCAACCAAGCCAGTCAGGCAGAAGAAAAGACCTGTAGCCCCGGAGAGAGCGGAATTCATAAAGAATGAAGTAAAGAAGTGGAGAGAGCCGGGGTGGTTGAGGAAATCATCTATCCGGAGTGTATAGCTAACCCGGTCTTAGTAAAGAAGCATGACGGAAGCTGGCGCATGTGTATCGACTTTACAGATTTGAATAAATGCTGCCCCAAAGACAGTTACCCTCTCCCGAATTTGGACCGGCTGGCAGAGGCTATCGCGGGGTACTCGGTGCTGGCTTTCTTTGATGCACATAAAGGGTATCATCAGGTGCAGATGGATGAGGCGGACAAGGCGAAAACCTCTTTAATCACCGATTTTGAGACTTTTTGCTACAAGAAAATGCCCTTTGGATTGAAGAATGCGGGGGCTACTTATCAGAGAATGGTGGACAAACTCTTCAAGGACCAAGTGGGAAGGAACATGGAGGTATATGTCGACGACATGGTGGTTAAAAGCATGACTTATGGGGCTTTCTTGAATGATCTGGAGGAGATGTTCAAAAAACTTGAGCTAAGCAATCTAAAGCTGAATCCCTCCAAAAGTACCATTGGAGTGGGGGCGGGGAAGTTCTTGGGCTTCATGGTGTCAAGTCGGGGCATTGATGTCAACCCGGAAAAGGTAGAGGCCATAGCTAAGATGACCTCCCCCAGATCGGTGAAAGAAGTACAGCGGTTGACAGGTTCCCTTGCAGCCCTCAGCCGATTCTTATCAAAGGGGGCAGATAGGCAGCTACCTTTCTTCTCCATTCTCAGGAAGGCCAAGGCATTCGAGTGGTCCGGGGAGTGTGAGAAGGCGTTCCAAAACTTGAAAGATCACCTTCGACAGTTGCCAACTTTAAAGAAACCATACCCGGGGGAGGAGCTTTTCCTGTACATAGCGGCATCCCGGGAGGCAGTAAGCGCCGTGCTAATCAAAGAAGAGGAGGGAAAGCAGCACCCAATCTACTTTGTTAGCCGGGCACTTCGGGGGGCAGAGACCCGGTATACTGAATTGGAGCAACTAGTTCTAGCACTGGTACATGCTTCAAGGAGGCTTAAACCCTACTTCCAGGGCCATTCAATAGTGGTCCTCACCAATTACCCGCTCAAACAAGTCATGTTCGAGCCGGAGGCATCAGGGAGAATGATGAAATGGGCTATAGAGTTGGGAGAATATGAAATTCGGTATGAGCCAAGGAGGGCTATCAAGGGGCAGGCCCTAGCAGACTTTCTGGTGGAATCAGAAGCAAGGATACAGGAAGAGCATGAGACGACCGAGACTGAAATAGTCCAGGATTGGAGGTTATATGTAGATGGATCGGTGCACTCAAGAGGCAGCGGAGCGGGAGTCTTGTTGATTAGCCCGGAAGGGAAGGAATACCCCTACGCGGTCCAATTCACTTTCAAGACAACCAACAATGAAGCCGAATACGAAGCCTTGATCGCAGGATTAAGATTGGCAAAGGAGATGGACATCAAAGCTCTCACGGCATACAACGACTCTTAGATTGTGGTACAGCAGGTAAAAGGAGAATATGAAGCCCGGGAGAGGAGCCTGCAGAAATACTTGGAAACGGTAAAACCTCTGGTAGCCTGGTTCGAAACCTTCAACCTGGTCCAAGTTCCCCGGGAGGAAAATAGTAAAGCAGATGCTTTGAGCAAGTTGGCCTCCTCGGAATTAAAGCCTGAGCCTGACCAAAAGTTGTACATGGAAGTACTAGGAAGAAGGAGCTACCAGGAGAATGACCAAGTAATGGTAGTGAATGAGGAGGAATCCTGGATCATTCCCATGCGGGCATACCTAGAAGAAGGAACCACCCCGGATGATAGGGTTCAGGCCCGGAAGTTGAGAGTCAAAGCGCCTAAGTATGTGATCCAGGGCGGGGAATTGTATAAGAAAGGATATCTCCAGCCTTTGCTTAAGTGTGTAGAAAGGACAGAAGGCCGACATCTCATCCAGGAGGTGCATGAAAGATCTAACGGGAGTCACCGAGGAGCTCGCACAATGGCTAGGAAGATCTTAAGGTTGGGGTATTACTGGCCGACGTTGTTCAAAGATGCGGAAGAGTATGTTCAGAAGTGCTTGGCATGCCAAACATTCGCCCCGCTAATCCATGTGCCCCGGGAGGAGTTAATCGGGGTCACGGGAGCTTGGCCGTTCAGCACGTGGGGAATTGACTTGGTAGGACCTTTCCCGACTGCCCCGGGAGGAGCTAAGTACGTAATTGTGGCGATTTTATCAACTTTATTCAGGTCCTTTCATATCAACTGATTTGATTTTATCTGCCAAATCAAAGAGTTTAGCACATTTGGTGAGCTGTGGATTCCGAAGAACTCCGGCAGCAAAGCTTCGAATTTCGGCTCCCTTTCCATTCAAGCAACTGTCATATTTATTAAATCTCAAAACATAATTGGAATAAGATATTAAACTAACATACTTATATTTTAGAGCAATTGCTATTATAGTATCTATCAATTTTGTTCATATGTGCCCAAATTATAATAAAGTATCTTATCTAATAAATTATATTGTAAAGGTAAGGAAATATTTGATTTCATGCACCTATTTAAAGAATATATAATGAATCAAATATATCGAATACATTAATCATAATAAGGTAGGTAAAGATACAAACAAATATCACAAATCGTGTAAGTATATATATTTAAAATATATGTACTGAATTATGCCATCACAACCGTGCATCAATGCACACTTTCCTTGGATAAAACATCAATTTAGTTTGTTTGTATGGTCAAATATCAATCAAACAATCAAACAGGCTCTTGTAATAAGTTAGGTTATCCAATAACATCCATGCTTAATATTCAAGAAAAAAAATCACAAAATGTTCTTTGCATAAAACAATAACGACATTTACTAATTAATAAAGAAATGGAGTCTACAGTCTCGAGAGAAATTGTTCCACTGCGGTGAGAGCTCCAAATCCCAATAGATAAAGCTCATTTTTGGGAGTTTATAGAGTATTTGCATGAAATCAAGTAATAAACATGATTACCTAGTTCATGATATTAGAAATATAAAATATGAATGAAATATACCTTAAACTATGTAACATAAGAAAAGAATTGTGACGAAAATAGTATGATACAATATTAGAGATCAATCTCACACATTATTTACATACTAATATGAGTCCAAATACAGCTTTAGATCAGGTTCATCATGTATACATAGAAGATTCAAAGAAGATTTAAAAGCCAAACAAAAGACTGGAAGAATTAAAGAACTTACGGCTTGAGAGTGAAGCTTGGAGAGCAGATTAACACCGCCTCTCATGAGTTAGGTTATCCAATAACATCCATGCTTAATATTCAAGAAAAAAATCACAAAATGTTCTTTGCATAAAACAATAACGACATTTACTAATTAATAAAGACATGGAGTCTGCAGTCTCGAGAGAAATTGTTCCACTGCGGTGAACAATTTCTAATTAAAAAACTGAACCCCATTATTACCGCTCCTGCTTCAACACAATCAATGGAACAAAAAATACGAAAAATCCTCACCAAACAACACACCAAAGGATTGACTGCATACCTTAACACAAATCCATGCCGGAAAGAATATTCTTGTTTTATTAATTTAATATAATTATTCTGTTGATGCCGATGATGATGATGAAGAGAAAAAGCTGATGAATTTATAATAACATAGTTAATAGTTATGATGAATTTAGGTTGATGAATTTAACATAATAGTTTGATTGCTTCTGTGTATTCTTGAGAAGCTGCAGAACATATATATATATATATGTAAATAATATATTACAAAATATTATCTTAATATTATCTAAGAATGGCTGAGTTGGTAAAATATATCGTAGATGAATGATTATATAATTATTTTGGGATTTAATAAATTATGGTACATTAATACCATAATAATCAAAATAGCATGGTTGGCTGAGTGCCTGAGTTGGTATATTAAAGATCACGCAAATCTTAATTAAACATAATAAAAAGTCCAATTGTATATTTATCCATATTTAAAATGACGGCTATATTACTTAATTAAAAATTACCTAATTAATACATTATACGAAACGAAACGACATCGTTTATTCCACACACTTTTTGAATCGAATAACTATTCTAGTTCCCTTTAGCGATGAAAGGTATTGCATGAACTTCCTGTAATTTTGAATTAACCGCATCAATTCAGTCATTTTAGTTTGTAGATTATACTAGATGAAATGAACAAGATAATGATTTAAGATCTTATTTAGGCACGTTTTTTCCTAGGTTATCTTTATTTAAGTAAAAATATGTTTTGGGTTTTGGGTTTCGGGTTTAGTAATGAAAATACACGTTTTATTACCTACTCTCCGTCCCAAATAAAACGGTTTAGTTGACTTTTCAAAATCAAATTGAACATACATTGACCATTAACTTCAATTAATATATAATTAAAATTGATGTAGTACGTACATTTTTAGATTAACCATATCATACATTTTCAAATTATCATTTTTATAGAAAATTTTAAAATATAAAAATAATGATAATCATGGTCAAAATCGACTCAGTTTGACTAGCAGTTTTGGTTGGGACATAGGGAGTATTTAGTAAAAATTTTAAACTAAAAGTATATAATTATATTTAATTTAAAATGTGATATAAATTTTTGATAAGTAAACAAAAATTGAATATTTCCAAGATTTGCAATAATATATTGGCGAGCAAAGTGCCGTGTGAATTAATTGAGAGGATATTTTAGAATTGGTAGAAGCACAAAATTTGGCTACTTGAAGCTCTCCGCATGAGACAAAACGAACTCATCATTATTTTCCTACTCTTCAGCCGCCTCCACTTCACTCTCCTTTCTCTAAGCCTGCAATTCATCCAACAAAGAGAATGGAGATGGAAAATGGAGTTTCATGGGGCTTCAAGGGGAATGATATGCTGGTGAAGTCGTCGGCGGTGACGGTGAGGGGTGTTCTGAACAATCTGATGGCAAATTTGGACCAAAATGACTCTAGACCCACAATCCCATTAGGCCACGGCGACCCCTCTGCTTTCCCGTCTTTTAAGACCGCTCATGAGGCAGAAAATGCTGTCTCCGATGCCCTTTTCTCTGCTAAGCACAACGGTTATGCATCGACTGTTGGTATCCTTCCGGCCAGAAAGTAAGCCTTTTTTTTTCCTTTCTTTCATGCATGTTTTTATGTTTGTGTGATTTTCAGTATCATGCTCTGAGAAAATGTCTGAGGCTATGTAGTTTGGATTAATGTGGTGATATGTTGAGTTGTTTGACTAGACCTTATTTTTATTAATACAACTATATTTTAATAGAGTTTCAAAGGTTCTTGTTTTTCTTCTGAGTTTTAAGGGGAAAAGAAGGAGAAGGAAAATTAAAAATTTGATTTTGCATGAATAATATTATAAAGCATGATACTGTTTTTTCAGGATATATGGATCCATTTATTTTCATTGTGTTTGATCAAGACATGTAACTACGTTCATATTTAGTTGGATACAGGCACGAACTGTAGTATGTTATCTTATCTGTCAATATTTATTAACCTCTCCTTGTTTTGACAAAGTGACTTTCACCTTCAAATTGATTATGATATTATGATCGCTGGTTTCATATTCGATTAATCATCTATTTCACCCAAAAGAAACAAGTATAAGTGTAATATGTTCAGTAAATTGCAATAGTTTGTAAAATAAAGACTTAGGGGCATATTGAGTAGCAGTTAATTAGAATCAAAGATAAGTTACTTTGAGTTCCAGTTTCATTTTGATACCAAATGGTAACAAAATCAATACTCAATTAGAAATGTATCTTTTTTACTTAGTAATGCATGTCATATACATGTAAAAGGGCGACATATTGACACATTTATTGTGACCATCAAGAACAATTCCCCAAGATAGTAGATTTAAGCCAGAAAATATAAACTAATATTTTTTAAATGTTTTCATAGTTATGGCATTTGTTTCTTCCTGTCTAAGATTCAGAACTCTATCTCCGTGTCTTACTAATATTTCTGCGTTGGTATTGCATGAAGACAAATTGAATGGAGAGAATGTATATAACCCCTGAGGATTAGATACGAGAGATGATGAAAATTGAAAGTGACTAAAATACGAGAAAGCAATGTTATGTGGGATGAAAAATTTCCCACCAAAGCCTGTAGGAAAATTATTGATATGGTATTACCTAAAAAGAAAAATAGGAACGCTAATTAGGGATGTTGGAAGTGTGATAAAAAGTTTAAAACTGATATTTATATGTTCTTTAGGGTTGTAGCAGAGCACCTTTCGCGTGATCTTCCCTACAAGTTATCACCAGATGATGTCTATTTGACAAGTGGATGTACCCAAGCAATTGAAGTCATTTTGACTGTTCTTGCTCGTCCTAATGCTAACATTCTTCTTCCAAAACCTGGTTTTCCTTATTATGAGGCTCGAGCTATGTTCAGTGATGTCCAGTTCCGGTACTTTGATCTTCTTCCTGAACAAGATTGGGAAGTAGACCTTGATGCAGTTAAAGTTATAGCAGATGAAAATACTGTTGCTATGGTGATTATAAACCCTGGAAATCCTTGTGGGAATGTCTATAAGTATGAACATTTGCAGAAGGTATGTGATTTTTTCTTGTATGCAGTAAATATTACTTAGAATTTCTGTGTTAAAAGATAAGTTTATTGCTGTATTTTTAAGGTTGCTGAAACTGCTAGGAAGCTTGGGATCTTAGTAATATCCGATGAAGTGTATTATCATCTTACTTTTGGAAGCAACCCTTTTGTGCCTATGGGAGTCTTTGGATCAATAGCTCCAGTTATTACAGTTGGCTCCATATCAAAAAGGTGGATGGTTCCTGGCTGGAGACTTGGTTGGCTTGTCACAAATGACCCCAACAACATACTCAAGAAACATGGGGTATACCTTTTAATTGCAATATGGTTCTTAATAATTTGGACTTCCATGACATTCGATGATGGAAAATTTCTATTTGAGTATCTTATAGATGCTTCGAATTACATGACGGGTTTCATTTTCTGTTTGCATTTTTTTCTTTTGCATATTCTTGCATTTCTCATAATTATCTTCAACACGCATCCAGTCATAACGCTGAAAATACTTGCTATTCACATCATTGTATTTGATGCATAACAACATTCATGGCATAAACCACGATGATCGTAATTGCATCTGAGGGGTACTTATGTTTTTTTCATTATTTTGCAGGTTGTTGATTCTATCATTGGGTTTCTCAACATTTCTTCTGATCCTGTTACTTTCATTCAGGTTACAGGCAAATTCTCTTCAACTATGAAATTTTACATCTGGTCCTGATTTATTTCTTTCATGTAAAATTTATTGGTTGATTCAAGACAAAATAATGATGAAATTACGCATGATGAAGAGTTTTTTTTCCAATAATTTTGGATACTGCACTAGTTTGTCAATGTAACATAGTAAGAAGAGGTGATTTCTCAAGCTTTCTGTGTGAAATTAATTTTCCCATTCTTTAATGGATGTATTGAATTTGGTTGAACATTGTACGTTGAAGGCTCAACCCTGAAGGTATAATTAGATTACAACTTCCCAATTTTCCTTTAGATGGTTAGTTATATGCTTTGAAAAAATTTAGTTATCTCTATGCGGAATGTTAGACAAGAGATTAGCTTGTTTAGAGATAAATTATGTTTAAGTTGGCTTAGAGTGATGGGCAAGAATGTTGAGTGTATTCTTTGATTATTAATAGAAATATCTTTCCATAAAAAAAAAAACTGTGTATGTTGATTTTGCTAGTGATATATATTCTTTTTGTTTTTTTATTCTCTGGTACAATCTTTGGGTTTGTGACTTTGTTGGGGGTTGAGTTTTCTCTATTAAAAAGTTCAAATGAAGATGCTATGATGTTTTGTTAATTTTTTTTCAGTCCATTCTTGCTGTCTTGTCTATCCTAAGCTCAAAAACTCTCTGAATTTACAGGGTGCTTTGAGTGAAATCATAGAAAAGACGGAAGGAAACTTCTTTACAAAGATAACTGATTTGCTTAGAGAAACTGCAGATACATGTCACAGCAAGATAGAGGAAATTCCTGGCCTTACTTGTCCAAGCAAGCCCGAAGGAGGTTTGTTTGCCATGGTAAGATGATTGTAAGAGTTCCATTTTCGCATCTTCTGCTGTAATTTAGTGTTGGAGCTAGGTAGCTAACAAAAGACTATGATTCTAGGTAAGACTAAATCTGTCCGTTTTAAACAACATTGAAGATGATATGGACTTTTGCCTAAAACTGGCTAAGGAGGAATCTGTGATCGTATTACCAGGTCAGAGTTAATTTCTTGACATTATCTTAACTCTTTACTGCTTATTGATACCTGAGCTGGTTCTGTATGTTACACATTTCCGTTGATGCTATCAGCTACTGCTCCTACTTTCATAGCCTCATAGGCAATCTTCAATTGTCAAAAGTGAAATCTTCTTAGCTTGTTTGTGTTGCTAGTTATTTACATTCGTCTTTAATTGTATCTTTGCTATTTGAAGAGCATGTCAATTTGTAACAATTGAAGAGAAAGCAATGGATTTCAGATTTTTTTTGTTTTGTTTTAAGATCAACAATCTCTGATTCTTGTGGGATGATAATGCTCTTGCACGCAGGGATTACTTTAGGAATCAAGAATTGGCTCCGTATAACATTTGCAGTGGAGCCATCATCTCTCGATGATGGGCTCGACAGGATCAAGGCTTTCTGTGAGAGGCATGCCAAGAAACAATAGAAGTTGTTTCTTCATTAAAGCTGCCATAGCCCTCTTTCATCAGCTCAATACAATCAAAGGTGTTTTCAACTAGTCGTTGGAGACCATCTTTTCATTTCTAAATTTCAATAAGATACTGTAGCTTTCAACACTTTCCTCGTCTCTACTAGGAAATGTTATGGCACTCTATGAATTTCGGATATCGTCACTGATTCTGTACTACATTTGGATTGCTTGCCAAATTTATGGTAGCTCTTTTCATGTCCATCATTGGCTCGACTTGGAAGTTCTAAGCATGTATACTGCACTAGTATGTGTCATTCCATCTTCCAACTTCGTTTTATATGCACCAAAATAATTGATTTTAGGAGCATTCATTCCCGCTCTCATTTTTCTTGTCATCATATACGAGCAATTTCTAATAGTTTGAAATAAAGTTTTAGTTTTCAAGAAAAAGTATAATGAGAGACACGTATGAAGGTACATATTCCATTCCAGCATATTGCCAAGAGGAAGACGTTTAATATGTGAAAAGTAGTGTATCAGTATCACCACGTCACATTACACTAAGCTCCCACTCAAGTCCCACTCAAACTGTCAAACATATACATCATTAGTGCATTTTTGTAATGGAGATGCCTTAAGATCAATCATTTGATTCAGAGTTAGAGAAAATGGAAGAAGGGTGGAACTTCAAGGGGGAGGAAACAGTGACGAAGGCAGCAGCTTGGACCATCAGAACAGCCTTTGCAGCGGTGACGGGTAATTTGAAGCAAGACGAGTGCAGGCAGGTAATACCTCTAGGCTATGGGGATCCCAGCGTGTTTCCTAGCTTCAGGTCTAGTCAGGTTGCGGAACAGGCCATCACCGATGCTATCGCGTCCACTAAGTTCAACTGTTATGCTCCCAGTAACGGCATCCCTCCTGCTAGAAGGTGATACAATCTCTCGCCATGTTCTCCTCAGCTTATCTGTACATCATTTAAGTTCAGCAAAAATATGATTTGATGAAATTCAGCTTAATATAGTTATAATGATTCTATTTCTCAAATGCATTAATTTTCACTCAGTGCATAGTTTAGTGAGATAAAAGCTCATACAATAAGGCCTTAGGAAACAAGTTTATATAGCAACAATTCATACATGCATGGATAAGTTGTTAGATTTCAACTCTATTGTGTTTTTTTTCAGGGCTATAGCAGAGTACCTATCTTGTGACCAAGAGTTGGAAGTGTCCATGGATGATGTTCATGTTACAGTTGGAGCGAGACAGGCAATTGATGTCATACTCACCTGCCTTGCTCGCCCTGGTGCCAATATACTGCTTCCTAAACCAGGATATCCATTCTACGAAGCTCGCGCCACTTTTAGCCACCTCGAAATTCGTCACTACGATCTTCAACCTGATCAGGCATGGGAAGTTGATCTTCAGCACGTGGAATCTCTGGCAGATGACAAAACAGTTGCCATTGTCATCACCAACCCCGGTAATCCATGTGGAAATGTGTACACTTATGAGCATCTGCAAAAGGTAGGATCATGAAAACTCAACTATGAGATTTTAGAATGCTTTTCTGGTTGATTTCCAATGGAGATTTATGTAGATTGCAGAGACCGCGAAGAAGCATGGTTTTCTTGTAATTGCTGATGAGGCTTATGCGCATTTAGCTTTTGGAAGCACTCCATTTACGCCAATGCGGCTGTTTGGACTGGATGTACCAGTTCTTTCAGTTGGATCTTTGTCAAAGAGATGGATGCTTCCTGGATGGAGACTTGGCTGGATTGTTATCACTGATCCAAATGGAATCCTTCAAAAATACGGGGTAAACTCTCATTTAATTATGTTGTAGATGCAAACATCATTTAGTTTTATGGTCACAACTAGAAGAAAATTGAGATTTTAAATACAGATTGAATTCGGTAACCATTTTTACAGAAGAGATGATATCTTTATCTTTCCATGCCAGATTGTTGACAGCATCAAGAGCTGCCTTGATATCTCACCTGACCCTGCAACTTTTATTCAGGTATATATTCTACTTAAGATATAATTTAATATATATCTTAGTCCCTGCGGAGTTGTAATAATTTAAGCATATATTTTGATGTATCATATTCTTCAGGCTGCTGTTCCTAGAATCCTCAAGGATGTACCAGAGGATTTCTACTCAAGGACTCTAAGTTTGCTAAAGGAAGCTGCAGATGTTTGCTATGAAAGGCTGCAGAAGATCCCATCCTTTACGTGCCCTTACAAACCCGAAGGGTCCATGTTTGTTCTGGTAAGGACTAACGTTAGAAACTGCGGAACTAAATGAGTCAGCCATGAATTCAGCTAATTAATGAGATTACACTCTAGGTGAAATTAAACCTGTCATTACTGGAAGGCATAGCTGATGACATGGAGTTCTGCCTCAAGCTCGCGAGAGAGGAATCGGTACTTGTACTACCAGGTGAGTATGCTTCATCTTCTTCAAGAGCTGCATCTTAAATAATAAACTTTAATCCATTCATTTGCACTTGGAATTTTTGGGCTTTTTGGCTATTGACATGAAGCATTTTTAAGATAGATATAATATGAGATGGTTTCTGAAAGGAATTTCGTATACAGGAATTACCATGGGGCTGAAGAACTGGCTGCGCGTGACATTTGCCGTTGAGCCATCTTTTCTGGAGGATGGTCTTGAAAGAATTCGAGCTTTCTGCTTAAGGCATGAGAAAAGGCTGTGAAGATTAATATGATTTGCCCTCATCCAAAAAAAGCATGCCTTGTATAAGTATGGTTGCCTGTAATTATAAAGAGAGTATAGGTAATTTCCAGCCTTCCAAGCTCAGAGATCTTTAGCTGTTTTCATCGAAATGATCATCACATCGTGTCAACACATATGAACTGTCTGTATCTTATCTTTAATATCATCTTTATTACCTATCGAGCTATCAACTCTAAAATACAACGTAATCAAGAAGCTTGGTGTGAAGCCACAGTGATGGCGATTCAAATATCCCCGAGCCAAAACAAGGCTGTGAAGACTGGCTGTTGATACATTGCTTTTTTTTTTCTTTTTCTTTTTTAATTCAACAACCAATGGTGGGAGGATTATATTGGGCTCCTCAAACCCTTGAGTCTTTTGTTTATAGTAAGAAGAAAAGGATATAATAGTGAGAAAAAAACTGTAAAATATGTAAAAGACCTTTGCCTTCCCTATAATCCTTGAAGTTGATTTCAATGGAGGTTCCTATGATTGGTAGCAAGAACTCTGCAGAGACAAAAAGGCAGAGTGAGGAAAGCTGCATATGGATGACCAATATTGGTTGAGCACCGTGGAAGTGGATAGCAAAGTATCCATGGGAGCTGGGGTACTGCTGTCAAACTATGAATGAAGTGCTGATGAGCCTTGGGATCACCTCCCTCAACTCATTCAGATAGCTGATGATCCTGTCCAATGTATAATTCCATGGGGAAGCTTGGCTCCACCTTTGGAATTGTTCCAAAGGGTCTTCTTCCTGTCACAAGAAAATTAAAAGCAGCCTCAAAAGTTCCTGAGAAAAACTATAAGTATTGAAAGATTTAAAGAGCATTACTCAGAATCTAAGAGGTCGTTTGGTTCATGTGGGAATTAAATTCCCACAGATTTGGTAATTACTCGGAAAGAAATTCCTCCATCAAAATACTCAGAATTTAGAAAAACTGTTCGGTTGCATCTTAGTATTTTATAATTCCTAGGATTTTATTTACTACATGTTGTTTGGTTGACTTACGTATTTCTTTCGAATCTAACAATTTTGCAACTATATATATCCAAAAATATTCAAATGAACTCACTCTCGAATCTAACAATTTTGCAACTATATATCACAAAAACATTCAAATGAACTCAATCGAATAAAATATTCAACTTATTGTAATTTTCCAAATAATCAAAAAAACTCACTTGAATCTATAAAAAACAATTTATTGTTCTCTAACAAAATCAAAAAATAATTATACTTCAAAAATAAAATCACAAAATAAGAAAATTTGATAACAATAAAATATTCCATTCGAAATCGCATGTTAATAATATGTATACGTACAGTTAAATAAACAAAAAACGTTATAAAAAGTTTAAAACAGAAATTGCCGCGAAATAAAACGGGAGGAAAAAAAATGCATGATCGTAGAAAAATTACGTAATGGTTGGGAGAAAATGGTAATTTCGTATAAAAATTAGGCGTATTTTATTTCGACCTAGGTAGTACTCGGTAAGAAATTTCCCACGTTGTGTGGGAAATTGAATTTCCGCGGAATCGTGATTTACAGCGTTTTAATCATAATACGTTAACCAAACAACAATCCAAAATCTTAAATACGCAGACTTTACCTTTACTGCGTTTAGTACGCGGACGAAACCACCCCTAAATGGGAAATCCTTAGGTTAGGGATTCCCAAACTATCCAGATGAATCAGTCTTCTAAGTTTTTGAGGGGCATTTGTAATAGAAAAGCTACCATATATATAATCCATAGTGGACATCTTAGCAATAAAATCAGCGGTTGTTCTTGGCATGACTGTTTAGGTCATAACATAGATTTAACAAAGGCCAGCTTGCAGAATCAGGGTTATTAATCCCAACCACTGTCATCTTACAATCAGTTTCTAACATAAAAGCTCTGCCACATTCAATGCCTAATTTCAAGCCAAACTGAATAACAAGCATTTCAGCATGTAGTGGGGATGAGGCACATGTATGTTTCCTATGCATAGCAATTACAGAACCATTAGTGTCCCTAATTATAGCCCCTAATCCAACATTATCAGCAGAGATGAATGAACCATCTATATTAATTTTGTATCCCGTGTCAGGTGGATGCCATTTCACAATCTTGATTGGCTTGAGTCTCTTCTTCTTAAGGAATGGAACCAAGCCAATCAAAGTGAATCCCTAGCTTTTACAACATTTCCAGTAAGTGGGGAAGCTGTGAAAATTAGAGAGACATGCCTGAAGATGGATTGAAATAAGGCTACATTGTCAATGCATGCATTGTCAAAGATCTTTTTATTTCTCCTACTCCAGAGGTACCACAAAGTTACAAGCAGAGAAGTAATTGAAACTGTGGTGTGTATCTTTGAGGGGCCTTTGTAGTTTAAATAAAAACTTAATCTATGTCTTGCAGATATGAAATGAGGAACTGGCATAGATAGCAAGTTATGCATCATATTAAACACTGCTAGATTAGAAAAGCATGTATTGAAAAAATGATCAACAGTGTCAACATGGTTGCATAGAGGACACTTTGATGCAAAATTAATACCAAATTTCATCAGAGTATCATCAAAGGGAAGTAGATTATTAAAAAGCCTCCAAGCAAGTATAGATACTTTACCAGGGATAAATTTTGACCATACCTTGTTCATGGAGAGCTGGGGAGGTTGTCTAGCCCTCATACCCCTGTATGCACACTTCACAGTGAATTTTCCATTAGAGGAAGGCTCCCATATCAAGACATTACTTAGTTATGGTTCATGTTCGTTCATTTCCAGCATTAACTTTTACCTGCATCTAGATGTTAATTTTAAAATCTTTTAAGTCACGTACAAACCAGCGCAGGTACATTTTAAACATGCTTTTAGAGAATCAAATCCAGTGGCAGATGCATTAGCAAAGTTAGCAAGTACTTCTAGAATGACAAATTCTTTTGATCATGCTAACATGCCAAGAGAAAGTAAAGGTTTGGTCCGTTTAGATAGTTTAGAGACCCCGTACATTACATGTTTAAAATAAATTGCTTTAGAATGAGTACTGCTTTTGTTTGGTTTAATGTGCAGATTTGAAGATCTAGAAGAGTTGCAAAAATTGGACAAGGAAATACTAGTTGGGATGAGGTGTACTCTTCTACTATAATGAATTCAATATTTTTTTTGAAGGTACACTACAACGACCGAATCTGATACAAGGATCCTACCCTACTCTAATCTAATCCTACTCTAACCTGCTCTACTCTACCGATCCCGTATGTCGAGTGGCTGAGGTTCTCACGATGCTGCTTAGAGTGGAGTGAAGATCCCACTTACACCGTCAATATGTTTTCCAGTGGAATACTTGGTTTTTCCTTTTTGAGTCACAGAGATATCACAAGGGCCTTGTGTTCAACATGACCTAAAACTACTGGTACATCTTAGATGGAGCTACTTCTGCTGGTTTTCCCATGCTTGCTGCTGGTTTGTTCATTTGACCGGATCACTTCTATGGAATACAAGAATTAGTCTATATGATCATCTCAAGCTAGCTTTTGATGTAAATCATCTACTGTATAAAACATTCTTAGAAAAATTAGTATTTTCTAATCACATTCAGGTGGCTAACATGTGCTCTTTCAAGTTTAACCTTGATCATCACAAACCACCTCCTTGCAATGTTATCCTCATTGTGACAAACTTGTTGTTTAGACGGGGAAACTGGTCGAACACTAACCTGGATCGGTTGAGTAGATATCGATTAGAAAATACTAACTTTAGACTCAAGGTATTTGCAAACTCCCAAGTTTTTTCATCCCAAATAGTTGAGATTTTTCTTGAATCTCAAGTTTTTTCATGCCAATTTATTGGGGTTTTTCTTGGACGGTTTGTAAAGTTTCAAGACTTTGAGCTACTTATGGTTAAGGGAGTCAAATAAACATCCCTCCAGCATTGCTAGTTTAATTTTATTTTTTTTAAAGGTCACATACAAACCATAAATAAATAGTTGAATGACTATTCGGAGATTTTAGATATACAATTATAATCAGTCAAGGAATATCATATCACTTTTCAAAAACACTACACCTACAAACCCAAAAACTCAACGTCAGTGTAGCCCAGTGGTTGGGACATTGGTTCAATTGTCCTGAGGTTGTGAGTTAAGCCTCGGCAGTGTGGGAATTTTTGTTTCAAGGGTTTCTTGTGCATACCAAGCAGTGACCGATCAATGGTTAGTGATGTTGGATTACCGTGATTTATCTTTTTATTTGTCCCAAAAGCTTAGCGTCCACCTCTCCGTCTCTCCCCCATCAAAGGCCAACATCTTTTATTACCGTTGAAATACAAACATGATAGACCCACGGCCGCCGATAGAAGAAAAATTTTAATATTAAAAAGATTCTCCCCCTTTAAGGCTTTAACGGCTCTTCCTTGTTATTCTTCAACCCCATATTCCAAATCACGAAAATCATCACCCATTTCAGCAAGATTCTCGCAATCTGAACAAAAACTATGGATTTGACGCCTCCCTACCATCGATCCGACCCCAAAAGCCGAACGAAATCTGCTTCAAGACTCTCAAAACTGCGCTATTGCAACGATAAAAACGAAATCACCTCCCCAAATCTGTCTCTCGACATTGTCCCTTCTTCGCCGATTATAGCCTCGCCGTCCCCTGCGGATTCTCCCCGCGGTCTTCCCGTTCACGAGCTCCTTCTTCACTCCCCTTCCCCTCGCCGGAAATCGAAAACCCGGCTCATCGAACGGTTCGAAATGGCCGAGGACGGCGCTGAGCCCACCGGATCCCGCAAGAAGCCCAGGAGCAAGAACCCTCAATTGGGGAGCCCTTCTCCGAGGATTCATAGGCGATCAAGAAGACGGTTGGAGCCCGATGACAGGGAGGCTGGCGAAGATGTGCCGAGGCAGAGGAAGAAGAGAAACAGCGGTAGGGCCAAGAAGGACAAGGTCGGTTTGGCAGCTCCTGCAACTCCATCACCAAGTATGTAAAAGTTGAATTGAAGTTTCAATTTTTCGTTCTTCAATTTTTTGTGCTTATGTGAATTTGATTTTTATGTTTTTTATTAGAAGCGTGTGATAGTGCCAAAGAGTGTAATCTGGATGGATTTATGCAAGTGGTAAGTGATTTGGTTATGTGGAAAGATGTAGCAAAGTCAAGCCTTTGGTTTGGTTTTGGATCGATGTGTTTCCTTTCGTCTTGCTTTACAAGGGGCGTAAATATCAGGTGTGTTTCTCTACTCTAAGCTAAAATTTGAAACATTATTCTGATTTCAGATAACTGATACTTATTTTTGTTATTCTTAGCATATTTTCAGTGTTGTCTCGACTAGGACTCATGTGTCTCGGGCTATCATTCTTCTCCAATTCAGTCCGCAGAAGGTATGTACATTTTACATTGTCTCTTTCCAACTTCCAAGTATTATGCTGGGATTCTCTTTTGAAGTTCTGCTTTGATCAATTTCATAGGGATAGTGAGGCGAGGACTGATCGGGATTATAAGCTTAAAGATGAGGATATATTAAGATTAGGAAGATTGATTCTTCCAGCTTTGAATCTTGTTATTTCGAAGATCAGGGTGCTGTTTTCTGGAGAGCCTGCAATGACTTTGAAGGTAATGCACTTTGTTTTTATAGGACGGTTTTTTGTTTACTGGAGCAAGTGGTGAAGGTTTTTATTAATGTGCCCCTATGTTCTGACCAGGTGATGCCATTTCTACTTCTTGGAGCTGAGTATGGCCATCTCCTGACATTGAGAAGATTATGCGCACTTGGTATGATCGTTTATGCATTAACAGTAATGGGATTACTGCAACTTTGATGTTTACAATAAGCCTGATGTTACGTTACCCTTTGTGCGAATTTGACAGGTTTCTTCATTAGTTTCACTTGTCCGAAATTGTACTCCGCTTACTCGGTACAGATATGCAAAACAGGTGGTTATAACTGACTTTTTACTGTAAAATGTGAGGTTTGGTTGTTGCTCACATCTTCTAAGAGTTTATACTTGAAATGATGCAGCTGATCAAGTGAAGTCTCGAGTCCTGGATGCGTGGCGAGATTGCTCCCGCAAGAAAATGGTGACTGCATTTGGAGTTACAGCATTTTGGCATCTGACTAGCATCAGAACCCGAATCTTTGCAGGTACTTATGTTGTTTCCATACCTTTTGTCCATCGATATCACTCAAATGAAGTTGCATTGTGAAAACACAAACTCTAAAGTTCAAATTGCATTTCCACAAAGAGTTTGAAACTGGCTTCCTTGTACATTGACACACCCGTTTGTTGTTGGTCTATTGTTATCTGCAGTATTCATATGTTTAGTAGTGCTTCGATACTCGAGACAACATCAAGTTTCAGAGGAAAAGGCTGCTGAGGTGGTGGTGGAGGAGCAGGAGGAGAAGGAGGAGGTAGGAGGAAGAAAGGAACCAGCAGAGCAACTACAGAAGGCTCTGGTTGTGGTGGAAACTGAACCCAAAAAGGAGTGATTAGTTTGTGTAGTAACCTAAAATCCTTTCTCAAGGAAATCCTGATTTGTGCGAACCAATGCAATAATGGATCATCTAACAGACTTGTCCTAACAATGTACTTTTCTCAATGTTGTATATGTGAGAAATTTACCAATTTGGTTTACTGTGAAATGGCAGTAGTTCGTTTTCATTCCATCCATACTTCCTTTACCACAACCTTCCTTTTGAAGATGAATGGACTATGATCTGAGCCAGTCATTTGTAGGATGTGCACTTTGCTGTATGATTAGTGTTGTTGCGCCCTCTGGTGATTTGAGAAAACTCTATCTAGATGCTCATACATTCTATCAGTTTGTGTTGTAAGCTCACTACCATTGAAGTTGGAGATTGAAAAACCATTTCCATCGTAACATTCTGATTTTTCGTCTTTTCAGCCAAATGCATATTGATTGAAGAGACTATTTCAATACTTGGTACTGAGTAACGAATTATATAGGGGTGTAAATATTCTTTCAAAATCTTCATACTGGTAGCAGGTTAATAAAGTAAATTGCAAGATTTAGGCCGTGTTCTTGTGAGATTATTTCTTACTGAATTAAATTGAACTATAATAAATCTAAATGTATTTAATTCAATCGAACTAAATTGATTTAAAGAAGGTGAAGGGCCTTACCGATCAATTTGTTAAAAATTAAATTGCGGGAGGAAATTCAGAATATGTGAAGTTTGAAGGACTGCGCAGTTAAGTTTAGTTGTCAATGCTAAAACCCTACAGAGATTATTTGCTATTTGTTACAGGCGTTTTAGCACCAAGGGCCAGGAGGCAGGAGGATTAGGGTTTTATCACAATGTCTACGGCGGCGACACCTAGTTCCGCAGCGGTAACAACGACGACTCCGGCGCCTAAGAGGAAGCCCGTGTTCGTGAAGGTGAGTGACCTGAGGCCTGAAACCATTGGGCACACCCTGGTCGTGAAGGTGGTTAGTTCCATGCCCGTGGTCAGCAAGGGTCCGAATGTCGGCGCCGGCGGTGGAAGAACGGTGGTTCCCGTGAATTCTCGCCCCAAAGCTCGAATTGCTGAGTGCGTGGTGGGAGATGAGACTGGCACAATTATCTTCACTGCCCGCAATGAGCAAGGTATGGAGTTGTCTAATATATACGGAAAGTATAATTCATGAAACGGCAGTTAATTGAATTGCTGACATGAATTTTGTTTCGTTCAGTTCAGTGACTGGAACTGTGAAATTGGCATTTATGTATGCAGTCCATTCTAGTGTATGATGTATCTAAAATCTGAAATGTTCATATAATGTATTTTGTTTTCTCTGGCCTACAAAGATTTGAAGATTATTTATAAGAGTACATGTGAAGTTGTTATGTTTATATGCATATGATGGCTAGAAATGATTCGTATAAGCCACCTATACTGCTATATACCCTATATAGTGGGAACTGTTGGATAAAAGGCTTAGTTTTTCTTTTGTTGGTGGTGTTGTTGACGTCCATCTCTGTCCTCTTTTCAGTTTTAAGGTTTATTTGTTAATCAGGCAATGTAATTTTCTCATGGATAAATAGTTACAAATGATGCACAGTATGCCTAAACATTGATGTTTCAGATTCTCCTTTGTTCTTGAAACGGTGTTTAGTACATTCACGTTACCGAGTAAAAGAGGATTAGAAATGACTTTGATATTTTCATCTTGTGCCCTAAAACTATCTCTAGTCTCAGCTAGATAATTCTCTCCACATCATAAGTTTTTAACGTGTGCATGGTATGTATAAAAGATTACTTTATCTCACTTCCTAGCGTAATAGGCCTGTCTGTTTATAATTTAGGTCGGATAATAGACTATAGCACTTGAATGGCTTTCTTTACCAAGAGTTGGGGGTTCTTTTTAGTTTGCAGGCATTGGAGCTGTCTTGCGACCCTTTGCTTAAAGGTTTTGATGGCTCTACTATTGTCTTTGTACAGTTGATATGCTGAAGCCAGATGCAACTGTGATTCTCCGCAATTCAAGGATCGACATGTTCAAGGGATCTATGAGGCTAGCAGTTGACAAATGGGGTCGTGTTGAGGTGACAGAGCCTGCAGATTTTGTGGTCAAAGAAGATAACAATCTATCTCTAATTGAGTATGAGTTGGTTTCTGTGGAAGAATGAGCTGTTCCCCATACAAATCCAGTTCTTGAGATCTCTTCGAATGTGAATTATCCCTCTGAATTTATCAAACTGTTTACAGATTCAAAAGGATATTTCCAATTTTTTTATTTACTTCAAGGAAAGTTTGATATCAAGTGTAACTTGCTCTGAGCTCTGATTCAAGAAGTAAAGAGATTTATGAGATCATTTTGTGAGGCCATTCTACTCTGTTGTTTTGATTGTGCTTTCATTGTTGACCATATTGATTGTGGTGTTCAGGGCATTCTGCAATCAGTGCTTTCAATGTCATCAAAGTTGTGACATTATAAAGCTCGTGCCTCTTGAGATTCTTTACGCGTAGTATTGATTACTTTTTAGGGGCAATAAGTACTTTACGGTTGGATATGCATTTTGCTTTGTTGAATAATTTTAAGTACCAATCCATCTGAAATACAGGTTGACTGAGCAAATCGGGTAAAGTTTCAGAATCAGTTGAGATACTGAAACCAGCTAAATCTTAAGTTTGCATACAGCTAAATCTTAAGTTTGCGTTGTACAAAATGGCGGTGTCTTTTGGTTAAAAAAAAGCTCAACTGGTGATTAGGCCTGAGGGGGTTTATTATTAGGCTCCCCCCCAAAGCCAAAAAACCCTAAATGAAATGAAAGCTATACTGATTGTTGAATTCGAATAATGCTTTGAGCTGTAAAACCCCATTTATGGTTTTCTGTATTTATATGAATAAGTACCAAGTCAGTAGAGAACCAATTTACGGTAGAGAGAACCAATTTCCCATTATCAAGCAATATATATAGACATCCTGTTCATAACTTCGTAAGCAAAACCACCACAGAAAATTGACTAATGAAAGGTGGTCGGAAAAGGTTACTCCACATTAATTGATCCAAGGATCTTCTGGATCATGTACCTGAAACCATGTAGGGAAGCAAATAGATGGGTAGTCAGTAAGATAGAGCTCAAGGGTAAGAGACTGCCATCACATTTATTTCCTAGTATTATCAAACCAAGATTTCAAGAAAACCCGAGTTAACCAAATTGCTTGCCAACACAACAATTGGAGACCTACGACTTATTCATGCCACCAGGTGCAAGATTTACATAAAAAGGGTCAGATGCAATAGTAATGCTTTCAGGCATCAGAACCGAAAGAAAGTTGTTGAAATGGGGTTATAGATTGCAATACTAATGCTACAGCTGGTCACGTGATCCTCCCCAATTCTTGGTTTCTGCCGAAGCACCATACCTTCCTAGTTATCTGAAATGATTAAAATGTGAGTGAGACACCAGCCTTTTGGAAAAAACTTAACAATTTTTAGCCTTTAACTCTATTATTAACCACGTAAAATATTACTCTGTGAATCCATAATTCAGTAGCTAGGTGCAGATATAAACCCCTCAAGAAAAGTACAGCCACACAACTCGTTTAAGGACTAAGATGGTTATGACTTTGAAAATGCACTAGGTTGTCAAAGCAAATGAGACTTATTCTGTTCATAAATCAGATTGATATATAAAGAGGACAGTGTAATTAACACTAGACTGGTTATAATCACCACAATGAGGAAAAATTTCCAATTTCAACACTCCTGGATGACTAAAAAAGATCCATAGAAAGAGCCACAGACTCATTTGAGCTTCAGTAATTCACATCCATACACTTATTTTACAATTAAGACCAGAAGCACTCAGAAGCAAGAGTTTGGGCTAGAAACCTTTGCCTGAATGCCTTGGAGAGTGAGAATATAGATCATGCATCGTCATTGCAAGCTGGTTGGTAAATGCAATCAGTATATTGCCAAAAACCATAGAATTAACAAGCAAAACTGCAAACTTAGTACAAACAATGATTACAAAAGAAAAATAACAAGTGTTTATTGGCTGATAAATTTAGCATATAAGTCGCTGTTACAGCATTCTAAAAGCAGAAAATGTCTATGAAAGCCAGTGGAGATGCAAAAGAGAAAAAGGATAATAGTTTGGAAGCCACTGATAGTGCTTCCGCAGCTCTTTGAAATCCTAATTCCACTGAATGAAAATGTTGAAATTTTTTGTTCATAACGTTTGGCTTTTGCTCCCTCCATACATTCATCACACATCATCATTGCAAGCTGGTTAAATAAAGTTACTTCGTAAGTTTCAGCATACATTGATTTCCATTTAGATTTTCTCACATCAACTTAAAGCTATCTAACAGAAGAACAGTAGCAAGTCGACAGAACACATATAACAATATTTCAAAATAACAATGGAAGAATACCCAACTTAGTAAAGATAGATCAACTAAAATAATAATTTCCAACTCATACTAATGTAACAGAGGGTAGTGTACATAATAGTATACTGCACGAACTAGCATCAGAAAACTTTATTAATTTTGCATCTCAAGTTTCAAGGAATTTATTCCTAAAAATCTATCATGTAGAAGCAATGTTTTCTACACGTCTGTTGGCTTTTTGAAGGAAAAATGGGGTGGGGGTGAGGGGTAAACAAATGCAAGTCATCCTCTTTGCTTCTCCATCTTCATCTAGTCTTGTCGTAGCCTACAACAGAGAATAGAGGATGCATTTCCTTGTCAAATAAGTTGGGTCGAAGTCAAAACTGGCTAGCCCAGTATGTAACAAAAAGAATGATATGAGTCTTTTGGGCATCATTCTACTTTCTAAGAGACTTAATTAGAGTTTACGGGATCAATCTACAACAAGAACAGTCCTCTCCCTGGAAATCTTATACACCCTAGAACAATAGATATTGGTTGTGGTTTTGGCTATCTATAATCCCGAGATTTTCAGATTTAATACTTTATTGAGAAACAAGCTAGCTTACCAGAAAAAGACATGCAGGAAAGGACGGCAAAGGATATTCCTAAGAGATGTGGCTAGATACCTAAATCAAGAAGGAAGATTATTTGGTTAGGAGATTCACTTGGTAATAATTGAATTGTATATAAATATTGAGGTAGAAGGGAAGAGTGTCGAAGGTTACACCGTTTTCATGGCTATAAAAAAATCATTTAGGTATACAGAATATTGCCAGACATTGCACGAGGACGGAAAAAATCCTGAAGAATTTAAATGAAGCCTTTCTTATATGCTATCGCCTATCGAGAATAGGTAATCAACCAAAATCCAGAAGAACTCCTACGGATACAGCTTAAACTATCTTATTACAATCTAATAGGCCTCAGGAAACATGGATAATAGCTCAATTTGTCCAATGAACAAGCTTTAGTCATTCACGCCAACATAAAAATCATATGCACGCAATCGTTTGAGTTATTTACTCACTCTAAATAATGATACGTTTGAGTTATTTACTCACTCTAAATAATGATAGTAAGGAACGCAAACACCAATAAACAGCCACATATATCACAGAAGAAAATCATCACATTAAAATAACACGGAAAATCTTACCATCGGGAAGCCATCCGTAACCGCATCGAGTGACGGTGAGAAGCGACGTCATCAAAGCGGAGGCGGTGGCTGTGTGGTACGGCTGTATCGTCTCCAAACAGGCACTCATTTCCACCGGATACCTTCAATTCATCAATTTTCAATCAAATTCCAAATAACAATAAGTTTTTTACTGACTAACGCATACAATACCTGGATATACGGCTGGAGAGAGCAATTCTTGAGGTTGCGGAGAAAGGGGACCCAGTGGTCTTGGCACCAGAGGCAAGTCGAGAGGCGGCACTACGGACGGGTGCTGAACGGAGAACGGATCTGGCAGCCGCAGAAGCGACGGCGATTGCCATGTTTCTTTACGTTTCAGTATCGAAGTGGAGCAAGTCTGTCAATACTCAATAGGGGACTAGGAGGGTTTAAGAAAAAACAGAAACCATTCATTTTTTAATAAATATTTAAATCACCATTATCTCATATTTGTGAAAGTAATAGGGAAAATTTTCACCAAGGGCGTAATAAGATAATTCACACTTAAAGCGTAAAATTTTCAAAATTCCTACTTAAGTCATGTACTTATATTTATTATTTTTTAAATAGTTAAATAACTATTTTAACCTTTTATTGTTCTTGCAACCAGTATTAGTATTTTAATTTTATGATTTTTAATTCTATTACATCATTCATCAAAGGTTATTTTAGTTGAATTAAACTCAATTTAGCTAAATCGAATCGAACTAAGTTGGCTAGAAAGAAGTGAAATAAATAATAATTATGGTTCATTAATTTCAGTGTGAACTAGCCAATTTGTGGTTGGACTGATTTGAAATAAATCAAATTGAACTAAGCTAAACTGAACTAAACTAAATTGAATTGAACTGAAAAAAAATTCCATTGACTCAGATATAGACGAACTAAATTAATTGAATTCAAGTGAACTTAATGAAACAGAACTATTTGTTTTTTATAAATTTGGAATGGGCCTGAAATAAATTTGCTTTAACTGAATTGAATTTATTTTCAATATCTATTTTGCTATAAAATATTTTTAATTACATAATTATTGTAATGTAATTTTGTATGAAAGGGTAGAATAATAATTTAAACATTATTTTAACCATGAACTCTATTTCACGCCCTTATTAGGAATTATGAAAGTTTTATGGACTAAGTAGGAATTTATCTTCTTATTACGTTCTTAGTGGGAATTTTCCCAGAGTAATATTTAGCTACTAAAGTACCAAAACGGATTTTGTAATTGATTATGGAATTACCATTATATTACATTGATCAGTTTACTATTTAGATTTAACCTTATTTTTTTACTTTTTCTTAAAGAAAATATTTATATTATCTCAATGTGCTGAAAACGTCCAGCAACATTTGACAAAAGGAACTCTGGGATAAAGTTTCATACATAGCTATCAAAACTATTATCTTTAGCAAAATTAGCTAAAAGATGTGCATCAGTGTTATTCTGTCTCGGTATCCAAGTAGGCCATGTTATTCCAGAGCGGATGATATTTGATTGAATCTCTTCTACTATAGTAGCACACGAGATTGGGCTTTCATCTGTATAAGTGTTAGTGCATCACCCGTAATCCCTACATCTCTCCATCCCAACTCTTCAAAAAGTTTAATTGCATTCTGAAATGCCAGCACCTCCGCAAACGGTACCTCTATAACATCTATAAAGCGCCACGCTATTCCTCGGACGAAAGCTCCATCCGCATTCATCGCGACAACACCAATTCCAGCAAAGCCGTTTTTCAGTCCCGCGTCAAACCATATTCTATTTCCTTGCTCCGGCGGTCTCAGTATGCTTCCTATTTCCAGCGATTATGAAACCCTCTCTAGCCAATGGTTCATATTTAAGAATCTAACCATTGTTACTTGTGTTGAAACCGCTAGTTGATCCGGTGTCATATTCTTCCATTGGAACAGTTTGCAGTTCCTTTGAAACTGTATCCCACATATCCAAAAGTGTTTGGATATGAGTGTTTGGATATCAAGAGTTTTCAAAAATAGAAATACTTTTGAAGTCAATAAAAACACTTCTTGTTTTGACGCGCCCATGTTGTTGTTTTTTTTAAAAAAATACTTCTTGTTTTTTAAACAATAATAATAATTAATAATTATGAAAAAACAATGATAAGAATAATAAGTAAGGAGAAGGTCTTGGGTGAAACCGTCCTACCATAAACTTATGGTAAGACCGCGCTATACTTCACATATTTTCGAGGTTAGTTTATGTGTTTGTATTATTAAACTCTAATTATACTACTTTTAATTATTATTTAATAAAAAAATTATTTTAATGTTATAAATATGTATATATAGTTAGTTCAAGTGTTTGTATCATTAGTTCCACTTCATTGCAGTTTCCTTTGTTTACTAACTTATTTTATTTCTTTAAATATTATAGATGTATTAACAAAGTAAGAAATACAAACATACATGATAAACACATGAATAATCATTCGTCATAGCATAAATTTATTGTAGGACAGTCTCAGCCAAAACTTTGTAATAAGTAATAGAGAATTTTATACACGCCCTCCAACGTTTTCCAAAGTACCAATTTGGCCCCCCATCGAATTTTAGTGTCAAAACGGCTCCCCAACCTTACGTTTTTGCCTCATTTTGACCCTTTGGCCCTAACCTTGCAGTAATCATTTTTCCATCCATTCTTGGAAGAGTAGGACTGTCTTTTTGACCCCCTAACTTGTTTGATTCATGCTACATTTGGCCCCCTAAAATTTTTGGCCCCTTAAATTTTGTGACCCCCTAATAGTCGTGTTTCATGCTGCATTTTCAAGTATAATTGTGAAATATCAATATAATTAATGGAAAAATGCTTAGATGACCCCCATTTATGGGTTAAGTGCGATTGTGACCCTCAGTTCTTGGTTGAGTGCGATTATAACCCCCAGTTTTTGGTTAAGTGTGATTATGACCCTCTTCCAATCAAATTTATGTAAAATATAACCCTAAACATGCTGATTTGACAAATTCAGGTATACACATTTGTGAGTAAACAATATTTCTCTTTGAATTTGAAGTGAATTTCATAAATCATCCAAATATATTGTTTAGAAACTCATCAAAAATACAATGTAGGGTTATAATTGCACTTATCAAAAACTCGGTGTTATATTTGCACTTATCACATAACTGAGGGTTATATTAGCACTTTTCCCTATAATTAATTACCCTAATGATCCCATAAAAGTTCAGAATGATTCCTTTAGTCCCATTAAAATTTTTCGTTCCTATTTGGTCCCATAAAAGTTATTATTGGTTTTATTTGGTCCTTTGGTTAGTCAACTAATGGAATAGTGGTGTTGACTAACGGAATTCCATTAATAAATTTCATAAATACCTTCCATTTTATTAAAATATCTAATTTGCAATGTATTTTTTGAAATATTTAAATAATCAATTTCTCTAACAACCTTTATTTTTATTATAATATACACTAGCCCAATTTTTTCATTTATTTTTTAAACTCTAATATCTTTAATTTCAATATCAATCACATTCAAATTTTTAGATTTTTCTCACTGTACATGCTGATATACAATTAAACGGTGTTTGAATGATATTGGATAGTCTCTATGAAATTGGAGGTGATATATGTAAATATGAAGAGATCCTTTTACAAAATTAACAAACATGTAGAGTTTTGTTATAAAGAGTAATTAATTTTAATTTTGTTCTTCCGCGAGCTATTATTTTGTTCATATTAGGGTGATTAGGATAGTTTCTTATTTTAGCCATCAATTAATTTTAATTTTTTTCTTATTTGAGGTTAGAATAAATTAACTCTCTAGATTAATTTTAGTGTTATGGAATTTAATTTTGCTAAGTAAGAAAGGCAAATTCTTGGAAGAGACCGTCTCTATATAGAGACCGGATTAAATTATAAATAGTTATATAAGTCAAAAACACGGAGGGACCAATTTGTAATTTCAGAAAATTTTAAAAAATCATGCGCCGATTGCTACAGTGTCGAGTTGCTACAGTAAAACATAAAACATGAACACTTTAACTTAAAACATAAACATTTTAACTTGAAACATACAACATGAACATTTTAACGTGAAACATAAAACATTTCTTGAAACATGAAACATGAACAGTTTAACTTAAAACATTTCTTGAAACATATAACATGAACAGTTTAACTTAAAACATGAATATTTTTTGAAATATGAACATTTTGACTTAAAACATGAACATGAACATTTTAACTTGAAACATAAAACATAAATATTTTAACTTAAAACATAAAACATAGACGTTTTAACGTGAAACATGAACACTTTAACTTGAAACATAAACATTTTAACTTGAAACATAAAACATTAACATTTTAACGTGAAACATGAACATTTCTTGAAACATAAAACATGAACAGTTTAACTTAAAACATGAATATTTTTTGAAACATGAACATTTTAACTTGAAACATAAAACATAAATATTTTAACTTAAAACATAAAATATTCCAATAATACATTTTATTGAGCAGTATTATTGGAACACACCTACCCCAACCTAAACTTCTGCTTGTGATTCGGCAATCCAATATATCGGAGACTATTTAAGAACTCGGGAGAATAAAAATCATCATGAAAGTCTGGATCTCTATCCATATTGGATATACCATTTGCACTGGAAAAAAATATCAAAGATTTTTTTCGGGCTCGAATATTTACGGAGGATTTATTAGGTTTGAAATTATTTACCAAATACATTAGGTTTGAAATTTTGGGCTGAAAGTGAGCATGCTACAATAGTTTTGAAAATTTGTTGGAGTGATTTTTCCATCAGGCATAAATCTCACAACATCGGTGTAATCGGATTGATAAAATCGAATCTCAACAATTCAGTTAGGTTTGTCAAGGATTCTGGTTTCAAACCTAATATACTCGGTAAAAAATATTTCGTAAATAGAATATTGCTCGAACGTCAAAAATAGGTTTTGGTAAATAAAAATAGTAACTACGGAAGCGAGCGGGAAAATAATGAAGAAAACAACGACACATATATAAAATGAGGGGGAGTTGTTTCCTTTTTACTATTACTAATAGATTTCAGAGTAAGTTTCGGGTCCGTTTGGTTGAGGGAAGAGGTTTAGGAAAGGGAAAAAAATCAGCACATTGTTTTCCTTTATTACAGTTTAGGATTTGAGTTTAGGATTTCACATTTCCCTCCTTGCCAAAATTAACTATCACCATCACCAACAACCATTGCAACAGTGACCGCCAAACATAAATTAAAATCAACTATCACCACTCATTATCTTAGATTAATTAAATAGCACTGAATCATTTTCACACTCCCAAACATAGACAGTTGACTACTAATAAATAATCTTAATAACCAAGCTATTTTGGATCCTTGAAATTGTGACACAAAGTATTCAGAGTAGTTTCCACCTTGTTGGTCACCATGTTGATCATATGGAGAGTGTTCCCGACAATATCAGCTTCCTCGAGTAAAAGATCATTTGTTGTTTGGATGGTTTCCTCTAATGCCAGTATCGAGTCATGAATATGTTCCACACGTCTCGCCCTTGCTTGGATAAAATATTCCAAGAGTAGCTCATCTTGAAGCGGTTCCTACATCTAGAAAAAAAAACGGTAGCACCATTTTAAGGGTCTCAAAAGTTGGCTCGGTAACAATGTTAGAGAGGGTGGATGGAGTTGATTAGTTTATGATTTAAATTTTTTCAAACTTTCGGGTGATACCGTCATAATAATAGTGCAGCCTAATATTCAATTCCCAAAACATAAAAATTAAAAATCATATTACTAAACCTTTATAGTAGTGCGTCATTACAAATCAACCCATGAAAGCTGTTCTTCCAAATCCGGTATCAACTAATTCAAAAGTGAAGAAACATTCACTCGATTCGTAACCCAAATGGAAAAATAAAATCTAACAACTAAAATGCAGAACTTTAAATGTGAAGGGGAACAACTGAGTATAAGTAAATTTAATGACTCTAAAGTTGGTGATCGGCCTCCCATTATTTACCAAGCAATATCCGTTGGGCGTCCGGCGAAAGATGTTTGGATTAACGAGACGGAGAGAGGCAAAATCTCCGCAGCTGAACCGAAGATCCCTAATTTGGCCGAGAGGCGCTTGCACGAAGATCTGCACCGAGTACTGCGGTACATGATCCGCACCCCAACCCGCACGTGCCTGAACTATCCCAACGCTTGCACCCATGCACCCGAATCCAAATCCATCCACGCTAGCATTCTGCAACGTTACACCTAATCCATCTGTCAAAATCATTTAAAAAGAATATTGATTGTAAACTTGATATTACATACAATCTGAACGGAACTGAACTAAACTAAACTAAACTGAAAATTAAACGGATCTGATCCACACTTATTACAATTGGAGATACACTCCCACCACTCAAAACTACTAAATTCATATATATATATATATATATATATATATATATATATATATATATTGTAAGGATTCATACCTTTCGTAATGTTGTGGCTGCTTGCATCCAAAGATTCAAAACCTATAAACAATTCAATCACGTGCGAACAAATTAATATTAACATGAAAGCATTTGAAATACTAGCTAGTAAATTAATGAAAAGGAGTGCATATAGGGCTCCCGAGTTCATTGATTGCAAAACTAAATATAATTGCTGTAAAACTAGTTGAATTTTTTTATATTAAATTATTGCAGAATTGACCTGAACTGCAGAGAAAGTAAATAAAGCTCTAGGATGCATAAATGATTAAGAAGTAATGATGGGCAAAATCATACGAGAAGTTGCAGACGCGGAAAAGGCTGAGATGAGCACAATAGCCATGAATCCACATAGCGAAGCTGAAGCAGTAGCCATAGCCATAGTTTCAGCAACGCAACAAAGATGAAAAAAATTAAATTCAAGTTTGGTACATATGATTTACATTGATTGATATATAAGAGCGTTTATAATGTGTTTGGAAATGAATATGTTTGGATATTCGTGTGGATGCATCACAGGTGTTTTATTTATATAACGGTTCGAAAATTTTATAATTAAGGAAACGAGATTCGCGTATCCCTTAATCATGAATCATAATTATATTTCATTTTTGTATATGGACAACTTTTTTAATATATAATTAATACAAATCATTGGTTTTTAAAAAAACATAAGGATGTATAATCTAGGTAAATATTGGAAATATACTGATCAGTTAAATGAAGATATGGTACAATCTAACATGAATATTGGAAATGAACTAATCCATTAATTAATAAGGATTCGGCATAACCGTATAAATTATAATCTAACATGAATATTTGGAAAAGAACTAATCCATTAATTAATAAGGATACGGCATAACTATGTAATCACTAAAGGGAACTTGAAAAGTTATACTAAATAACTGTATAATTAACTAGAGGTCCTGAGTTTAATTTTTACTGGGGTAAAGGATTAGAGAGTGGGATTTTATTGGGGCTCATTTGAATTATTACAAATTTAAAATAAATTAAAATACTAAATATACTACTCCCTCTATACCAACTGGATGATTTGCAAAACTGGGTTTTCACGGTCTTTAATACACATGTTTGACTGTTAATATCTTTAACTAGATATATTATCAATATATAAAATTTTGATATTAATTTTTTTTTTAATTGAAACCACCGTTGGTGGGGGGAGTATATTGGTTTCCCCATGCCGTAAATAACAAAACAGAAATAAAATACAGATGCCCGAAGGCGATATTTCCTAGGCTTTCGCCCGGAAGCAAGGTGTAGCCCGGAGGCTGCTGTAACTCCACATGTGGAGGCGATGAGTAGGACTCCAGAGAAGTTTTCTAACAATGTAGCAATTCTAGTACTTCTCTGTGTCAAATGCCTGTAACAGCATATCTAAAACTACACTAGACTACGACTATAAACTAAGAAACTGGGATATAAAGAATCAATACTACCAACAATCCGGCAAGTGCTGGTCTCACCTGTTGGATGCCAAAGTAGTATTCAGAAAATCAGACTACGCAAAGATTAAATAAACTACGCAAAAATCAGACTACGCAAATCAGACTATTCAGAAAATTTTGATATTAATAAACTACATGTCATGACGATTCCAACAACATTAAATACGTTAATAATTTTAATTATCTATGCATTCAAAAATTCAGTCAAAATTTAGCATCTTTGACTGAAAATAAGATTTTATGCAAATACAGCTGGACTCGATGCAGAAACAGCTGGTACAAAGTAATTACTACATTCAAAAATCAATTAGCATTAGATTAATTCTTTATATACATCTTCCTCTTTAAAAAAAAAAAAACTTCCTCTTTCACATTTTAGACTAATTGATATAAAAATTAGATTTGAAAGCAGATGCTTATTAAATTATGGCAAAGTCTTGGAAGAGACCGTCTCTATATAGATACCGGATTAAATTGTAACATAAAACTTGAACATTTTAAGTTAAAACATGAAATTTTTTTGAAACATAAAGCATGAACATTTTGACTTAAAATATGAATTTGAAACATGAAATATAAAACATGGATGTTTTAACGTGAAACATGACCACTTTAATTTGAAACATAAAACAAGAACACTTTAACTTGAAACATAAAACATGAACATGAACATTTTAACTTGAAACATTGTAGCACACAGTAGCAAAACACTATAGCTCGTTTTTAAATTTTTAAAAATTATAAATTGGTCTCTCCTTGATTTTCTTTGTTACACTATTTATAATTTAGTCCGGTCTCTATATAGAGACGGTCTCCTCAGAGACTAACTCTTAAATTATTAAGTTTGAATATCATTTAGGCAAGTCTATGGAAAGTTCAATGATATATACTAAGGGTTCGAATTAAGGGTTAGGAACAGAAAGCAATATAAAACTGAACATTAATGAGTCGTTTTCAAGCTATCCACAAAATGTTGTAGTGACAGTCTTAGAGATGAACAAAATTGCCGGACCCGTCTGATGATAACACCACATATAAACCTCTTCTCAAAGGATATAATACTACACACATTAATATAAATCCAAGATAACTCATTCCAGCTCTTGCAGAATTCTCTTCTTTCGGAAGGCCTCTTTAGGTCTGCTCCCTGGCTTACTGTGAGCTCTTCTCCTGTCCTCTTTCCGTCTTTCAGCATCGCCCATTAGACGTCTGAGAGAGGCAGCCTTGTATATTGGTTTTGGCAAGTGTCTATGCCTGAGAAATCATAAGCACGTAAGGATGATTCGTCAATCAGCCTCATAAAGATTGAATCTTAATGCTCCAAATACATAACAGTCACAGTAGCTACAACATGCTGTTTTTAATTTTCAAACGATAAGCAAGCAAATTGTCTGCCTTTCAGTTTCAGAGCATGTTTTTTAAGCTTCCTCTCTAGTGTACTCAAGGTTTTGAGTCGCTTCAATACTTCAACAACAGATAATGGTGTTTCTGCCACAGATGCTAAACACTTTGTTCTATTATGATTCTATCCAGTTGATTTTTTTAAAAAGCCCATGCTTGGCAATAATGAACCATCAGCATTGTCAGGATGAGAAATGTAAAATTGACTGCTTTAAGCATAAAAATCAATGTAGTTGTTCATTACTGACATGATTAATGGACAAACATACCTGACAATACGTTTGATCTCAGGAAGATGCTTATAACGATTCTTAACAGCCTCAAGATATTCATGCTTCTTCCGTTCCCTTGGTAAAATCTGCAAATCATGAATAGCATCAACACGGCTATGTTTTCTAAATTGACAGGGAATGTCTTAGCAAATACCAGGTCAACCTATCTAAGTAACATGTTGAAGGTTTGATTTAGAGGTAAAAATTCATACCACTCCCAATTGTTCTGATGCCTTTGCTTTCCAAAGTCTAAGGTTGGCGTCATCACTCCCTGAGATAACATAGCTTGCATCGCAACTAAACTTGACACAGAATACTCTGTATCATAGAGAGGTTAAAGTCAGTCCCAGCTAATTTATACCATATACAACCAAATAGTACATGCGAATTGCGATATTGATTACAATGACTTCATAATATGCATATTAGGTTCAACTCATTTTACAACAGCAGTAGAAAAATGGACAGGAGCCCACACAAGAGGATGCAATTAAAGAGTTGAGTTTCATCATTAAACTTTGAAGGCTGGAAAGTGAACCTTTGCATTCTTTTAGTATGATAGATTTCCCTACTGTGGCCTCCATTGTACTGGAATATCCTCACCTACAGAGTAAAACAATCAGAAAATCATATCGGTCCTTGATCCATATCTTTAGAATAGTTTATGTGCAGATTTAAACTTACTGTCCTATCATAAGACCCAGTGACGAATTCCCTGCCGGTTGGCGAGTAATCAATATCCATACTGCCAAAACGTAATGACATTAGAAGAGATAATCCCAAAGTTTATTGATTTGTGACAAGCTATCTGCTATATTTTAGGACAAAATTTCCATGCTTGACTTCTTATGTACAAGGGTTATCATCATCACATAAAGAATCATAACACTTGTCTTACACTGCAGAAACATGATCTTGATGCACACACTTGGCCTCATCCAATTTTCTGTGATCATAACTGTAGCAATTGCAATCTTCATTTGCCTAAACAAGCATGGAAGTTAAATAAAGAAAATAGCTGTATCAAACACATAGTAGTAAATAATTGGCCACACTATCAGCATGGGGCCATGGCCAACTAAAATCATCATCTACTTAACTTGCAAAAATTAACAAAAGATATTCAGCTCATCCTCCAATTTTTAGTGCAAGGTGCATTTCTCTTGGCATGCATTTTAAGAAGAGAAAAATAACAAAATGAAGCATGTAGGAGTATTGAAAAAAAAATATGGAAAGGGATCACGATACTGAAAGACAGAAAAAGGTATTTCCATAAATTTGAGCTATGATATTCTGGTGAAATTTCTCTTGTTAGATGCACCCATCAATTAATAAAAAAAACAGAGGAATCCCAAAGCAACTCAGCATTTACAATTTTTGATTTAACTGAAAAATGGAAACATATAGTTGCTCTGAGGTAGTCTAGAAAAACTTAGAATAGATAACAAGGACTCTATAAAATAATCAATGTACACTGGCTATAGAGTGAAGTGATATAAGAACATAGGTGTTAGTTTAACATATTGTGCTTACAGCTGTAAAATTCATTGGCTCCATCGGATTCCACGCTATGGAATTTGTCTTTGTCTGCAATCACATATACAATCAATTAACCAAGTTAACTACCCAGTCAAGGAACCAAAAAAATGATAAGGATGAAGGTGTTGGTAACTTGGTATGGATAAGCCAAAACTTACAGCACAGACGACTTAATAAAAGCCAAGTTAAAACATACTCCCTCCGTCCCCAAATAGATGTCCTACTTATCAGTCAGATTTTTTCATACCATGTTTGCCTGAATATAATTTATAGTACGTAAATAACAAACTTTCATATGAGATGTCGTTAGATTCCTCGTATGACGTACTTTTTAACAATCAAAACTATTTACCCTATTATTTAGTATAACTTTAAGTTATTCATGGTCAAACAGGGTATGAAGAAAATTTGACTAAAAGATGAGACATCCTTTTAGGGACGGAGGGAGTAGTAATTTTTTGTACTGATAGACTCTTGCTTGAAGTAGGAGTGTAGGACACAAGTGAACTTACCCTCATTATAAGCTTTCTTACAGGAGTGGACATCCGAAGATCATATATTGTAATGCTTCGGTCACTGCACGCCAAGTTCCCAAGGCCAATATTAGAGGTGAATATAAGGATAAGAACTAGCATGCCTACATCCAGTTGAGAAATGAAAAACACAAGATGCAAAAGACAATCAAACCAAATTTCATAACATGAAGAAGACTTGTCTATAGAGAATGGAAGTTAAAAAGCAGGCTAGAAAATGGTAATCACGATCGAAAATCATTATATGAGATCGGAAACAATCTAAACATGAAGTCTATAGTCAAATCAGATTAAAAGAAAAGCAACAGATAAAAGCAACATATATTGGTACTTATAGAGTGATTTCCTTATAAAAAGACACTAAAATTAAAAATTAGTTAATACAGACTAAAACTACACATTGTAAATAGTACATAGAATAAGCTTCCGGGGCACATACCTCCCCGATGTTGCCAGTACATTAGGTTCTCCGGGATTAAACCGGACAGATATCACTGTATCCGATCCCCACTCATAACTGCTCACTGGCTGGGACCTGATAGCAAACACGCAAACCCATGGATAAGATACTTGAATTTTCATTTGATATAGAGGGAGGAAAAAGAAGAAAAGAAATGACACCAACCTGTTATGGTCCCATATATCAACCTGAGCGCCAGCAGTCGCAAAGCGGTTATCATCCCAGTTGTGATCAACACCCCTAAAAGAGCAGAAAATATTATTCATATCATCAAATGGCTCAAATCAATGACACTGAATAAATTTAAGTACTAACATACACAAGCTTACCAGAATGCATTCTTCCACACATAAACTGCTAAAGGCTGCAAACATTAAACTTTTGTTAGTTAAAACAAGTGGAAACAAATCAGCTATACAGGTAGGTAATATAATTAGGGCTCACTGACATTGTTAGAGTCAGTATATGAGTCATCTGTTGCTGCAACAGAAGCTTCCGGCACATTCCAGAGCCGCACACTGAAGAAAGATTTCAAGTTAGAAACATTCTAATATCCAATAACACTGACACAAGGCAAACAGAATATAGAGTCTTACGTGCAATCAGTCCCACACGATACCAATACACGACCATCCGTAGATGCAGTCAAACCACGCACGGCACCTTGGTGCCCTGGAAACTGGCATACAGTTCGTCTAATTTTCAACAAAGGGCAAAAACATGATTAACAAAAAATGACAGGCCTAGTTTAGAAAAGGGGGGAAAACAGAACAAAAGATACCTAGTAGATAAATCCCAGAGACGAATATCTGCAGAAGTATAAGGGAATCAATACAAAATACTAAGTGATTTCAGGAATGATGAAGAAGATGCTTGAAAAATACCTCCATCCCAAGAGCCGGAGAAGAGCCATTTCAAGTGATTGGGGTTTTTGGCCATGCTAGAGATGGATTCAAGATGACCGTCCATGGCTCCGACGAAGGGCCGGGCGAATATCTTGTCAATCTTAGCTGCATTGAGAGCTCGGACATATTCGACGGCTTTCTCTTGGGTTCGAAGATTAGGGTCGAAATTCCGGAACACTCTCTGATCAAACACCAAACACCAAACACCAGTTTTTAGAGGTTGGGGATGAAGTCGGGTGTGGATGGAGAAGAAAAGGATCTTACCTGCAGGTCTTGGCTCCGCTCCCGAGTGAATTCATCGTTAGAACGCGATATCAACTTCACCCTCATCTTGTGCTTGTGCTTGTGCTTGCGATATCAAGTTGATTATGCAAGGATGGACTAGCATAAACCCTAGTTCACCACTCACCCAAAGTTTTGCTATATTGCCGGATGGGCCTTAAACTCTCTAGTCGCTCTCTTTTAGTGGGAATTCGTATATTATTACACACTTTGAATTTGTAACTTGACTCAAAATATATTTTATCTTATATAGAATATATATAAAATCAATTCGCTCCGTTTTTATGTGTAAAATGGACGGTTTTGTAAATTTACGCTTAATTGGTTGTTGAATAGATTTAAATTGTCCACAAATATACAATAAAAATATACTTATAAAAGGCTATTTTAGAAATTGTGCGTCCAACTTATTTGGTATACAATATATTTTATTTATAGTAACAATATAATCATACAAAATTTTGTACATCTTAAAGAATCATATAAAGCAAAATTACCATACAAAAATTTATTTATGTTACTAATTGTTGTGATTTGACAACCCGTAAACCCGGTGATGACCGCCGTCAGTTCGCCGGAGATTCCTATCAACGTGCCTATTGATACATGCAAGTTCTCGGAAGGATTTCCGGGAAGTCTCTCCGATGCCAAAGTCAATTCCTCGTTGATATAAGATGATAGTCCAATCTTAAAAGTGCGTACCTGCTTTCTCCTACTCTGGTCCTATTTATAGAGAGTCCCCTGTTTCCTACTTTCTTGGTTCGTGTCACCATGTTGTGATCGTGGTCCCTCTATTTTCTCCTCCGAGAGATCATGTGCTTGCCTTGACTGAGTCACTTATATTATCTCTATTGGGTCAAGGCTTTGCTGGACTTTGTAATCTCGTAGTTCCCTATTGGCATGTATAGCCCAGTATGGGCCTGTATGGCCCAGTATATACCATAAGCCCTCCCAGTCGTTATGGCTGATATTTTATGTCGAACTGGAGAATGGGTTCAGATCGCCTGTGAATGACTGAGCGATTTATAGGCGAATTCTATTATAGGCGAACTCTATATGGGGCGATTAGTTCGTCATGTTATCTTGGCATAATGACTGAAAGTATGTCCGAGTATTGATTTTGAATTTTTTTTTGAAATTCAAAATTCTTTTATCTTGATAAACTGCCAATACTATTTTTTTCGCTGTCAAATAGTACCATTCCGGGTTTTTTTCACTTTTTATCTCATTAATTAGTTGTTACTTCCCCTATAAAGGTAACCTCGATTTATTCACTTATCATTGCTTTTCTGACGTTATTATTACTAATTCTGACGGCTAGGTTGGTTTTCCCATCAAATCATTGAATATATCCTTCAATATTAAAGGTAATTTGGATCTTATTTTCACTTTTACTTTTACTTAGGCTTTTCAGTTCTCTCGTCTTCCTCGCGAAAAAACCGTCCAATAATTCCAGGGACTTATCTGATCCAAGTAAAACTCTGACCTTATTGCCTCTATTTATTTTTCGTATATTTGTGGGTTTATCTCTTTGCGTTTTAGATTGTTTGTAGTTGTTGTCTTTGGATTTGGAAGGGTTTTAGATGGATCTTAGTGATAATGTTAACGATGTCGTCGATCCTTCTATTGACATGAATGACTTTGATGTTTTTGGTTATGGGTCCTCTCCCATAGATTCCCCTTCTGTAGAATCCTCTAGCGGCGTCGAGGAGGAGGGTGAGATTAGTATTCCGACGGGTTCCCCGGATGTGGGTGTTGGAGAGGGGGATGAGGGAGGTGATGAGGTTCCTCTGATTCCTATTAAGAGTGTCGTAACAGAACACATGTATAAGATAGATGTAAGTAAGGTTCCGAGTTTAGGAAGTCGCGAACTTGTGATTCCACAGCTAGATGAGACTGTAGATAATCCCTCTATTGGGTATTTTTCTATGTATAAGGAATGTTTTAAGTATGATATATATCCTCCATTTCCTAAGTGGTTGATAGAAATTCTCAGGGAGTACAACATAGCCTTAGCTCAATTGGCTCCAAAGAGTGTAATGATCCTATATGCTCTTCATTCTGTGTGTGAGCAAGCTGGGGTGAAATTTGGCTTTGAACTTGTAAAGTCCTTGTATTATTTGAAGGTCACTAGGTGTGGCCAGCCGAGGTATACCTTTTTGGGGTATTACCCTGAGTTGGCGTTTGTTAAAGAATTTCCCAACAACTTTAAGACTTGGCAGGCTGGTTTCTATATCATTAAGTATGAGAGTGATGAAATGGAGTTACCTTCTTGGAATAGGGCGATAGGGGATAGGAAAAGTTATGAGGCTTCTGGAAGCCGGGCTAAATTGAGTGATGAGGTGTATGCTAAGTTGCTTGATTTCTCTGTCAAAACTGAAAAGGAGGATCTCCCAGTGCTGAAGGCGAAAGTTCCTTATCATTACTAAAAAGAGAGTTGCCACTAAGGCGAAAGGGTTTTCTCTTAAAGGTTGTTTGATCATACTGACTGTTATTTACTTTTCTTGAATTAGTATGACATGATTACTGTGTGTGAGTATTTTGTTAGGACTGAGATAGTACTTCGATGGTTTCGTGAATTAAGCTTGTGTTTGTTTTTTGTTGCAGATATGAGGAATCTCGCTAATGCTAGGAATACCACTTACAAGTTTGGGCTCGGGGCGTCTTCTGCTGGTGGTTCCAAGCCTCCCGCGCCTCTTAAGCCTGGTGCTTCTGGGATATTAGCCCCATCGCCCTCTCCTTCTAAGCATCATGATCGTGACAAGCGCAAGGAGGGTGCAGATGCCCTCGTCAAGCAACCTAAAAAGGCAAAAACCTCTTCGCCCGGGCTTTCCCTTGGCGATCCTATTCCAGAAGTGTCATTTGCTGAACAACTGAAGAAACTACCCTTCGATGTGGCGATGCAAGCGGTAATGTTTATCTGTGCTTATATTTTTGGTTGTCGCGTTGTTGGTGGAAAGGCTGTCAGCCTGGCTAGTTCATTCGCCACCTCCGAGGCGAAGCATAAGGAGAATTTGTCGTCCTTTAGTGTGGAGCTCAAGAAGAGGGATAAACTTATCTCAGAGGCGAATGATCGTAGGGATCGACTGCGAAAGTATCTGGATAAGCTCAAAGCTGATGGTCCCCTGAATTCACAGTATCTGCAGATCTTTATCGATAGGCTTGCTAAGACACAATCCTTCTTTGATATTTTTGCCGATGTTCTTGTTGCCGGGAAAGATATAGGTGTCATCGAGTACTATTAGGGACTGAAGGAGGAGCACCCTGATCCTTCCACGATTGAGTGGCTTAGCGATGAGCAAATTCAGCAAAAGGTGGATGATGCGAGGGCTAGTGCTAACCTTCTGTTTGACTCCAGGACCAAGGATGGGGGGCATACCTATGGCTTGATTGAGCGGATGAAAAATCGCGATCAACCTATGACCATACAAGAGTTGATCGCCTATACCGAAGAGGAGCCTAACCCGGTGGGAGATGACGCGTCCAACTTCTCTATGGGTGATGCATCTGGTGGAGGAAACTCCCAGGAGCCTACCGTCCTTCCTGTTGTCTGTGGGGTGGGTCATGAAAGTGGTGGAGTTGGGGCAAACGCGCAATCTAATACCTCTCCTGTGGCGAATACCCCCTCCGGCGATTGGCACTGAGGCGAATGCTACCCCGACGGTTGCTGTAGTGGCGAATGTTACTCCGCCAATGTTGAAGGGGCGAATACCCAGCAGGCCAACGTCACCCCGGTGCCTTCTAATGGGGTTCAAGTGGGCGGTCCAACAAGTGAAGAAGCTAACGCCACTCATGATGTTAGTATCTCTTCTGAGTAGATTATTAAATTCGCCATTAGTGTGTTTTTGAATATTAACATCATTTGAATGTCATTATAATGTAAGGATTGTGTTTTTTAATTCTATTTTCTACTTTATTTCTGTAGACGCAATTTATTAAGGATTTAGCTTCCCGTTCTGTTGACCTAAAAATGATTACTCGGAGTTTGGATCCGAATGCTTTAATTCAATCCTATCCTATCGGATTATGCAAGATCGCATTGAGATGATGTTTCATGAAGTTGATATCATTACTCCATCCGTGCTGGCTAGAGCTTCTAAGTCTTCTACTTTAAACCAAGTGAAAGATTCTATGGAGGAATCTCCTCAAGGTACCGCGTCTTCATTCAGTGAGGTCCCGCATTTCAATCTTGGTGAAAATGCGACTGGATATGGATTTTAGGATGTTATCTCTAAGTGCTTATCAGATGTGGATTCGGTCGCCCTTCATGTATCTACCTTATGTCTTCTACCTGGGCCCTTACAATGGATAACTGATATGGGCCGTAGGCTTCGTGCCGTTCTCTTGACCTGTCGTGAGCGATAGAGATCTTGGAATAACGTGACCAAGGAGATTGAGGTCTTGAGGGGCGAATGGTATGACCTATGTGCCCAACATAATGATCTCATTGATACCTATCGTAATCATATTAAGACCTTCGTCCATCAGACCAGAGAATTGAAGGCTCGTTACGAGCGTATTCGCAAAAAGTGTCAATATCTCCATGAGAACCTTGGTAAAGCTGCTCATAATGAGAAGATCTTGGTTGACAAGATAGGCACTCGCACCCAGCAATGCGAGTATTATCGCCTCGAGGGTGAAAGCTGGAGGAATAAGTATGATGAACAGTATGCCATCAATGTTGACCTATCGGCGAAATATAATGATCAGGAGAACAAGTACAATGAAGTGGTGGAGTTGCTGAATGAGATGGAATCCCAGCTTCAAGCTACAGAAACCAACCTCAACGTTGTGCAGTAGGAGAACACCGACTTAAAAGGTGAGTTGTATTCGGAAGATACTGGTAGAATTAGGCGAATGCAGCATATATTGACACATGGCGATTCCTCTTGGACTGCAGATGATGTCATGAATGAGTATATTGAGAAGCTGCAAAGAACCATTGACAAGCAAGCCATAGAGATTTCAAGATATCATGATACTTGCTATGTGATGGGTTTGCAACTTGCTCGAGATGCTTATGACCCCATTCGTAATTTCAGGACTTATTATGAGGAGGAATTGGCTAAGATGGATGCCAATGGTGAGGATAGAAGAGGACTCGCCTATTCTTATATGCGCGCTCAGTTAAATGATATTATATAACAGGGAGAATGAAGATCCGGAGATATCTCGATTGCGCCGCCGCCGGGATGCTGGACTTCCTGGTCCAGGCGAATCCCGAAGGCTTCTTCGGGATGGATCGCCCCGTAGGGGTTTCTTCCGGGGCGAATCCTCTCGAGGTAGTTCATCTCGTGGGAGATCTAGTCGCGGTAGGATTGGTAGAGTTAGGGGTTCTTTCTAAGTTTTATATTTATCTTTTTATGTGATTTGCCGAATGTTATATATACATATGTATATCTAATTTATTTTGATTTTGATTTTTATTTTTTGTAATGCATGTTTCGCAATATATATATATATATATATTTGCAATGAATTCCAAATATAAATGTTATTGTTTCTTGATATATGCATATATCTAAGTACATACATATATGTATATATGTATCAAGGGTATCAGTTATGTATGGCGATCGCCTTTATAACTTTTTGATATCGCCTATTGTGGTGCCCTTATTGATTGCTCATTGACGGGTCTTATTGATCGCCAGTCATTGATGACTTTAGTAGGCGTTTACTGACTTCGGATGCATGATCTTTTTCGTCAGTTTTGTATTTGCGGCGCTTAGCCTATTTTTAGCCTGTAGCCGTTATGCCATCATCATGGCTTTCCCACAGAGTGGGTTGTGCTTCTAATGACTGTTGCCTCTTGGGCGCCATTATAGGCATTCGTGATAATAGTGTTATTAGAGTCTTTGGTTGTGCCAAAATAATGGCGTTTTTGTATTTATATATATATACAAATGATGATTACATCATCCTTAAAACTTACACAAGAATTTAAAATCAACCACCAATGATTATATCATGGTTCCTATACATGTACTGTGATGTTCTTCCACTTCATTCAGGCGTAGTACCTTCTAAGGTTCATCACATGCCAGGAGCTAGGTATTTCACTACCATCCAATCTGGCTAATTTGTATGAATTAGACTGCCTGGCTTCAATAACCTTATACGGTCCTTCCCATTTGGGACAGAGCTTTCATGTCTTTTCTGCCAGGCTTGCTTCATTTTTGCGAAGCACCAAGTCGCCCACCTCAAATCTTACTTCTCTGCTGCGGAGATTGCGCCTTAGCGATTTTTTCCTTGTAGCTTGCGTTTTTTATATTCGCATGTTCTCATTTTTCCTCCAACAAATCCAAGTCAAGTCTCATTGCTTCATCATTCTGGGGTTCATCGAACGAGATTACTCTTTGTGATGATGCAATTAACTCAATAGGAATCATCGCCTCGTGTCCATAGGTTAGACTATAGGGTGTTTTGCCTGTTGACGTTCTTGGCATTGTCCTATACACCCATAACACTTCTGGTAGCTGTTCTACCCATCCTATGTGTTTACCTTCTAGGCGGTTTTGTATACCTTGTAGGATGGTTCTGTTTGTGACCTCTACTTGACCATTTGCCTGAGGGTGAGACACCAAGGTAAAAATTTTGTGTTATTTTTCTCTTGGTGCACCATTCAGAAAAAATCGCGCTTGTGAACTGTGTCCCGTTATCTGACAAAATAGTGTTGGGTACTCCGAAACGGCATACTACGTTTTTCCATACGAATGCCACTGTGGCTTCAGCCGTTATTTTGGGAATGGCTTTCGCCTCTAACCACTTTGTGAAGTAGTCTATGATGACAATGAGGAATCTTGCGTTTCCCGTTCCCCGTGGAAACGGCCCAACAAAGTCTATTCCCCATTTTTCAAACGGCCATGCGCCTTGAATTCCTACCAATTGGGATTTTGGTGTATTCGTTGAATTTGAATTTATCTGACATGGTCGGCACTTTTGGACATGGTTGTACGTGTCATTGAATATGGTTGGCCAATAATATCCAGCGCGTAATATCTTCTTTGCTAGCGTGCGTGCACCCTGGTGAGAGCCGCAATCTCCTTCATGGATTTCAGCTACTATTGCTTTTGCTTGTCCTGGTCCTATGCATCTTAACCAAGGCATAAGGTATCCTTTTTTGTACAAGACATCGCCTTCCAGTGTGAGTAGCTTCTTCGCTCAATTTCTTTCGCCATCTTTGTATCATCTGGCAATGTTTTGTCTCGTAGATAAGCAACGATTGGTGTCATCCATGAGCTTGGTCCCTCTATGATGGTAGCGACAGTTACCACTTTGTTGTCTCTCGAGGATACAACTTCAGTCGTGACATCCGTATGGTTGCTTAACTCTGAGTAGCTTGCATTCGCCAATCTACTCAGTGCATCCGCCCTTTGATTGAGGTTTCTCGGTATTTTTTGGACGTGTATATAATCGAACTTTGTCAAGAGGTTTCTAACTTTGATGAGATACTTGACTAAATGTGCCTCTCGGACTTCAAAGTCTCATAATACCTGTCCTACCACAATTTGTGAGTCACTGAACACCTTTATGCTTCTTATATTCATCATGTTGGTGGTTTTGAGTCCGCCTATCAGTGCTTCGTATTCTGCCTCATTATTCGATAGATGGAAATCGAATCTTATAGCATGCTTATGTTCATACCCTTATGGGCTAATGAGTAATAGCCCCGCTCCGCAACCATCCTTGTTCGACGATCCATCTACGTATAAATGCCATGCTATGTCTTCCAGTTTAGATTTCCCTTTATCCGGCTTGTCATTCGTTAATGAGGTTCTCAACGAAGGACTATTGATATGATCTATCGATGACATCTGTATGGTTGGTGATAAGAAATCCAAGTCAAAGTAGTAATCTACATACTTTTGGCGATACCTTTGATCCAATACAGACTGGACTTGTAGACCGTGGAAGCTAGCCTATGTAGCTTTTCTCGTGTTAGATAATAATTTATGCACTTGTTACTTTTTTAGCAAGCCCTAAAAATTTACTATCAGGAAATCCCTTTTACCGTGGGATGACCGCAATGTGATTGATGGGTTTGTGACCGTGATTTCTGAGATGATAGTGTAGTCACAATCAGGAAATCCCCTTTTACCCAAGGTTGACCGCAACGTGACGAAATATCTTAGCATCGTTCAAATTCCTTATACTTTGTGGAACTTGCTGGCTAGTTAGACTCGAACTGGCTGGAAGTTGACACTAGTATTAGACCTTATTAGGGGATATGATTTGGATTTGGTCTTTTGCGGAGTTACTCTAACAGACTTGGGGAGTATTCTTACCCATTTTGATAGGTCCTAGATATACTCTTATTTTGTAGCATTTGAGAGCTGTTTTAGATAGTATTTTGTATATTTATATTAGACTTTTGGACCAAATCATTCATAGTGGTTTGAAATTGAAGACGTGCATTTCGATCTTGAATTGCACTTGCGATGGATTTGAGTGATTTGAAGACCTTCTATGACCGTCCTGACCGCGATTGATGCATTGAAGAACCAGTCGTAGAAGTGGCGTGAAGGCACACTCTCGCTGGCCGCGAACCCTAGGTCGCGAACCGCGAGGGCGTGTGTTGCTGTTTTGATGATGCCAAGTTTCGCGCGGTCCGCGGAACTCCGGTCGCGAGCCGCGAGGACCAGACGCGCGGTCCGCGAAACTCCGGTCGCGAGCCGCGAGGACCAGCACGAGGACCAGCGCGAGGACCAGACGCGCGGTCCGCGAAACCTCGGTCGCGGACCGCGGAAACCGGAGACGCGCGGTGCGCGAAACATCGGTCGCGAACCGCGGAGGCCACAACGCGCGGTCCGCGAATCCTCGGCCGCGAGCCACGAGAACCAGGCTCGCGGTCCGCGAAGGATTTCGCGCGACCCGCGAAGGACCTGCAAGTGGCATTTTGTTTTGTTTTATTTTTGTTATTTTGAGAAGTATAAAAGAAACTTATTCTCATTGTTTGAGGGATCGAATTTTACAGAGCCTATGAATCTTTTCTTCATTTTTCTCTTCACTTTGATCTTTGAATTCACTATGGTTTGTTGTGTTGATTATGATTGTGATTATATAACTATGGTAGTAGGCTAAAACCCCTCTTGGATATATGTGATTAGACTTCTTGTTATGGATTGAGAACATGATTCATGAAGCTTAGGAATGGTGATTTGCTATTGAATGATCATAATTTATATGTGTATTTGATGCTTGAAATGATTAGGAATGATTTCCTAGTGATAGATATGTGTTGGATATGTGTTAGATATTGCTTTTCCATGGTTAGAATGTTATCATTCTTTCTATGTAGGAGTAGTAAATTAGGAATTGAATGCATGTTGTTATCAATTGTATTTGTTCTTAAGATCATTCATTAGCATTGTACCTATGTCAAGTTTGTTATCAAATTGCATGGGTAGGATTGAGAAATATCTAATTTGAAGTAATATTGATTCAATTGAACTAGTTGTTATCATCTAGTAAAGTTGTCAATTGAAGTTGTGAAGATGCTTTCATTTTTCATAGCTTTGGTTAAAGATAGTTCTCACTAGTATTCACCATTCTCGAGGCATCATGATAAAGTTTGAGGAAAATCTCATAATAAGAAGTCACCAATCTCATATGTCCAAGTTTCTTATTCTCTTAGGTAAATCTCTAGTTAGAGTAATCTTATGGTAAAGTAGTTGTAACCCTAAAGTTCTAGTAGTTTTACTTAGTAGTGTTTCTTAAACAAAACTCAACTCAAACCCCCCTGTTTACATTGCTTTTATATATGTATATGTATATATATCCTACAAGATATACATAGAAATAACCTTTTCTCTGTGGAACGAACCTTACTTGCCATTATACACTTAATAGTGTGTAAAGGTAGTAAGCGATCTAAATTGTATATTTGAGAGGTACGGCGACGACCTCCCACATTTGTAATTTGTTATATCTCTCTTAAACTGTCTAAACGGCGAGAGAATAAACCCCATGGGATTCTGGTCTATCTAGACTGGTAGATTTCGATTATTTAATTGTAGAATTCGAGTTAAGGTACTACGTTTTTCAGGTAACTTTAGTACTCTTAGAGTATTAGACTATAATATTTTATGATTTATCCCCTTTTCTTTTCTTTTTGCGCTTTTACCGTGCGCTTTTGATGTAAGCGTTCGGGCAACAGCCTACGGACAACTTTACAGGTTCGGGGTGCCTAATAAATTCCCCACTACGTGTGGTTCAAATAAAAAAAAAATCGTTAGAACGCAATATCAACTTCATCCTCATCCTTCCGTATGCTTGTGGTGGACGGTCAAGGATGGACGATAAACCCAGAAAGCATAAACCCTAATTCACCAACTCACCCTTTCTAAAGTTTTGCTACTATATTGTCGGATGGGCCTTAAACTCTCGTCACTCTCTTTTTGGTGGGAATATATTTTATTATTAAATAACTTTAAATATTGAGTGATTTTTATTTGGGATCACTAAACTTTTAACCATTTTGGTTTTAGGTCACTTATCTCTCATATTATTTTCTGAGGTCACTATACTATTGAAAATGAATTTTTCTGGTCACTTTGTTAAATGCTTAGTTAGTCAACTAACGGTCAAGCATTTGATCAATTTGGAAAAGGGTATTTATGTCTTTTTACTTTTATAAAGGGGGAAAAAAGTCCAAAAAAATCAGAAAATTTTGGAACTCTTTAATATCTTTAGTAAAAATATTACTTGAAAAAAAATCCTAAAATTTTAAATTGTAAAAAATAATTTTACACGAAGAACATGACAAAAATAATAATTCAAGAACACATTTATCCGGGTTGTTGTATATTCTTACGGAATTAAATTTAATAATTCTTGAATTTTACTAATTTTTTTGGCCGTTCTTCGTTTGAAATTTTTGTACGTTTTGAAATGTTTGGGTTTTTTTCTTCTAGTCGAAATTTTTTATTGAAGAAATTAATTCATCAATTTTTAAAATTTTAAAGCATTTATGAGAGTAAAAAGATAAAAATACCCCTTTCCAAATTGGTCTAATGTTTGACCGTTAGTTGACTAACCAAACATTTAATAGAGTGACCCAAATAAATTGATTTTTGATAGTATAGTGAGCTCAAAAAATAATATGAAAGATAAGTGACCTAGAACAAAAATTGGTAAAAGTTTAGTGATGTCATAAAAATCACTCTTAAATATTTACATCAAAAAAATAATTTTAAATATGTTCAAATACATATTATTATAAAAAAAATTATAATATTGTGAATCCAACAAGATTAAATTTGATGATATTCTAACTCATTTATTATTCGATTTCAAAGTTAAATTAAGCAAAGTTAGTTACATGAATAGTTAAATTGCAGAAATAATTAGGAAAAAAGAAGTACTAAGGTTCTTTTTATCAGTAGATAATATCAGTTCAGTTCATTTCAGCTAAATATATTTAAATTTATTTCAATTCAGTTGAATAAATTTGAATTATTTCAGTTCAATTCAGTAAAATAAATTTAAATTTATTTTAGTTCAGTTAAATAAATATAAATTTATTTTAGTTCAATTCAGTTCAAATCATGGCTCTGTAAGTTTATATTACTTGGCTAAATTTTATTTCGTGTTACATTATATTTACGTCACTTCAAATTAATTCTTTTCAAATCAAAACAATTCAGTTTGGTTCAATTCAGTTCAAAAATAAACAAAAGTTTATGATAATCAGCTCCATTTATTTATCATTTTTTGTTTCCCAATACATTTCGTTTACTTCAATTGAAATCAGTTAAGTTCAATTCATTTTATTCCGATGGAGATACATTATTTTTACGTCAATTCAAATATAACATGTGTTCATTATATGATTATTTGTTAATAACAAAGAAATTATATTACTTTAATTTAGTTAAAGTTCAGATCAATTCAGATCATTAAACTTATTCAAATTTGGCTAAGTTCAATTTAATTTGGGGATCCAAGGAAGCTGTACTTTGAAAAGGAAAGTAATTATGTTAATGTAGTGATCGTCCCTGGTATGCATTCGATCGAGTTGGTCTGAATAGACAGTTTGGAGCAGTTTCATCTGCATCGCGCTGGGATGCAGTTTGGGTTCGACCAGAATGTTCTGGCCAGACCTTTGAATAGGTTGGCTTCAGCTCAGTTTGGTTGTCACCATTATAACAGGTCTGTTGGGACCAGAAGTCGGTTTGCGAAGTTCATATCGTGCTCGTTCATGACCTGTTTTGACACTTCCGCTGAGGAGACAATCACTGTTGAGACTTGGCTGAGCCGCACGTGGAGATTAGGGTTGTACTTCTTTGCCAGATTGGCTAGCTAGGGTGCGCTGTGGAAGCGGGCCGCAGAGCTGGTGAAGGTTTTCGATGATCGGGAAAAGTGTTGGCCCTGGTCCCTGGAGACAGCCTATCTGCAGATTGTGGTTTTAGTATGGATTTGGCTACCATGGTTATGAGGACGAGAAAAATGTAGAGCCAAATGAAGAGCTCAATCTCCATGATAAGTGATTAACGAAATAAATTAAGATTTAGGTGTTTTCAGTTGCGAGGAGAATGTAATTGCATGACTTGTACGTTTATGTGTCAAGTGTTCATTATTTATACACAAATGTTGTACGTACCTTAATATTCTTATACACAAATGTTGTACACAAATGTGACAAGCGTTTATCTTTTTGGGTTAATTATGGATAGTTGACTGGTCAAACATTTCTTTCTAGTGTTTGGTGAAGATATTTTTTAATTAGTTTTTTTTGGTGAAACCTCTGATTTTTGACACGCTAGGAAGAGCAGCGTTTACAAAAAAAAAATCAAAAAAAATAGGAAATATCTTTTTTATTCTTATTCTTTACAAATTTCCTTACAACTAATCCTTAATAATATTTCTAGTATCGTATTACCGTCTCTTTTTAACTCGTGCGTACATATTCAATTTATTTTTTAATTGTTACATATATAATATATTGAAATTAAAATGACCCATATACCGATATATAAATTTCAATCATTCTTATTTAAAATTATATTATATTCAACAAACAACTAAAAGTAAATTTACAAACCTACCCATTATACCGAAGCGAATTGCCTTTATATATGTATTATTAATACGGTTTTTCTAACGAGTGCCCTAGGGCACTCGATAACAATGGAATATTTTGTGTGAATTCGTGTATTACATGAGTATTTGTGCATGGTTAATGACTACGACTGCATGGGTATTAATTCTCCCTCGAAAATGGTTGCATCAATGCTCATTTAATTCCTTTTCCTCTATTACCATTTTACATTTTACAAATTTCCCTCCAAAATTCTAAACACATAGCCAACGTACCACTGCTAATTCGGGTACGTATCATACAAATAAAAACAACTATGTATTTATTAACAACGAAACGATTGAGTATCCAAAATTAGAATTGATGTTGGTGATCTCTTCATCAAATCTACAAATGTCTGTAAATTTAAAAAAAAAAATCATATATATATATAATATATATATATATATATATATATATATATATATATATATATATATAGAGGGAGGGGTTCAATACACTCACTTAATTTTACTCAAGTTCTTACTCATTATTCTAACCATTGATCTAGTTCTAATCTAACGGTTAAAAGGTAATAGAGTTTTCTATTATCTTAATGACTCCTTATTTATTGTTTTCCTTTTTCTTCACTATTTTACCCAGATTAACCTCTTCCTCTCCTTCCCCAAATCTTCTTCTTCATCGAGATAACTATCACGAGCGATAGATCAAGCGGAACACAACAGGCTGGTGGAAACGCTTCAGGAGTTTTTAAAAAATTAGTCGTCTTTTCCGGCTACCAAGTTGCCGGCGAGATGATGTTAGCTATGCGCCGATGAAATTGACGAGTTTGGAATTAAACCCATCCAAATCTATGCTTCAGTGAAAATTTTCTAAACGAAATAGGTGTGCTAAAGATGTGAATAGCCATGAACTGGGTGGAAACTAAAACCACCAAAGATGATTTAATTAATTGATACAGGCATATAATCTGGGCATATAATCTGGGGACGAAGAAAACTAAACTTAAGAGAAGATTTGGGGGAGGAGGAGGAAAAGGGTTAAATCGGGTAAAAGAATGAAGAAAAAGGAAAACAATAAATAAGGAATCATCAAGATAATAGAAAACTCTTATTAATTTTAACCGTTAGATTAGAACTAGATCAAAGGCTAGGATAATGAGTAAAAATTTGAGTTAAATTAAGTGAGTGTATTGAACCCCTCCCATATATATATATATATAAACACATTTTTGATGAAATGGTAAATGGAGGGAATTCTAATTTTGGATACTCAATTGTTTCGTTGTTAATAAATACATAGTTGTATTTATTTGTATGATATGTACCAAAATATGCAGTGCTACGTCGGTGATGTGTTTAGAATTTTGGAGGGAAATTTGTAAAATGTAAAATGGTAATAGAGGGAAAGGAATTAAGTGAGCATTGATGGAACCATTTCGATGATCGAGGGAGAATTAATACTCATGCAGTCGTAGTCATTAACCATGCACAAATACTCATGTAATACACAAATTCACACAAAATATTCCATTGTTATCGAGTGCCCTAGGGCACTCGTTAGAAAAACCGTAATTAATATAATAACATTTTAAATAAATGTAGATACGTATAATAATGAAGAATAATATTTTGAATAACAAATATCATAAAAATAAATAAACATATAAGTGATAAAAATATTTTTGATACTTCAAAAAAACAAATTATACAATACAAAAAATAATGATTAATAAATTGTACTAAAGTCTATTTCGGTCATTTAACAAATTGAAACAGTTATCAGCTAATTGTTATTTGCCAAACACTAATACACAAACCGCTAGTCAAAACAGCTAATAGAATCCGCTAACAGGTAACAGCTAATAGAAACCGCTAACAGCTAATAGAAACCGCTAGCAGCTAATAGAATCTGCTAACAGCTAATCGCCAAACGAGGCCATAATGCATATTCTTCATTAAGAGAGTTTTCCTTAAAAAATAGTATTAAGAGAGTTTCATTTATAAAGTAGAGTCGTAATGAGTTTGGATATGTTTGCCTGAACTTTTTCCATACAAGTTCATACATCAGTTTAATCCAGTTTAATTCATTTGAATCAGTTAAGTATAATTTTATTTAAGTATAATTTAAATCAGTTAATATTTTTTATTAAAAGTTATATTTTTACTATATATTACAATGACATGACAAATTTCAAAATTATTTCACTTTAGTTCAGTTCAGTTAACTAAATGAAATTATATTTCATTTCAGTTCAGCATGAAGCAAAAAAGTCAGTCTTATATAAATATATTTGTGTTCTATTAAATAATGTAATTTAAAGGGTAAAATTTCCCCCCACATCATTTAGAATTCACAATTTTTCCAAGTTGAGAAATGAAATAAAAGTTGGTTAGATGAAGACATGGACATACCATCAACTTAGCTCTTAGATCAAGGTAGATCTCTTAAGACATGGTTATAAGAATATACACAAAAATGAGTTATATGTGCTAACAAGAATATGTATCAAAAGGTGTAGACTCAAGAGTTTTTGGTGGAAGTATCTTTTCTTTCTATGCTGCAGGATATTTAGGGTTTAGGGTTTAGGGTTTAGATAATACAAAACCTTATATGTTAGGAAACCGGAAGGAGTATATAAGGAATTATCTCTAAATCTTCCCAGGCGACGGCAATCGTTTCTTTTTCTTCGGTCTTCAAAACCCTTGTATCTCTACAATATCTTCCCAGATAAATCCCGCTACGAAGGCGAGAGATTCTTTGATTGTTTGACGGTTTATTGTGTTTCAATTTTGTTCGTGTTTTGATGATTTCGTGGTCCGGGAAACTATGTAGGTAGCAAACCTTATAAGCTCGGAATCTTAGATTATTTAGTCTATAAATGAAGAAATCCGCTAAGATGATGCGGTACTCTTCGATTGACGTGGGCCAATCATCAAAGAAATCTGCTACGAAGGTGAGAGATTCTTTGATTTGGCGGTTTAATTCCTTTTAGGAATAAACTTCCTTGCTCCGGTGGAGTAATACTCCTCCCACTAGAGGACAAGGAAAAAGTGGGGCTACGAGGGAAATGTAGGGCGGGTCTGGACCATTGGTCCCGGGTCTGATTAAACAATATCCTTAATTCTCTTCATTCTCTCTCCCCATTTTCATCTTTTCCAAAACTACCCCTCTAATATTTCCTCCACCTGAACCTGAAGTACGCCTCTCCATCTGCTCCGACTCCACCTTCTACCGCACCGACGACGTCGTTTTCACCTAGCTTCGAGCCCTTCAATTTCGCCACCGTCACAACCACCGCCACACCCGTCTTTTCCCCGGCCCCAAGTACCCGCCGTCTTCCGACCGCTCAGCTCTCCATTTCCTTAAGCACTATCAAATTTTAAAACCTAATTGGATATTACGAGTGGGATTTCGATACGCACGAACCCACTGGAAGATTCTGCAACGGAAGAACCCCCGTTGATTATTTTGGGTATATTTCAAGAACTCGAATTACGTTTGTGATTAAATTTGTGGATTTTTTTTACTGAAGATTTAAGATGAACAAACTGATGCTGCGCCTGATTATTTTTAAATCTCTGGGTTTTTCACATTCAAGAGAATGTGTGAATTCTGTTATTTTGAGTTTGCAGTGAACCATGTTAATTTTGTTCTTCTTTGTGGGTGCAAGTTTCTGTTATCTAGAATTTGTATTGAACATGATGATTTTTCTCTTCTTTGTGTGTAAAAGTGTGTTTGCCATGGATGTTCTTGAAGAAATTGTTATGGTTTTGTGTTTGTTGTACACTTGCATTTGATTTCTGTGGTTTATCTGTGAAGCTTTGCGTCTTGGATGGGAGTTTTTGCTGAGCTACCTTGGGCATGGTGGTGCTATAGATGATATGTTTGGAGGGTTCATTTATGCATCTGCTGACTACAAGTGCTGGGATAATATTCTCTATTGATTCGGAGTTGGTGAGCTGTGCCTTTTTCTTTTGGGTATGAATTGTGCCTTCTGCTTGGATGAGGGGAATAAGTGAGTCATGAATTGCCTAATCTCAGTGCTTATTGGTGCATATTGTCTGATTTTTACGTGTCTTCGGCTGTTAGGATGATGAGATGGCATACTGAATGGTAGGTTTTGAATATGAATGTAGCCGGATTCTTTAGCAAGAAAAAAAATGTTAAACGGGTTTATATGGTAACTGGTAAATAAGTGCAACAAAATTCAAATCCAAAAAGTTTAAAGTAGATATCCAAAAAAAAGAAATTAGTTAAAATCAGTCATAATTAATTAAGTTCGACTCAGTGCGGTCCCAAAATTAACACATGCCAGCATGACAAGGAGGAAAAGAGTATAGTAGATTATTAGAAAATATTTTAAAGATTAAAAATTATTCAATACCAAAGTAATTGGCACGGTCTCATAAAAGGCGGTACTAAAAAGCAATGTGCACAATTCGTGTATTAAGTGCAGTTTATGTACCAAAATAGTGCAGATTCAGTGCAACTGTTGATCCTCTCTTGAGTTTCCAGAATAGCCATTGTTAGACAAGTCAAGAAACCTTATTTTAGGCAATTCTCCAAGAAACTCCGGTATCGAACCAGACAATGCATTAGAACTGAGATTGATCTTCCAAAGGTATCAATCCCACCATACTCAAAAGGGACATTGCCACTAAACCTATTACCAAACAAATTAAGGGTTCTCAAGGATTTCAACCCTGATAAAACAGGAGACGAAGTCCCACCAAGACCAGTATTCCACAACACAATCTTCTCCACATTCAGAACACACCACTAAAATCCTCACATGGAATTGTCAGTACCCTTTTTTTTAAAAGCAGAAATGTTGGCCCTTGAACTGCAGCAAGGTTTCCTTTACACTAGCTAGCAATTTCTTGTTACTTATTTTCATCTAGAAAATAGAGACTTGTAGCCGAAATTAAATAATAGAAACAGTGGCTTGTATCCAAAAGATTCAACATAGTAGTACAAACATTTTCCAAATAAAATCTCCTAAATGTAAAACACTATACCCTCATATAGTGCTCCAAATCTATCATTCAATACCCTATGATATGGGTGTGCCTGTCCACGATTCATCACAAATATGCTCTTCTCGGCACCAACCATAACAAACCGGATATTAATCTTGGTGACTACGAAAATGCCTTCAAATTTGTCGACCTTGACTTGCACCGGGAGTCGAAGTCGACTCTCCAACTCGGCCGAAGTAAGTCCATTGTACAGTTTTCCATTCCGATACTTTCTGTACTTTCTCTGTCGTGGGGCGGCCCTGATAGCTACAAATAAGAAGGAAGAATAATGAAATGATGGAAGAACAATAAAGGAGGATAATAAGGTAAAAATAAGGAAGATAATGACGATTAATTAGACAAATCTAAAAAAATGAAATAAGGTAAAAATAAGGAAGATAATGACGGTTAAGGGAAAACATCTAGAAAAATGTTTACCTGCATACGTCTCTGTGAGGATAGGGATCAACTGCTCGCAAATTGAGGCAATCGTATCAAAATAGATCATAGCATTACTCCCAGACCTCACCCCCTTTTTCAGCCACTGACCTCTCACTAGGTCTATAGATCTAGCACTCATGGAGTCTGGCATATACCTCCAAACTCTCTCACGAATCTCCTGCTCATAGTATTCAAACTCAGCCTCAACACCATAGGGGAAAGCCGTTGCACCTGTACACCCATAAAAGTGGACTGCCCAAGGCATCTCTCGGTATACACGCACACGAAACTCGTCCAACGTCTCACCAGGCTGCATTTCTAACAAATATGTAAAATCCAGCATCTCCAATATCGTCATCTGCTCAACACCATATAGCTGCATCCTGAATTGTGGCAGTCCAACGCAGTTTGCAGAATCTAAGACGCAGTCTCGCCAGATTGGCACACCACCAGGGAGAGGCTGTCCTTCATCTTCTTCTTCGTCTCCATCAGAATCAGATAAATTTTCATCACCCACCCCACCACCGTAGGGATATAGTCTTCCTATCATAGGATGTCCGCCTATAGGATGTGGTGGAGGTTGAGGCGCCCCTGCAGCTGCTGCCATCAAATGAATCCATAGATGCAGAATGAGCTCAAGTATCAATACTTGCTCTTCGTACTCTTCCTGTTACCCGAGTGAAAAAACAATAAGATACGGATAGTTTTTATCTACAAATTAAATTAAATCCATTCAGAGACTAATCAATTAGCATTATACCATGGAAGAAGGTGCACTGGAAACACCAAAAAAGGCTTTCTGAAGGTCATTCAACTTCTGACCAATAAGTGGTGGTTTGCTAGAAACAATCTCCTCCATCTCGCTGTTGTGTAAGGCAAGTAACAATATACTAGTTTTAATGCCCGCCGTGCAATGCACGGCAATTTATTTTTTTATAAATTTTATATAATTGAATAATAATTCTTTTACTTGAAAGTATACGTTAAAATTTTACAAAGTAAATTGACAGTCAATTGGAGAAAAAAATCCTTATAAATTTGAACATCTTTTACCGAAAAAGTTCACATAGAGAAGAAAAGCTGAATTATTTAGACAAATCAAAGAAAACACCCTATGTCTAAGGACTCAACATATATGAAGTGTGAGCTGCTCCACACTTTCTAATGACTCAACACCAGCTTTCCATGCATTAAATCTGCTTCTCAAAGCAAATGATAATATGTCAGGCAAATTTTTTTTCTTTCTCAGAAACAGCATTGAAAGGAAGAACAGAATGATGAGCATTCTTATCAAAATACTCAAGCCTAATAAACAAGAGAAGAAAACATTTAATAGAAAACATTTATTAATAAGTAAGCAATACTGATCAAAACAACGACAACTTAGTCTGTTCATTTCAAACTAAACCACGATCGGCTTACACCCCTCTTCCAGGAAAAGGAAAAACAACATATCATGTTCTACATATTGATCTGTTCTAACTTAATCACAATTCTCGTAAATCCAAATGAACTAAAACAGCTAGATAAGAAACCCATCCCATTAAAGGGGACTGCAGCAAAGCTCGATGTTTATGATAATATTCCCTTTTTTGACGCAACACTCCATTTGGCTTGGCGGTGCTTGACTGCACTTGGGTGTCTTTGCATATTTGCCCATCTCTGCATAGAAATACATGTATCAAACATCAGTTTCTAGTGGGTATTCAAAGCTGCAATATTCACCGAAAAAAACATTACTCCCGGTATCAGGCCCAGTCAAGAACACACATCTTTCACACTAAAAAATTACAGACTACAATGAATAACAGAAGGCTGATTAACAGCTCCATATCAATCAACCACTAAAGTACATGCATGGAATTCTAAATAACGTCTCATCATATCATTCCAGTGAATTAAAGCCTTCAACTAAAAAAACATATGCATCATGGAGAATAAAAGGGGCTTAGTTCCAACAGATTAGTTTTTCAGTTTATATTCAATACGACAAATTCCTTCAAAAACATTTGTTCTTTATGCATCCATCTTTTCTAAAACTGCCATCAGATGTAGGACACGTATAAGTATTTCTTTACAATTTAACCAAGAGAAAAACGGTTTGCTTTCGATTCTAGTTCAAACCACAAAAGAAAATCAACAGATGTTATTCATAGAATAAACCAGGACAACTCAAAACAAAATAAGAGCACAATTTGATCTGATCAGCTACCAAAAGCACAAAAATAACCGCTTTAAAACAGAGAAATAAAAACACATACACTGAATAACCGATCAGGGTACTGAGAACCTGCTTGAGAAGACATCTGAAACAATGCAGTGAATAATCTATGCAAGCAAAACATAATATTTTTCAATTTACAGCACCACTGAAGCAGCAAAGTTCAGTCCAGATGATTAAACCACTAAATTTAATCAGCTTTTACAGAAGATTAGGTGTTTTAATTCCCCTTAGCATGGCTGAAATTAATCAGCTTTTACAGAAAAAAACACAGACAGACACACAAAGGTTTCTACCACAGTCTAATTATAAATAGGAGAAAAAATTACTAATGAGTAGCTTACAGCTGCATCAAAACTTGAATAACAAGCATACGAAAGTACCTTTGACTGCTATTTTAAGCATCCTCACTCTCTCTCCTGTTTCCTAAGTACATCTTTTCCGAAGTGAAGACCTTGCATTAGGAAAATGAGAGAACACATAGGAATGAGATTCTTACTATAGTTCTGCAACAATATGTACTGGAATCTAATAGTTTACTACACTAATAAATTTTTTCAATAGTATGTCGTAAGATTAAACTTTCAGCAAAAAAGTACAAACAAATTCATTGACATTTCTACAAACATTTAGTGTGCATACTCTGTGCAGAAAAAAAGACAGGCAAGAAACTGATCAGCTTACCAGAATATAGAAGTGTTGTGGCGAATCTGATAAAAAGGGGGAAAAAGGATCATGTTCTACATATTAATCTGCTCTAACTTAATCCCAATTCTCATAAATCCTACTAAAATCACCAGATAGCAGAAGTTTTGATTTTAACCTTAAAGTATCACCTGATTCGCACATTCGGCTCGAAGAAATCAAAATACGGACCGGGTGAAGCTAAAAAACAGAAATTTCAGAAAGAGAGAATTGGATTGAAACGTTTTACCTTTTGAATAAAGCTTGTTCTTCGTGATGGGAGGAATTTGTAACTATATATATGGACGCCTGGAAATTCGTTTCTGTATTGGAAGAGGGAGATCGTGGTTGTGTGTATGGATTGAGAAGTTGGATGTCGTAGGAGTTACAGAACGTGGCATAGAAACCGTTCTAAAAGTTGCCATTTCTGTTTGGAAATAATGCAGAAAATGGATGAGAAATAAGAAGGGATGTACGTGGAGAGATCACAGCCATTAATTTGATCCAATGGCTGATATTTGACTGACTAGCATTGCTTAAGAGGAATTAAAGCATTATGTTAAGATCAAAGTCAAAATACCAATAGAAGTTAAACATATGCTTCTGATTATCTGTTGACTTTATGATCGTTTACCTTAAGAGGTGAGAAACTTTTTGTTTCATACCAACAAGTTTATCCAGTGCAGGTGGTGTAAGGTCACCATCCACTAGCTCAGGCTCCCTTGCCTTGTCCCTCTGCAGCGGAATCGGCCTTTGACAAGATGAGATGCACAGTGAGGCTCCATCTAATTCTAGTTATATTATCTTCCAACTGGAAGTTAAATGGTATTTGGAAATCCTACCTTCCTGAAATAAGGGAATCCCCCTTATCTCCCTCTTCCAACTCATGGCTTTTCAACAACTGCTCCTTGTCATTTACCTAATAATTTGTAAACGATCATTGTAGATATTATGTGGTGGACGTGATATAAAATGAGGAACATAAATCATACAGTAATCAATGAGTATGATCTAGTATCAGAGGAATGTGTTTATTGAATTTCAAATGCATACGAAATTTCGTCAACTTATAATTGTAAAATATGTACTAAACAAACCACTCCAGCAACCCCTTCTAATAAAAAGGATGAACCACATACACAGCCAGCCATAAGCAAAAAGCATAAGCACAAGACTTAGTAGAAGGCTATGTAATAACTATCACATTAAAATTGCCAAAATTCCAATGAACTCATAAACAGAATATACTTACATATCGATGCTAGCATGATCCAAGATCCACATACACACTAAAACATAGATAGCTCAGAAGTTTCTTACACGACATTCCGACTGATACAATCATACAACACAGTTACAACCAAGCTCTTTGTAACACATACATTTACCTATAGGGAACATACACATAACAAAATCTGGTCTTAATTCCTTCAAATTTATCAAAACCAGAAGAAGTTTCTTACACGACATTCCGACTGATACAATCATACAACACAATTACAACCAAGCTTCTAGCATCTTTGTTACACATACATTAACTATAGGGAACATACACATTTATCACAACCAGAATTCGACATCCAATTCCAAACAATTGAACACAAGCAAAAGAATAAATCGAAACACAGAAAGCATAGAGAACTTTACCCGTAAGAGCAGCTTGGAGGTACTTGGTGCATTGATTGTCCTACCAATATAATGCAGGTCAGTTGCATTACCATAAAAAAATTTAAAAAAACAGAGAGCTGAAGATCCAAGAGATCCTACCTCATGTATGGAGAAAGATCCAAGAACTAAAGGAACTGAAGAACTAAACCCTAGTTTCCTAGTTTTTGAGCTAAGTACACAGAGAAATGAGAGAGAAAGCCGCCGTTCAAATTTATATACCTGGTCCTTACGTGAAATTCGAAAACACGGAGGCCCTTCCGTGCAATTACTGAAATCTTGAAAATTAAAACATTGGGTCAAAGTCAAAAGCTTTTTCTTAATCCCGAGTCAATAGCAGTAAAAGCAGTAAGTCCATATCATGGGTTAATTTCCACATAAATCTCAACCATTTTTTTAAAAGTAATCTGAACCATCTTTTAAGTTTCAAGTGATGCTGCTCTTTTAGTTTCCATTTTCTAATTTGCTTTTCAACGTATTTTTTTTAAAAACTGTTTTTCAACGTTTGTTGGGCGACCGGACTATGGTTCAAGCATTAAATAGTTTGGTTATAACTTATAAATTAGGCCTATTTGCTAACCTTATTTATTGCTGAACTGAACTGAATGAGATTGAAATGAAAAAAATTACATTTTCACTTCACTTAACTGATCTAAAAAAAGCTCTAGCAAACATGCCCTGTTTACCAGAGCTTATTTTTTGATGCACTGAAATGAACTGGATTAAACTGAACTAAACTGAAATAAAAATTAATGTATTCTGTTTGCCGGCACTTAAATGAACTGAACTGGATTGAACTACATTGAATTGAACTGAAATAAAAATTAATGTATTGAAAAGAATAATCACCATAACTGAACTATGGCCCTGTTTACTAGAGCTTATTTCTTGATGGTACTGAACTGAACTGAACTGAATTGAACTGAAATAAAATTGATGTATTGAAAAATGGAATCAGCATGACTGAATTAACCTGAATTTCATCAAATTACATTTCACTGAACTGAATTGAACTGAACTGATCTACAGATAAGCTCTGGTAAACAGGGCCTACAACTGAACTACTAATAAGGTCTGGCAAACACCTTGTTTGCCAGAGATTATAAATCAGTTCAGTTCAATTCAATGAAATTGTAATTTGATGAAATTCAGGTTAATTCAGTCATGCTCATTCCATTTTTCAATACATTAATTTTCACTTCAGTGCAGTAAGAAATAATCTCTAGCAAACAGGACCCAACTACATTCATATATTTTGTTGTTTTTCCTTTTACTAGGATCTTCAAGCTAAATACCTGTTAAAACATGATAGAAGTTTACAAGATATATAGCATACAAACTACATAAATATAATTGAACTACATAATTCAAAATGGTTTTAGTTTTTCACTTCAAAGATAGAATAGTCTTTGGGACATGCACTATTTATTACACATTCTGCACATTCCTAAATGCAGACCCTGTAGGGGGGAAATAAAAAATGCAGCATCATATTGATAAGACAGAGTTTCACATCTTAGGCAAAGGGGTCATGGTCATGCCTCAGGTTCAGCTCATTCCAAACCTGGAGAAATATCCTCCTGTACAAATCTGCAGAAATCTTATAAATCAGTTAGGCAATCCACCAAACATTCACCATTCCAAACATCAGCTCAGCATCTCCATAACAGCAAATCTGAATCAAACAAAACAAAATCACAAGCAAATGAAATCAAATTACAACAAACTAAAACAATAAGGCAAAAAACAGAATGGTGTATACCTGAAAAAAGAGTTGTAATGGTGTATACCTGCACAAAAGCCAAATGATAAAAAACAAAAAGAATAAAATACCTCCTTGTTCGATCCTACATGTGTTCACATTAACATCTGCTGGTCATGAATACATGTGTTCACATTGACGGGCCAACCTACATGTGTTCACATTGACATCTGTTGGTCATGAATAACAAAGATATTAAGTTTAACTTGATCTCTGCAAAAGTAAATTATAAGCAATGATTACAACAATATCTTCTCATAAACTCAGATTCACAAATTCAATTCCAAAGAGTTTTTGGCAACATCACTAATCAGTGCAATATGAAAAGAAAAACATTGAGGAAAAAACAGCTTAACCGAGATATACTAAGAAGATTAAAAGAAGTCCAAAATCCTATACGGTGTGAAATCTGCAGTACTTGATGATTTCAGAGATAGGGAAAGAGTATATTCACTGAATCCAACATCCTTCTGCATCATCTTATATTAATTAATTAAGATTATAAAATATTAGTAATGACACCTAAATGACAACTTATCATTAAAAAGTAATATATCCTTAGGATTCATCAATTTTATTCACACAGAAATAAATTATGATGGAAACCCACAACTAAATAATTTTGGTTATTTCAGTTCAGAAACAAACTATGCATGGAAGAAACAAAGATATACATGCCAAAGACAAAAGGAAAACATGAAACAGAATTTCACTTATGTTAATCAATCAGCCTATACATTTTATTGACCGACAGAAATACGGTAGCTGAAGGCGATTCAACTCTTGCTATCTCACTCTGGAGCAACTTCCCCCTAGATTGAAAGCTTTAAATACAGGCCTCAGCTCATGATCAGTAAACAGAGGTGACAACCCCAAAAGATGGAAAGTAAATGGCAATATCACTTCCTATTTATTACTACAGAAGAAAAATATAAGTACTACTAACTCATCCGATAATTTAAGAATTAAGCTAAAAAGAGAAGCAAGAAAGATTACCCTGCTGAAATGAGAATAATGCTTTGCTTGAATCTCTGTAAAATGATTTCATCAACACACCGGCTCCTTTGCCAATCAAAGTAGTTTACATCCTATGTCAAGCAAGAAAATAGGCAAATATATTTTATATTATAAAACATATACTGCACATACTTGATGGCCAAAATAAATAGTTCAACACAGAAAATCGGAAGGTGCAGTAGTATGGGAGTAAACATCAAACAAATACACACAATCAAGGTAGGTCAAGTCCAGTTAGATACAAATTACTAACAACAATAAAGACTAAAATACCAAATTGCTTCAAGCTTGTTTTAACGCCATGGTTATATCTAATATATTCCCTCTTTCTTCATTTTACTCTTATTCTTGACATAAAAAAATACATTTGCAGGTGTGATCCTTGTCATCTCATCCTCCAAAAGCATGGTATCTTTAGCCAAAGGTTTGAAAACATTTGGAAATACTATACTAAAAAAGTTAACAAAGGAAAAGGGCATCACTTGGAAAATGAGTCACCAGCAGAAATTATGAGAGGTCTTTCTTTACTCTATTGCAATCATAAGAAAACCAAAAACTATCTGAGTTAACATACTAAGAATGTTCTATGTCCAGTTTTCAGGATCACATACCTTCCATCACCAGCGATAAGTTGAGCTGTCTCTGCCTTGAGTAAAAAAAAATCCATCGATCTAGGAGCTGCTGTCAATCAAACATATTCAAGAAAAAAACGTAAACTTGAGAAACATAATACAGAAACTGCAAAGGAGCAAGAACTAAGCAGGGATATACATCCTGATCCAATATATGAATATGGCACACAGAAACGTTAAGTCTGAAATAAGATTTAAGCTAAGTTGAACAAAACATACAACTCCAATGACCAGGGACATCATACAAGGTCTGTACTCACCATCAGTCCCATATTTTCCTCCAATTTCCAAATCGATCGATCCTATGAAAACAGAAAACCCAAATCAGTGAACCCTAAAGAATTGATTTTGACGGACTCGGATGAAGCTCAGAAACAATTCCCAATTCAATCCTTCAGAGACCCATCAATAAAAACGAAATCCAGAGCTCAGAAACCAACGGATGAATAAAAAGCTAACCTCAATCAGTGAACGCAAGCTTATCATAGAACACCGTTTAAGAACAAAAAGGTTGTGAAAGACACGAAGAGGGATAAAGATGATGTAAGAAATGGAATGCTCTGGACGCGTGGTGAAAGGAGATGAGCCTGAAGTAAAACAGAAAAGAGAGAACGACGCGTGGCTTGGAAAAAAAAAACTACTGTAAACGTTGCGGCCCATTCTTTTCCAATTTCCCATTCTAACATTTCGAATGTTCGTTGCGGCCCGCCCTTTTGAGGCCTGTGTTCGTGGGAACTACATGGGGAACTCATTTACTAACTAGTCTTCTTGCTGCCGTGCGTGACAATCTTCTTGCTGTCCAACAATTGCAACTGAGCCATTAGACTCTCCTTCTCCTAATGTAGGCGGTCATACTCGAGAAGGAGGCCTTCGTAGCGATTTTGTTGGCTTCAGAGTGGCGCGCTTCTTTAGTCTTCTCCTCGATCTCGCCTTCTAACTACTTCCTCAAAACTCCTAAACCATAGGAGGACACGCAGTTTGTCAACATATTTAGATATTCCGGACACGCAGTTCACTTCAGTTGATTCAACGATTATAAATTGAGTGACTGTAGGTAAAAATCAGACTAAATAGTACACCAACTCGCCCTTACTTTAGTCCGTTTAGGGATTTTTTTGCCCCAACTTTGAAAACTAAAGTTTTCTAGCCCCTTACATTCTAAATGTGAGGATTTTTGGCCCCTTTAACATATGTGTGTGGTCAACCGTTAGTTAACCATATCTGTTAGGGGTAAAATAATATTTTCCCTACTTATATTTTACAAAAAATGTCTTTTCCTAAAAATTTAAAACTAGTCCAAAATTCTCTTTTCCGCGAAAGGACTAAAAGGCCCACCGTTATTGGGGTGACTTTTAATTTTTAGGATTAAATGTATTTTTCAAAAAAATAAATAAGGAAAAGATGATTTTACCCCTAACACATAGGGTTGACCATACAGTTCTGTTAACGGGGCAAAAAATCATCACATTTAGAATGTAAGGGTTTGAAAACTGCGATTTTTAAAGTTGAGCCCGATAATCCTCTAAAAATAAAAATTAGAACAAGTGAAACGGATATCGCTGTTAACTAAAACTCCAAGTCTCCCCATAAAGGCTAGATTCAAATCCATACAAGAATTTTCACTCCAATTGCCCATCCTGTTTCACTGGTACATACGCTTCCTGAAGAAGAAAATTTTGAACTCCATTTTCCTTTTTATATTACAGTTTCTTGAAGTGCGTCAGCGATTCAGACTCCAATTGGTAAATCATGGGTTCTTGTGGGGAAAATAGTAAAATCAAAGGGTTCTTGGCGCCACCTCCATTACGGAGTTCAAAATAGTAAAATCAAAGGGTTCTTAATGTTTACTGATGATCTTTTGACCATGGAGGGTGTCAAATAGACTTTGGATGATTTCAAAGGGGTGACATGTTTGGCTATTAATGAAGCTAAATCTTCCATCTATTATTCTAGGATGGATGAGTTTGACAAGATGCTACTTGCTGATATTCTGAACATGAAACCGGGGATCTTCCTAGTTTAGTACCTTGGGCTTCCACTTTCTCACAATAGATGGACTAAGGTCCTGTTTGCCAGAACTTATTTCTTGTTGCACTGAACTAAACTGTATTGAACTGAACTGAAGTGAAAATTAATCCTAGAACACTACATAATAAGAATTCTTTTGATCCATGGTCAACCAATTTCGATATCCCGAGACGCACATGGGTATTTTTGTAATTTAAACCCCTCAAAGGCAAAACGACATCGTTTTATCTATATTTTTGCCCTAAACTTATCCTTCTCCTTCAGAGTTTGTGATCTCTCATCTGGGTTTCTAATTTGATTTGAATGCGTAATCGACCTTCTCCTTCTGGGTTTCCAATTTGATTTGAATGCGAAATCGACCTTCTCCTTCCGGGTTTCTGATCTCTCGTTCTGAGTTTCTCCTAGTTATTAACTACATAATAAGGATTATTTTATCCATGGTCAACCAATTTTGGTATCCAGAGCCGCACAGGGGTATTTTTGTAATTTAAACCCCCAAAGGCAAAACGTCGTTTTATCTATGTTTTTGCCCTAAACTTATCCTTCTCCTTCCGGGTTTGTGATTTCTCCTTTTAGGTTTCTAATTTGATTTGAATGCGTAATCGACCTTCTCCTTCTGGGTTTCCAATTTGATTTGAATGCGAAATCGACCTTCTCCTTCCGGGATTCTGATCTCTCCTTCCGGGTTTCTTAAATATTAATATCAACGAAATACCTCAAGTTTAAGATGATGACCAAATATTATCGCTTTTATTAAACACAAAATCAAAAGTATAAATTCAAGATATATATTCATTTGGATTAACACAAGTAAATAATAAAAGACCAACTATTCTGGGTATGCACAAATCCAAAGCGCATCGAACTTTAAACTAAATATTAATATCAACGAATTCAAAATCCCTTTTATTAAACACAAAATCAAAAGTACAAATTCAAGACATATATTCATTTGGATTAACACAAGTCAATATCAAAGACCAACTGTTCTGAATATGCACAAATCCAAACCGCATGGAACTTTAAACTATCATATTTTGGTATCACTTTCATTCAATTCATGACACTTTACACTTTTGATGTTATATATATATATATATATATATATTTACTAATTAATTTATGACTTACAGATATAATAGGAGTGGTAGTGCAACATCTATCATCACCAAGATCAAGACCAAATATGGACTTAAAGATATGCATAAATTCGTTCTAATGGATGACAAGTAAGATTTTTTTTAACAAATGCATACACAACATCAAATTTATATTCTAATTTTAATGATTACATTAGGTTGCATTACACTATCATTGTGGGAAGAATCTATTCCATCTAAAAGACAAGTTTTGATTGAAAAATTAAATCACTGCCAATTATTATTCCATAAAATTATTATTTTACTTCAATTTTTTCAATCAGATAATTCATTACATTAGTTATTCCATAAAATTTGTAGGTATAAAGTTACAAACAACAGGAGGACAACGTTTCAGATGGAAGATGGGAGTGAAAAATCAACAAAATTAAAACAATGGTAACACTCCAACCCTCAAATTATAATGCTTATGAATATACACAAATGATGTGGAATTTTTTATCGTTTCTCAAAGTGCTTTAACTGATTCTATAAGTTTATGAAAGCTAAATTACATTCACCGTGTAATACATTTACAACCATTTTTATATTTCTAAGAATAATAGACATGATTTTATATATTAAGAACTTTATCGGTTGGTTTGTATGCAGTATTTTAATGTCCATACTAATTCATCAAATTTGTATCATTTTGCAGGGCCAATCAACATCGAGAAAAAATTGCATTTGCATTGGAAAACACTCTGAAATATTTATTTATTTTAATTTAGAACCACCAAAGGTGGGAGGTATATATTAGGCTCCTCAAACCTTTCATAAAGAGAAATAAAAATGAGTAGTGTCATATTACAACTACCTGTAAATGACAGAGAAAGTAGAGTAGTAGAAAAACACATTACAGACTAAACACTATAGACTTCCCTATAATCCTTGAAGGTGATGGGATGAGAAGTTCCCATGAATGATCCATTCCCCTAATACACTTACCCCCAGTGTATCTACAACCCTGAATGAACCATTCACAAGCCAGTTCTCACCACACATCAACTGAGAGTATTTAAAGGAAATGCTTTCTAAGATAGCAAAATCTGCTATATAAATGTAAAAAGAAAACACCAAGGAAGTGGAGTGTATCTCCATGGGAGCTTGGGTGCAATTCATCAGTGGTGAGACAAAAGCCTGCTGTGGTGAGAAGTGCAGGAAAAACAAAATCCTCTCAGTTCTGCGGTGCTGCTGATGGTCCTCCACCTTTGAAATAATTTCCAAAGGGTCTTCCCCAATCTGCAGATAAAGAGAGCAGTATCAAGTTGTAACCAGAGGGTCTTAATTATTTGAAGAGAATCTGATATAAGGGATACCACCATTATCTAAAGAAATTAAGCTTCTAAGTTTTGAGGGGGCATCTGAAATTGACAAGCTACCAGTAGTGGAAGATTTAGTGCTTAGTTTAGAGAGAAAGTCAGCTACAGAGTTGCATTCTCTAAAAACATGACTAATCTTATCTTTGTAAAGTTTAAGTTCATGGCATAGACTCATAACAGGCCAGTTGGCCATCAAAGGATTTTTAATTCCTCTAACAGCCATCAGACAATCAGTTTCAAGAACAAAAGCTACTCTAGATGCAATTCCTAGTTCTAGACCATACTGAATAGCCAACAGCTCTGTATGCATAGGAGACTGAGGACTTGTGAGCTTCATATGCATTGAGACAACATTTCCCCCTGAGTCCCTAATGATTATCCCAAGCCCTACTCTGTCACATGAAATAAAGGATCCATCCACATTTATTTTATAGCCATAGTCTGGGGGGTGCCATTTAACTATTTTAATTGGTTTATGCCTTTTATTTTTGAGAAAAGGAACTAAACCAATCATAATTAAATCCCTGAGTTTAGTCTCACTGCCAGAAAGTGGGGAAGCAGTGAAGATCATAGAAATCTGTTTAAAAATGGAACTAAAAATGGCCAGACTATCAAGATAAATACCATCAAATAACATTTTATTCCTTTTACACCAAAGACTCCACAAGGTATAAAGGAGGGAAGTGAGTGTGACAGTGGTATGAATTTTGGATGGACCTTTAAATGTTAGATAGTATGATAATCTATGTCTAGCAGATAGGAAGTGTGGAACTGGCAAAGACAAGAGATAATGCATCATATTTAACACTTCTAAGTTAGGTGCGCATGAGTTAAAAAAAATGATCAGAAGAGTCCACATGGCAACACATAGGGCATTTAGATGCTAAATTAATACCAAATTGCATCAGTGTGTCATCAAAAGGTAAAAGCCTATTGAAAAATCTCCAAATAAATATAGAAACTTTTGCAGGAACATGAGGAGAGCACACATGTTTTATAGAGTTTTGTTGTGTTTGCCTGGCTCTCAACTTTGAGTATGCTGATTTGACTGAGAATTGGCCATTGGCTGAGGGCTCCCATATCAGTACATCTGTGTGCATCTGATTGACTTTGAGTTCATGCACAAGAGAAAGAATATTGGTAGCCAGATAAGGCTCCAACAGAGGTAAGTATATAGCTTTATTCCCAGTGAATTGAGCTATAGATATATCAGGGAATGGTGTCTCTGATTCAGGCCATAAATGGCAAAGAGCTCCTACACCTGACCAATTAGAGTCCCAGAAAGATGATTGACCCGTGCCTACTATAACCCTAGACTGTGAGTTAGCAAACTCAGTTATCAGACAGATTCTCTTCCAGGTAAGAGATGTTTTGTAACTATCTGGAAGGTCCCAAAGGAATCAAGTCCAGATTGTTTCATTCTTCTGCAGTTTCCACCAGAGTTTACATGAGAATGCTTTTATCATTGCTCTGATGTCTCTGAACCCTAAGCCATTCTCTTCTCTAGAGATTGCCATCTTAGCCCACTTTCTCCATATTTTCCTTTGTCCAAATTCATGATCTCCCCAGAAAAATGTTTAGACCATTCTCTCAATTTTTTAAATAATTATCAAATGGGGTTTTAGACTTTTAGTACAGCAAAGACATGAATGGGAAGGGAGAGGATGACATGATTGATAAGCACCATCCTCCTAGCCGTTGTGAGCCATTTGACCTTCCAATTAGAAATAGCTTTTTTCCATTCTTTCAGTCACAGACTGGTAATGGGCACTCAGATTTCTTCCTGAATAAACTGGAACTCCCAAATAAGTTAAGGGGAGAGTTCCCATTTTCATTCCAGTGGTCCTTTTGACCATATTTATCTTTGCAAGGGGTGCTTTGGAGTGTAAGAAGAAGTCTGACTTGGAGAAATTGATTTTCTGGCATGAGCATTCTTCATGTGCTTCCAGAAAGGTATCAATATCTTCAGACTCTTTTTGGTAGCTTGAAGGAATAAAGCTGTGTCATCAGCATACATAAGGTGAGAAATCTGCTTCACTCCTCTTGGCAGAATAAATCCTTGTATGAACTGGGATGCAATCAGTCTTTTGTAAGCTCTTGAGAAAGCTCTGTGACCAGGTTAAAGAGAAAAGGGGAGAGGGGATCTCCTTGCTTGATCCCTCTACTAGATTTAAAAAATCTAGTAGAAACTCCATTTATGAGGACTGAAAACCATGCAGAGGATATATTCTTGAGAATAATCTTAACCAGTGATCCATGGAAACCAAACTTCAGTATAACTGAGTTTAAAAATGACCAAGATACTCTATCAAATGCTTTTTGCATATCCAACTTGACAATACTATTATTGTTTTTTGGATTTTTATTTAGTAGTCTAATCATTTCTTGCATTTGTAGAGTGTTGTCTGAAATATCCCTACCACTGAGAAAAGTTGATTGCTCTTGGGATGTTAATCTGGGCATGATTGGTTTGATTCTCTCCATGATTATTTTAGAATAAACCTTATTAACAAAATTGGAGAGAGAGATTGGTCTGAAATCTGAGAAGGGTGAAGGGCTGGGCTTTTTAGGAATGAGAGTCAGCCATGTGCTAGATATAGCTCTAGGGATATAACCTCCTTCAAGAAAGTCATTGACTGATTCAAGAAGATCCTTCTTGATTAATTCCCAAAAATGGGTGAAAAAATGACCAGAGAAGCCATATGCTCCTGGTGATCCATCCCTGTTCAGGTCAAATACTACATATTTGAGTTCATCTTCAGTTACTGGCCTGAGGAAGGATAGATTGTCTTCTTCTGAGACAATGCTGGGAATGACCTCCATAAGGTGGGCTAGATACATCATACATGCCACTGTTGTGAGCATCCTCTTCTTTATTAAGGAGCTTTTCATAAAATTTGGAGGCTTCCTCTTGTATCTGGGATGGGTCAGTGGTCCAGTTCCCTTCATTGTTTCTTAATTTTGTTGATCTGGGATCTACATCTCCTCTCCCTGACAGCATTGTGGAAATACTTAGTGTTTGCATCTCCCTCACTAAGCCATTTGAGACATGCTTTCTGTTTTCAGAAAGTAGTGAGCTCACTCTGAGCTCTAACAAGAGTTGCTTTTTGTTTGTTAAGCTCCATCATGTCCTGGTCTTCTCCAGTGACCTGGAAAACTTCCTCACACAAAGTAACTTTATCTTCTGCTAGTTGGATGTTATTATGAACATTCCCAAATGTATCTTTATTCCAACTCCTAATAGCAGGCTTCAGTCTCTTGAGCTTTGCTACCATTTTTGTCATGCCAGACTCTTCACATTGTTGGATCCAGCTCTCACTGACCAAACCTGTGAAGTCTTCCCTCTTGAGCCACGTATGTTGAAACCTAAATGGTTTTGGCATTTGTATTTCAGAGGTCTGGATTTTTAGGAGTAAAGGGTTATGGTCTGAGGCTGCTCTATTTAAAACCTGAATAGAGATGCGGGGGAAAGATGAATGAAAATCCATGTTTCCCAGGCCTCTATCTAACTTCTGAAGCAAAAGCTCAGATTTTGATCTATTGTTAGTCCAAGTGTAGTGGTTTCCCACTGTTGGAATCTCTAACAGTCCTAGTGTATCAATAAAGGCATTAAATTCCTTTATGCTACCTAGTGGGGGTGAGTGACTTCCTTTGTGCTCAGACACTGATGACACAGTGTTGAAGTCTCCTATAAAAATTGTTGGAGAATGTGGGAGTGCAACAATGTCATGCCAGAGGGTCCTTCTAAGAGTTCTAAGTACCTTTGCGTACACAAACACACTTTTAAAGGATAAAGAACTAGCCTTATCAGTAACAATAGTGCTCATGAATTGATTAGATTGAGACTCTACTTGTAAATGGAATTTATCATTCCAGAACAGCCAGATTTTTGCATTTAAAACATGCATAGAGTGATGAAAATGTATTTGATATTGAAGATTTTAAATATCAGAGTTGTCATGCCAAGATTCAGTTATGCGTAATATGTCTATCTTCTGAATCTCTTAAGAAGTGCCATAACCTCTAATGTTACAAACCAGGATATTTGCTATATTTCTATGCATAATCATGATGAAACATTTTTAGTTTTTTGTGATGACCTAAGCCATCAGTGAGCACATTCCTTCTAATTATCTTTTTAGGCTCTTTAACAGTATTAACTATCTTAGTAGAGAGTTTGTGTACCTGGTTGGAGTTTATCGGGCTCCTGTGTGAAGGATTCAGCATCTCTCCATTCATTATCACTGTCTCCCAAGTCAATTTCCTCAAACTCCTCCTGCAGTACCTGAAAGCCATTTGAAATATCCAGGTTGGTAAGGAACAATAGCTAAAGTTTGAGATTTTTTGTGATATATTTTCCATTCTGCAACATTTGGAATGATTTCTTGCCTAGGAAAAGTAATATTATCGAATGAATATAAGGATACTGAGTGAGGTTTCATAAGCTTCTCGAAGGATGTGCTAGGTTTGTGTGGCAGCTTGGTGGGAGCAGATTCCTCACTCTCCTGGGATACAGCTTCATCACTCACCACAGAAACAACATCAACATATAGCTCATTCTCCAGTGAAGGCCCCTTGGAGTTAGCTTGCAACTGTAATAACTCCTCCTTCTCAAGCTGGGAAAGACCTGAGGAGTTTTGATCAGTGATAGGCTTCCAGACTCCTTTTTTAAATGCCCTCTTGTTGGTGAAGGGGGTTTTTTTGGGATTTTTGAGTGGGAGGTTTCTCAGTGTTTGGCTTCTCAGTGGGCTTGGACTCTTTGTGCTTCTGAGATGGCCTTTTCAGCTCTGGGTGCAGAATGCCACACCCTGCATCTTCATGACCAATTTTACGGCAATGTGCACAGTAGAGTGGAACATTATCATATTCTATATCACACTCAATAGAGCAATATGGATCCCCTATGACAATGGAGGTGTTCCATTATTCTAGCATATCCAACTCAACACAGATTTTGATAGCAGAGGGTCTGGATAGGTTACTCGTAGCTAAATCCATCCTAAGGAAAGATCCTATACGATTACCAAAGTCCCTAATGGCTGAGTGGTTATAATATTGAATTGGAGCATGATGAATCGTAGCCCATATTGGCACTATCGAAGACTCTCTCTGTGTAGATAAATCAGGCGTCCACTTCAGTATTTTCATGGGGTATCCATGAAACAGAACAGCCTCTTTGAGCCATAGTTGCTGAAAATCATCACAACTTTGCAACCTTATCAAAATATGATGATGATCTAAAGAACCGATCTGGTGCTTACCGGAGAATCCCAGAAGCTTGAACTCTTTTTGCAGGTCCTCCATATGGGGTCGACCATTCGTGAACTTTCCGATCAAAGCATTCTGGTAACGCGCTGCAAAGATCTGTACATCCTCCTTTGCATAGATGCACGCTTCTTTCCCATTGACTCTGTGCGCTATAGGCTTAATCTCTGGATCGGAAGGTAGCGAATCAAAGAGGGGAGGGTATTTGGGCAATAGAGCACGAAGATAAGATTTTCCGGTGGTGGTTTCGCCACGCCGAGGCGGTGGCTCCGCCATGGATTTGCCGTTTGTGACCGTTATCGGCGTGAATAGTTTATGTTCAGAGGTTGTCTGGTTGAAAAAAGAGGGGAAAAGGGGGGCGCGTGGGGCTAGTACTTCAGAGAGAGGTCAGAGCGAATTCTAGAGAGAGATTCACCTTTTTCTTGGAACTGAAAACACTCTGAAATAGACAAAGGAAATGGATTTGCAATACCTATAAAGGAAAGTACAACATACACTCATATTGCAAAAATCACAACAAATCAAAGGGTAATTAAAATATTTTTGTCAACATTATTTCTTCTTTAACTTACTGATGTCGTGCGTTTCAGATGAGTGAGTTTTCTCGGACCGATTAGATAGTCCGAGGATCGTTCTTTCGTGCCGAGGCTTGATGTGGCTGGGAATTTTTCTTCCTAACATGCAAAACAGAACCCCCGGCCCGGGCCACCTGAGGGTAGCCGTTCCGGTGTGATGATGAGATTTCATGTATTGAAAGGAAAGAGAAAACTCTAAAAGCTAGAGTGAGAATGGGTAGACCTAGAGGGTAAAAGGCAAAAATCCCTGGAGTTTTTACATGGGAAATACCTAAACGAAAGAAGGAGTGAAACAAGTACAAAGTATCAGGAATATCGTGCCTAAGGCAAAGGGTAATAAATCTGAGGACCACCATCACTCTGTTAGGATAAAGCTGAGAAAAAGACATGTGAAAATGTTCGAGAAGGCTGAAAAGAGAGGTAAAAAAAGAAGAGACAAACCAAAGTGATTGTGGCGAGCAGGCAAACACGAAGAACCTGATTGAAGCTGGCGTGGTCTAACAACTCTAGCCCATCATTTAAAGGAATATGAATAAAGGTATTGTTGGATAACTTAATAACATCCTTAGTAAGCCATTATGGATAAGGCTTAGAGTCACTGTGAAAACCTTCAGGAGGAATTCGAGGTATCCGGGGGAAAGATCGGGTTCACTTCTTTCCCTCGGTTGTGGTCCTAAGTCGTTCTTGAGGTTTTGAAGAGGAGTCTTCGGTTTCCAGTTTGACAATAGAGGAAGATCTAGGGTAGGAACTTGTTCCTGGGTCGAATAGTCAACCCCTTCTACGGTTTCAGGACGTGTAGAATCAGAAACTTGATCAACAGGATCCATAGCGGATTTTGGTTGAAAATAGGGATCTGGAAGGATGAATAAGCAGGCACAAGCAAGAAAATTAAAGGAATCAGGGAAAGCAAATGGAGGAGCAGAGAAAACTCACAGGATAGCAGAAGGAATGGGCTGAAAATTCAGAGCGATAAATAAAAGGAGAAGAAGAAAATTTGTTTATATAAGAAAGAAAAGGGGAATACCAAGGGAAAGTGTGTTGGGGGTAGGGAAAATGATTACGCACAAGGAAAAAGGCAAGATCTTGGGAGAGGGAGTCGCGTAGCTGTCAAAAGCCTAGGGTTAATGGTCATTTATGTCTGAGGGACCCACCAACTTGATTACGGAAGCGCACGCGTGAGGACGAAACGTCAGTAAAGAGAAACTCGGAGGGAAAACGGCAAGACAGGAAGTTCCTCGCCTAGGAATCCAGAAACTTTTGACTTGGGGCTTGTGATGATACTAATGACTAGGATTGGAAGGGATATTCCTAGAAACTTCCGAGGCACGTGACAAAGGACTAAAGAAAAGGTTCGGCTTATACATTCATGTGGCTGGTGATGATACCGGCCCAGAATCTTGCTGGGCCAGGAAGAAGGCCCGCGGCCCAGAACTATCGAAGCGGTATCTTTCCCGCTGAGGAGCACGTCCGGACAAGGAAGAGGACAGATAGTGACAAGGGGAGTGGTCCTGCACCTTATCCCCAAAGCTGGCAAGGTTTGGCTATAAATACTAGTCTCAAACAGTGAACAAGGTATGTGACTTATCTCTCTACTTTATATTGAGAGCACCTTCCGTACGTTTACCTTGGTCGCTATCCCCATCTCATCCGGATAGTGTCGGTTACCCGGGGAGCGGACGGATTTTGGTAGTATCAATTGGCACGCCCAGTGGGATCTTTCCACCTTCGCATGATGGAGTCGCCAAGGAGAGGGCGCGGGCGCCCAAAGAAGAACGCGGTACCTTCAGGGGGTGGTTCCCTTCCACCCCCGGGAGATGATGTGACCTTGATGCAGTTGCAGGAGGAGGTTAGACACCAGCGGGAGCTAGGGGTACCGCAGGATGGTCACGTGGAGACTGCCTCCGACGAAGCCGACTCGGAAAGGGGGTACCAGGATGAGCAAGAAGAACCTAGGCCCACCGGGGGTGGCAGTCCCCGGGCCCAGGGGCCTGAGACCTGGGAGGAGGGGCAATCCTTAACTGATGCGGAGGAGTTGGCAGCGTTGGAATTCATGAGAGCCAACAAGGAGTTGTACCGCCAGTGGGTACTCTCTACCCGGGAAAGTCTTAGGCGAAGGGAACCCGGGGGAAACCTGGATGGCCCTCCACGGGGGTACCAAAGAGAGGTTATTGATCTGGACGGAGTTATCCAACCGCCAAGGATACAGGGGCGCGTGAATTCTTCCACCGTCCCACCTTCTTTCCCTCCGAGTTTCGGGGTAGGAGGAGTGGCTACGGGACAACAATCGAATCTGGTTTCACATGCTCCACCCTATTACCCGCGTTCCAGTTGGGGAACGGGATAAATCGGGTATGACCTGCCAGTCATGCCGACGGAGCCTTTGGGTTATCAGGCCCCTGGAACCCAGGGGAACCCAATCCAGTATTCCGTGCCCGTATATGGATCAATGGGGATGAACTATGGTTACCCGGAGAGATACTATCGGGAGGACGATAGGATGCGGGGCTATCAGGTGGCGCAGCTGGACCCCAACTCTTTGGAGGCTCGACTAGACAAACTGGTGGGAAGAAACGGAGCTAAACCTACCTCCCATTGGGTACCTCGAGTGCTCGCGTACCCATGGCTGCCTGGCCTCTGGACCCCGGAAGGAATCCCAACATACAATGGAGAGACAGACCCAGAAGAGTTTGTCAGGACGTACCAGAACCTAATGGTGTCAAGGGACTTCCCGGAGGAATTAAGATGCAAGTTGGTGGGCTGTTACCTGAGAGGAAACTGTCTTTCATGGTTCGATTCCTTGCCTCGAGAAAGCCTCATAGATTATTACGATTTCTCTAAGGCTTTGCTGTTCAGATACGCCGGATTAAAGAAGGAAGGAAAGCAGCTGACTGAACTTCTGGCTACCCGGCAGAAGGCTGCAGAAGGGTCAATGGAATACTATCGAAGGTACATGGACGACAGCATGAAGGTCGTCGACAGGCAGCAGCAGGAGAAGGCGGTGATTAGTGGGTTTATAAATGGCCTGAGGGATATGGCGATGTTCCAGAAGTTAATGGAAAACATCCCGAAAACCTTTCACAACTTACAGATGGCGGTGCAACTATACTGCGCGGTTAATGATGCCACGCGGAAGAGAAAAGAAGAATCTTGGGGATTCCTCCCGGATAAGATGGAAAGAAGGAGGGCGGCTGACCCAAGCAGAAGGGACCCGGCTCCCGCACCGGTAAACCGGGCAAGGGCAGACAGTTTTACCCCGCTCAGCAAATCCCGAACGGAGATTCACGCTATCCACAAGGATTTGTTCCCAGATCCGTTGCCTATCCAAGGGACCCCATCTAGGGAAAATGCGGACAAATGGTGCGCCTATCACAAGTCTTATGGACATTCGACAGAGGGGTGTAGGATGCTGAGGAACGAGATAGAAAAATTGATAGAGCGGGGACAGCTGAGAGACTGTGTGGTGATGGAAGCAAAGAAGGAGAATCCCCGGGACCAGCCTCAAGAGCAGCCCCGGAGGAGGTGGAGGCCTAACCCGGGGAGAGGAAACGGGAGAAACCAAGGCAACAGGGCCCCGGGGAGGCCTGCCATAGCTGCCGCACCAGTCCAAGCAGTGGAGCCTGCCCCAGTACCCAACAGGATGATCAACGTGATAAGTGGAGAAATTGGAGAAGCATGCCAGTCAGTTTCCGCTATCCGGGCTCGGACACGATATGTTCCCCCGGGGGAGATTCAGGGAAAAAGATTTCGCCCCGATGAGGCTCTCACTTTTTCTGAAGCGGATGCATTCCCGCCTCAGATACCCCATTCTGACCCGATGGTGGTAACAGCGGAGATTGAAGGCTTCTTGATCAAGAGGGTGTTCGTAGATGACGGGAGCAGTGTGGAGATCATGTTCGCTTCCTGCTTCGATCAATTGGGAATTGGGAGACATAACTTGAAACCTCCTTCATCTCCCTTGTCAGGGTTCACTGGCAAACCGGAAGTCCCCCTAGGTGTTATTCCCCTCGCAGTATGCATGGTGGATGAGAAGGATCGGAGTAAGAGGGTCTCAGTGACGTGCAACTTTGCGGTTATTGATGCACCCTCACCATATAACGTAATCATAGGAAGACCATGGCTAACCCAAGCCCGGGCAGCGAGTTGTCCGTATCTGCTGACGATGAAGTTCCCCACTGCGCAAGGTGTGGCGGTCGTGCGGGGAAGTCAAGCAGTAGCAAGAAGTTGCATGATGACGGCGGTCCTGGACGTAAAGAAAGCAGTAGGGGCAGTACATGGAGAAGTTCCCCGCCAGGAGCTGGAGGAAATGCAGGTGGCGGACAAAGGGACGGTCACGGTGGGAAAGGACCTCCCGGAGGAAGTAAAAGGCGCGCTGAAGGAACCCTTGGCCAGGTATCAGGGAGTATTCTCGTGGAGCCCGGAGGACATGGTGGGGGTGTTGCCAGAGTTGGGGGTACACAAGCTAAACATAAGCCCGGCAACTAAACCAATCAGGCAGAAGAAAAGACCGCTAGCCCTGGAAAGAGCGGAATTTATAAAGAATGAAGTAAAGAAGTTGGAGAAAGCCGGGGTGGTCGAGGAAATCATCTACCCGGAATGGATAGCTAACCCGGTCTTAGTAAAGAAGCACGATGGAAGCTGGCGCATGTGTATCGACTTTACAGATTTGAATAAATGTTGCCCCAAAGACAGTTATCCTCTACCAAATTTGGACCGGCTAGCAGAGGCTATCGCGGGGTACTCGGTGCTGGCCTTCTTCGATGCACATAAAGGGTATCACCAAGTGCAGATGGATGAGGCGGACAAAGCGAAAACCTCCTTCATCACCGATTTCGGAACCTTTTGCTACAAGAAAATGCCCTTTGGGCTGAAGAACGCGGGGGCCACGTATCAGAGAATGGTGGACAAACTCTTCAAGGACCAAGTGGGAAGAAACATGGAGGTGTATGTTGACGACATGGTGGTCAAAAGCAGGGCTTACGGGGCTTTCCTGAATGACCTGGAAGAAATGTTCGAAAAGCTAGAACGGAGCAATCTAAAGCTGAACCCCTCCAAAAGTACCATTGGGGTGGGTGCGGGGAAATTCTTGGGTTTCATGGTGTCAAGTCGGGGCATCGATGTCAACCCGGAGAAGGTAGAGGCCATAGATAAGATGACCTCCCCCAGGTCGGTGAAGGAAGTACAGCAATTGACAGGGTCCCTCGCGGCTCTTAGTCGATTCTTATCAAAGGGGGCAGATAGGCAGTTGCCTTTCTTCAACATTCTCAGAAGGGCCAAGGCGTTTGAGTGGTCCGGGGAATGTGAGAAGGCGTTCCAAAACCTAAAAGGGAAGAGGCCATAGATAAGGCACCCAATCTATTTTGTTAGCCGGGCACTTCGGGGGGCAGAAACCCGGTATACTGAGTTGTAACAGTTGGTTCTGGCACTGATGCATGCTTCAAAGAGGCTTAAACCTTACTTCCAGGGCCATCCCATAGTGGTCCTTACCAATTACCCGCTAAGACAAGTCATGTTCAAGCCGGAGGCATCAGGAAGAATGATGAAATGGGCTATAGAGCTGGGAGAGTATGAAATCCGGTATGAGCCAAGGAGGGCTATCAAGGGCCAGACCCTAGCGGACTTCCTATTGGAATCAGAAGCAAGGATAAATGAGGAACAGGAGACGCCTAACACCCCGGAGAACATGACTAAGGCTGAGGCAGACCCGGCCTGGAAGTTATATGTGGACGGATCGGCACACTCCGGGGGCAGCGGAGCGGGAGTATTGTTAGTCAGCCCGGAAGGGAAGGAGTATCCCTATGCAGTCCAATTCACTTTCAAAACAACCAACAATGAAGCGGAGTACGAAGCTTTGATCGCAGGATTAAGGTTGGCAAAGGAGATGGACATCAAAACTCTCACGGCACACAGTGATTCCCAGATTGTGGTACAGCAGGTAAAGGGAGAATACGAAGCCCGGGAAAGGAACCTGCAAAAGTACTTGGAAGCAGTAAAACCTCTGATAGCCGGGTTTAAAGCCTTCAACTTGGTTCAAGTTCCCCGGGAGAAGAACAGTAAAGCAGACGTTTTGAGCAAGTTGGCTTCCTCAGAATTGAAACCTGAGCCTGACCAAAGGTTGTACTTGGAGGTACTAGGAAGAAGGAGCTACCAGGAGAACGATCAAGTAATGCTGGTGAACGAGGAACAATCCTGGATCACGCCCATGCGGGCGTACCTAGAAGAAGGAACCACCCCGGAGGATAAGGCTCAGGCCCGGAAGCTAAGAGTTAAGGCGCCTAAGTATGTGATCCAGGGAGGGGAGCTGTACAAAAGAGGGTACCTCCAGCCTCTGCTGAAGTGCGTGGAAAGGTCCGAAGGCCGACACCTCATCCAGGAGATGCACGAGGGGTGTAATGGGAGCCACCAGGGAGCTCGCACATTGGCCAGAAAGATCTTAAGGCTAGGGTATTACTGGCCAACGTTGTTCAAAGATGCGGAAGAACATGTACAGAAGTGCTTGGCATGCCAGACATTTGCCCCGCTAATCCATGTTCCCCGGGAGGAGTTAATCGGAGTCACAGGAGCTTGGCCGTTCAGCAGGTGGGGAGTTGACTTGGTGGGACCATTCCCGACTGCCCCGGGAGGAGCCAAGTACTTGATTGTGGCAATCGATTACTTCAGCAAATGGGTGGAGGCAGAGCCGCTCACCAACATACGGGGACTAACCTGTGTTAAGTTTTGCTGGAAGAACATCATTTGTCGATTCGGCATCCCAAAGGTCATAGTCACTGACAATGGGGCGCAGTTTGAGAATGATCCTTTCAAATCATGGTGTGGCAAGTATGGTATAGAGCAGAGGTTGACATCTGTATACCACCCTCAGGCGAATGAGCAAGTGAAAGTTACCAACCGTACCATCATCAAAGGATTAAAAACTCGCTTGGAAGGCGCGCAGGGAAATTGGATTTGGGAGCTGCCCAGTGTGCTTTGGGCCCACCGGACCACAGAGAGCTCAGCTACCGGGGAATCTTCATATTGCTTGGTGTATGGGTCGGAGGCAGTAATACCCGCGGAAATAGGGATCCCGAGCCCCCGGACTCAATACCAGCGCCCAGAAGAAGAAGACCATAGATGGCGCCTTGACTTGGACCTCCTGGAAGAAAAGCGAGAGAAGGCGGCACTACAGGAAGCCAAGGTGAAGGAGCGAGTAAAGAGGTATAATGACAGAAGGGTGCGGAAAGAAGTTTTCATCCCAGGAGACTGGGTAATGAGGAGAAACGATAAGAGCCGCCAAGCCCCGGAGGGCAAACTTGCACCCAACTGGGAAGGCCCATACAAGGTAAAGGAAGCATACCCGGGAGGGAGTTATGTGCTGGAGGACAAGCAGGGGAAGGAGATCCCCAGAAGATGGAATGTAGCTAATTTTAGAAGGTTTTACGGGAAGTAGAGTACCCCGCATCGTATCTTAGATACTAAGGCATGAATATGCCAGGCATGAATATGCCCGGCATGGAACATAGCCAATTTGAGAAGGTTCTACGGGAAGTAGAATGCCCCGGACAAAACCTACCTAAGACATGAATATGTCTGGCATGAATATGCCCCTTCCCGGAAGCATGAACATGCCCGGGGAGATAGTCCCGACGTTTAGCCTCGTCTTGGGCTTAGAGGAAGGATTGTAAAAGGGACCTATGGGTAGCTCCCATTTGGGTGCCCCGCTAGATTGGATCCGGAGCTTGGATAAAGCCCGGAGGCCAAAGAATGTAATGTTTGCATGAAAGAATTAATGAAAGATATGCTTTTCAGAAGAAACTTTTACTCTTATAATTTCAAAATGCATGAATATGCTATTACATTACAAAAATTCAAAGGGATGATTACATAAGCATTTTACGTATATGTTTTCCTATCTATTTGCTACTACACCCACTTGGAGCCTGACCCGGAAGCACCCTCAGGGTTACCCGGGCGGAAACCCCCTCCAAAGAATTGAGAAGACAGGAGGTCCTCGGCAAAGCGGGCATCTGGAGCCTGATTCCATGCTAGTTCCTCCTCCAACTGCGCGGCGTCTTCCTCGTTCAATTCAGGGATAGGAACAACCACGGAGCCTTCTGGAAGCGGCTCCGCCAGGCGCATTCTCCTTACCCCGGCTGACGTAACAAACTTGTATTTGGGAAACAAGTCTGCCACACTCTTACCCTTCTCTTCCCGGCTGATGCGGGTGCCTTCCGCGGTTTTAACTCCCTTCGTGGTGACGCCCGAGTCGGCAATTTCCCGGACACGTCTTACTCGACGGGCTACTTCTTCCGGGTCAATAGATACGGTCATATCTTCGTATCTCTCATATGCCACATCCACCTCCACCCGGGCGGGGACCCGGCAAAGACTAGAGGGGTAGGGCTCCGCTTCTCCTGCGGCTATCTTGGTATGCCACTCCACGGCATCCAGATAGGCCTTGTGATTAGGAGCTCCCTCACCAAACTTTTTTGGGATGGCCTCCATACGTTCGATTGTTCTGCGAACCCCGGCCGGAATATCGGTAAGAGGAGACACCTCGACTATGCCATTTCTGAGGCCCAAAAGGTGGTAGGACAGCCGGATGACCAGTAGAGCATCCTGGAGGACCCTATTCCTATGAGTAAGGGACCGATTCTCCTTCTCAAAGTCACAGAGAAGCCTGTTCTGAGCAGAACGGGTCTCCAGTGTCCTTAGTTTCTCTTGCGCCCACTCTAATTCACCCTACACCATACCCAACTCCTTGGCGGTGCGACGCTGAGAATCGTCGTGAAGGGCCTGTAATTCTGCGATGGTTTGGTGTGAATTCAGGGCTTCCCGCATGTGATCTGAAGCAAGGTCGAAGCATTGATTTAAGGACCCAAATTTAGCCTCGACTGCCTTGAGAAATGACACCAGCACTTGGATTGTTCCAAACTCCTGAAGAAAGCAATCCAACCCCGCCTCAGCCAATGCCCGGTTGGCCTGGTTGCCTCCAAACCTCCAATGGGCTAGTTTCCTTTGAAGAAAAGAGCACTGGAGGCATCCAGCACGGGGAAGCGAGAAGTAGGTACCAGAGGAACTACTAGGGTGAGCAAAAACATAAGGCACAGACCCGCGCGGGAGAATCTCCTCAAGGAGGCGCTCAGACTACAAAAAAAAAAAGGTAATTTCATCAAAGAGTAGAACTTATATTAATCAAAATAGGCACTGAGGCCAAGTTCTACATATGCCTCCCGGGGAGGAAGATTACAAAAGACTTAAACTACAAAAGAAATGAAAACTGTAGTCTAGGGGAGTACATCATCCTCAGCAGGGTCCCTTCCTCCCGGGGTAGCGTGAGCTCTCTCCCATCTCTTCTCCAGTTCAGCTACGTCCGCGTCAGACCAATGGGGACCGCAGTAGGCGGGGGCATCTACCCTTGGCTCATTTTCCGGGCACTCAGGAAATCCCACCCTCTGGATAGACTTCCGGGATTGGTAGAGCAGGTCATCTTGCCCCCTTGGGAGTCCCACAGCGTATGTGCCTGCCTCCTCCTCGAGGACAGCTTGGTACCCGAAGTTATCAGGAATAGCGCAGAATTCCTGATAACTCTCAGCCCAGTGGGGCGTCTCCGGGACCACCCCATAGGCATTGAAGCTTTCTGGGCCGGGGGACTCAGGAACGGCTGCCTCTTTGATCCCCGGAAGCTTAACCTTCTTAATATCCGAGGCTGAAAGGACCTGGGAAGACATCTTAAGCGAATCCCACAGTTGGGGCACCAAGTTCTCCAGCTTTGCCTCCTGGAGAGATCTCCAACGGTGGTTTAGCAGATCGCCTGCCTTGGGGCGATAGTAGGATGCCTGGGCTTCAAGGCGAGCAGGTCCCGGAAGCCAACCCCGCAGTCTGCGGTACATCTCGTGGCAGGCATCCTCACTGGCTGCAGCGGCAATACCCTCTAGCCTCTTATCAAAATCGGTCGAGTGGAGAACTTTTTGGACCACAGCATCCAGGGCTTCGAGCTGGGCCTCCTTCTTTTCTTTCTTAAGAGAAGAAATTCTTCTCTACCTCCGCCAGCTTCTTCTCTTTGTCGGATAGCTTCTTCTCCCGCTCGGCTAGTTTCTTCTGACAAGCCTCTAACCGGGCCTCTAGGTTATCCCGCTAGGCTAACCTTTCCCGGGCGTCGCGGAGCTCCCTCTCCTTCTTAGCAAACAGACCCGCGCTGTACTTAGAATATGTCCGGTTGAGCGCGTCGGCCAGTTGGGAATCCGCCAGGAGTGAGTCGGCGAAAGTGGTGGTCTATAAAATTCAAACAAAAGTAAGGTTACCCGGAAGGATATAAACGTAAGAAGTAATAATAAGCAACAAGTTTAACATACCTCTTCCCTCTCCTCAGGGTTAGCTTGAGAATTATCCCGCAAAGGAGAATTGACAGGGGGAGGAGGAGGTGGAGGCGAGGTCGCACTCTCTAACCTTTGACGAGAATGCGGAGGAATTTCCTTGTCATCGGTCAGTGGCCGCTTAAAGCGAGAACTAGCCCCCCCACTGTAAGTAGGGTGATGGATGAAAGATTTCCTCCCCGGGGTAGGAGAAGACTCCGGGGCCTTCTGTTGGGAAGGCGGTCGTTGCTGGCGGCCCCTCTGAGCAATGAACCCGGGATTTTCAGCGGCATCCGGACCAGGCGGGGGAGTCACCTGCTGCTCAGCGGAAGTGACCATCCCCGGATGAGGATTTCCCCGCTGACTGTTGTCCCCGGAAGGCATATCTTCGAATGGTGTAACGTCCGCGTACAGAGTAGGCTGAAATGAAGACAGGTAAAAAAAAAAAAAAATCAGAATGAAGTACTCATATATGTATATGAAAATAAACAAAGAATAAAGCCTTTAATAGGCACCTCCAGCCGGCCACACAGCAGAGACGGTTGGAAGGGAAAAGAGTTTTCCAGGGTATATCCCGCGAGGCCAATAATAGCCCGCGTTCCCGGTCTTAAAGAAAATATCCATGTCTAGGGGAGATAGGCGGAGGAAGTTATGATCGTTGGTGATGTCTACTGAAAGAGAGGAAAGAGGTTGTTTATCTTCGGGAATGAGGGAATCGTTCCAACGGGGCATGGGATACTCCCGGGAGTCACAGCGGAAGAAACCTTTCGCCAAGTACCCTTTGGCAGACTTGGGCTTACTCCTAACAAAATCCTTCGTCCTGGAGCGGATCACAAAGGAAAACACGCCCGGGAAGGATGCATGAGCGCGTCGTAAGGCGTAGAAAGAATGGAAGAGAAGGAGGGAGGAAGAGATGTTGCATCTCGCACAATTGACCAAGAAGGCCAGCACTAATACAACCCCGTTGGGGTGAAGCTGGGCCGGGGCCATTCGGTAGAAGTCAAAAATTTCTGAAAACAGAGGAGGAAAGGGGAGGCTGAGCCCGTATTGGAAGTGAATCCGGGGAATGCAAGGCACTTCCCGCTCGGACATTCCCGGGGGGAGTTTGGATAAAGACGCGTCCAAGGGAAAGGGGATGAAGCAGCGTAAAACTAAATCTAAAACGTCCCTATCTAAGGAGGGGGGAGGCCCGGAATGGTTAGAAAATCGATGGCCCGAGGGCTTCACTCCGTGGGTAGGACCCCGGGGAGCACCATCGCCAACGTCACAAAGGCCCCCTCGACCTGATCCTCCCGGGGGGGATGGGAATGCCCGGCGGGGGATGAGCCCGTTCCACCCAAGACCGGCACACCCGGAATGATTAACTCCTGGGAGGTGCTAAAGGCCTCAGAATGGTCGCCCGAGGAGGAACCCGGAGAAGGGATTGGATCGGGGTTTTGGAATTGATCTCGAACCCCCTCGGTATCTACAGAAGAAGAGGTAATGTGCGGGGAACTCATGATGGAAGAGGAGCGGAAGAAGCAAAGGAGGAGGATTAGAGCTTACTTGTTGAGGAAAATTGGGCTCCTTATATAGGCTGGTGAATAGGAAACGTTGCCTCAAAAGGAGGAAAAGGTAATGATGACACAGCAAACAAGGTATTGATTAATGCAGAAGGGGAAAAGACGACGGCGCTAGAAATTAATTCTGACACGGAGGGGCCCCACCATAAGAAGCAGCAGAAGGAGGGGCGTAAGAGACCGGCCTCCCGCGTCACGGAAACCCGGGTGACCAGTCTGGGGGGGCTAGTGGCCCAGCACAGGAAGAAGGCCCGCGGCCCAGAACTATCGAAGCGGTATCTTTCCCGCTGAGGAGCACGTCCGGACAAGGAAGAGGACAAATAGTGACAAGGGGAGTGGTCCTGCACCTTATCCCCAAAGCTGGCAAGGTTCGGCTATAAATACTAGTCTCAAACAGTGAACAAGGTATGTGACTTATCTCTCTACTTTATATTGAGAGCACCTTCCGTACGTTTTCCTTGGTCGTTATCCCCATCTCATCATCACACCGGAGCTTCTTCCCCAGGACGCCTCCCGGGGATTGTTTTGCAGGGTTGTTGTGGCCAAGCTTGCAAGGAGGTCCGGATAGTGTCGGTTACCCGGGGAGCGGACGGATTTTGGTAGTATCAGCTGGGAACCCTCGATAGTACAGAAAGGTGATGCATGATGATGAGGTACAAGGTCAGGGCAAAGACACCTATAAATAAAGGCTACATTCAGGGCCAAGACACATTATGATGAAGTAAGTTCTCTCACTCTAGCTTTTAGAGTTTTCTCTTTCCTTTCAATACATGGAATCTCATCATCACACCGGAGCTGCTACCCTCGTGTGGCTCCGGGGGCTTGTTTGGCGGGCTCGGACGAAAAGGTCCAGTCCTTTCAGGCCTCGGCACTCAGTCAGTTCAAAAACCTCAGAAATCAGTCGGATAGCACGATAAGCAAACACAGAGCCTCGGATACACCATTTATCCGAGGCAACATTTACTTAGCGGATCGCCCCGCATTAGTCGTTTTGGAAACGTGGGGTTTGAAAAAAGGAAAATCTAAGAGGGGAGAAATAGGAGAAACAACTCAATATTTGTTTAAGTTTACTCTAGGATTAATCAAGAGGATGATAGTTGTTAATTTTTTGGTTTGTCAACTTCAGTTAAAATTTTCACCTGTTTATAGACTCTTTGGCTTTCACTGGTCTATTGATGGTATCTGCTTCTTGAGAGAGATTCAACTTCCAATAGTTTCACTCTTTAATTCAATGCTAGTTCTGTAGAATAAGAAAAACAACTCTCTATGTTCATGTCCAAATGTCATAAAGAAGCACCACAAATTAAGTCTAGCTAACAAAATGTGTACATATCTAAATCGTATAGGCTTGACATGGAGCATGGTTGCCAAAATATTTGATTTTGAAACTTGGGAGAGTAAGAAAAAAGTCAACTAGGTGCGAAAAAGGTGCGACGTGGGTGTGATTCACGGGTTTTCTCTCTTCTCGCAAAAAAGAGAGCTAGGGTTCCGAGCAAACCTTTAAGCTTGGTGGTTACAATACAAGGTAGTTGGTTTGAGAGCTGGTAGATCAAATATTCAGCATCATCGGGTTAAAGTTTCAACATCAGGAAAATGCAAAATTCAGAAAATTAGGTGAGGAAAGGTTGGTGATTGTTGGTGAGGTAAGTGAATATTTTTCAGTGGTTTGTTCAACATAGGGAAGATCAGTTGCTGGTTTTGAAAGTTAGTCGGAAGGTTTTGAAAAAATAAAATTAGGCAGATCGCATATCCAATTTGGAGTAGGGTTTTCGGTTTGGGATTATCGCGAAAAAGGAAGAGAAAGTGGTGGGAAGTTCTAATATTATAATATTTCAAGAAAATGGCTGCAGTGGTGGGAAGGGTGTCTTGGTAAGGGATATAAATGATGATCTTGGGGACACAAATATTTATCAGAGGTTTGAACATCTTTTCCCAAATTAGAATCAATATATATCAGGAACATAGAAAAGAAACTCTTCAAAAAACTCCTTTCAGAAATCAAATCCTCAGAAATCGGGTACAAAGATGGAGGGGAGATTGTCGGAGCCAAATTCGATGACGGCCTTCACGGATATGGGACAAGAGTATTCGGAGCAGACGAGGGACAACAGCTTGTCGGTTCAAACCCTGGCAAACATCTTTCAGCAATCTCGCATGGGCTGGGAGTTAACAATCGATCAAGAAGATATTGAAGAAGTGGTGGAGCAAGAGCAGAACTGTGTCATGGCGGTGTGGTTAGATGAGAGAGAGTTCGCTGAATGGAGGATGAGAGAGAGTTCGTTGAAGGGTCTCAACTAGCTGTCCCAAAACGGCCAGAAAACAGTCCATGAAGACACTGAGTTGGAACTGTAGAGGTATAAATAATACCTTTACGAGGCAAATGATTGCTCGTCTGCTGAAGCAACATAAACCAGAGGTGCTCTTTCTTATGGAAACTAGGCTGCAGGAAGAAGATCTGAAGACCTGGCAGCAATGTACATATTTTACCTCCTCTTTTGTGAAGAATCCTTTAGGATCTGGTGGAGGTTTAGCTGTTTTATGGACATCTGATGTATCTTTGTCAGTAATTTCCAGTTGTTTGAATTATGTATTATGTAAGTGCTCAACCAATGTAGGAGTAGAATGGTTGCAGCTTTTTATGTATAGACATCATACTAGTAATTCAAGAATGCAAGTCTGGGAGAGTGTGCGACATTTTCCCAGCATTTTGGATTGTCCCTTAGTGGTTACAGGAGATATGAATCAAGTTGTAAGTCAGGCAGAAAAGACTGGAGGTTCATGTTTCTATCAAGATGATAATCCCATACAGGTCCAAGATATGATGCAGCACACAATTCAAGGCTTAGATCAAGATCAGCTAGATTTATTGAGCACTGAATTCTCTGACAAGGATATTTATGCTGCATTGAAAAGTATGAAACCTTGGAAGTCTCCAGGGTCAGATGGTCTTCCAGCAGGATTTTATCAGTAACATTGGGAGGTGATCAAAACATGTTTTAGCTACAATCAGAGGTATCCTAGTAGGTCAGGAGATTCCACAAGAATGGAATGCCGCCTTTCTCATTCAAATCCCAAAGAAGAACAATGCTAGGATGGTGGAAGACTATATGCCAATATCATTATGCAATGTAAAGCATAAGATATTGGCAAAGGTCATTGCTTCAAGGTTAGCTCCAATTATGTCAAATCTCATAGAAGGAAATCAGTTAGGGTTTATGGAAGGGAGATATATAGGAGACAATGTCCTTCTAGCACATGAGATGATGGAAACTTTGAGGAAAAAGAAAAAAAGGAAAGTGGGATTAGTGGCAGTGAAATTGGATATGAGTAAAGCCTATGATAGAGTATCTTGGCAATTTCTGGAACAAGCTTTGAGATTTTTTAACTTTCAAGAGGAATGGATTCAGCTCATACTCAAGTGTGTCACTACAATCAGATACTCAGTAAATGTTAATGGAGTTCAAATGCCTTTCTTCAGTCCTATCAGAGGACTCAGACAAGGATGCCCGCTTTCTCCTTATGTCTTCATCATTTGTCAACAATTTCTATCAGGAATGTTAAATTCACAAGAAGGAATTGGAACATCTCATAAACTTGGATATAGTTGTGGAAAGGGAGTACAAGACATTACTCATATGATGTATGCAGATGATTGTATCATCTTTCTCAAATGCCAACATCAAAGGTATTTTCATTTGGCAAAGATTTTGGATCATTTTGCAAGATTCTCAGGCCAAAGGATAAATTTTGCAAAATATTCATTACAAGTAAGTCCTAACATTTCTAAGCAGGAAAAGAGTTACTAAAAAAAAAAAAACTTTGAACATACATGGGAAAGGTATTGGTTCAAATTATTTGGGAATAAATTAAAATCTTTCAGAGGGAAAGGCAAGAGTATTTGGTGAGCTAGTTAATAAGGTCATAAATAAGTTTGAGAATTGGAAAACAAAAATTCTGAATCTAGCAGGAAGGATAACTCTAGCAAAACATACTATGTCTTCTATTTCAATATACCCAACGGGAATTTTCAAGCTGCCACGATCAATATTGAAAAAGATAGATAGTATGACAGCTAAGTTTATTTGCTCAGGAAAGATTGAAGGAAAGGGATTACATTGGATGTCATGGGATCAGATGTGTAGGCCAAAAACTCAAGGTGGTTTAGGAATGAGGAAAGCAATATTCATGAACAGAGCTCTTTTGGCAAAGCATGCATGGAAGATTATAAATAGTCCTGATTGTCTTTTCTCAAAGATTTTCACTCAAAAATAATGTAAGCATCAGGAGGTTTATAAGGTAAAGAGCAGAGGTCAGGACAGTTGGGGGTTGGAAGTCAATAATGTGGGGGCTAGATTCCATAAGAAAGGATTTAAGGTGGAAACTAGGAAGAGGAGATAATATACCAGTTCAAGCTCAGTGGATACCTGGTATTAAAAACCCCTTGGAGGAGGTGAAAGCTTTTTTTTGTTAGCTTCTGAGGAGGTGAAAGCTATATCTTCATTTTCAAATCTTAAAGTTAAGGATTTGATAACAGAAGACAGACAGTGGAGAATGCCATTGCTAAGGGCTCTTTTTAGTTCCCGGGTTATATCAGAGATTGTCAAATTCATGTCCCAATATAATTCAGAACAGAAGGACTCTCTTATTTGGCAGAATTCAGTGATAGGAAAATATAATGTCAAGGATGGATATAGGAGTTTACAGATCCATTCACAATATCCAATCACTCAAAGCGACAGGAGATGGTCAAAGTTTTGGGGTTTAAATTTGCCACTGAAGATAATTGCAGGTGTATGGCGTGCTTTACAGAATGGTTTGCCAACATCAACCTTTCTGTACTTCAGGAAATGTATTGAAACTCCTACATGTAGGAGGTGCAACTTGCTTCAAGAAGACACTACACATCTTTTTATAGGATGTGAAAAGTCCAGAAGAGTATGGAGACTGTCAAGACTTGATTTTCTTATACTGAGCATCTGTCTTATATGGAGTATTTGGAAGGACATGAATGGTGTAGTTTTTGAGAATATACTAAAAGAACCATTTCTAGTAGTAAATCAAGCCTTGTCAGAGGAACAACATAGAGTACTATCAAGAACACCAATAAAGGATATTGAAGATGTTAGATTGCCTCAGCAGGAAGCTAATCAGGTTCATCCAAATACTCAGGGATGGACTATAAAATTTGATGGAGCTTTCAAAGAACAAACAGGAACAACAGCAACAGCATGCAGTTGTCAATTAATAACATCTCAAGATCAGCAGGAAATCAAGGGAGAGGAAAAGTTCAGAGTCTTTTCCCCTTTACATTCAGAAATGCATGCATGTTGGAAGGCATTGCAGCACATACCCATTGCTTCAGCAGTGGTTGCTTTAATACGAACTGATTCTTTGTTATTAGAACAATTGCTAAATGACAGAGATAAGCAGCCACCATGGCAGTTAACTGCTCTGATTCAAGATATCAGAAGAACCATGCAGCAAGCAAATATGGTTTTCAATGTAGTCAAGGTAGATAGACATGTGGTTAACTTAGAACGCATTAGAGCTACTACTTTGTTGTCAAATGTATTTGCTTCAGTTTTAATTTAATATATATATGGTATTATCAAAAAAAAATCGTGTAATTAGGATAAGGTTATGTTCAGACTTTAGACGCATTGCTATCAAGAATTACAGTGAAACCTCTATAAATAATACTCGATAAATTAATAACCTCGATAAAATAAATAATTTGTATGTTCCCAACTCGGGACTAGTATTAAATCGGACCTCACATAATTAAATAATAAGATAATAATTTTTTTTAAACCCTAGTGTATATATTGGTCCCAACGAAACTATAAATTAATAATTATTACAAATAAATTTCATATATATTTCAAAATTCTAAGATTGTCTACTAAAAAATGAATCTATATTTTGTTTTTTTGTTGAACTTCAAATTTATGCACATTCTACATTGATCAATTTCTAACCAAGTTTAATGTAGTGCACTTGTACCATGTACCAACTTTTTGGTACCATAAACCAACTTTCTTACTTATTTTTTTTAAAAATCAACTTATTAAACTCAATTAATTTGTGATTGTACATTCATAATGAGCCTTTGAACTTGTTTTTTAATTTATTTTTCATCTCTATTACATTGTAACTAATATATTAGACTTGGAAATTTAAAGGTCACTTGTAAAACCTCTTTAAATTAATAAATTATTAATTTATCGATATAATAATATCTCGCTAAATTAATAAAATATCTCGGTCCCAACATTATTAATTTATAGAGGTTTTAATGTACAGTTTAATTGGCGGTTGAATTCTAGAATCATTTTTCCTTGGTGTAAAAGGAAATCTTGTGTAGCAAGCTATCCTTTTCCATGCATAGTTAGGTTAAAGGCTTTGGTGTAATAGTATATATTGTATAAGTTGGTGATTCAATAATCCTTAACCCAATCATATTTTTACATTGTAAGACGAAGATCCAGATGACAACAAGTTCGGAGTTTCTGCGGCGTTGTAGAAAGAAGATCAAGGGGGATGAGGAGAATACTTTTAAGAGTCCGCCGCCTGAGTTAGCTGTTCAGATGCTTGAGAAGCTGAGTTGGATGTTGAGTCATCCTCCCGAGTTAGAAGAATCGAAGAGCACGGTGAATGATGCGTCGAGACTCGTTGGAACCATGGTTGACTCGCTGGTTCACCATTTGTGGGAAAACCATGACTTTACCAACGAGGATGCGCTACATGTCCTTCGTTCAAATAAGTACAAGAATCTTGTGTTGAGAATTGTTGAAATGATGGTTGCTAAGCATAAGTCAAAAGACACGATTTTAAGGGAGGTGAGAAGAGTGACCATTCTCTTGGCAGGCAATCTAAAGGATTTGAGGGAGTATGAAAAAATATATGGTATGTCCTGGCGTCAATCAATGTGCTACCCTTTGGCTCCCAATTTTATTGGCAAGAAGTGGAGGTATCAACAGGATAAAGTAAGGCCACTGTTATCTGGAATGCGGCTAAGAAAGTGGGCTGACGATGCATCTACTGCTCGGATGGATGTTGTGTCTTTGTTGAGGACAGGTAATTACCGGACTCTAGTCGATCGGAAGGGCGCTGAAGGGTTTGTACTTGACGATAACGCCTTTAGAAGAAAGTATGTGCTGGTTTGCTGTGTCAATGCGCCTGTCCTCTATGGAGATAGTTTTCAATCCCTCTTAAATCTTTGCAACGAGCTGTCCTCCGAGAGGAATGATGTTGAGATGGTAATGGTTGCAAGGATGAATATCCTGACTGATACAAAGCAAGTTTTCGATCACTTGTTTTCAGGATTCCCCACTTCTTGTCTTGCAGTACCATATGAGAACTGGCAACGACGCGAGAGTATATTGAAGCTACTTAACTGTGATGATTTCAAGTTCCGGTGCTTCCTCTACGATAGCAGTGGATGGTTTTTGACGTCTTTTATCCTTCACGACTATTCATTTCCCTGTGGAGCTGAGGCCTTCCCTTTTACTGAGGAGAAGGTGTTGGAGGTGCTTGAAAAACGCAAGCTATTGCGATGCTGTAGGTTGGAGGAACTTTTGAGGCCCTATGAATCTTCCTCTTATGATGTTGATGTGTATGAGTTGATTCCAAAAGATGGTCCTCAGAAGGAGAAACGTATCTCGGATGTGATAGAGAATAAGCATGTTGGGTTATACTTGTGTTGTGATGGCAGCCTCATTCCCCTTTTGGGTAAGTTGTATGCACAGTGCAAGCAAAACAATGAGGCGTTTGAAATTGTGGTGCTTTACCTTCCCTTAAAATCTATGATTGACCCTCACATATTCAAGGAGAAAATGGAGATTATGTTGCAGAAGCAGAATATACGCGGGTGTTGGTGCTTGCCATTCAACAACTCGGTGAGCATGCGGTTTTGGGGTCTCACTATGGAGTACGACTGCAGTTTAGGTTTTGCCTCCATGCAAGAGTGGGAGGACAAGATGATTATAGTGGGGACTGATGGTAAGATTTTGGACATGTACGGGGCCGAGGTAATCAAAGTTCATGGAATTGACGGTTTATACCCCTTCACTAGAGCTGCCGTTGTCAAGAAGAAGAAGGGGGAAGTGAAGGACCTAGAATTGGGGTCGCTACTGGTAGGTGAACTTTTCCGAGGGGACGATCCCAGTGAAGTTATATCCGCTGACACGCTTTTAAGAAACAAGACGATTATTATTTACATGAGCATGCCACATGAATACCCCAAGTGTTTTGAAAGGATGGTATCCCAGTACAAACGGATGAAGAAGGATAAGGAAAAGGAGTTTGAAGTGGTCTGTATCGAGTTTCCTGAAGATGATGAAGAAGGGATTGAGGTTCCTGAAGACGATGAAGGGATTGAGGTTCCTGAAGATGATGAAGGGATTGAGGTTCCTGAAGATGAAGGGTTTTCTGCAATGCCATGGTACATCCACTGCCGTAGTGATGGAAACTACACAGCTCTAGCAAAAAGGTTGAAGGAAGTAGTTTGGTTCTCATCATTGGTTGTGTTTGGAGAAGATGGCCATGTTTGTTCAGTAAAACAACTACACAAACTCTTCAGTGAGGATGGTGATGACGATGCTCTTAGAAGACTTTGTTTCGAAGACACTCTAGACGAGGACATCAATCAACTATTCTCATCCACCTTCGATCAGTATGTTGAAATATAATGGATTTGTTTGCTCCATTATTTATTTTGTAAGATTTAAGGACTCGCTCCATTATGTATTTTTTAAGATTAAGGACCTGTTGTAAGATTATGTATTTTATTTTGTAAGATTAAGGACGTGATTGAACTTCATCTTTTGGTTAAATTAAAGTTTATGGATGGTGATGAATATAAGATTAAGGATGTGATGAAGTTAATGTACTTCATAGAGGAGGAAAACTGAACCACCTCCAGCTATACTATTACCAGGCCTCTTGGAAGCAATCTCAGTAGCACAAATCAACCCCAGCTTCATGACCTGAACAACCTCGTTTTCACCAAACCCGCGCAAACTCCTGTCAAAGCAATCCTTACATATCCACACAAGACCACTCTCCATCGGCTTCTTGCCGGTCATCAGCTCGAGGCCAAAGCTGAACACATCACATCTATCAGTCAATCTCATGCTCTGTGCCAATTTGGGCGCAACAGCATTGTGAAATCTGACATTGGGAGCAGTTTTCAGACAACTTTGGTTCATAGTTGCCGAGCAACTAAAACCAGTGAGTTGCCTGTTGAATTTCCTGAAACTCCAACTTCCTACATGAAGAAATCTGGTCTTGAACACTCCCAGAATGCGAATTGCTTCTCAAAGACAGGTACAACAATCCAAGAATGCTGCAACAAATCCAATCCCTCAAGACTCATGCAATACAGGAATTTCCCGAAAGAGAAACGAAGCTAGTATTGATCCTTCTCTTGAGCCTGTAAACTTTGATCTTGAGTTCCAAGAAGGTCCTTTAGGAAACTCATCAAATAATGCTTCTGTTGATCCTGCTCTTGAGCCTGTAAACTCTGGTCTTGAGTTTCAAGAAGTCCATTGGGAAACTCATCAACTAAGGCTTTTTGTAGCTGTACTGTGGCTTGTACCTTTGGGAGTAACAAGCCAAAATTTGTTTAAAATTGAAAATAACTTCTTTAAAAAAAACTAGTTTAAACTTAAATGACGTATTGAAGTGAATAATTATAGAACTAAATTCAATAAATTTTGTCAATTCAACTTAATTAATAAAAATTGAAATCAATCGTATGGAACTAATTAAATTAAGTTTGGGGCTAAAATGAACTATATTGTATTAAACTTGAGTATATCAAAATAAATTAATTTTAAAATGAATTAAGTTCATCGAAAATCCGTGCAGATCAATATGGTGTAAAGTGTATCAATGCAAACTAGTACAATTTAAATGCCCGTCAATTTCAAATTCAAGAGTAAGTAAACGACAAAATACATTCCTATAAAATTTGATATCAAAATTTAAATAGTTTATGTTTGTCGTCCCTTCCTCAACTTTCTCCATATATTCTTCCACTTTAATGACACTGCCACCTCACCGTCCATCACCACTGGCCGCCGCCACTGTCACGCTATCACAACCCCAACACCAGCAATCACAATCTTACCGCCGCACCCAGACCTCCAGACGACGGATGCTCAAATCTCACTAGACTATATATAAATTGATTTCTCAAGCACAATCAACCTCCATATTTTCCCCAAAATCTAACCTTTCATTTTTTTACAGTTATTGAAATTTCAACGGATTAATACATTTGTCGATTTAGAGGGATGTGGTTTTCAATTTAGTATTCTTTTACAAAATTATTTTGACTAATTTATAAAATGCCTTGCCTATCCGACTAAATGGTGGTTACGGTATCCTAAACCTAAAATTACCCCCGTAATATGACTAGTAATTTAATTTAAAATAAATCCCAAATCTTCATGTGGTTGAGGCTCTCGTATCCCAAATCTTCACACAGTCATATCCAACAACATGAACACACTAATTTTAACTTCCTTGTGCCCCATTTGTCACCAATCCTCTACAACTCAGTATCCAACAACCAAGACTCTATTTTTATACAAAAGATTCAGAGTATGGGCAAATGGGCTGGATAGAAACACAGCACTAAGTGATTCTTCCGAACAAAAAGAAGAAGAGAAAGAATTTGAAGATGTAAAGAGCTCCACCACTAGCACTCCACTGCTTGACACAGACCTTAAAAAGGTTAGGCCAACTTTCTTGACTGCTCTGTTGAAGTTTTATTTGATTTTCTGTTACAAAAAGGATATGCTCTTATTGTTGGTGTTCTGTGGAAATATTAGAGAGGGATAATCTATATATTTTAGCTGGCTGTGTGTTGGCATTTGGTTGCGAATTTGTTAAGACATATATGACTTTAGAGCACTGTAAATTTCTGTCCCGTTTACTGATGATCAATGGAAGAGTAATTATAAGAAACCAGTTGGTAGCTGGTGTGACCACCAAATTCCCTTAATTTAGAAGGGATCTTGGCATTCTAACCCAGCATACATTTGATGTTTTTTTATACTGGATGTGCATACTTTGATGCTGGTGATAATTGTACAAGGCATTGAGTTATAGATGTCATTGTAAATGTCATGTCCAGCTTCTTTTTGACAGGATACGTTGGCACTTTCTTGATGTCTGCCCAATATTGCATGATTAATAGTTTAGGAATCAAACTATTATTTACCTAGACTATTTTGATATGGCTTGGGGGAACCGATTGAAACTCCTCCGCCTTTGAGTGTTTAACTCAAAGAAAAAAAAATTTCCTTTTCGTGACTAAGTGCACTAAGAAATCGTGCACATAAATAAAATTGTGACTGATCCTTATTACCTTTTGAGATTACTAATGGTGAAATAAAGTTGAGTAGATCGAACATTCTAAGTAGAAGTGTTTGGGTTTTCGTTGGTTTTTTTTCCAATGTTCTACTTGAAGGATGAATATTGTAAAGCTGCAAGACTAATCTCTAGTAAGTCATAAATTAGTTTGTGGATTTTTAGTTGCAAGAGTTCTTAAGAATTTCTGCATAGGGGGCTCCTGACATTTATATATATATATATATATATATTTTTTTGTCATGAGTTTCAAACATATGGATGCTTATAATCTATTGGATACTGTTATTCTGCAGGTTGTTCAAAAGACTGCTGCAACTTTTGCACCTAGATCAGTTCTTTACACTGTTTTTGAAGTACAAGCATATGCGTCAATGTTGTTGGGTGGAGTTCTTTCCTTCAATCTACTATTTCCTTCTAATGAACCAGATCTGTGGAGACTAATGGGGATGTGGTCCATCTGGATGTTCAGTAAGTGAATTTCGTTTTAAAAAGAAACAGGAAGTTTAGTACGTGTTTGATTTTTCTTTCTCCTATCAAGGGATGTTTGGAATTGTATCTTGTTGAAAGAGACGCCTAGACATGATTCAGTATTTTCCTCCGATTTATATTTATATACCTTTACTGTGCTTTCCTGATTGTTACCCAAAAAAAAATAAAAAAATAGAAGAGCAAACTGGATATGTTGTTACTGTTTGGTTTTAGCAATACATGTTTTTCAGTAATGAAAAATACTAGCACAGTCACCAGCAACAACACCTTACAGTTGGACATAAACAGAGTTGCAGAGTCTAATATGAAGCTCTATTCTGTAGGCTTGTATTGAAAGGTCATTTTTGTGTTTATGCAGCTATTCCTTCACTCCGTGCTCGAGATTGCTCAAAAAATGAGAAAGAAGCCCTCAACTATTTCTTTCTTCTTGTACCAGTGCTCAATGTTACAATTCCAATTTTTTTGAAATCTTTTGCAACTGTCTGGTCAGCCGACACCATAGCCTTCTTTGGGATGTATGCTTGGAAGGTATTTGTTTATAGAGTTATGCCACTTATTTTGGGAAAAAAATTGTATCCCTTCATCTTAAATCATTTTTGCACAGATGGGATGGTTCCAAAAAGGGGAAACAAAATGATGCAAAAGCAATGGAGGCGCTTTATGTCTTTGGTGTGAGAAGATGTATCTAAAATCTCAAGGATGGATTTGCAGACCGGTCAGTTATCATAACTCAATGAAACAACTACTTGAAATGTGAAAAATTATTCTATGGTGTTGCCAATTTCTTGGGCAACTATACTGCCGGTTTCCAACTTGCCATTAATTTGAAGTCCTTGCATAGGTGTACATTGCGGATTTATTTGCAGGCTTCTGAATGTATTTTCTTGTACGTTGGCTCTTTGTTTACTTTCTGATCATGCTAGTTAATTTATTGAAATCCGACAACACAAAAAACGTACAACATATACAGAGTCATCATTTGATGCTATTTATATATTTGCTGTGACAACTGTTTGTCTAAATTTCTTTCAAGTACATTTTCTTACTTCAAAATTTATAATTTGTTCCAATTCAGCATAATTGAAAGGCTTCCTCCAATAAATAGCTAGTCATTTAGCTTGTGTTACAGACCTTCAAAAATTGTATTGGCCATTTCCCATACTCCCATACTACAAAGACCAGACTATATGAACATCTCATTGGCAGGCCTTCTGCTTCCTTCTTGTTAGTTGTTAAATGTGGAATTTACTGTCCTCATCTAGGATACAGTTAATCAGTTAGCATGAATCGATATTCTGAAAATTAGCCTTCATGACTCTGCCAATTTAGTAGCGTTGGGAAGTTGATATTCTTTTGTGTTGTTCAGCATGTGTGCTACTGGGATGTTTTGCTATTATTATTTTGTGCTAAATTCTGCTGTGAACATACTTAAAATTGGTTTAAATGTTGTTGCTAAGCAGGTAGCCTGCAAAAATCCTGAGTCTTCGTGTCCTGGTGCCAGATCATCCTGTGAAGTGAATGGTATGTGTTAATGGAGTATTAGTATTTTTTTCCTACTTTCTGCCATCCAGTTCACTCAGTTCTTATGTTATTTAGCAGCTTCAAGCCAGTAGCAGACAAGAAGATGGAATATATACGAAGTGTAGACACATCTTCTGTTGATATAAATACTCAGATTGGTACCTTTGCTTCTCCATTTAAATCCACTTACAATGTCTTGAGGGAGCATCAAGGTACCTTTGCTTCTCTATCTAAAATTTGGAATAATAGGATCCAAAAGAAGATTTCAGTGTTTATGTGGAGATTGCTAAATTCATTGCTACCATTTGACAATATCCTCACTCATATGGGTTTTACATTTGCATCTAAGTGCTGTTTTTGCATGAACTGTGATTCCACTGAGCATTTTTTCAATGAGTGTGATTTATCTTTGTCCATCTGGAAGGAAAGTTTGGCATGTGTAGGCATACTGGATAGGACTTTTTCAACTCTTTGGAATAGACTATCTTTCTATCTTAGCTACTCTGGCAATTCTGCCCTCCATACCAAACTGATCCAAATGATTACTTGTTTCACATGTTGGTTTCTTTGGAAAGCTAGAAATAGATGGTTTTTTGAAAACATGCCTCCAGTAAAGACTCTTCTCATTAAGGACATCAGAGATCTGGTTTTTAACTCATTTGTTGCAAAACCTCTGTTTGTTACCTCCCATTTTGATAGAGAGCTTGCCTCATATGCCCCTATTCCTCTACTGAAAAAACGACCAAAGCCAAAGATGGCCCCTATTAAATGGAAATGTCCAAATATTGGTTTTAAGGTCAATGTTGATGCATCTTGGTCTTCAGTAAATAATATGGCAGGTATAGGCTTAATCTGCAGGGATCAATTTGGATATTTTGTTCATGCTGAATACAGTTATACACATGCCCAGTCCCCTTTGGAAGCAGAGATGCTTGCTATAAAAAGAGGAATCATTTTTTGTCATTGCATGCCTGGTAGTCAATGTATAATTGAATCTGACTGTTTAAAAGGAATCTCCATGATTTTGAATCCTATTACTGCTCACTGGAAGTTGTTTGCACTGTGTGATGATATTAAATGCATGCTTGGTAATTTTTCTTTGATTCATACATATAGAGAAGGAAATAGGGTGGCAGATGCATTATCTAAGAATGATTTAGCTCTCAAATTAAACACCTATGTCTCCTTTTCATCACTGTCAGCTCACATTAAGGCCCTAATACAGTTGGATCTTGCTCAAGTTCCATCTATTAGAATCCTTAATTCATGAGAATGGATGCTGCTGATCCAGTCTTTAACTCTTTGCAGGTAAATAGCTAAAATCAGACGCAACTAAAGACATCTTGGGTATCTACAAGGAAGAAAGTTCCAGACCAACTCTACATGCCAAAAGGACTGAGGAATGGAGGATGCTTTTAGCTGCAACCATCTCACCCCACCAAAGCACCAAATTGCAGATTGTTGGCAACACTGAGTGTTTCTCCCCACCTGAAGACTTATAGCTCTAAGCAAAGTTGTGATTCGATTTGTTTTGTTTTCACAGAACTGCTTGGGGTTTGTTTGGTCTAGGGATAGGGATTTATGAACACTTTCAGCTCTCACTGCCTTATCCTCTCTTCTAGAGGTTGTAACTAGATTGATGAGCCTCAAAACTCATCTTTATGGTTTTCTTTTAAGATACATATGTTGTAAAACTGAGCTCTGTGCTTAACTTTTATTTTTCAGTTCATTTCTAATAGGCTTGGGGAACCTAATGAAAATCCCTTCACCTTTCATAGGTGATTTAAATTTTTTTTTAAAAAAAATACTCAGATTGCTGAACTGAGTCCTTGTCCATTGGATGAAAACTTTGCTCTTGAGCTCCAGGAAGATTCACTGGGAAACTCATCTAATGATTTTACTGCTGATCCTGCTCTCGAGCTCGTCAACAATGGTCTTGAGTTCCAAGAAGGGCCCTTTAACACATCAAATAATGCTACTTTTGACTGTGCTCTTGATCCCGTCAACTCTAGTCTTGAGCGTCAGGAGGATATGTTGGGAAATTCATTCAACAATGCTACTGTTTGTCCTGCTCTCGAGCCTGTCAGCTGCGGTCTTGATTTCCAAGAAGGTCCCTTGGGCAACACATCAAATAATGCTAGTGCCATTTATCCTACTCTTCATTCCCAGAAGGTCCTTTAGGAAGCTCATCAATTAATGATACTGTTCATCCTTCTCTTGAGCCTGTATATTCTGGTCTTCAGTTCCAAGATAGTCCTTTGGGAAACTCATCAAATAATGCTACTGTCAATCCTGCTCTTGAGCCTGTCAGCTCCGGTCTTGAGCTCCAAGAAGTTCCCTTAGGAAACGGGTTAAATGATACTGTTCTTGAACTCCCAGAAGGTTCTTTGGGGAATAATGCTACTATTGAACCTGCTCTTGAGCCCGTTAACTCTGGTCTTGAGTTCCAAGAAGGCCCTTTTGGGGAAATTGGAAAATTGTGCTACTGTTGATCCTTTTCTTGAGCCCGTAAACTCTCATCTTGATTTCCAAGAAGGTCCGAGTTCCAAGAAGGTCCTATAGGAAACTCATCAATCAATGCTACTATTGATCCTGCTCTCAAGCTTGTCAACTCTGGTCTTGACTTCCATGAAGGTCCTATAGGAAACTCATCAAATAATGTCACTGTTGAGGGTCCAGAGTTGCAAGAAGGTCCTTTGGGAAACTCATCAGATATTGCTTCTGTTGATCCTGTTCTTGATCCCCTCAACTCTGGTCTTGAGTTTCAGGAAGATCCTTTGGCAAACACATTAAATAATGCTACTATTGATCCTGCTGTTGTGCTCCAAGAAGGCATTCTGGGAAACTCATTATATAATGCTTCTGTTGGTCCTGCTCTTGAGCCTGTGCTGTTCAATAAGCATTCTTCAACTGGTGAAGAATCTCCTGTGATGTCTGGTGATGCTCCAAATATAGTAGTGACTCATGAGATCCCTTGCAGTTTTCAGAAGGAGTTCCTGGATCTGTCTGTCCCTCCACCTGGTAAGGATCGCATGTAATTTCTTGCACGGTTTAGTTTATTTGATATGATCATTTGTAATTAGTATTGATATGATCGTTTGTTTCTTGTTTTGGGATATTATTCATCCTCCTAAATCAGGGGCATCAGTTCACGATGAGAATCCCCTTTGCATTTCCCTGGACATGCCACTAGGAGAACATAATGCACTGTTAAGTGATGAGTCTCCAGGAGTCAAGATATTTGATTTGTTCCATGAGAACAAGCCCGAGGCAGCAGATGGTCGCAGTCATGATGAATTATCGAATTCTTCTCGGGCAGGCACATCGAGGAGGAGCTATTTACAGGTTGGTGCCTTTTAGATGAACCATTTTCTTAAGATTCTGTTGCAATACTATTTCTGTTGTACTGATCTAGGCTATTTTTTGCACTGAATCTGCATTATTTCTGCTCTATTTTTGCACTGAATCTGCACTATTTCTGCTCTATTTTTGCACTGAATCTGCATTATTTCTGCTCTATTTTTGCACTGAATCTGCACTATTTCCACACTTAATCCGCACTCTTTTTGCACAGACTCTGCACTATTTCTATACTGAATCTGCACTATTTCTATACTGAATCTGCACAGTTTCTGCCCTGTTTCTGCACAATTTCCTCACTGAATATGCACTATATTTGCACTGACTCTGAAAGAATAACGTGATGCTTCTCTTTCCAGCTGTTTCCAGAGGATTGAATGGATGAATTATCCCGGTCAACAAATATCTTAGAAAACAATCAATTTCAATTTGAGATTAAGAGATTAAGAGAGCTCATTTTCAAAAGTTATTCCACCTCTTCCTGACACAGAAAACAATCAAGTTTTGCTTTTGTGATTGACACAGAAAACAAACAATGTGTTTATTGAATTTCAAATGCATACGAAGAGCGTTTAGATTTTTGAGTTAAACATGGATAGTTGACTCAGCTCTTCTTAGTGTTTGGTGAACAGTTTTTTCTAATTAGTTGTTTTGGTGAAACATCTCATTTCTGAAACGCCAGCGTTGTAATAACTCCTCATGTTGATTTCACTTTATTCTTACTCATTAGAACTGCAAACAGAATGTCAGTTGTGTTAGCTCCTTAATTCGGTGGTTTCAATTTGTCCTAGGAGGAGGCTAGGGCTGTGGGGAATTTAAAGAGTGAGAGATTAACTAATCTTATAGGCTTTTGCTGCGTAAAGGACGAGAGGTTGCTGGTAGCAGAATTTATGCCCAATGACACACTTGCCAAGCATTTGGAATGGTCATCACGGGCGTGACGATGATAGTGCAGATATTGGCACGGTCGTGCTTGTTATGGCTGCCTAATGCTGGAATAGTCGTCACGGGCGTGACGATTATAGTGCATATATTGGCACGGTCGTTCCCGCTATGGAAAAATAAAAAAGATCCACCTACACGCATTTGGAAGATAGCAAGTAATTGCAAAATCTATATATCCTTGTCTGGACACTAGAAAATCCACCGGGGATTTTGGAGTCCTCCAAAAGAACGTAGTTCTTGAAATTGTTTTTATTGATCAAACTATATAAAATAATGACTACAAAGGATCCTATAAATACTATTACGAAACATTAAAGAGATTCTAAAATAAAACTAAACTAAACTAGAAATCAATTTCTAAAATAAACGAAAATACAAAATTTCTTGTATTCACGGTAACGATGGCGACATTTGTTCTCCTTCAATTCATACGTAAACATATCCTACACTAGTCTCCTCCACTTTAAAATAATACGTCCCGAATTCTCCCCATCCACCATCAAGAACTTTAGGTTCTATCCTCCACTTCTAGCGTTTGTTAATGAGTTTTTCCCGATAGCGTTTGTTTTTTTTTTTTTTTTTTTGATTGGGCACACTGCCCTTTACAAAGACCGAATTTGATACAAGGATCCTACTCTATGCTAATCTAATCCTACTCTAGCCTAGTCTATTGATCCCGTATGTCGAGTGGCCTAGGTCCCCTTTTTGGCTTTGAGTGAGTTTTGAAGACCCCACTTACACCCGCTGATGCAACTCGGTACGCCAGTTGATGCAGCTCCCGTCACTCAGTTGAGCACGCCTCTTGCAGATTGGAGGTGATGGAGACTTGAAAGACTAGGAGAGAAATCCCATCCAGCCCAAATTGGGGGAGTGGGGGTTTGAACCCTGAACCTCTCCTATCCAAGGCAAAGCCTTTGGCCACTTGATCTACCCCAAGTGGTTACCGATAGCGTTTGTTAATAGCTTTAGGTGGTTCAGTTTCTTGAGTCCATTAGAAATGGCTTAGGCAAGTTTGTGAGGGTGCTAGTGGAAACTAAACAAAAAATATTAAATAAGCTTCATTAAGTGTAAGTACTTAGATAAGTGCTCGTGTACCCCTGAGTTCTACGAAAGTGCCTATGTACCCCTTGACTAGAGTTGACTTACTAATTTATGCTCCCGTAACTAATTCTGATTATTCCGACGAATATTTCCGGCATCTGTTGATATAAAAAGACAAAAATAACCTTAATAATTTTTCTAATTACCCTCTCCTTCATCATTAGTAATAAATAACAGGGTTGCAAAAATATTCAATATTAGGATAAAATAATTACATACTACACAATATTTAGAAATTAATATAAAATACACTGAGTAAAGAAGTCTTGTACAAATACGAATAAAAGTTTTTTAAAAAACAAAAGATTTAAAATACAAGTACAAATACAAGTCTTGTACACATACTACCGATTTCGGTGGTAGTAGAACGGTAGAAGAGTTCCGAACCCGGTACTCAGAATCATTCCTTATACGTTGGAATTGAATTAATTAAAAGGCATTTGAGTAAATTAAATATTAAAATGTATATGTACATAGGACATTTGTACCTGTACATAGTACTCAAAATCGAGTTCTTTTTTGAAGTAGTCACTCACAATCGACTTTAAACTATCAAAGCACTAAAAGATCAGTTCAGTTATGCGGGGACTTCTGATATGATTAAACATCTTTTGATGCTTAACCTTTTAAATTAGTTAGTAATTGGATCAAAAGATAAAATTGTTTGTACAAAAGAGGATGGTCACCAAAGCAACAGAGTACAGACTATACATTCCAATTCATAATATACTACAGAGTACAAACTCTGCAAGGCTGTTTTGTGCTTTGCTTCCGGCTAGCAAGACAAAATATTTGGGCACTGTACTCATCAGTTGACCAACAGCTTGAGCAACTACAATATCATGGAGCATCAACGATGAAAGATACTGCAGCATCAAAAACAGGCCTGATCATTATTTTCAACCTTGTTGCATACATAGTACTCTTACTGAACAACAACGAGAGATGCAATATATCTGCATCATTCTCTAGTTCAACTCCTCAACAAAACAACTCATTGGCTAAAAAATGCCTAATTTTTATGCAAAAAAAACAAAACAGAAACATTGAGCATTAATAATCGATCAAATTCATGGTTCAAACTGCAGAAAATCTGAAAGCACATGCTCAGATGTTAAAGCTTGATTATGGAGTTATGGACATTGGACAGTTCCTTCTGAATGTAAAAACCTAATAAAAGACAACTTCCACTTCATTATAAATTACTTTTAAAAAACTTTATACAACCGCTCAAGATTAAAACTTAAACTTACTGCAGAGATGTAATAATGCCAACATACATAACTTGAACTAATTTTCAGTTAAAGATCCATAATTGTGACTTACATGGAGAGAAATAGAGGAGTTCTAGTTCCAAATCAAAAGCCTGGACTATGGCCCTGTTTACTAGAGCTTATTTCTTGATGTACTGAACTGTACTGAATTGAATTGAACTGAACTGAACTGAACTGAAGTGAAAATTGATGTATTGAAAAATGGAATCAGCATGACTGAATTAACCCGAATTTCATCAAATTGTATTTTCACTGAACTGAACTGAACTGAACTGAATTGAACTGAACTGAACTGAACTGATCTACAGATAAACTCTGGTAAACAGGGCCTATGAATTCACATATTTAAATTTGAAGGCTTAGAAGGTAACTTAAAGTTAAAACACATTTGATGGCTTTAAACATTAAAAATAAACTTTGAATGTAAAAAGCTAATAAAAGACAATAGCAGTAGAGCATCAGTGAAACAGGATGGGCAATTGGAGTGAAAATTCTTGTATGGATTTGAATCTAGCCTTTATGGGGAGACTTGGAGTTTTAGTTAACAGCGATATCCGTTTCACTTGTTCTAATTTTTATTTTTAGAGGATTATCGGGCTCAACTTTAAAAATCGCAGTTTTCAAACCCTTACATTCTAAATGTGATGATTTTTTGCCCCGTTAACAGAACTGTATGGTCAACCCTATGTGTTAGGGGTAAAATCATCTTTTCCTTATTTATTTTTTTGAAAAATACATTTAATCCTAAAAATTAAAAGTCACCCCAATAACGGTGGGCCTTTTAGTCCTTTCGCGGAAAAGAGAATTTTGGACTAGTTTTAAATTTTTAGGAAAAGACAATTTTTGTAAAATATAAGTAGGGAAAATATTATTTTACCCCTAACAGATATGGTTAACTAACGGTTGACCACACACATATGTTAAAGGGGCCAAAAATCCTCACATTTAGAATGTAAGGGGCTAGAAAACTTTAGTTTTCAAAGTTGGGGCAAAAAAATCCCTAAACGGACTAAAGTAAGGGCGAGTTGGTGTACTATTTAGTCTGATTTTTACCTACAGTCACTCAATTTATAATCGTTGAATCAACTGAAGTGAACTGCGTGTCCGGAATATCTAAATATGTTGACAAACTGCGTGTCCTCCTATGGTTTAGGAGTTTTGAGGAAGTAGTTAGAAGGCGAGATCGAGGAGAAGACTAAAGAAGCGCGCCACTCTGAAGCCAACAAAATCGCTACGAAGGCCTCCTTCTCGAGTATGACCGCCTACATTAGGAGAAGGAGAGTCTAATGGCTCAGTTGCAATTGTTGGACAGCAAGAAGATTGTCACGCACGGCAGCAAGAAGACTAGTTAGTAAATGAGTTCCCCATGTAGTTCCCACGAACACAGGCCTCAAAAGGGCGGGCCGCAACGAACATTCGAAATGTTAGAATGGGAAATTGGAAAAGAATGGGCCGCAACGTTTACAGTAGTTTTTTTTTTTCCAAGCCACGCGTCGTTCTCTCTTTTCTGTTTTACTTCAGGCTCATCTCCTTTCACCACGCGTCCAGAGCATTCCATTTCTTACATCATCTTTATCCCTCTTCGTGTCTTTCACAACCTTTTTGTTCTTAAACGGTGTTCTATGATAAGCTTGCGTTCACTGATTGAGGTTAGCTTTTTATTCATCCGTTGGTTTCTGAGCTCTGGATTTCGTTTTTATTGATGGGTCTCTGAAGGATTGAATTGGGAATTGTTTCTGAGCTTCATCTGAGTCCGTCAAAATCAATTCTTTAGGGTTCACTGATTTGGGTTTTCTGTTTTCATAGGATCGATCGATTTGGAAATTGGAGGAAAATATGGGACTGATGGTGAGTACAGACCTTGTATGATGTCCCTGGTCATTGGAGTTGTATGTTTTGTTCAACTTAGCTTAAATCTTATTTCAGACTTAACGTTTCTGTGTGCCATATTCATATATTGGATCAGGATGTATATCCCTGCTTAGTTCTTGCTCCTTTGCAGTTTCTGTATTATGTTTCTCAAGTTTACGTTTTTTCTTGAATATGTTTGATTGACAGCAGCTCCTAGATCGATGGATTTTTTTTTACTCAAGGCAGAGACAGCTCAACTTATCGCTGGTGATGGAAGGTATGTGATCCTGAAAACTGGACATAGAACATTCTTAGTATGTTAACTCAGATAGTTTTTGGTTTTCTTATGATTGCAATAGAGTAAAGAAAGACCTCTCATAATTTCTGCTGGTGACTCATTTTCCAAGTGATGCCCTTTTCCTTTGTTAACTTTTTTAGTATAGTATTTCCAAATGTTTTCAAACCTTTGGCTAAAGATACCATGCTTTTGGAGGATGAGATGACAAGGATCACACCTGCAAATGTATTTTTTTATGTCAAGAATAAGAGTAAAATGAAGAAAGAGGGAATATATTAGATATAACCATGGCGTTAAAACAAGCTTGAAGCAATTTGGTATTTTAGTCTTTATTGTTGTTAGTAATTTGTATCTAACTGGACTTGACCTACCTTGATTGTGTGTATTTGTTTGATGTTTACTCCCATACTACTGCACCTTCCGGTTTTCTGTGTTGAACTATTTATTTTGGCCATCAAGTATGTGCAGTATATGTTTTATAATATAAAATATATTTGCCTATTTTCTTGCTTGACATAGGATGTAAACTACTTTGATTGGCAAAGGAGCCGGTGTGTTGATGAAATCATTTTACAGAGATTCAAGCAAAGCATTATTCTCATTTCAGCAGGGTAATCTTTCTTGCTTCTCTTTTTAGCTTAATTCTTAAATTATCGGATGAGTTAGTAGTACTTATATTTTTCTTCTGTAGTAATAAATAGGAAGTGATATTGCCATTTACTTTCCATCTTTTGGGGTTGTCACCTCTGTTTACTGATCATGAGCTGAGGCCTGTATTTAAAGCTTTCAATCCAGGGGGAAGTTGCTCCAGAGTGAGATAGCAAGAGTTGAATCGCCTTCAGCTACCGTATTTCTGTCGGTCAATAAAATGTATAGGCTGATTGATTAACATAAGTGAAATTCTGTTTCATGTTTTCCTTTTGTCTTTGGCATGTATATCTTTGTTTCTTCCATGCATAGTTTGTTTCTGAACTGAAATAACCAAAATTATTTAGTTGTGGGTTTCCATCATAATTTATTTCTGTGTGAATAATATTGGTGAATCCTAAGGATATATTACTTTTTAATGATAAGTTGTCATTTAGGTGTCATTACTAATATTTTATAATCTTAATTAATTAATATAAGATGATGCAGAAGGATGTTGGATTCAGTGAATATACTCTTTCCCTATCTCTGAAATCATCAAGTACTGCAGATTTCACACCGTATAGGATTTTGGACTTCTTTTAATCTTCTTAGTATATCTCGGTTAAGCTGTTTTTTCCTCAATGTTTTTCTTTTCATATTGCACTGATTAGTGATGTTGCCAAAAACTCTTTGGAATTGAATTTGTGAATCTGAGTTTATGAGAAGATATTGTTGTAATCATTGCTTATAATTTACTTTTGCAGAGATCAAGTTAAACTTAATATCTTTGTTATTCATGACCAACAGATGTCAATGTGAACACATGGAGGTTGGCCCGTCAATGTGAACACATGTATTCGTGACCAGCAGATGTTAATGTGAACACATGTAGGATCGAACAAGGAGGTATTTTATTCTTTTTGTTTTTTATCATTTGGCTTTTGTGCAGGTATACACCATTACAACTCTTTTTTCAGGTATACACCATTCTGTTTTTGCCTTATTGTTTTAGTTTGTTGTAATTTGATTTCATTTGCTTGTGATTGCGTTTTGTTTGATTCAGATTTGCTGTTATGGAGATGCTGAGCTGATGTTTGGAATGGTGAATGTTTGGTGGATTGCCTAACTGATTTATAAGATTTCTGCAGATTTGTACAGGAGGATATTTCTCCAGGTTTGGAATGAGCTGAACCTGAGGCATGACCATGACCCCTTTGCCTAAGATGTGAAACTCTGTCTTATCAATATGATGCTGCATTTTATATTTTCCCCCTACAGGGTCTGCATTTAGGAATGTGCAGAATGTGTAATAAATAGTGCATGTCCCAAAGACTATTCTATCTTTGAAGTGAAAAACTAAAACCATTTTGAATTATGTAGTTCAATTATATTTATGTAGTTTGTATGCTATATATCTTGTAAACTTCTATCATGTTTTAACAGGTATTTAGCTTGAAGATCCTAGTAAAAGGAAAAACAACAAAATATATGAATGTAGTTGGGTCCTGTTTGCTAGAGCTTATTTCTTACTGCACTGAAGTGAAAATTAATGTATTGAAAATTGGAATGAGCATGACTGAATTAACCTGAATTTCATCAAATTACAATTTCATTGAATTGAACTGAACTGATTTATAATCTCTGTTTACCTTATTAGTAGTTCAGTTGTAGGCCCTGTTTACCAGAGCTTATCTGTAGATCAGTTCAGTTCAATTCAATTCAGTTCAGTTCAGTGAAATGTAATTTGATGAAATTCAGGTTAATTCAGTCATGCTGATTCCATTTTTCAATACATCAATTTTACTTCAGTTCAATTCAATTCAATTCAGTTCAGTTCAGTACCATCAAGAAATAAGCTCTAGCAAACAGGGCCATAGTTCAGTTATGGTGATTATTCTTTTCAATACATTAATTTTTATTTCAGTTCAATTCAATGTAGTTCAATCCAGTTCAGTTCATTTAAGTGCCGGCAAACAGAATACATTAATTTTTATTTCAGTTTAGTTCAGTTTAATCCAGTTCATTTCAGTGCATAAAAAAATAAGCTCTGGTAAACAGGGCATGTTTGCTAGAGCTTTTTTTAGATCAGTTAAGTGAAGTGAAAATGTAATTTTTTTCATTTCAATCTCATTCAGTTCAGTTCAGCAATAAATAAGGTTAGCAAATAGGCCTAATTTATAAGTTATAACCAAACTATTTAATGCTTCCGGTCGCCCAACAAACGTTGAAAAACAGTTTTTAAAAAAAATACGTTGAAAAGCAAATTAGAAAATGGAAACTAAAAGAGCAGCATCACTTGAAACTTAAAAGATGGTTCAGATTACTTTTTAAAAAATGGTTGAGATTTATGTGGAAATTAACCCATGATATGGACTTACTGCTTTTACTGCTATTGACTCGGGATTAAGAAAAAGCTTTTGACTTTGACCCAATGTTTTAATTTTCAAGATTTCAGTAATTGCACGGAAGGGCCTCCGTGTTTTCGAATTTCACGTAAGGACCAGGTATATAAATTTGAACGGCGGCTTTCTCTCTCATTTCTCTGTGTACTTAGCTCAAAAACTAGGAAACTAGGGTTTAGTTCTTCAGTTCCTTTAGTTCTTGGATCTTTCTCCATACATGAGGTAGGATCTCTTGGATCTTCAGCTCTCTGTTTTTTTAAATTTTTTTATGGTAATGCAACTGACCTGCATTATATTGGTAGGACAATCAATGCACCAAGTACCTCCAAGCTGCTCTTACGGGTAAAGTTCTCTATGCTTTCTGTGTTTCGATTTATTCTTTTGCTTGTGTTCAATTGTTTGGAATTGGATGTCGAATTCTGGTTGTGATAAATGTGTATGTTCCCTATAGTTAATGTATGTGTAACAAAGATGCTAGAAGCTTGGTTGTAATTGTGTTGTATGATTGTATCAGTCGGAATGTCGTGTAAGAAACTTCTTCTGGTTTTGATAAATTTGAAGGAATTAAGACCAGATTTTGTTATGTGTATGTTCCCTATAGGTAAATGTATGTGTTACAAAGAGCTTGGTTGTAACTGTGTTGTATGATTGTATCAGTCGGAATGTCGTGTAAGAAACTTCTGAGCTATCTATGTTTTAGTGTGTATGTGGATCTTGGATCATGCTAGCATCGATATGTAAGTATATTCTGTTTATGAGTTCATTGGAATTTTGGCAATTTTAATGTGATAGTTATTACATAGCCTTCTACTAAGTCTTGTGCTTATGCTTTTTGCTTATGGCTGGCTGTGTATGTGGTTCATCCTTTTTATTAGAAGGGGTTGCTGGAGTGGTTTGTTTAGTACATATTTTACAATTATAAGTTGACGAAATTTCGTATGCATTTGAAATTCAATAAACACATTCCTCTGATACTAGATCATACTCATTGATTACTGTATGATTTATGTTCCTCATTTTATATCACGTCCACCACATAATATCTACAATGATCGTTTACAAATTATTAGGTAAATGACAAGGAGCAGTTGTTGAAAAGCCATGAGTTGGAAGAGGGAGATAAGGGGGATTCCCTTATTTCAGGAAGGTAGGATTTCCAAATACCATTTAACTTCCAGTTGGAAGATAATATAACTAGAATTAGATGGAGCCTCACTGTGCATCTCATCTTGTCAAAGGCCGATTCCGCTGCAGAGGGACAAGGCAAGGGAGCCTGAGCTAGTGGATGGTGACCTTACACCACCTGCACTGGATAAACTTGTTGGTATGAAACAAAAAGTTTCTCACCTCTTAAGGTAAACGATCATAAAGTCAACAGATAATCAGAAGCATATGTTTAACTTCTATTGGTATTTTGACTTTGATATATTGTTACTTGCCTTACACAACAGAGAGATGGAGGAGATTGTTTCTAGCAAACCACCACTTATTGGTCAGAAGTTGAATGACCTTCAGAAAGCCTTTTTTGGTGTTTCCAGTGCACCTTCTTCCATGGTATAATGCTAATTGATTAGTCTCTGAATGGATTTAATTTAATTTGTAGATAAAAACTATCCGTATCTTATTGTTTTTTCACTCGGGTAACAGGAAGAGTACGAAGAGCAAGTATTGATACTTGCACTAGTGGAAAACAGTCTATTAACGGCGGACGTTTTACGGCGGTTTTCTAAAACCGCCGTAACTAATCTATTACGATATCGTAACTGTGTCGTAAGTGTTGAAACGATAACCTTACGATATCGTTTCATTGGGAGGGGGGAAAACTGCGGCGGATTTGGACATTCTACGGCGGTTTCTAAGAAACCGCCGTTAGAGTTTACGCGTACGACATCGGACCTGTGGTCGTGAACATGCTCACGATACCGGAATCCTTTAAGATTAATACTTGTAGAAATCCACGACAATGGAAATCGTACGCAAATCCACCGTGACACCTTCCGATATCGTAAACCGCTTAGACAAATTGAAAACTCCAATTATATTTTTCCAGTGGCCGATTCGATTTGTCACCCGGACTCTGAAGTATAAAATAACAAATGATTCTAGGTGTCGTACGAAGTCGTTAGTTAATAGTGAGGAAAATTCTTGTGGATTACGATATCGTAGGTTGTATAGGTTGGGGATTCGGTGAAGGTTCCGATATCGTAAAGTGTCGGCAGAAACAATACATATTAGAAAAAAATGATAGTTTTTGAAACTTTCTTGTGTTCTAATGTGTGTGGGCGAATGAGAGTTGGCTACTACCTTAGAAAAACGGTTGTTGAAGGTAACTTGTCTCCCTTGAACACTATCTTCATATTTTGATTTTTTATTTAGTGTTCTTGTGTTAGTTTGTTGTGTTGTTGTTTATATAGATATGTTGGATTCATGGTTTTGCAAGAAAAGTGGTTGTAGATTATTTATGGGTCCCTTTTTTTTACAATGTAGGCTTAGGTTTGAAATGGATCGTTGTCGTATTGTTCAAGAGAATGTTAGAAATTCGCCGGAGTATTTGAGTTTGGTGGAGGAATTTATAGATGTTGCGGTTGAGCATGCTAGAGTAGAGAATAGGTCGGGAATGCGATGTCCTTGTAAAGATTGCAAGAATAATGTGTTTTTGGGAGTGAAGGGGTTAAGGGCACATTTGATAATGAGAGGCTTTGATGGAAACTACACAAGTTGGATATGGCATGGTGAGGATGCAAATTCTATTTGTGATGAATCGGTAGTTGGGAAATTTGATGAGAATATGCATGGTGATAATGAGTGGAATGATATGGTCGATGATGTTGCTAGAAATTTTGTTGGGAAGCCGGAGATTTTAGAGGCAATGTATAATGATAAACGAACTCCGTTGTACGAGGGAGCTAGACATACCATTTTAGAATCGACTTTATTGATAATGAATTTGAAAGCAAAACATGGTTTCACCGACAAAGCAATGACGGAGACTCTTTTATTGTTTAAGGAAATGCTTCCTAAGGATAATTTGTTACCTGACCGTGTGTATGCCGCGAAGAAGATTCTTTGCCCAATGGGAATGGAGCTAGAGAAAATCCATGCATGCCCGAATGATTGTATGTTGTTTAGGGGAGACGACGATGAAAAATTAGATAGATGTCGAGTATGCATGGAGCCGCGTTACAAGTCTAAAACTAGCACTATTGGTGTTTGTGATGAGACGATTACTAAGAGCAAGAAACTTACCCCGGTGAAAGTTATGTGGTACCTCCCTATCATTCCTAGGTTGCAAAGATTGTTTGCTAACAAGGAAGATGCAAAAAATTTGACATGGCATGAGGATAGGACGAAGCCCGAGGATGATGTTATAAGGCACACGTCGGATGGTGATCAATGGAAGAAAATAGATGCTTTGTATCCTGATTTTGCCAAAGATCCTCGGAATGTTAGGTTAGGTTTATCGACAGATGGAATGAACCCGTATGGAGACTTGAGCAGTACTCACAGCTCATGGCCGGTTATGGTTGTGTTGTACAACTTACCTTCATGGCTTACTATGAAGCGAAAATATGTTTTGCTTTCGTTGATGATATCGGGTCCAAAACAACCAGGTAATGATATTGATGTTTATTTGGCACCATTGATTGATGATTTGAAAAAATTGTGGTACGGAGAAAATTGGACGTATGATGGCTATCGCGATGAGTGGTTTAAGTTGAGAGGCTACTTGTTTTGTACAATCAATGATTTGCCGGCTCTAGGTAATTTGATGGGGTATGCGGTGAAAGGGCATATGGCATGCCCTATATGTGAAAGGAAGACTCAACACTTGCAATTGCCTAATGGTCGGAAAACTGTTTATCTTGGGCATCGTCGTTTTTTACCGTTGGACGACCCCCTTCGTAAATGCAAGAAGTGGTTCAATGGTGAGGTGGAGACTGGTCTGGCACCTGATCCGATTTCTGGTGAGGAAATTTTTGCAACTGTGAAGGAGATTGAAAATGACTTTGGTAAGAATAGAAAAAAACCTTCAATACCCGGAAGCTGGAAAAAATGCTCAATCTTCTTTGAATTGCCTTATTGGAAGGATTTAGAAGTTAGACATTGCCTTGATGTTATGCATGTTGAAAAAAATGTTTGTGATAGCTTAATTGGAACGTTGCTAAACATGCCGGGGAAGGATAAGGATGGTTTGAAAAGTCGGTTGGACATGCAAAAATTTGGAATTAGGCCAGAGTTGGCCCCTGTTACGGAGGGAGGTAAAACATATCTCCCCCCTGCACCTCACACAATGTCTACGGAGGAGAAGAAGAGTTTTTGTGAATGTCTTAAAGGAATAAAGGTACCGAGTACTTATTCCTCTAACATTAGCACTTGTGTCAAAGTTAAAGAGATGAAAGTTGTAGGCTTGAAATCTCACGATTGTCATAATTTGATGCAAGAGTTAAATGTTATTGCTCTTCGAACCACTTTGCCCTCACATGTTAGAATGTGTATTAGCCGATTGTGTCTATTTTTCAAATCAATATGTAGGAAGAATATTAGTCGTCGGAGGTTGGATGAGCTACAGACTATGATTGTTGATGTTTTATGCCGCATGGAGATGTTCATGCCCCCCTCATTTTTTGATATAATGGTTCATCTAGTAGTTCATTTGGTTAGGGAGATTAAGTGTTGTGGGCCTGTATTCCTAAGGTGGATGTATCCGTTTGAGCGGTACATGAAGATATTTAAATGTTTTGTGAAGAATAGATATCGTCCCGATGCAAGCATTGTTCAACGATATGTTGCGGAAGAGTCTATTGAATTTTGTACAGCTTACCTAGATGGGGTTGATACAATTGGCATTCCAAATTCAAGGCACGAGGATAGGATTAAAGGTCATGGATTACAAAAAGGTAAGTTATTTGAACCATCATTTGAGGATATGACTATTGCTCATTTGTATGTGTTACGCAATTACCCGTCTGTTGTACCATACATCGAACTCCACATGAATGAGATTAGAAACGAAGTTCGCGGTATAAGTGAAGAAGATGTTCTTGGTCAACACACTAGAACTTTCAGTTCATGGTTACGTAAAAAAGTGTCGGTTGGTGAGCATCCAGAAGATGTGCAGTGGTTGTCGAGGCGTCCTTTGTCCACCGTTATCTCTTACAGTGGTTATGATGTGAAAGGATACACTTATGGTACCAAGGAGATGGATGCTAAAGGAATTTCACAAAATAGCGGTGTGTCTGTTGTTTCAGACGAATTCCAAGTTGGCTCTACAACCGGTTACACCGATTCTCGATTTTTTGGCACCATTACCGATATTTGGGAGTTAAACTACGTGCTGGTAAAAGTTGTGGTCTTCAAATGTGAGTGGGTTGAACCCGACAAGGGTGTTTACACGGATCCTTTGGGGTTCACTCTTGTTGATCGGAGGAAAAGAGGGTACAAATCGGATCCTTTCATTCTTGCAACACAAAGTGAACAAATTTTCTATGTTAAAGATCCCGCCAATCGTAACATGGAGGTTGTGTTGAAGGGAAAGAAGACATTTGTAGGTGTGGAGAGCGAGTTAGATTGCTTAAATGATGTTGATGACTTCCCCTTAATATTGAAGGGGGAAGATATTAATCTAGCTGAGACCGACCTGAACTTAAGAAAGTTTCAAAGCCGTTCCGACCATACAGAGGGGTTATGGATTGATGCCCGAGGGAATACGAGGAAAAGAAAGTTTAAAATGCAGAATAAGTTGAAGGTCTCAAAGAAGAAAGCGCAAAAACATTAGTGGCGATCGTTATTTAGTTCCCTTTTAAAACATTAGTGGAGATCGTTACAAAATTTGTATGTTGTATTTTGAAATTACTTTCCAATGAATATTTGTATGCTGTATTTTGGTATGATTTTTTAGTCCAAACTAATTAAATGCATCATTTCCTAGGCACTTTCCGATATCGTAGGTTACTCGGATACACAATTATTTACCACTACATATCCTACGATATCGTAACCGTAGATGGAACTCTAAATTGTTACAGTTATCAAGTTCCAGTGGCCGTTACGATTACATGTCCGGCTTCTGAAGCACATGTTAAGCATTGTTCTATGGATTTTCCGATATCGTAACGTTTTAGAATTCCCTTCCTTATTACCTCTACGATATCGGAAACCCGGATTCCTTGTGCCTCGTTTAGACTTACGATATCGGAAAGGTTAATGTATGTTGTGATTAAATGAAACATCCATTGGATTATACTGCATTTCGATATCGTTAAAAGCAATTGTAAAATTATACCGGATACTAAATGCAGAAACAAATGATTTTTTAGAAAATTAAATAACATCACATTCGACGAGTGCCATACAAAATAAATTGTTTAAGTTCTAATGAAAATAAATTGTCTAGAACGCAATTACAACAGAAATACATTAGCAAAACATATTTGCTAATATAGCATCCTCTTCCTGAGTAGTTGAATCTCCACCATCTCCTTGGAAATTTGAAGCCCCGGGGTTGTTATTTGAGGTGTTGACGTTGTCATCAATAGCCATTGGTGCACGACCGCTTGGCTGAAATTCTTGAGCACCCACATCCTCGGCTCTTCGAATTGCCCGGAATGTTTTCTCCGCCTTGTGAGTGTCCTTGTTGAGCTTTATCATCCTCCCAATACCATTTTTCATGGAATTGTATAAGTGTCTCAAAGCAAGAACGTCTACATAAAAGGAAAAAAAAGTTAGCACACAATGAAATGGATTAAAATCAAACATAACATTTTCAAGTAGAGAAAATAAGAAATCACCTTCAGAAGCCCTTGGAGCCTTGGTCTGATCCTTCGGAGGTTCATTCATCCACTTTCCATTAACCAATATCCAATTGTGGTTTGAAAACCAATTGGAATCGAAGTATTTTGTGCAAGGTTTGGGACCACTATCAAATTGGAATGGCTCGGCGAGTCTATGGCATTGATGCTTTAGGTACCTAGTAATAAAACTACCATAGGGGAGATTTACGCTAGGTTTTTTCCCTAATATGACATGCTCTATGTGCTTGAATATGACATATCCCGGATTTATAGTCTTTTTGGTGATCACATAAAAGAACATCATAGCGGTTGCACAAGTAGGCTCACTTATATTCCCCCCCGTTGGTACGAATGCCCTATGGACCATCTCATAGACAATCCTTTCATCAACGCTCATGTATTTCAAATTAAATGCACTAGCCGATGCACCATCATTATAAGATCTACCAAAATAGCGAACTGCTAATGATAATCGGTCTACCCCAGGGGCATCTTCAACCTTAGGCCATTTGCCACTAAAATAAACATTAACAGGGCCATTCTCTAAAGCAGGGGCTAAATCAGCATCTTTTTCATAAGGACAGCCCAAAACTTGGTTGATTAACCACCAATTAACATCAAAAACTACCCCATTAACCATTGTCTTATAGGTTTCATTCTCTTGTTTCACCAAATTACCATAAAACTGAAAAACCTCATCCTCATAACTAAAATCATCACATAACAACAAAGCAATAGATTTTTGCACATCAAAGTACTCTAGAGTTGAGGTCATGCATAAGGGTTCTATGTGGTCTCGATTCAATGCATAAGTTTCAAGCACCTTACAGTCTAAGGATATTTTAGTATACCTCTTAGAGCACTCCTTGGATAGAAATTGAGATGCATCGTAGTGGTCCGGGTTCCTACTGGCGCATGCCTTCTTCTTGGGCGCCATGATTCCGAGATCGGAAGTGGAGGATCGGTAATTTCAGATTACGACGGCGTAACTCTGAAGAGAGGAGAAGAAAATTAGGGCTGTGGATTGTAAATTGACTTGCGAATTGGGGAAAATCGCTTTTATATCCCGTACAATTACGACATCGTAACCTGCCCCGATTTATGTATATTTTTTCCCCTACACCAGTTACGACATCGGAAGTAACTATGTTTTCGTAAAACTTCTAAGAAATTGTCCTTTTTACCCCCAGTACAAATCGAGATGCCATCCTATCAACTTTACGATTTCGTAATAACATCGGGATAAACTATTTTGCTTAATTACGATATCGTTAGGTGCCTAGTTTACTATTATACTACCTACTTTGCGATATCTGAACTATACAGGTTGCCCAACGGAGAAATTACTTTATTTTTATATTAATTATACGGGTATATAATTCAATAAGGGTAGATATATTATTATAATATATTATACTAATAATCATTGCATTGGTAACGGTAGTGGTAAACATTGTAAAAGGAAAACAATTATATTTATCCTTCAATAACCAAATTAACGATCCCAGATAAAACCAAACATATATAACTTAGATATTAGGTATCAAGAACCAATAAATCAAGATAGTTTTAAGTCTATATGATAATTTAGTTTACTACAGTTAAGTGTAACAATACAGCCTACAACATCACAGTAGTTAACATTAATGAACTTACACGTAGAAGCTATTGTACATAATAATATTGTATATTATGTTTAAAATGAGAAGTGATGTATTGGTATTGGAGGCATTAGCAATAGATCATTTTGTATTTTTAATTTACTAAAGTTAATGAAATGGATAATTTTGTGTACTAAACTCTAGTGTAACAATACATGTACAACATAGAACATCACAGTAACTTCCACTAATGAATTGTGGATATAAGCAATACAACATTATATGTAAAAATATATATATTTTGTATATACATAATTGAAGCAATATAATAATATATGTATTTGCATGATTCTTACTTTAATTTATCGTGTTATATAATTAATTATCTTTATCGTATTTGGTAATTAATTACATTAAATATCCTATTATATTACTTAATGTATGTATTTATATATTACGATTACTGACTTTATCGTGTTTGGTAATTAATTATATTAAACATCCTCTTATACATGAATTTTGTGTATCTAATATAAACCAAATCATAATTTAGGGTCGATGCCATGCACGGATTTAGGGTTTTGTTGGATGATGGGTTTAGGGTTTAGAAGAAATTTGTATGTACTAATGAAGTTCCGATATCGTAAACTGGTTAGTACGATATCAAAAATTGTCTGAAAAATACCCTTACAAGGAGTCGAGGCAGTGACGGTTACGATTAAGCACACGTTTTCGTAAGGTGTGTTCCGATATCGCAATATGGCACGTAAAATAACGCGACCCACGTTACGATGTCGGAAGATCTTCAGAAAGTTTTATACTATACATGTTCCGATATCGTTAATACAAGGCATCTAGCAAAAACAAACCAAAAAATTTCAAATTCCCACACCTATAATTGCAATTCATTTTGCACGGTTCAAAAATGTTTTACTAACTAGCAGTATCCATTAACAAAAGTTAATAAACCAAAAATATCCAAAAGGTTTTAAATACTTCCGATATCGAATACAAAATAAAAAAATATCCAAAAGCTAACCAAAGGAAAGTGTCACAACCAAAGGACATTGTTTAGCAATACAAGCCACTATGGCCAATTAAAAAAACCCTATTTCACCATACAAGCCTCAACTAGTCTTCAGGCTCCGACGATGGAATTTCACCATAGTCCGGCTCCCCTTCATCCTCGCTAAGTTCAATTTGAAGACCTCTTGATGCGATGTACTCAGCTTGCTCTTGTTGCAATCTTGCAAGACCTTTTTCTTGATCATCAAGTCTACTGGAAAAGCTACCCCAAAGCTTACTAATTTTGGACAAGATGCCCTTTTCAACACCTTCACAAACAACAAACAAAGGTTTTAATATATCATAATAAAACCTTAAGAAAATTGTCAAAAACTTAAGAATGATGATCTTACGTGATGATGAAGGGCCACACGCCGCAACCTTTCTCCTCTTAGCCGCCCTAGCCAAGGCTTTTGGCGTAAGCTCCTTGGTTTTATACTTCCCGGTCTCAACATCAAACTCCAAACCCTTGTGATCAAACCATTCTTCGTCATAGTACTCAACAAGAATTGGAGGATCGAGAGGAAGAATGCCTTTCTTCTCAATAAGCTTGGTAATTAGGCTACCATATGGAAGGAGCTTATCCTTCATGTCCTTACACTTAATCATGTATTGCTCTACAATGTAGCCGGGGTTTAAACGCCTTTTCTCCATGATGTAATAGAATAGCATTAGGATTGATTTGGTTGGTTCACTAACATGACCACCGGAAGGCAACACATTTAAACCCAACCAATCTATTACTAGCCTTTGCTCTATAGAGAGGTTATTCACGTTGTAGTGATTTGCTACTCCCGCATTATTACCCTCAAGTCTAAAATACTTGCGCCCCATCTCCAAAGGGTCAAGAGGTTGTCTACTATGAACCGAAGGCCAATCAAATTGATAAAAAACCTCGTAGATAGGGTAAGGGTATTCGGGATTCTCGCCACGCAAATCACTATCGGTCCTATATGGGCAATCTAGCAACTCATTTATAATCCACTTATCAACGGGAACAAACATGCAATTCACCATAGTTACACATGAGTTTGTACTATGTCTCCCTAGATTAGCATAGAATTGTGAAATTTCATCTTTGTAGCTAGGCTCGTTAAAGGTTATCAAATTGTGCAAATAATGATCTTTAAAATAATCAAGCACATAACCTAAACCTAGAGAAGCAATGGAGTTAGAATTCAAAACCTTGGTGGGAGCGACTTTTCGAGGAAATCCATACACCGTAATAGCCTTGGTGTTGAAGAACTTCTCTGTGGAATCCGGGGCTGAAGGACGATCGTGACCTCGATCCCTTCTACTCTTCCCCCCACACTTAGCTCTCTGAAAACCCTTTCTCACTCCATCCTCATTCTCTTCGCCCTCATCATCATTCTCATCTCCCTCATCCTCATTCTCTTCCTCGGTCTCAGATTCCATGGCATTTACCAATTTCTTCCCCTTATCCTTCCTTTGTTGGATAATGTATTGGTTTATCGGCTCATCCTCCCAAGATTCCTCTGGACTCTCCTCCTCCCTCTCGACCTCTTTTTGGCTCACTTTTCCCTTGCCCTTTTGCTGCTGCGTCGATTTGGAGCTCCTCCTTCGAATCAAGGATGGTTCCTCGGGCTCATCGCTGTTGTTTGGGTCATCCCGTGGTCGTGGAGGTTGAGATCGCGGAGGAGGGGCGGCTCTCCTTGGGTGTGTTTTGGTTCTCGCCTGGTTCCTTGAAGACATTTTTATTTCAATTCAAAAGTTAGGTTTCTGAATTGGGGAAGAACATTTTGTATTTATACCTCCGACAGTTCCCGATATCGTAACCTCTCTCGGGTAAAAGCTATGCATTCAAACGTCGACGTTTAAATGACCTTCGACCAACGTTACGATATCGTGCATATTTGGTACCGAAAAATATCACGACATCGGAATAGAAGACGGATTCCATCTCCTCTTTAATTTTTCATTTATTTATTTATTAATATATTCGTTGCAGTTTCCGATATCGTAAAGAAATAGCGTATGGATTCGAATTGGCTTACGATATCGCGACGTACAACGTTGTACGTTCCTGGTAAACTTACGATATCGTACGCGTCAAAGTACTTGAAAAACAAAACGCATTAAAGGCTGCCAAAAGCGGGAATCTTCTAAAACTTTCTATCTTTTTCTCTCTCTCCCATCTTGAAACCTCCAAAACCTTGTCTTCTTCCAATTTTGGCATCTTTAGACCAATTCAACCATTGCAATTTGTTTGCTATTGAAGAATAACAATCAAATTTCAATAGTTGTGGTATGTTGGGTGAAATTTTTCTAAGAGTGTGAGGTTTTTTGTGAGTATTTCAAAAGGGTGGGTCTAGGGTTTTGTTTGTTGTGGGTTGTTGGGTTTTGCATCAACAAACACCATCAATACACTTACACTTATAAAGGTATGTATATTCATTGAATTGGTTTTGTGAGCAACTAATCATATGTCTATCTATGATAAACTACATTCTTCAATATATTATCCTAATAAATTTTTTAATAGTTGGAGATTGGTCATTTGTTTAGAAATAATGTACTTTAAACATTTTACAAATTGAATAATTTTTAAACATTATATTTTTCTTTTTTGAATAATTGTAAGTATATATAGTTATTTATAGGGATTTAGATTGGAAATAACCTTTGCAATGTACTTGAATAGAGATATAGTTGTATGGGTCACCCTAACAAAAAATCAAGACCAAATTATGCCACCCAAATTAACTCCGAGGATGACATAGAAGAAGATGCTTTAGATCCCAACCGAAAGCCAAGGTCGTATTGTCGCGATCTTCAACGAGTATGGGGAGTAAAAAAGATTAAAACACCAATGGAGTTCAATAGTAAAGGGGAGGCTATTTCCGAAAAAAGGGCTTGGTGGTCGACTTGGGTTGGAGGGGTTGCTAGAACTCGTGTGGAAATTACGGAAAATGATTGGCGTAAAGTTAACCCTAAGTTGAAGGACGATTTATGGATCGAGATAACGGTAAATTACTAATAATATAGTTAATTTTATTTAACACATAAAATCTATTTACTCATTGCTTATGAATTTGTGAATTGTGTGCAAGGAACCATTTATCATTACCTCACCCGACTTGAAGTTCCTTAAAAAAAAAACATTGCAAAATGTTGGGAAGTTAGCCCGTGATTATAGATCCTCGTTGGCTAAACGTTATGTGCATGGTGACAAGAAGGATGAAATGCCATGGAAAAAAAATACGGAGATACTTCCCGAAAGTTGGGAGAAATTCAAAGTTTATGCTAAAGAGCTTAAAGCTAATGTAAGTTGCGATGTTTTTAACGGAATAATATATACTATTGTATGTTTTAGTATATTTCCAACTTCTTAATTTATTAATTTTAATTCAAAGGGGACTCACGATAAGAAGCGGGAGTTGGCATTAATGAACAAAATGCCGACTCATACTAGCCGAGGGGGAACACTACTAGCGAAGAAGTGGTGCGTTGAGGATGAACGGGAGGAACGTATTCAAGCCAAGGTGGATGATGGAATGACGGAAGAGGAAGCAAGGGAGTCGACTCAACCTTTGACCGAAGAAGAGTTTGAGAGGTATGAGTGGTTTCTGAAAGCTAGAGAAAAGAGAGAAAAGGGGAAGAAAGGCAAAGGAGTGTACGTGAATGGCGAAACAATTCAACTAGCTCAAAATATTGTAAGTTTTCTTGATCTAGAAATATCACATTGCCTTTTTTACTAATTTGCCTAAATATGTTGTGTTCATAAATTTTTGTATGTTATAGGAGAATGCCAAAAAAAGACAAAACCAAGGTGAGTTCATTCCCACCGAAACTCATGATATTTTATGTGAAGCTTCGGGCCGTGGGGATCATTCGGGTAGACTAAGAGGGTATGGAGCACATATTTGCCGAAAAGATGTGTATGGGTTTAGTCGTTCTTCTCAAAGTGTAGATGATATAAAATTCCGTCAAAAAATGGAAAAAGAATTTCAAAGTATGAAAAATACCATGGAAATGGGTTTCAAATATTTTGCTAGAAAGAATGGAATGGTCATACCCGCGAATTTGAGTGAACTAACGCCCGATTGGGAACCACAATCTTCTTGTTCTCGATACTCACCTATTAATCCTTTTGATAATGGATTTATTTCATCACCCGAACCCGAACCATTATTCAATGAGCTTAACTTCCAAACAAGAGAAACCCCCGACTCGGTGAAATACCCGTGTAAGCTTTATAATGATGATTCAATTCATAGTGACCCTTTGCACGTCGCCGATGGATTGTTTGAGGAGTCCATTAAAGTTCATCACGGGAAACCTATAGCAATAGGTTTGGGAGTCGTTTCCATTACTAAAATCTTTTTTGGGGAGGCTAAATTACCAATTCCCGATCCCGAGTGTCAAAAACTTAAATTTGCAATTGGGTTTATTCTTTTATGGCCGAGACGACTAATAGTTGTTGAGAGTTTGGGGGAGAGGGCACCAAAAAATCTATACCCCCGACCTAGTCAAAACCCTAAACAATTGAAGTCGAAAAATCCAACTTGTCAATCAAACATAGTGAGCGTAAGTGATATGCCAATATCGGTGAAAGTGTTATATGAGAAGGTGTCGGGTAGTGACAAGTTAACTTTGTACAAATTCCATTGCCAAAAATCCGTGTTCGGTATTGCCACAATGATTGTATTGGGTTGGGATGATTTGGCGGTGTTGTGGGAATGCAACCTAGTAACGGCCACGCTCATGTCACTTTATCAAGAGTAAGTAGCTGATTGTTGACTAATTTTTAATATCTTATTTATGATGTCATTTTTATAATTATAATCGTTCACTCTTGTTTAATGTGTTGAAGTTACTTATTTACCGTGGCTTCGAAGAAAAATACTTGGATTGGCTTTATATGCCCCGATTCAATCCAAAAAGTGGGTGGAGATTGTGAGAAAAGGCTAATGTATCTCAAACTTGCCCTTGGAAATCCCGACAAATTTTTCTTCATATGTCCTTTCATTGAAGGGTAAGTTTTACACTTTTTTGGAAATCCCAAAATATGTTGAATATTTTCTATTTTATTTGATTTTTCTTTAACGTTTCAGCTTATTTTGTAGGGGTCATTGGCGGTTGGTGTTAATAAACAAGACAAACAAGCATGTTTATTGGATCGATCCTAAACATGTACCACCAATCAAATCTTTCTTGGATTTAATCAAAGATGCTTTGAACTACGTAAATCCAAATACGAAGACTCCTTTTAAAGTAGTCGAGATTAAGGTTAGCCCTATATGTTGTCTATTAATTATCGGCTTAACATTTTGTTCAAGTGTATAACCTATTTACATAAATGTTGATCTTTCTTGATGAAGTACAAAAGACAAGAGAGTGATTGGGAGTGCGGTTATTACACAATGTTGTATGCGAGCATTTGCGTGTCAATGATGCGAATCAATAACATGGACCCAAAAAAGGTGAGTATTTCTTTTGGTGTATTTCAATGATTAAACCCAATATAGATGTCACTAAATTCCATTTTATGTATTGTTTTTAGATTTTTGATAAAGATACAACTCCATATACCCAAGACGAAATGAAACCTCCAAGAAATATGTTGGCGCACTACATAGTCAACGTCCGAGGGTTGAGCATTTTGGGTAAAGAACTAGATGAGGTTGTGTGACTTCATTCATTGTGCATGTGTATGTTGTTAAAAACTATTTTGGTATTTATCTCGTTCATGAGTTTGAGGTTGACGGGGTGTTATAGATGCCCTAGTAGATGTTATGACAACAATGTACTAGTAGAAGGATTTTAAATCCTGGTTTTAATAAAATTTTAGCTTCAAAGCTATATTTTCTAACTACCGTCCGATGTCGTAAATTGCCCAGTATACAACTACCTAACTATATTACGCAATCGTACCCTACCCCGATGTCAAATACATCCGTACGTGCAAGGTTCCGGGTTCGTATGCCTAATCGGGAACAAGATAATCTGTCCGGTTTCCGATATCGGACCATATACTGGATATTACTTCAAAAGGTTACGATTTCGGAATAGTACAGGACACATATTCCAGTGGCGGTAACGATTTGATCACCGGTTTCGGAAGCAAAAAACTACAGTCAACTACTACTCGAACGATGTCGGAATTGTCATAGGACATACCTTTTATTTTACTTACACAGGGAACCCACGACATCGTAACGTGTATAGATGACATTTGGTGCTATTTCCGTTGCGGTGTCGTAACCAGTATAGTATGCTAGCTTTTAACTACAAAACTTAAGGTGTTACGGTGACGTAACATAAATTCGAGGCACTTAACTCTACGTGCCTTCCGTCATCGGAAAACCAATAGTTCGTTCGTGGTCATGTTGGGGTTACGATATCGTGTATTACTTCGCTAATCATTATTACTACGGAAGTTCCGGTGTCGGAACCCTGAAGAAGTTGGTCTCAGGTCATTTACCTCTTTCCGACGGCGTAAGATCATCGCTCCGTAGAGCTATTCCCTTAAGACCTCGTACGATAATAGTAGGTCATGTTACGGTCATCTTACGATATCGGTAAAGGTTACGATGTCGTAACCCTTGTTTACGGCGGTTCAAACCGCCGTTGCTGGCCGAAGACCAGCTACGGCGCAGCCAACAACGGCGGTTATAAACCGCCGTAAACCTACCAAAAAACCGCCGTTAATGGCCTATTTCTGCACTAGTGTTGAGCTCATTCTGCATCTATGGATTCATTTGATGGCAGCAGCTGCAGGGGCGCCTCAACCTCCACCACATCCTATAGGCGGACATCCTATGATAGGAAGACTATATCCCTACGGTGGTGGGGTGGGTGATGAAAATTTATCTGATTCTGATGGAGACGAAGAAGAAGATGAAGGACAGCCTCTCCCTGGTGGTGTGCCAATCTGGCGAGACTGCGTCTTAGATTCTGCAAACTGCGTTGGACTGCCACAATTCAGGATGCAGCTATATGGTGTTGAGCAGATGACGATATTGGAGATGCTGGATTTTACATATTTGTTAGAAATGCAGCCTGGTGAGACGTTGGACGAGTTTCGTGTGCGTGTATACCGAGAGATGCCTTGGGCAGTCCACTTTTATGGGTGTACAGGTGCAACGGCTTTCCCCTATGGTGTTGAGGCTGAGTTTGAATACTATGAGCAGGAGATTCGTGAGAGAGTTTGGAGGTATATGCCAGACTCCATGAGTGCTAGATCTATAGACCTAGTGAGAGGTCAGTGGCTGAAAAAGGGGGTGAGGTCTGGGAGTAATGCTATGATCTATTTTGATACGATTGCCTCAATTTGCGAGCAGTTGATCCCTATCCTCACAGAGACGTATGCAGGTAAACATTTTTCTAGATGTTTTCCCTTAACCGTCATTATCTTCCTTATTTTTACCTTATTTCATTTTTTTAGATTTGTCTAATTAATCGTCATTATCTTCCTTATTTTTACCTTATTATCCTCCTTTATTGTTCTTCCATCATTTCATTATTCTTCCTTCTTATTTGTAGCTATCAGGGCCGCCCCACGACAGAGAAAGTACAGAAAGTATCGGAATGGAAAACTGTACAATGGACTTACTTCGGCCGAGTTGGAGAGTCGACTTCGACTCCCGGTGCAAGTCAAGGTCGACAAATTTGAAGGCATTTTCGTAGTCACCAAGATTAATATCCGGTTTGTTATGGTTGGTGCCGAGAAGAGCATATTTGTGATGAATCGTGGACAGGCACACCCATATCATAGGGTATTGAATGATAGATTTGGAGCACTATATGAGGGTATAGTGTTTTACATTTAGGAGATTTTATTTGGAAAATGTTTGTACTACTATGTTGAATCTTTTGGATACAAGCCACTGTTTCTATTATTTAATTTCGGCTACAAGTCTCTATTTTCTAGATGAAAATAAGTAACAAGAAATTGCTAGCTAGTGTAAAGGAAACCTTGCTGCAGTTCAAGGGCCAACATTTCTGCTTTTAAAAAAAAGGGTACTGACAATTCCATGTGAGGATTTTAGTGGTGTGTTCTGAATGTGGAGAAGATTGTGTTGTGGAATACTGGTCTTGGTGGGACTTCGTCTCCTGTTTTATCAGGGTTGAAATCCTTGAGAACCCTTAATTTGTTTGGTAATAGGTTTAGTGGCAATGTCCCTTTTGAGTATGGTGGGATTGATACCTTTGGAAGATCAATCTCAGTTCTAATGCATTGTCTGGTTCGATACCGGAGTTTCTTGGAGAATTGCCTAAAATAAGGTTTCTTGACTTGTCTAACAATGGCTATTCTGGAAACTCAAGAGAGGATCAACAGTTGCACTGAATCTGCACTATTTTGGTACATAAACTGCACTTAATACACGAATTGTGCACATTGCTTTTTAGTACCGCCTTTTATGAGGGCCTTTGCTTCGAGTATTGGCTACCTGCACTGCTGAAAAGGAAACCATGATGGAGCTTAGGGCGCAAGTACTTTGAGCAATGTGCAACGATAATAATAGGCAGCCATAATAAGCACGACCGTGACCATATATGCCCTATCATCGTCACGCCCGTGACGACCTTTCCAGCTTCATGCAGCCATAACAGGCACGACCGTGCCAATGTATGACCTATCATCGTCACGCCCGTGACGACTATTCCAGCATTAGGTAACCATAACAGGCACGGCCGTGCCAATGTATGACCTATCATCGTCACGCCCGTGACGACTATTCCAGCATTAGGTATCCATAGCAGGCACGACCGTGCCAATGTATGACCTATCATCGTCACGCCCGTGACGACTGTTCCAGCATTAGGTAACCATAGCATGCACGACCGTGCCAATATATGGCCTATCATCGTCGCGCCCGTGGCAACCATTCCAGCATTATTCAGTGAATGACGGTTCTACTGGCCTTGGCGAACCTTGAGAAATTCCCAGCAGTACATATGAGGGAACCTTGAGAAATGTATTAGTAACGTATTCAAAAACATATTTGGTTCAAGAAGATTTACTGAGAATGTAATTCATTATTCTGCATACCTCTGAGTCTTTCTCAAGAGACTTTGCATTTGGCCTCTTGCGTATATCGGAATTTTATTTGAAATTTTTATGTTCATCGGAATTTCATTTGCTCATCGGATTTTTATGTTTGCTAACGAGTAGCGCTCATTATAAATAATCTACTCTTAATTCACACTTCACTTATAATCATTTTATTTTCTTATATTCATGTAATTTTCTCAAAAATCAAAATTTTCTTATAATCATTTTATTTTCGTACGTAAATGATAGCTTTATGTTTGTTTTTTCTTCTCCTCCCGGTTCTTAAGGAGGTCTTTCAACCTAGTAAAGTTCTCTATTTTCCAGCTAAACCTCCCCAAAATGACCATTGTATATTTTGTTAACAATACCGACAGCATTGTGCTTAGGAGGAAGAACAATATTCAGCCCCTTAATCACATGAAAGGACGAGCTAAACACCACCATATCATCGACCAAATACCCAGACTCGTCCCCCACAAAATCTGCCATCTTCATATAATCATTCCACCCCAAGCTACCCTTATTATCAGCTGCAAACCTCCCATACGAATATCTGTAATCTCTGTGCACGTGATTAAGCCCTGGCGACATTCTAAACAGACACCAGCAACTCCTATCCGGAGCCCCTAGAATCTTCTCAGTATCCTTACTCTCCAAGCACATTGACAGATAATCCACACCACTCACCGTGCTCTGGTACACACTGATCCTAAGATTACACTCACCAGCAGGGAACACAGGACTCATGATGATCTTCTGTGTCTTAATCATCTCCTTAAACAAGCTAAAGTTATGCACTTTCCCACTCAAGACATCCCAATTAGCCACCGAGTTAACCCCCACCGAAAACTAAACAGACTCATTCAATATCACAATATCAGCAGTCACTAACAAGCAATCATTTCCATACATAAACCCAAGCTTGGAATCAGAAATAGAGTTTGAGGTAATGAAATCACACCAGCCATGGGACTTCTTCTTGGATGAGAACCCTGTGGATGGACTTTGTCGGTGCCAGCTCTTTCTCATCCCTTTCTGTATTTCTCCCTCATCTCAAGCTCTGAGACTATGTCTCCTTTTCTGTAACTTTACCATTTTGTACGAGCAAGCTCCTAACAACTGGTATCAGAACCGGCGATTCCTTGGAATCCACGGCTGGGGAACCCTAGAAATTGGGTGCGGAGATTTAATCTCATGTTCCAAGCAAATTCGATACATGACGCGTACAAACTCTCCATCGTAAATGAATTTCTGCACAGTGGTTACAGTTTGCTATGAGGAAAAGCTGGTATTCTTGGGATGATTTCTCTGGTCTTGTGATTTCTTTGTATGGTTCTGGTGAAAGAGATATTCGCGATTATGGAGTTTCGCAAGATTATGAGTTTGCTCCGGAATATGAAGAAGTAATCAAAGTTCAGCTGGAGAATTGTGACGAGCAAATCGACGAGCTTCGAATGCAAATGGAGGCGAATCAGTTGAATATTGGATCTGAAGAACGCGAGACGTCAGTTGCCCTAATCGGCGCTTAAATCCGGTGAAGGACTACCTCGGTTCCAGCTGGAAAAAGTCGACGAGCAAAATTATCAATTCAATGAGCTTCGTTTGCAACACCGGAAAACAAAACCGTCTTGAATTCAATTGAGATTTCTCATAGTATGATCTCCTTTACCTATCCTTGTTCTCTTGATTTAGTTGGTGTTTGTGTGAAAGGAAAAGGTGCTGGTGCTAAAGCTATGATATTACTTGATGAAAATGATAGTCATGTTGTTTTAGCTTCTGATGTTAATGGTGTTGAAACTTCTGAGCATGGTGTGAGTTTTGATCCTGGCATTATTGACAAGGTTTATGAGTCTTCTTGCGCTTCTCTTTACGGAATTGATAATGCGGTGAATGATAGAGCCATAACTGTTGAGTCTAAGGGAAGTTCAGAATTGTCTTGTAGTTTTGTAAATGCTCATGGTGTTCTTGCTGAAAGCATGACGTATTATATCATGACAATTGTGCTCTGTGACAGTTACTGGCCATTTGTTGTGACTATAGAAATGACTGATATAGATGTTAGAATTGCTGGACCTATTTGCTTTGATCCTGGTATTTTGACACGTCTATAGAAATTTCAGTGGTGGTGGTCAGATTAAATTGAAAAGGTTTAATGGGAAATGCATCAAAAGAGTCAATTTTAGTATTTTTGTGGATTATCTTGGAGTTTTGGAAGGTGTTGTCACACCTGGAAAGTGTTGGTCAGTACTTGTGCAGTGCTTTAGGGAGCCTGAAATTAAAGGTGATGAAGATATAGATGTTGTTGATATACTGATGATTGCTGTGATAACTGATGTTAATGGGTCTAATGGTGATAATAGAGAATGGATGTTTGAGGGAAACTGTAAAGGTTTGGGTGAAATACACACAGGAAAATATGTTGCAGTAAACAACGATCGAAATATTGTTGATGAATGTCATGAGGGGAAAGTGGAATACAGTGAAGGTGAAATTTATGACGATCGTGCTCTGGTAGGCATGGCTGGAAATAGAGTTACAGAAACCATAGAAGCTATATGGACTTATGATCCTCAGATCTGTGAAATGCTTAATGGAGGTTCAAGAGGTGAATCATATTGTTATGTGGAAAATGATGATAATGATAGCATAGTTGCTGAAGCCATTGTGTGTTATGATCCTGGTATTTCTCAGAACCCTTTACATATGAGTGGCAGTTGTTATCTTCAAACTAGTTGTGCTGAAATCTTATTCAGAGAAGATGATATGGTGGAGTACATAAGAGCAGAACAAAAGCAAGAAAGTACAGGAGCCTCAAAAGTGTTGGAAAATTCTTCACTTGGTGTTATGCACAATAAGGCAGTAAATGAAGATGTCAGTTGGTTTGGTTTTCATGGAATTCAGAATCAAGCTCATTCGATGAAGAAATGGGAATTAGATAAACTCATAAATAAATTCGGGTGGCTGGAGGGAATGCTTAGTGCAGCTGGAGTTCTAAAACCGATAGCACTGAGGCAGCTCAAGACCTTACTAATTTCTTACCAAGAAAATGCAGCAGCTTACGATTTTGAAAATGCAGTAGTTTCCAGCCAAGAAAATGCAACAGGTATGGATGTTAATACATTGCAGAAGGCTTATCAAAGACGTGAGGAACTAGAAATTATTGTTGTGGCTCCATACAGGAATAATTGTTCTAATCTTTCAATGCGAACAACAAGAAAAAGCCTGGTTGCTTCATTATCTTATCTGTTTTATCATGAGCATGAGGACAAGCTCAGAGACAAGAGGAAGGGAGAATTAGATAGCATTGGCAGGTACGAAGATCTTAGTTGGTGGTTACTACGAGGTCAAAATTATTTCAAATCAAATGGTACAAGGAGCTGTGTTTCTAAGAGGTTGGATGAAAGTGGTTTGAAAGGAGATCAGTGGCATCCTGGTGCTTTAATTTTCCGTTTTCCATTCAAATCTGAAGTATATTGGAGAATCGCTTTACAGATAAGGAATAAATGGAGGATTTTCTTTGCTGGTTTTACTCCAAGTATGGCTTCTGGTATTGCAGCAGCAACTGGAGCATCTGAGATTCTTAGATTGAAATGGACTTCTTGGAGCTGTGGAAAATATGAAGCTTTTTGTCGGAAATTAAAATGGCTACTTCTCTACAACATAAGCTCATATTTTTTCGTTTGGTTGCCTCTTCATGATCAGAATTTTGAATCAAGGAGAATTCTGCATAACATTTAGAATGTATGAGAGTGATGGTCAAATTCGTCTTTATTTGACTTTACAACCAGACGATTTGGGTAAGACGTCATGAAACGAGAGAAAGCAAAGTTCGCTCAGAAATAACTACAACCTCAAAAGAATGTGGTAGAGTTATATTTGATTTGTGATATTTTTTTTGAGGAGAGGATGTAGGATATCAGATTTACATCATGGTTGGGAGTAGCAGTCCATGGAAAACATTGATCCTATTAAAAATTATATTTTTGGATGTTCATGAACGTGTTCTATTAAAAATTATAGCTTCTGGAACCAGCAAATGCACTGCACTTGTGTAGAATTGACATTGAGTTATTTCATAAATCTTGATGAGGGTATTTATTTTCTCTGAACTTCTTCATTGTACAAGTGACCAAATGTATTTTGATCCCATAAATATATATATGCTTCATTATTCTCAGCTCCATGCTGCAAGATAAAGGAAACGGACACTATGTGCATTATAATTATCTACAGTAGATATGTCCCAAAATTGACAAATGAAAAAAATCTGGAGTAGTACAATTTACAAGACAAATTATTAACCTTTTTGTCCAAGAATTCTACAAAAAAAAATTAGATAAAAAAATCTCGCTGGTACCTCATCCCCAAACCAGTGCCTTCTCTGTTTTGCCCTTGCCCATGGCAGTCAAATTTCTCGGCCAACGACACGCACCTGCTTGCTTCGTCGCTGAATTGCATCCCCTACTGACACGCACCCGTCTGACTCATGTTTTCGGTAAACCTTTGTCCTTTATATTTCTCTTTCCTGCTTCCCTTATACTTTCGTGGATTTCATGTTCCTTTCTCTGACTCTCATAATCCTCTTAAATAACTAAAAAAAAATGATGTTTTTGTTGGAGATTCTCCGTGTTTAGAGGTAAGAATAAGTGGTGATGGAATAATAGGGCTTAAAGAAAATCACAAACGTTTGATTTACTGTGTTTTCAATTTATGCACCTTACATGTTCGATGAAATGCTTCAGTTGCTTCTCTTTTACTCACTGCAACTATATGTTTATCTACACCTTTTGGTGGTTTAGGTTTAAGAGACCCTAGGCTTTGGAACCTGGTAGCTTTAAGTAAACATATTTGGGATTTCAGTCAAAATCTGATTCTCTGTAGGTGACATGGGTTTAGGTGTATTTTTTTATGTGCCAAACTTTGTAAGCTAATAAGCGTTAATAGTAGATCATGGTGTGAATAATGAAGTTTTGTGTTTACAGAAGATATAATTGCCACAAAAGAGAGCTTTTGCTACTTTTATATACCTGCGAAAAATGAAGTTTTTATTGGAGATTCTCCATGTTTAGAGGTTAGAATAAGTGGTGATGGAATATTAGGCCTAAAAAAAAAATTCACCTATGTGCTGGCTATGTTCTAAAGAGAGCGGTATCACAATTTTTCATTTTTATAATTGTATTTTCAAAGTGATTTCATCAACTTTCCACCATTTTCTTTTTTTGCTTCCCCTTGTAGAACAGTAAAGTTCAGATTTTTGTTTTTATTCATCTAGGCTCTCCTTTTGTATGTGGGAAGATGTATCATGATGTTGGTGTAAAAATGCCTTTGCTTCACTTATAGTTTCTCCTCAGTACCTTTGATGTTGGTGTAAAAATGCCTTTGCTTCCCTTATAGTTTCTTGCTTTATGTTTTCAACTATGTTATTTTTGGTCTCATTTTTATTATCCTCCGCTGCTCAATAAATATTCTGAATTGGTCACAGGTACTAGGTCCTCGTGGTCGGCAATTCCTCGCATTTAAGTGTTAGCATCACACAAGGTACATTTTTTTCTGATTTCAAATACAACTGACAGAATAAATTGTAGTTCATTGTGGTTGTAAAATCTAATATGTTCTGGGTTATCATGACGTGACTCAATATATATATATTGACGACCATTCCAGCTTTATTCAGCCATAACAGGCACGACAGTGCCAATATCTGCCCTATCATCCTCACGCCCATGACGTCCATTCCAGCATTTGGCAACCATAACAGGCACGGCCGTGCCAATATCACCCCTATCAACGTCACGCCCGTGACGACCATTCCAGCATTAGGCAACCATAGCAGGCACGACCGTTCCAATATAAGACCTATCATCGTCACGCCCGCGACGACCATTCCAGCATTAGGCAGCCATTGCGGCGGGAACGACCGTGCCAATATATGCACTATAATCGTCACGCCCGTGACGACTATTCCAGCATTAGGCAGCCATAACAAGCACGACCGTGCCAATATCTGCACTATCATCGTCACGCCCGTGATGACCATTCCAAATGCTTGGCAAGTGTGTCATTGGGCATAAATTCTGCTACCAGCAACCTCTCGTCCTTTACGCAGCAAAAGCCTATAAGATTAGTTAATCTCTCACTCTTTAAATTCCCCACAGCCCTAGCCTCCTCCTAGGACAAATTGAAACCACCGAATTAAGGAGCTAACACAACTGACATTCTGTTTGCAGTTCTAATGAGTAAGAATAAAGTGAAATCAACATGAGGAGTTATTACAACGCTGGCGTTTCAGAAATGAGATGTTTCACCAAAACAACTAATTAGAAAAAACTGTTCACCAAACACTAAGAAGAGCTGAGCAACTATCCATGTTTAACTCAAAAATCTAAACGCTCTTCGTATGCATTTGAAATTCAATAAACACATTGTTTGTTTTCTGTGTCAATCACAAAAGCAAAACTTGATTGTTTTCTGTGTCAGGAAGAGGTGGAATAACTTTTGAAAATGAGCTCTCTTAATCTCTTAATCTCAAATTGAAATTGATTGTTTTCTAAGATATTTGTTGACCGGGATAATTCATCCATTCAATCCTCTGGAAACAGCTGGAAAGAGAAGCATCACGTTATTCTTTCAGAGTCAGTGCAAATATAGTGCATATTCAGTGAGGAAATTGTGCAGAAACAGGGCAGAAACTGTGCAGATTCAGTATAGAAATAGTGCAGAGTCTGTGCAAAAATAGTGCAAAAAGAGTGCGGATTAAGTGTGGAAATAGTGCAGATTCAGTGCAAAAATAGAGCAAAAATAGTGCAGATGCAATGCAAAAATAGAGCAGAAATAGAGCAGATTCAGTGCAAAAATAGAGCAGAAATAATGCAGATTCAGTGCAAAAAATAGCCTAGATCAGTACAACAGAAATAGTATTGCAACAGAATCTTAAGAAAATGGTTCATCTAAAAGGCACCAACCTGTAAATAGCTCCTCCTCGATGTGCCTGCCCGAGAAGAATTCGATAATTCATCATGACTGCGACCATCTGCTGCCTCAGGCTTGTTCTCATGGAACAAATCAAATATCTTGACTCCTGGAGACACTTAACAGTGCATTATGTTCTCCTAGTGGCATGTCCAGGGAAATGCAAAGGGGATTCTCATCGTGAACTGATGTACTATCACAGGCCCCTGATTTAGGAGGATGAATAATATCCCAAAACAAGAAACAAACGATCATATCAATACTAATTACAAATGATCATATCAAATAAACTAAACCGTGCAAGAAATTACATGCGATCCTTACCAGGTGGAGGGACAGACAGATCCAGGAACTCCTTCTGAAAACTGCAAGGGATCTCATGAGTCACTACTATATTTGGAGCATCACCAGACATCACAGGAGATTCTTCACCAGTTGAAGAATGCTTATTGAACAGCACAGGCTCAAGAGCAGGACCAACAGAAGCATTATATAATGAGTTTCCAAGAATGCCTTCTTGGAGCACAACAGCAGGATCAATAGTAGCATTATTTAATGTGTTTGCCAAAGGATCTTCCTGAAACTCAAGACCAGAGTTGAGGGGATCAAGAACAGGATCAACAGAAGCAATATCTGATGAGTTTCCCAAAGGACCTTCTTGCAACTCTGGACCCTCAACAGTGACATTATTTGATGAGTTTCCTATAGGACCTTCATGGAAGTCAAGACCAGAGTTGACAAGCTTGAGAGCAGGATCAATAGTAGCATTGATTGATGAGTTTCCTATAGGACCTTCTTGGAACTCGGGATGAGAGTTTACGGGCTCAAGAGAAGGATCAACTGCAGCACAATTGGACAAGTTCCCCCAAAGGACCTTCTTGGAAATCAAGATGAGAGTTTACGGGCTCAAGAGAAGGATCAACAGTAGCACAATTTTCCAATTTCCCCAAAGGGCCTTCTTGGAACTCAAGACCAGAGTTAACGGGCTCAAGAGCAGGTTCAATAGTAGCATTATTCCCCAAAGAACCTTCTGGGAGTTCAAGAACAGTATCATTTAACCCGTTTCCTAAGGGAACTTCTTGGAGCTCAAGACCGGAGCTGACAGGCTCAAGAGCAGGATTGACAGTAGCATTATTTGATGAGTTTCCCAAAGGACTATCTTGGAACTGAAGACCAGAATATACAGGCTCAAGAGAAGGATGAACAGTATCATTAATTGATGAGCTTCCTAAAGGACCTTCTGGGAATGAAGAGTAGGATAAATGGCACTAGCATTATTTGATGTGTTGCCCAAGGGACCTTCCTGGAAATCAAGACCGCAGCTGACAGGCTCGAGAGCAGGACAAACAGTAGCATTGTTGAATGAATTTCCCAACATATCCTCCTGACGCTCAAGACTAGAGTTGACGGGATCAAGAGCACAGTCAAAAGTAGCATTATTTGATGTGTTAAAGGGCCCTTCTTGGAACTCAAGACCATTGTTGACGAGCTCGAGAGCAAGATCAGTAAAATCATTAGATGAGTTTCCCAGTGAATCTTCCTGGAGCTCAAGAGCAAAGTTTTCATCCAATGGACAAGGACTCAGTTCAGCAATCTGAGTATTTATATCAACAGAAGATGTGTCTACACTTCGTATATATTCCATCTTCTTGTCTGCTACTGGCTTGAAGCTGCTAAATAACATAAGAACTGAGTGAACTGGATGGCAGAAAGTAGGAAAAAAATACTAATACTCCATTAACACATACCATTCACTTCCACAGGATGATCTGGCACCAGGACACGAAGACTCAGGATTTTTGCAGGCTACCTGCTTAGCAACAGCATTTAAACCAATTTTAAGTTTGTTCACAGCAGAATTTAGCACAAAATAATAATAGCAAAACATCCCAGTAGCACACATGCTGAACAACACAAAAGAATATCAACTTCCCAACACTACTAAATTGGCAGAGTCATGAAGGCTGATTTTCAGAATATCGATTCATGCTAACTGATTAACTGTATCCTAGATGAGGACAGTAAATTCCACATTTAACAACTAACAAGAAGGAAGCAGAAGGCCTGCCAATGAGATGTTCATATAGTCTGGTCTTTGTAGTATGGGAGTATGGGAAATGGCCAATACAATTTTTGAAGGTCTGTAACACAAGCTAAATGACTAGCTATTTATTGGAGGAAGCCTTTCAATTATGCTGAATTGGAACAAATTATAAATTTTGAAGTAAGAAAATGTACTTGAAAGAAATTTAGACAAACAGTTGTCACAGCAAATATATAAATAGCATCAAATGATGACTCTGTATATGTTGTACGTTTTTTGTGTTGTCGGATTTCAATAAATTAACTAGCATGATCAGAAAGTAAACAAAGAGCCAACGTACAAGAAAATACATTCAGAAGCCGGCAAATAAATCCGCAATGTACACCTATGCAAGGACTTCAAATTAATGGCAAGTTGGAAACCGGCAGTATAGTTGCCCAAGAAATTGGCAACACCATAGAATAATTTTTCACATTTCAAGTAGTTGTTTCATTGAGTTATGATAACTGACCGGTCTGCAAATCCATCCTTGAGATTTTAGATACATCTTCTCACACCAAAGACATAAAGCGCCTCCATTGCTTTTGCATCATTTTGTTTCCCCTTTTTGGAACCATCCCATCTGTGCAAAAATAATTTAAGATGAAGGGATACAAATTTTTTTCCCAAAATAAGTGGCATAACTTTATAAACAAATACCTTCCAAGCATACATCCCAAAGAAGGCTATGGTGTCGGCTGACCAGACAGTTGCAAAAGATTTCAAAAAAATTGGAATTGTAACATTGAGCACTGGTACAAGAAGAAAGAAATAGTTGAGGGCTTCTTTCTCATTTTTTGAGCAATCTCGAGCACGGAGTGAAGGAATAGCTGCATAAACACAAAAATGACCTTTCAATACAAGCCTACAGAATAGAGCTTCATATTAGACTCTGCAACTCTGTTTATGTCCAACTGTAAGGTGTTGTTGCTGGTGACTGTGCTAGTATTTTTCATTACTGAAAAACATGTATTGCTAAAACCAAACAGTAACAACATATCCAGTTTGCTCTTCTATTTTTTTTTTTTTTTTTGGGTAACAATCAGGAAAGCACAGTAAAGGTATATAAATATAAATCGGAGGAAAATACTGAATCATGTCTAGGCGTCTCTTTCACCAAGATACAATTTCAAACATCCCTTGATAGGAGAAAGAAAAATCAAACACGTACTAAACTTCCTGTTTCTTTTTAAAACGAAATTCACTTACTGAACATCCAGATGGACCACATCCCCATTAGTCTCCACAGATCTGGTTCATTAGAAGGAAATAGTAGATTGAAGGAAAGAACTCCACCCAACAACATTGACGCATATGCTTGTACTTCAAAAACAGTGTAAAGAACTGATCTAGGTGCAAAAGTTGCAGCAGTCTTTTGAACAACCTGCAGAATAACAGTATCCAATAGATTATAAGCATCCATATGTTTGAAACTCATGACAAAAAAAAAATATATATATATATATATATATATATATATATATATATATATGTCAGGAGCCCCCTATGCAGAAATTCTTAAGAGCTCTTGCAACTAAAAATCCACAAACTAATTTATGACTTACTAGAGATTAGTCTTGCAGCTTTACAATATTCATCCTTCAAGTAGAACATTGGAAAAAAAACCAACGAAAACCCAAACACTTCTACTTAGAATGTTCGATCTACTCAACTTTATTTCACCATTAGTAATCTCAAAAGGTAATAAGGATCAGTCACAATTTTATTTATGTGCACGATTTCTTAGTGCACTTAGTCACGAAAAGGAAATTTTTTTTTTCTTTGAGTTAAACACTCAAAGGCGGAGGAGTTTCAATCGGTTCCCCCAAGCCATATCAAAATAGTCTAGGTAAATAATAGTTTGATTCCTAAACTATTAATCATGCAATATTGGGCAGACATCAAGAAAGTGCCAACGTATCCTGTCCAAAAGAAGCTGGACATGACATTTACAATGACATCTATAACTCAATGCCTTGTACAATTATCACCAGCATCAAAGTATGCACATCCAGTATAAAAAAACATCAAATGTATGCTGGGTTAGAATGCCAAGATCCCTTCTAAATTAAGGGAATTTGGTGGTCACACCAGCTACCAACTGGTTTCTTATAATTACTCTTCCATTGATCATCAGTAAACGGGACAGAAATTTACAGTGCTCTAAAGTCATATATGTCTTAACAAATTCGCAACCAAATGCCAACACACAGCCAGCTAAAATATATAGATTATCCCTCTCTAATATTTCCACAGAACACCAACAATAAGAGCATATCCTTTTTGTAACAGAAAATCAAATAAAACTTCAACAGAGCAGTCAAGAAAGTTGGCCTAACCTTTTTCTGTGTCAAGCAGTGGAGTGCTAGTGGTGGAGCTCTTTACATCTTCAAATTCTTTCTCTTCTTCTTTTTGTTCGGAAGAATCACTTAGTGCTGTGTTTCTATCCAGCCCATTTGCCCATACTCTGAATCTTTTGTATAAAAATAGAGTCTTGGTTGTTGGATACTGAGTTGTAGAGGATTGGTGACAAATGGGGCACAAGGAAGTTAAAATTAGTGTGTTCATGTTGTTGGATATGACTGTGTGAAGATTTGGGATACGAGAGCCTCAACCACATGAAGATTTGGGATTTATTTTAAATTAAATTACTAGTCATATTACGGGGGTAATTTTAGGTTTAGGATACCGTAACCACCATTTAGTCGGATAGGCAAGGCATTTTATAAATTAGTCAAAATAATTTTGTAAAAGAATACTAAATTGAAAACCACATCCCTCTAAATCGACAAATGTATTAATCCGTTGAAATTTCAATAACTGTAAAAAAATGAAAGGTTAGATTTTGGGGAAAATATGGAGGTTGATTGTGCTTGAGAAATCAATTTATATATAGTCTAGTGAGATTTGAGCATCCGTCGTCTGGAGGTCTGGGTGCGGCGGTAAGATTGTGATTGCTGGTGTTGGGGTTGTGATAGCGTGACAGTGGCGGCGGCCAGTGGTGAGTTTGTGATTGTCGTGGTGATGGACGGTGAGGTGGCAGTGTCATTAAAGTGGAAGAATATATGGAGAAAGTTGAGGAAGGGACGACAAACATAAACTATTTAAATTTTGATATCAAATTTTATAGGAATGTATTTTGTCGTTTACTTACTCTTGAATTTGAAATTGACGGGCATTTAAATTGTACTAGTTTGCATTGATACACTTTACACCATATTGATCTGCACGGATTTTCGATGAACTTAATTCATTTTAAAATTAATTTATTTTGATATACTCAAGTTTAATACAATATAGTTCATTTTAGCCCCAAACTTAATTTAATTAGTTCCATACGATTGATTTCAATTTTTATTAATTAAGTTGATTTGACAAAATTTATTGAATTTAGTTCTATAATTATTCACTTCAATACGTCATTTAAGTTTAAACTAGTTTTTTTTAAAGAAGTTATTTTCAATTTTAAACAAATTTTGGCTTGTTACTCCCAAAGGTACAAGCCACAGTACAGCTACAAAAAGCCTTAGTTGATGAGTTTCCCAATGGACTTCTTGAAACTCAAGACCAGAGTTTACAGGCTCAAGAGCAGGATCAACAGAAGCATTATTTGATGAGTTTCCTGAAGGACCTTCTTGGAACTCAAGATCAAAGTTTACAGGCTCAAGAGAAGGATCAATACTAGCTTCGTTTCTCTTTCGGGAAATTCCTGTATTGCATGAGTCTTGAGGGATTGGATTTGTTGCAGCATTCTTGGATTGTTGTACCTGTCTTTGAGAAGCAATTCGCATTCTGGGAGTGTTCAAGACCAGATTTCTTCATGTAGGAAGTTGGAGTTTCAGGAAATTCAACAGGCAACTCACTGGTTTTAGTTGCTCGGCAACTATGAACCAAAGTTGTCTGAAAACTGCTCCCAATGTCAGATTTCACAATGCTGTTGCGCCCAAATTGGCACAGAGCATGAGATTGACTGATAGATGTGATGTGTTCAGCTTTGGCCTCGAGCTGATGACCGGCAAGAAGCCGATGGAGAGTGGTCTTGTGTGGATATGTAAGGATTGCTTTGACAGGAGTTTGCGCGGGTTTGGTGAAAACGAGGTTGTTCAGGTCATGAAGCTGGGGTTGATTTGTGCTACTGAGATTGCTTCCAAGAGGCCTGGTAATAGTATAGCTGGAGGTGGTTCAGTTTTCCTCCTCTATGAAGTACATTAACTTCATCACATCCTTAATCTTATATTCATCACCATCCATAAACTTTAATTTAACCAAAAGATGAAGTTCAATCACGTCCTTAATCTTACAAAATAAAATACATAATCTTACAACAGGTCCTTAATCTTAAAAAATACATAATGGAGCGAGTCCTTAAATCTTACAAAATAAATAATGGAGCAAACGAATCCATTATATTTCAACATACTGATCGAAGGTGGATGAGAATAGTTGATTGATGTCCTCGTCTAGAGTGTCTTCGAAACAAAGTCTTCTAAGAGCATCGTCATCACCATCCTCACTGAAGAGTTTGTGTAGTTGTTTTACTGAACAAACATGGCCATCTTCTCCAAACACAACCAATGATGAGAACCAAACTACTTCCTTCAACCTTTTTGCTAGGGCTGTGTAGTTTCCATCACTACGGCAGTGGATGTACCATGGCATTGCAGAAAACCCTTCATCTTCAGGAACCTCAATCCCTTCATCATCTTCAGGAACCTCAATCCCTTCATCGTCTTCAGGAACCTCAATCCCTTCTTCATCATCTTCAGGAAACTCGATACAGACCACTTCAAACTCCTTTTCCTTATCCTTCTTCATCCGTTTGTACTGGGATACCATCCTTTCAAAACACTTGGGGTATTCATGTGGCATGCTCATGTAAATAATAATCGTCTTGTTTCTTAAAAGCGTGTCAGCGGATATAACTTCACTGGGATCGTCCCCTCGGAAAAGTTCACCTACCAGTAGCGACCCCAATTCCAGGTCCTTCACTTCCCCCTTCTTCTTCTTGACAACGGCAGCTCTAGTGAAGGGGTATAAACCGTCAATTCCATGAACTTTGATTACCTCGGCCCCGTACATGTCCAAAATCTTACCATCAGTCCCCACTATAATCATCTTGTCCTCCCACTCTTGCATGGAGGCAAAACCTAAACTGCAGTCGTACTCCATAGTGAGACCCCAAAACCGCATGCTCACCGAGTTGTTGAATGGCAAGCACCAACACCCGCGTATATTCTGCTTCTGCAACATAATCTCCATTTTCTCCTTGAATATGTGAGGGTCAATCATAGATTTTAAGGGAAGGTAAAGCACCACAATTTCAAACGCCTCATTGTTTTGCTTGCACTGTGCATACAACTTACCCAAAAGGGGAATGAGGCTGCCATCACAACACAAGTATAACCCAACATGCTTATTCTCTATCACATCCGAGATACGTTTCTCCTTCTGAGGACCATCTTTTGGAATCAACTCATACACATCAACATCATAAGAGGAAGATTCATAGGGCCTCAAAAGTTCCTCCAACCTACAGCATCGCAATAGCTTGCGTTTTTCAAGCACCTCCAACACCTTCTCCTCAGTAAAAGGGAAGGCCTCAGCTCCACAGGGAAATGAATAGTCGTGAAGGATAAAAGACGTCAAAAACCATCCACTGGTATCGTAGAGGAAGCACCGGAACTTGAAATCATCACAGTTAAGTAGCTTCAATATACTCTCGCGTCGTTGCCAGTTCTCATATGGTACTGCAAGACAAGAAGTGGGGAATCCTGAAAACAAGTGATCGAAAACTTGCTTTGTATCAGTCAGGATATTCATCCTTGCAACCATTACCATCTCAACATCATTCCTCTCGGAGGACAGCTCGTTGCAAAGATTTAAGAGGGATTGAAAACTATCTCCATAGAGGACAGGCGCATTGACACAGCAAACCAGCACATACTTTCTTCTAAAGGCGTTATCGTCAAGTACAAACCCTTCAGCGCCCTTCCGATCGACTAGAGTCCGGTAATTACCTGTCCTCAACAAAGACACAACATCCATCCGAGCAGTAGATGCATCGTCAGCCCACTTTCTTAGCCGCATTCCAGATAACAGTGGCCTTACTTTATCCTGTTGATACCTCCACTTCTTGCCAATAAAATTGGGAGCCAAAGGGTAGCATATTGATTGACGCCAGGACATACCATATATTTTTTCATACTCCCTCAATTCCTTTAGATTGCCTGCCAAGAGAATGGTCACTCTTCTCACCTCCCTTAAAATCGTGTCTTTTGACTTATGCTTAGCAACCATCATTTCAACAATTCTCAACACAAGATTCTTGTACTTATTTGAACGAAGGACATGTAGCGCATCCTCGTTGGTAAAGTCATGGTTTTCCCACAAATGGTGAACCAGCGAGTCAACCATGGTTCCAACGAGTCTCGACGCATCATTCACCGTGCTCTTCGATTCTTCTAACTCGGGAGGATGACTCAACATCCAACTCAGCTTCTCAAGCATCTGAACAGCTAACTCAGGCGGCGGACTCTTAAAAGTATTCTCCTCATCCCCCTTGATCTTCTTTCTACAACGCCGCAGAAACTCCGAACTTGTTGTCATCTGGATCTTCGTCTTACAATGTAAAAATATGATTGGGTTAAGGATTATTGAATCACCAACTTATACAATATATACTATTACACCAAAGCCTTTAACCTAACTATGCATGGAAAAGGATAGCTTGCTACACAAGATTTCCTTTTACACCAAGGAAAAATGATTCTAGAATTCAACCGCCAATTAAACTGTACATTAAAACCTCTATAAATTAATAATGTTGGGACCGAGATATTTTATTAATTTAGCGAGATATTATTATATCGATAAATTAATAATTTATTAATTTAAAGAGGTTTTACAAGTGACCTTTAAATTTCCAAGTCTAATATATTAGTTACAATGTAATAGAGATGAAAAATAAATTAAAAAACAAGTTCAAAGGCTCATTATGAATGTACAATCACAAATTAATTGAGTTTAATAAGTTGATTTTTTTTAAAAATAAGTAAGAAAGTTGGTTTATGGTACCAAAAAGTTGGTACATGGTACAAGTGCACTACATTAAACTTGGTTAGAAATTGATCAATGTAGAATGTGCATAAATTTGAAGTTCAACAAAAAAACAAAATATAGATTCATTTTTTAGTAGACAATCTTAGAATTTTGAAATATATATGAAATTTATTTGTAATAATTATTAATTTATAGTTTCGTTGGGACCAATATATACACTAGGGTTTAAAAAAAATTATTATCTTATTATTTAATTATGTGAGGTCCGATTTAATACTAGTCCCGAGTTGGGAACATACAAATTATTTATTTTATCGAGGTTATTAATTTATCGAGTATTATTTATAGAGGTTTCACTGTAATTCTTGATAGCAATGCGTCTAAAGTCTGAACATAACCTTATCCTAATTACACGATTTTTTTTTTGATAATACCATATATATATTAAATTAAAACTGAAGCAAATACATTTGACAACAAAGTAGTAGCTCTAATGTGTTCTAAGTTAACCACATGTCTATCTACCTTGACTACATTGAAAACCATATTTGCTTGCTGCATGGTTCTTCTGATATCTTGAATCAGAACAGTTAACTGCCATGGTGGCTGCTTATCTCTGTCATTTAGCAATTGTTCTAATAACAAAGAATCAGTTTGTATTAAAGCAACCACTGCTGAAGCAATGGGTATGTGCTGCAATGCCTTCCAACATGCATGCATTTCTGAATGTAAAGGGGAAAAGACTCTGAACTTTTCCTCTCCCTTGATTTCCTGCTGATCTTGAGATGTTATTAATTGACAAATGCATGCTGTTGCTGTTGTTCCTGTTTGTTCTTTGAAAGCTCCATCAAATTTTATAGTCCATCCCTGAGTATTTGGATGAACCTGATTAGCTTCCTGCTGAGGCAATCTAACATCTTCAATATCCTTTATTGGTGTTCTTGATAGTACTCTATGTTGTTCCTCTGACAAGGCTTGATTTACTACTAGAAATGGTTCTTTTAGTATATTCTCAAAAACTACACCATTCATGTCCTTCCAAATACTCCATATAAGACAGATGCTCAGTATGATATCCTCTAAACTTGGAGCCTTTTCAAACCAGCCCAGAACCAGGTCCTGAAATCCAAATTTGGTTTATTTTGAAAATCAAAACCAAGTCTTGACAGTCTCCATACTCTTCTGGACTTTTCACATCCTATAAAAAGATGTGTAGTGTCTTCTTGAAGCAAGTTGCACCTCCTACATGTAGGAGTTTCAATACATTTCCTGAAGTACAGAAAGGTTGATGTTGCCAAACCATTCTGTAAAGCACGCCATACACCTGCAATTATCTTCAGTGGCAAATTTAAACCCCAAAACTTTGACCATCTCCTGTCGCTTTGAGTGATTGGATATTGTGAATGGATCTGTAAACTCCTATATCCATCCTTGACATTATATTTTCCTATCACTGAATTCTGCCAAATAAGAGAGTCCTTCTGTTCTGAATTATATTGGGACATGAATTTGACAATCTCTGATATAACCCGGGAACTAAAAAGAGCCCTTAGCAATGGCATTCTCCACTGTCTGTCTTCTGTTATCAAATCCTTAACTTTAAGATTTGAAAATGAAGATATAGCTTTCACCTCCTCAGAAGCTAACAAAAAAAAGTTTTCACCTCCTCCAAGGGGTTTTTAATACCAGGTATCCACTGAGCTTGAACTGGTATATTATCTTCTCTTCCTAGTTTCCACCTTAAATCCTTTCTTATGGAATCTAGCCCCCACATTATTGACTTCCAACCCCCAACTGTCCTGACCTCTGCTCTTTACCTTATAAACCTCCTGATGCTTACATTATTTTTGAGTGAAAATCTTTGAGAAAAGACAATCAGGACTATTTATAATCTTCCATGCATGCTTTGCCAAAAGAGCTCTGTTCATGAATATTGCTTTCCTCATTCCTAAACCACGTTGAGTTTTTGGCCTGCACATCTGATCCCATGACATCCAATGTAATCCCTTTCCTTCAATCTTTCCTGAGCAAATAAACTTAGCTGTCATACTATCTATCTTTTTCAATATTGATCGTGGCAGCTTGAAAATTCCCGTTGGGTATATTGAAATAGAAGACATAGTATGTTTTGCTAGAGTTATCCTTCCTGCTAGATTCAGAATTTTTGTTTTCCAATTCTCAAACTTATTTATGACCTTATTAACTAGCTCACCAAATACTCTTGCCTTTCCCTCTGAAAGATTTTAATTTATTCCCAAATAATTTGAACCAATACCTTTCCCATGTATGTTCAAAGTATTTTTTTTTTTTAGTAACTCTTTTCCTGCTTAGAAATGTTAGGACTTACTTGTAATGAATATTTTGCAAAATTTATCCTTTGGCCTGAGAATCTTGCAAAATGATCCAAAATCTTTGCCAAATGAAAATACCTTTGATGTTGGCATTTGAGAAAGATGATACAATCATCTGCATACATCATATGAGTAATGTCTTGTACTCCCTTTCTACAACTATATCCAAGTTTATGAGATGTTCCAATTCCTTCTTGTGAATTTAACATTCCTGATAGAAATTGTTGACAAATGATGAAGACATAAGGAGAAAGCGGGCATCCTTGTCTGAGTCCTCTGATAGGACTGAAGAAAGGCATTTGAACTCCATTCACATTTACTGAGTATCTGATTGTAGTGACACACTTGAGTATGAGCTGAATCCATTCCTCTTGAAAGTTAAAAAATCTCAAAGCTTGTTCGAGAAATTGCCAAGATACTCTATCATAGGCTTTACTCATATCCAATTTCACTGCCACTAATCCCACTTTCCCTTTTTTCTTTTTCCTCAAAGTTTCCATCATCTCATGTGCTAGAAGGACATTGTCTCCTATATATCTCCCTTCCATAAACCCTAACTGATTTCCTTCTATGAGATTTGACATAATTGGAGCTAACCTTGAAGCAATGACCTTTGCCAATATCTTATGCTTTACATTGCATAATGATATTGGCATATAGTCTTCCACCATCCTAGCATTGTTCTTCTTTGGGATTTGAATGAGAAAGGCGGCATTCCATTCTTGTGGAATCTCCTGACCTGCTAGGATACCTCTGATTGTAGCTAAAACATGTTTTGATCACCTCCCAATGTTACTGATAAAATCCTGCTGGAAGACCATCTGACCCTGGAGACTTCCAAGGTTTCATACTTTTCAATGCAGCATAAATATCCTTGTCAGAGAATTCAGTGCTCAATAAATCTAGCTGATCTTGATCTAAGCCTTGAATTGTGTGCTGCATCATATCTTGGACCTGTATGGGATTATCATCTTGATAGAAACATGAACCTCCAGTCTTTTCTGCCTGACTTACAACTTGATTCATATCTCCTGTAACCACTAAGGGACAATCCAAAATGCTGGGAAAATGTCGCACACTCTCCCAGACTTGCATTCTTGAATTACTAGTATGATGTCCATACATAAAAAGCTGCAACCATTCTACTCCTACATTGGTTGAGCACTTACATAATACATAATTCAAACAACTGGAAATTATTGACAAAGATACATCAGATGTCCATAAAACAGCTAAACCTCCACCAGATCCTAAAGGATTCTTCACAAAAGAGGAGGTAAAATATGTACATTGCTACCAGGTCTTCAGATCTTCTTCCTGCAGCCTAGTTTCCATAAGAAAGAGCACCTCTGGTTTATGTTGCTTCAGCAGACGAGCAATCATTTGCCTCGTAAAGGTATTATTTATACCTCTACAGTTCCAACTCAGTGTCTTCATGGACTGTTTTCTGGCCGTTTTGGGACAGCTAGTTGAGACCCTTCAACGAACTCTCTCTCATCCTCCATTCAGCGAACTCTCTCTCATCTAACCACACCGCCATGACACAGTTCTGCTCTTGCTCCACCACTTCTTCAATATCTTCTTGATCGATTGTTAACTCCCAGCCCATGCGAGATTGCTGAAAGATGTTTGCCAGGGTTTGAACCGACAAGCTGTTGTCCCTCGTCTGCTCCGAATACTCTTGTCCCATATCCGTGAAGGCCGTCATCGAATTTGGCTCCGACAATCTCCCCTCCATCTTTGTACCCGATTTCTGAGGATTTGATTTCTGAAAGGAGTTTTTTGAAGAGTTTCTTTTCTATGTTCCTGATATATATTGATTCTAATTTGGGAAAAGATGTTCAAACCTCTGATAAATATTTGTGTCCCCAAGATCATCATTTATATCCCTTACCAAGACACCCTTCCCACCACTGCAGCCATTTTCTTGAAATATTATAATATTAGAACTTCCCACCACTTTCTCTTCCTTTTTCGCGATAATCCCAAACCGAAAACCCTACTCCAAATTGGATATGCGATCTGCCTAATTTTATTTTTTCAAAACCTTCCGACTAACTTTCAAAACCAGCAACTGATCTTCCCTATGTTGAACAAACCACTGAAAAATATTCACTTACCTCACCGACAATCACCAACCTTTCCTCACCTAATTTTCTGAATTTTGCGTTTTCCTGATGATGAAACTTTACCCCGATGATGTTGAATATTTGATCTACCAGCTCTCAAACCAACTACCTTGTATTGTAACCGCCAAGCTTAAAGGTTTGCTCGGAACCCTAGCTCTCTTTTTTGCGAGAAGAGAGAAAACCCGTGAATCACACCCACGTCGCACCTTTTTCGCACCTAGTTGACTTTTTTCTTACTCTCCCAAGTTTCAAAATCAAATATTTTGGCAACCATGCTCCATGTCAAGCCTATACGATTTAGATATGTACACATTTTGTTAGCTAGACTTAATTTGTGGTGCTTCTTTATGACATTTGGACATGAACATAGAGAGTTGTTTTTCTTATTCTACAGAACTAGCATTGAATTAAAGAGTGAAACTATTGGAAGTTGAATCTCTCTCAAGAAGCAGATACCATCAATAGACCAGTGAAAGCCAGAGAGTCTATAAACAGGTGAAAATTTTAACTGAAGTTGACAAACCAAAAAATTAACAACTATCATCCTCTTCATTAATCCTAGAGTAAACTTAAACAAATATTGAGTTGTTTCTCCTATTTCTCCCCTCTTAGATTTTCCTTTTTTCAAACCCCACGTTTCCAAAACGACTAATGCGGGGCGATCCGCTAAGTAAATGTTGCCTCGGATAAATGGTGTATCTGAGGCTCTGTGTTTGCTGATCGTGTTATCCGACTGATTTCTGAGGTTTTCGAACTGACTGAGTGCCGAGGCCTGAAAGGACTGGACCTTTTTGTCCGAGCCCGGCAAACAAGCCCCCGGAGCCACACGAGGGTAGCAGCTCCGGTGTGATGATGAGATTCCATGTATTGAAAGGAAAGAGAAAACTCTAAAAGCTAGAGTGAGAGAACTTACTTCATCATAGGTGTCTTGGCCCTGAATGTAGCCTTTATTTATAGGTGTCTTTGCCCTGACCTTGTACCTCATCATCATGCATCACCTTTCTGTACTATCGAGGGGTCCCAGCCACATGAATGTATAAGCCGAACCTTTTCTTTAGTCCTTTGTCACGTGCCTCGGAAGTTTCTAGGAATATCCCTTCCAATCCTAGTCATTAGTATCATCACAAGCCCCAAGACAAAAGTTTCTGGATTCCGAGGCGAGGAACTTCCTGTCTTGCCGTTTTCCCTCCGAGTTTCTCTTTACTGACGTTTCGTCCTCACGCGTGCGCTTCCGTAATCAAGTTGGTGGGTCCCTCAGACATAAATGACCATTAACCCTAGGCTTTTGACAGCTACGCGACTCCCTCTCCCAAGATCTTGCCTTTTTCCTTGTGCGTAATCATTTTCCCTACCCCCAACACACTTTCCCTTGGTATTCCCCTTTTCTTTCTTATATAAACAAATTTTCTTCTTCTCCTTTTATTTATCGCTCTGAATTTTCAGCCCATTCCTTCTGCTATCCTGTGAGTTTTCTCTGCTCCTCCATTTGCTTTCCCTGATTCCTTTAATTTTCTTGCTTGTGCCTGCTTATTCATCCTTCCAGATCCCTATTTTCAACCAAAATCCGCTATGGATCCTGTTGATCAAGTTTCTGATTCTACACGTCCTGAAACCGTAGAAGGGGTTGACTATTCGACCCAGGAACAAGTTCCTACCCTAGATCTTCCTCTATTGTCAAACTGGAAACCGAAGACTCCTCTTCAAAACCTCAAGAACGACTTAGGACCACAACCGAGGGAAAGAAGTGAACCCGATCTTTCCCCCGGATACCTCGAATTCCTCTTGAAGGTTTTCACAGTGACTCTGAGCCTTATCCATAATGGCTTACTAAAGATGTTATTAAGTTATCCAACAATACCTTTATTCATATTCCTTTAAATGATGGGCTAGAGTTGTTAGACCACGCCAGCTTCAATCAGGTTCTTCGTGTTTGCCTGCTCGCCACAATCACTTTGGTTTGTCTCTTCTTTTTTTACCTCTCTTTTCAGCCTTCTCGAACATTTTCACATGTCTTTTTCTCAGCTTTATCCTAACAGAGTGATGGTGGTCCTCAGATTTATTACCCTTTGCCTTAGGCACGATATTCCTGATACTTTGTACTTGTTTCACTCCTTCTTTCGTTTAGGTATTTCCCATGTAAAAACTCCAGGGATTTTTGCCTCTTACCCTCTAGGTCTACCCATTCTCACTCTAGCTTTTAGAGTTTTCTCTTTCCTTTCAATACATGAAATCTCATCATCACACCGGAACGGCTACCCTCAGGTGGCCCGGGCCGGGGGTTCTGTTTTGCATGTTAGGAAGAAAAATTCCCAGCCTCATCAAGCCTCGGCACGAAAGAACGATCCTCGGACTATCTAATCGGTCCGAGAAAACTCACTCATCTGAAACGCACGACATCAGTAAGTCAAAGAAGAAATAATGTTGACAAAAATATTTTAATTACCCTTTGATTTGTTGTGATTTTTGCAATATGATTGTATGTTGTACTTTCCTTTATAGGTATTGTAAATCCATTTCCTTTGTCTATTTCAGAGTGTTTTCAGTTCCAAGAAAAAGGTGAATCTCTCTCTAGAATTCGCTCTGACCTCTCTCTGAAGTACTAGCCCCACGCGCCCCCCTTTTCCCCTCTTTTTTCAACCTTGTAACCTCTGAACATAAACTATTCACGCCGATAACGGTCACAAACGGGCAAATCCATGGCGGAGCCACCGCCTCGGCGTGGCAAAACCACCACCGGAAAATCTTATCTTCGTGCTCTATTGCCCAAATACCCTCCCCTCTTTGATTCGCTACCTTCCAATCCAGAGATTAAGCCTATAGCGCACAGAGTCAATGGGAAAGCAGCGTGCATCTATGCAAAGGAGGATGTACAGATCTTTGCAGCGCGTTACCAGAATGCTTTGATCGGAAAGTTCACGAATGGTCGACCCCATATGGAGGACCTGCAAAAAGAGTTCAAGCTTCTGGGATTCTCCGGTAAGCACCAGATCGGTTCTTTAGATCATCGTCATATTTTGATAAGGTTGCAAAGTTGTGATGATTTTCAGCAACTATGGCTCAAAGAGGCTGTTCTGTTTCATGGATACCCCATGAAAATACTGAAGTGGACGCCTGATTTATCTACACAGAGAGAGTCTTCGATAGTGCCAATATGGGCTACGATTCATCATGCTCCAATTCAATATTATAACCACTCAGCCATTAGGGACTTTGGTAATCGTATAGGATCTTTCCTTAGGATGGATTTAGCTACGAGTAACCTATCCAGACCCTCTGCTATCAAAATCTGTGTTGAGTTGGATATGCTAGAAGAATGGAACACCTCCATTGTCATAGGGGATCCAGATTGCTCTATTGAGTGTGATATAGAATATGATAATGTTCCACTCTACTGTGCACATTGCCGTAAAATTGGTCATGAAGATGCAGGGTGTAGAGCTGAAAAGGCCATCTCAGAAGCACAAAGAGTCCAAGCCCACTGAGAAGCCAAACACTGAGAAACCTCCCACTCAAAAATCCCAAAAAAACCCCTTCACCAACAAGAGGGCATTTAAAAAAGGAGTCTGGAAGCCTATCACTGATCAAAACTCCTCAGGTCTTTCCCAGCTTGAGAAGGAGGAGTTATTACAGTTGCAAGCTAACTCCAAGGGGCCTTCACTGGAGAATGAGCTATATGTTGATGTTGTTTCTGTGGTGAGTGATGAAGCTGTATCCCAGGAGAGTGAGGAATCTGCTCCCACCAAGCTGCCACACAAACCTAGCACATCCTTCGAGAAGCTTATGAAACCTCACTCAGTATCCTTATATTCATTCGATAATATTACTTTTCCTAGGCAAGAAATCATTCCAAATGTTGCAGAATGGAAAATATATCACAAAAAATCTCAAACTTTAGCTATTGTTCCTTACCAACCTGGATATTTCAAATGGCTTTCAGGTACTGCAGGAGGAGTTTGAGGAAATTGACTTGGGAGACAGTGATAATGAATGGAGAGATGCTGAATCCTTCACACAGGAGCCCGATAAACTCCAACCAGGTACACAAACTCTCTACTAAGATAGTTAATACTGTTAAAGAGCCTAAAAAGATAATTAGAAGGAATGTGCTCACTGATGGTTTTACAGTAGAAGGATGGCTTAGGTCATCACAAAAAACAAAAAATGTTTCATCATGATTATGCATAGGAATATAGCAAATATCTTGGTTTGGAACATTAGAGGTTATGGCACTTCACTTAAGAGATTCAGAAGATAGACATATTACGCATAACTGAATCTTGGCATGACAACTCTGATATTTAAAATCTTCAATATCAAATACATTTTCATCACTCTATGCATGCTTTAAATGCAAAAATCTGGCTGTTCTGGAATGATAAATTCCATTTACAAGTAGAGTCTCAATCTAATCAATTCATGAGCACTATTGTTACTGATAAGGCTAGTTCTTTATCCTTTAAAAGTGTGTTTGTGTACGCAAAGGTACTTAGAACTCTTAGAAGGACCCTCTGGCAGGACATTGTTGCACTCCCACATTCTCCAACAATTTTTATAGGAGACTTCAACACTGTGTCATCAGTGTCTGAGCACAAAGGAAGTCACTCACCCCCACTAGGTAGCATAAAGGAATTTAATGCCTTTATTGATACACTAGGACTGTTAGAGATTCCAACAGTGGGAAACCACTACACTTGGACTAACAATAGATCAAAATCTGAGCTTCTGCTTCAGAAGTTAGATAGAGGCCTGGGAAACATGGATTTTCATTCATCTTTCCCCCGCATCTCTATTCAGGTTTTAAATAGAGCAGCCTCAGACCATAACCCTTTACTCCTAAAAATCCAGACCTCTGAAATACAAATGCCAAAACCATTTAGGTTACAACATACGTGGCTCAAGAGGGAAGACTTCACAGGTTTGGTTAGTGAGAGCTGGATCCAACAATGTGAAGAGTCTGGCATGACAAAAATGGTAGCAAAGCTCAAGAGACTGAAGCCTGCTATTAGGAGTTGGAATAAAGATACATTTGGGAATGTTCATAATAACATCCAACTAGCAGAAGATAAAGTTACTTTGTGTGAGGAAGTTTTCCAGGTCACTGGAGAAGACCATGACCTGATGGAGCTTAACAAACAAAAAGCAACTCTTGTTAGAGCTCAGAGTGAGCTCACTACTTTCTGAAAACAGAAAGCATGTCTCAAATGGCTTAGTGAGGGAGATGCAAACACTAAGTATTTCCACAATGCTGTCAGGGAGAGGAGATGTAGATCCCAGATCAACAAAATTAAGAAACAATGAAGGGAACTGGACCACTGACCCATCCCAGATACAAGAGGAAGCCTCCAAATTTTATGAAAAGCTCCTTAATAAAGAAGAGGATGCTCACAACAGTGGCATGTATGATGTATCTAGCCCACCTTATGGAGGTCATTCCCAGCATTGTCTCAGAAGAAGACAATTTATCCTTCCTCAGGCCAGTAACTGAAGATGAACTCAAATATGTAGTATTTGACCTGAACAGGGATGGATCACCAGGAGCATATGGCTTCTCTGGTCATTTTTTCACCCATTTTTGGGAATTAATCAAGAAAGATCTTCTTGAATCAGTCAATGACTTTCTTGAAGGAGGTTATATCCCTAGAGCTATATCTAGCACATGGCTGACTCTCATTCCTAAAAAGCCCAGCCCTTCACCCTTCTCAGATTTCAGACCAATCTCTCTCTCCAATTTTGTTAATAAGGTTTATTCTAAAATAATCATGGAGAGAATCAAACCAATCATGCCCAGATTAACATCCCAAGAGCAATCAACTTTTCTCAGTGGTAGGGATATTTCAGAAAACACTCTACAAATGCAAGAAATGATTAGACTACTAAATAAAAATCCAAAAAACAATAATAGTATTGTCAAGTTGGATATGCAAAAAGCATTTGATAGAGTATCCTGGTCATTTTTAAACTCAGTTATACTGAAGTTTGGTTTCCATGGATCACTGGTTAAGATTATTCTCAAGAATATATCCTCTGCATGGTTTTCAGTCCTCATAAATGGAGTTTCTACTAGATTTTTTAAATCTAGTAGAGGGATCAAGCAAGGAGATCCCCTCTCCCCTTTTCTCTTTAACCTGGTCACAGAGCTTTCTCAAGAGCTTACAAAAGACTGATTACATCCCAGTTCATACAAGGATTTATTCTGCCAAGAGGAGTGGAGCAGATTTCTCACCTTATGTATGCTGATGACACAGCTTTATTCCTTCAAGCTACCAAAAAGAGTCTGAAGATATTGATAAACTTTCTGGAAGCACATGAAGAATGCTCATGCCAGAAAATCAATTTCTCCAAGTCAGACTTCTTCTTACACTCCAAAGCACCCCTTGCAAAGATAAATATGGTCAAAAGGACCACTGGAATGAAAATGGGAACTCTCCCCTTAACTTATTTGGGAGTTCCCGTTTTTTCAGGGAGAAATCTGAGTGCCTATTACCAGTCTGTGACTGAAAGAATGGAAAAAAGCTATTTCTAATTGGAAGGTCAAATGGCTCACAACGGCTGGGAGGATGGTGCTTATCAATCATGTCATCCTCTCCCTTCCCATTCATGTCTTTGCTGTACTAAAAGTCTAAAACCCCCTTTGATAATTATTTAAAAAATTGAGAGAATGGTCTAAACATTTTTCTGGGGAGATCATGAATTTGGACAAAGGAAAATATGGAGAAAGTGGGCTAAGATGGCAATCTCTAGAGAAGAGAATGGCTTAGGGTTCAGAGACATCAGAGCAATGATAAAAGCATTCTCATGTAAACTCTGGTGGAAACTGCAGAAGAATGAAACAATCTGGACTTGATTCCTTTGGGACCTTCCAGATAGTTACAAAACATCTCTTACCTGGAAGAGAATCTGTCTGATAACTGAGTTTGCTAACTCGCAGTCTAGGGTTATAGTAGGCACGGGTCAATCATCTTTCTGGGACTCTAATTGGTCAGGTGTAGGAGCTCTTTGCCATTTATGGCCTGAATCAGAGACACCATTCCCTGATATATCTATAGCTCAATTCACTGGGAATAAAGCTATATACTTACCTCTGTTGGAGCCTTATCTGGCTACCAATATTCTTTCTCTTGTGCAGGAACTCAAAGTCAATCAGATGCACACAGATGTACTGATATGGGAGCCCTCAGCCAATGGCCAATTCTCAGTCAAATCAGCATACTCAAAGTTGAGAGCCAGGCAAACACAACAAAACTCTATAAAACATGTGTGGTCTCCTCATGTTCCTGCAAAAGTTTCTATATTTATTTGGAGATTTTTCAATAGGCTTTTACCTTTTGATGACACACTGATGTAATTTGGTATTAATTTAGCATCTAAATGCCCTATGTGTTGCCATGTGGACTCTTCTGATCATTTTTTTTAACTCATGCGCACCTAACTTAGAAGTGTTAAATATGATGCATTATCTCTTGTCTTTGCCAGTTCCACACTTCCTATCTGCTAGACATAGATTATCATACTATCTAACATTTAAAGGTCCATCCAAAATTCATACCACTGTCACACTCACTTCCCTCCTTTATACCTTGTGGAGTCTTTGGTGTAGAAGGAATAAAATGTTATTTGATGGTATTTATCTTGATAGTCTGGCCCTTTTTAGCTCCATTTTTAAACAGATTTCTATGATCTTCACTGCTTCCCCACTTTCTGGCAGTGAGACTAAACTCAGGGATTTAATTATGATTGGTTTAGTTCCTTTTCTCAAAAATAAAAGGCATAAACCAATTAAAATAGTTAAATGGCACCCCCAGACTATGGCTATAAAATAAATGTGGATGGATCCTTTATTTCATGTGACAGAGTAGGGCTTGGGATAATCATTAGGGACTCAGGGGGAAATGTTGTCTCAATGCATATGAAGCTCACAAGTCCTCAGTCTCCTATGCATACAGAGCTGTTGGCTATTCAGTATGGTCTAGAACTAGGAATTGCATCTAGAGTAGCTTTTGTTCTTGAAACTGATTGTCTGATGGCTGTTAGAGGAATTAAAAATCCTTTGATGGCCAACTGCCTGTTATGAGTCTATGCCATGAACTTAAACTTTACAAAGATAAGATTAGTCATGTTTTTAGAGAATGCAACTATGTAGCTGACTTTCTCTCTAAACTAAGCACTAAATCTTCCACTACTGGTAGCTTGTCAATTTCAGATGCCCCCTCAAAACTTAGAAGCTTAATTTCTTTAGATAATGGTGGTATCCCTTATATCAGATTCTCTTCAAATAATTAAGACCCTCTGGTTACAACTTGATACTGCTCTCTTTATCTGCAGATTGGGGAAGACCCTTTGGAAATTATTTCAAAGGTGGAGGACCATCAGCAGCATCGCAGAACTGAGAGGATTTTGTTTTTCCTGCACTTCTCACCACAGCAGGCTTTTGTCTCACCACTGATGAATTGCACCCAAGCTCCCATGGAGATACACTCCACTTCCTTGGTGTTTTCTTTTTACATTTATATAGCAGATTTTGCTATCTTAGAAAGCATTTCCTTTAAATACTCTCAGTTGATGTGTGGTGAGAACTGGCTTGTGAATGGTTCATTCAGGGTTGTAGATACACTGGGGGTAAGTGTATTAGGGGAATGGATCATTCATGGGAACTTCTCATCCCATCACCTTCAAGGATTATAGGGAAGTCTATAGTGTTTAGTCTCTAATATGTTTTTCTACTACTCTACTTTCTCTGTCATTTACAGGTAGTTGTAATATGACACTACTCATTTTTATTTCTCTTTATGAAAGGTTTGAGGAGCCTAATATATACCTCCCACCTTTGGTGGTTCTAAATTAAAATAAATAAATATTTCAGAGTGTTTTCCAATGCAAATGCAATTTTTTCTCGATGTTGATTGGCCCTGCAAAATGATACAAATTTGATGAATTAGTATGGACATTAAAATACTGCATACAAACCAACCGATAAAGTTCTTAATATATAAAATCATGTCTATTATTCTTAGAAATATAAAAATGGTTGTAAATGTATTACACGGTGAATGTAATTTAGCTTTCATAAACTTATAGAATCAGTTAAAGCACTTTGAGAAACGATAAAAAATTCCACATCATTTGTGTATATTCATAAGCATTATAATTTGAGGGTTGGAGTGTTACCATTGTTTTAATTTTGTTGATTTTTCACTCCCATCTTCCATCTGAAACGTTGTCCTCCTGTTGTTTGTAACTTTATACCTACAAATTTTATGGAATAACTAATGTAATGAATTATCTGATTGAAAAAATTGAAGTAAAATAATAATTTTATGGAATAATAATTGGCAGTGATTTAATTTTTCAATCAAAACTTGTCTTTTAGATGGAATAGATTCTTCCCACAATGATAGTGTAATGCAACCTAATGTAATCATTAAAATTAGAATATAAATTTGATGTTGTGTATGCATTTGTTAAAAAAAATCTTACTTGTCATCCATTAGAACGAATTTATGCATATCTTTAAGTCCATATTTGGTCTTGATCTTGGTGATGATAGATGTTGCACTACCACTCCTATTATATCTGTAAGTCATAAATTAATTAGTAAATATATATATATATATATAACATCAAAAGTGTAAAGTGTCATGAATTGAATGAAAGTGATACCAAAATATGATAGTTTAAAGTTCCATGCGGTTTGGATTTGTGCATATTCAGAACAGTTGGTCTTTGATATTGACTTGTGTTAATCCAAATGAATATATGTCTTGAATTTGTACTTTTGATTTTGTGTTTAATAAAAGGGATTTTGAATTCGTTGATATTAATATTTAGTTTAAAGTTCGATGCGCTTTGGATTTGTGCATACCCAGAATAGTTGGTCTTTTATTATTTACTTGTGTTAATCCAAATGAATATATATCTTGAATTTATACTTTTGATTTTGTGTTTAATAAAAGCGATAATATTTGGTCATCATCTTAAACTTGAGGTATTTCGTTGATATTAATATTTAAGAAACCCGGAAGGAGAGATCAGAATCCCGGAAGGAGAAGGTCGATTTCGCATTCAAATCAAATTGGAAACCCAGAAGGAGAAGGTCGATTACGCATTCAAATCAAATTAGAAACCTAAAAGGAGAAATCACAAACCCGGAAGGAGAAGGATAAGTTTAGGGCAAAAACATAGATAAAACGACGTTTTGCCTTTGGGGGTTTAAATTACAAAAATACCCCTGTGCGGCTCTGGATACCAAAATTGGTTGACCATGGATAAAATAATCCTTATTATGTAGTTAATAACTAGGAGAAACTCAGAACGAGAGATCAGAAACCCGGAAGGAGAAGGTCGATTTCGCATTCAAATCAAATTGGAAACCCAGAAGGAGAAGGTCGATTACGCATTCAAATCAAATTAGAAACCCAGATGAGAGATCACAAACTCTGAAGGAGAAGGATAAGTTTAGGGCAAAAATATAGATAAAACGATGTCGTTTTGCCTTTGAGGGGTTTAAATTACAAAAATACCCATGTGCGTCTCGGGATATCGAAATTGGTTGACCATGGATCAAAAGAATTCTTATTATGTAGTGTTCTAGGATTAATTTTCACTTCAGTTCAGTTCAATACAGTTTAGTTCAGTGCAACAAGAAATAAGTTCTGGCAAACAGGACCTTAGTCCATCTATTGTGAGAAAGTGGAAGCCCAAGGTACTAAACTAGGAAGATCCCCGGTTTCATGTTCAGAATATCAGCAAGTAGCATCTTGTCAAACTCATCCATCCTAGAATAATAGATGGAAGATTTAGCTTCATTAATAGCCAAACATGTCACCCCTTTGAAATCATCCAAAGTCTATTTGACACCCTCCATGGTCAAAAGATCATCAGTAAACATTAAGAACCCTTTGAGTTTACTATTTTGAACTCCGTAATGGAGGTGGCGCCAAGAACCCTTTGATTTTACTATTTTCCCCACAAGAACCCGTGATTTACCAATTGGAGTCTGAATCGCTGACGCACTTCAAGAAACTGTAATATAAAAAGGAAAATGGAGTTCAAAATTTTCTTCTTCAGGAAGCGTATGTACCAGTGAAACAGGATGGGCAATTGGAGTGAAAATTCTTGTATGGATTTGAATCTAGCCTTTATGGGGAGACTTGGAGTTTTAGTTAACAGCGATATCCGTTTCACTTGTTCTAAGTTTTATTTTTAGAGGATTATCGGGCTCAACTTTAAAAATCGCAGTTTTCAAACCCTTACATTCTAAATGTGATGATTTTTTGCCCCGTTAACAGAACTGTATGGTCAACCCAGTTGGTTAAATTAAAGTTTATGGATGGTGATGAATATAAGATTAAGGTTGTGATGAAGTTAATGTACTTCATAGAGGAGGAAAACTGAACCACCTCCAGCTATACTATTACCAGGCCTCTTGGAAGCAATCTCAGTAGCACAAATCAACCCCAGCTTCATGACCTGAACAACCTCGTTTTCACCAAACCCGCGCAAACTCCTGTCAAAGCAATCCTTACATATCCACACAAGACCACTCTCCATCGGCTTCTTGCCGGTCATCAGCTCGAGGCCAAAGCTGAACACATCACATCTATCAGTCAATCTCATGCTCTGTGCCAATTTGGGCGCAACAGCATTGTGAAATCTGACATTGGGAGCAGTTTTCAGACAACTTTGGTTCATAGTTGCCGAGCAACTAAAAACAGTGAGTTGCCTGTTGAATTTCCTGAAACTCCAACTTCCTACATGAAGAAATCTGGTCTTGAACACTCCCAGAATGCGAATTGCTTCTCAAAGACAGGTACAACAATCCAGGAATGCTGCAACAAATCCAATCCCTCAAGACTCATGCAATACAGGAATTTCCCGAAAGAGAAACGAAGCTAGTATTGATCCTTCTCTTGAGCCTGTAAACTTTGATCTTGAGCTCCAAGAAGGTCCTTCAGGAAACTCATCAAATAATGCTTCTGTTGATCCTGCTCTTGAGCCTGTAAACTCTGGTCTTGAGTTTCAAGAAGTCCATTGGGAAACTCATCAACTAAGGCTTTTTGTAGCTGTACTGTGGCTTGTACCTTTGGGAGTAACAAGCCAAAATTTGTTTAAAATTGAAAATAACTTCTTTAAAAAAAACTAGTTTAAACTTAAATGACGTATTGAAGTGAATAATTATAGAACTAAATTCAATAAATTTTGTCAAATCAACTTAATTAATAAAAATTGAAATCAATCGTATGGAACTAATTAAATTAAGTTTGGGGCTAAAATGAACTATATTGTATTAAACTTGAGTATATCAAAATAAATTAATTTTAAAATGAATTAAGTTCATCGAAAATCCGTGCAGATCAATATGGTGTAAAGTGTATCAATGCAAACTAGTACAATTTAAATGCCCGTCAATTTCAAATTCAAGAGTAAGTAAACGACAAAATACATTCCTATAAAATTTGATATCAAAATTTAAATAGTTTATGTTTGTCGTCCCTTCCTCAACTTTCTCCATATATTCTTCCACTTTAATGACACTGCCACCTCACCGTCCATCACCACGACAATCACAAACTCACCACTGGCCGCCGCCACTGTCACGCTATCACAACCCCAACACCAGCAATCACAATCTTACCGCCGCACCCAGACCTCCAGACGACGGATGCTCAAATCTCACTAGACTATATATAAATTGATTTCTCAAGCACAATCAACCTCCATATTTCCCCCAAAATCTAACCTTTCATTTTTTTACAGTTATTGAAATTTCAACGGATTAATACATTTGTCGATTTAGAGGGATGTGGTTTTCAATTTAGTATTCTTTTACAAAATTATTTTGACTAATTTATAAAATGCCTTGCCTATCCGACTAAATGGTGGTTACGGTATCCTAAACCTAAAATTACCCCCGTAATATGACTAGTAATTTAATTTAAAATAAATCCCAAATCTTCATGTGGTTGAGGCTCTCGTATCCCAAATCTTCACACAGTCATATCCAACAACATGAACACACTAATTTTAACTTCCTTGTGCCCCATTTGTCACCAATCCTCTACAACTCAGTATCCAACAACCAAGACTCTATTTTTATACAAAAGATTCAGAGTATGGGCAAATGGGCTGGATAGAAACACAGCACTAAGTGATTCTTCCGAACAAAAAGAAGAAGAGAAAGAATTTGAAGATGTAAAGAGCTCCACCACTAGCACTCCACTGCTTGACACAGACCTTAAAAAGGTTAGGCCAACTTTCTTGACTGCTCTGTTGAAGTTTTATTTGATTTTCTGTTACAAAAAGGATATGCTCTTATTGTTGGTGTTCTGTGGAAATATTAGAGAGGGATAATCTATATATTTTAGCTGGCTGTGTGTTGGCATTTGGTTGCGAATTTGTTAAGACATATATGACTTTAGAGCACTGTAAATTTCTGTCCCGTTTACTGATGATCAATGGAAGAGTAATTATAAGAAACCAGTTGGTAGCTGGTGTGACCACCAAATTCCCTTAATTTAGAAGGGATCTTGGCATTCTAACCCAGCATACATTTGATGTTTTTTTATACTGGATGTGCATACTTTGATGCTGGTGATAATTGTACAAGGCATTGAGTTATAGATGTCATTGTAAATGTCATGTCCAGCTTCTTTTTGACAGGATACGTTGGCACTTTCTTGATGTCTGCCCAATATTGCATGATTAATAGTTTAGGAATCAAACTATTATTTACCTAGACTATTTTGATATGGCTTGGGGGAACCGATTGAAACTCCTCCGCCTTTGAGTGTTTAACTCAAAGAAAAAAAAATTTTCCTTTTCGTGACTAAGTGCACTAAGAAATCGTGCACATAAATAAAATTGTGACTGATCCTTATTACCTTTTGAGATTACTAATGGTGAAATAAAGTTGAGTAGATCGAACATTCTAAGTAGAAGTGTTTGGGTTTTCGTTGGTTTTTTTTCCAATGTTCTACTTGAAGGATGAATATTGTAAAGCTGCAAGACTAATCTCTAGTAAGTCATAAATTAGTTTGTGGATTTTTAGTTGCAAGAGTTCTTAAGAATTTCTGCATAGGGGGCTCCTGACATTTATATATATATATATTTTTTTTGTCATGAGTTTCAAACATATGGATGCTTATAATCTATTGGATACTGTTATTCTGCAGGTTGTTCAAAAGACTGCTGCAACTTTTGCACCTAGATCAGTTCTTTACACTGTTTTTGAAGTACAAGCATAGGCGTCAATGTTGTTGGGTGGAGTTCTTTCCTTCAATCTACTATTTCCTTCTAATGAACCAGATCTGTGGAGACTAATGGGGATGTGGTCCATCTGGATGTTCAGTAAGTGAATTTCGTTTTAAAAAGAAACAGGAAGTTTAGTACGTGTTTGATTTTTCTTTCTCCTATCAAGGGATGTTTGGAATTGTATCTTGTTGAAAGAGACGCCTAGACATGATTCAGTATTTTCCTCCGATTTATATTTATATACCTTTACTGTGCTTTCCTGATTGTTACCCAAAAAAAAATAAAAAAATAGAAGAGCAAACTGGATATGTTGTTACTGTTTGGTTTTAGCAATACATGTTTTTCAGTAATGAAAAATACTAGCACAGTCACCAGCAACAACACCTTACAGTTGGACATAAACAGAGTTGCAGAGTCTAATATGAAGCTCTATTCTGTAGGCTTGTATTGAAAGGTCATTTTTGTGTTTATGCAGCTATTCCTTCACTCCGTGCTCGAGATTGCTCAAAAAATGAGAAAGAAGCCCTCAACTATTTCTTTCTTCTTGTACCAGTGCTCAATGTTACAATTCCAATTTTTTTGAAATCTTTTGCAACTGTCTGGTCAGCCGACACCATAGCCTTCTTTGGGATGTATGCTTGGAAGGTATTTGTTTATAGAGTTATGCCACTTATTTTGGGAAAAAAATTGTATCCCTTCATCTTAAATTATTTTTGCACAGATGGGATGGTTCCAAAAAGGGGAAACAAAATGATGCAAAAGCAATGGAGATGCTTTATGTCTTTGGTGTGAGAAGATGTATCTAAAATCTCAAGGATGGATTTGCAGACCGGTCAGTTATCATAACTCAATGAAACAACTACTTGAAATGTGAAAAATTATTCTATGGTGTTGCCAATTTCTTGGGCAACTATACTGCCGGTTTCCAACTTGCCATTAATTTGAAGTCCTTGCATAGGTGTACATTGCGGATTTATTTGCAGGCTTCTGAATGTATTTTCTTGTACGTTGGCTCTTTGTTTACTTTCTGATCATGCTAGTTAATTTATTGAAATCCGACAACACAAAAAACGTACAACATATACAGAGTCATCATTTGATGCTATTTATATATTTGCTGTGACAACTGTTTGTCTAAATTTATTTCAAGTACATTTTCTTACTTCAAAATTTATAATTTGTTCCAATTCAGCATAATTGAAAGGCTTCCTCCAATAAATAGCTAGTCATTTAGCTTGTGTTACAGACCTTCAAAAATTGTATTGGCCATTTCCCATACTCCCATACTACAAAGACCAGACTATATGAACATCTCATTGGCAGGCCTTCTGCTTCCTTCTTGTTAGTTGTTAAATGTGGAATTTACTGTCCTCATCTAGGATACAGTTAATCAGTTAGCATGAATCGATATTCTGAAAATTAGCCTTCATGACTCTGCCAATTTAGTAGCGTTGGGAAGTTGATATTCTTTTGTGTTGTTCAGCATGTGTGCTACTGGGATGTTTTGCTATTATTATTTTGTGCTAAATTCTGCTGTGAACATACTTAAAATTGGTTTAAATGCTGTTGTTAAGCAGGTAGCCTGCAAAAATCCTGAGTCTTCGTGTCCTGGTGCCAGATCATCCTGTGGAAGTGAATGGTATGTGTTAATGGAGTATTAGTATTTTTTTCCTACTTTCTGCCATCCAGTTCACTCAGTTCTTATGTTATTTAGCAGCTTCAAGCCAGTAGCAGACAAGAAGATGGAATATATACGAAGTGTAGACACATCTTCTGTTGATATAAATACTCAGATTGGTACCTTTGCTTCTCCATTTAAATCCACTTACAATGTCTTGAGGGAGCATCAAGGTACCTTTGCTTCTCTATCTAAAATTTGGAATAATAGGATCCAAAAGAAGATTTCAGTGTTTATGTGGAGATTGCTAAATTCATTGCTACCATTTGACAATATCCTCACTCATATGGGTTTTACATTTGCATCTAAGTGCTGTTTTTGCATGAACTGTGATTCCACTGAGCATTTTTTCAATGAGTGTGATTTATCTTTGTCCATCTGGGAGGAAAGTTTGGCATGTGTAGGCATACTGGATAGGACTTTTTCAACTCTTTGGAATAGACTATCTTTCTATCTTAGCTACTCTGGCAATTCTGCCCTCCATACCAAACTGATCCAAATGATTACTTGTTTCACATGTTGGTTTCTTTGGAAAGCTAGAAATAGATGGTTTTTTGAAAACATGCCTCCAGTAAAGACTCTTCTCATTAAGGACATCAGAGATCTGGTTTTTAACTCATTTGTTGCAAAACCTCTGTTTGTTACCTCCCATTTTGATAGAGAGCTTGCCTCATATGCCCCTATTCCTCTACTGAAAAAACGACCAAAGCCAAAGATGGCCCCTATTAAATGGAAATGTCCAAATATTGGTTTTAAGGTCAATGTTGATGCATCTTGGTCTTCAGTAAATAATATGGCAGGTATAGGCTTAATCTGCAGGGATCAATTTGGATATTTTGTTCATGCTGAATACAGTTATACACATGCCCAGTCCCCTTTGGAAGCAGAGATGCTTGCTATAAAAAGAGGAATCATTTTTTGTCATTGCATGCCTGGTAGTCAATGTATAATTGAATCTGACTGTTTAAAAGGAATCTCCATGATTTTGAATCCTATTACTGCTCACTGGAAGTTGTTTGCACTGTGTGATGATATTAAATGCATGCTTGGTAATTTTTCTTTGATTCATACATATAGAGAAGGAAATAGGGTGGCAGATGCATTATCTAAGAATGATTTAGCTCTCAAATTAAACACCTATGTCTCCTTTTCATCACTGTCAGCTCACATTAAGGCCCTAATACAGTTGGATCTTGCTCAAGTTCCATCTATTAGAATCCTTAATTCATGAGAATGGATGCTGCTGATCCAGTCTTTAACTCTTTGCAGGTAAATAGCTAAAATCAGACGCAACTAAAGACATCTTGGGTATCTACAAGGAAGAAAGTTCCAGACCAACTCTACATGCCAAAAGGACTGAGGAATGGAGGATGCTTTTAGCTGCAACCATCTCACCCCACCAAAGCACCAAATTGCAGATTGTTGGCAACACTGAGTGTTTCTCCCCACCTGAAGACTTATAGCTCTAAGCAAAGTTGTGATTCGATTTGTTTTGTTTTCACAGAACTGCTTGGGGTTTGTTTGGTCTAGGGATAGGGATTTATGAACACTTTCAGCTCTCACTGCCTTATCCTCTCTTCTAGAGGTTGTAACTAGATTGATGAGCCTCAAAACTCATCTTTATGGTTTTCTTTTAAGATACATATGTTGTAAAACTGAGCTCTGTGCTTAACTTTTATTTTTCAGTTCATTTCTAATAGGCTTGGGGAACCTAATGAAAATCCCTTCACCTTTCATAGGTGATTAAAATTTTTTTTTTAAAAAAATACTCAGATTGCTGAACTGAGTCCTTGTCCATTGGATGAAAACTTTGCTCTTGAGCTCCAGGAAGATTCACTGGGAAACTCATCTAATGATTTTACTGCTGATCCTGCTCTCGAGCTCGTCAACAATGGTCTTGAGTTCCAAGAAGGGCCCTTTAACACATCAAATAATGCTACTTTTGACTGTGCTCTTGATCCCGTCAACTCTAGTCTTGAGCGTCAGGAGGATATGTTGGGAAATTCATTCAACAATGCTACTGTTTGTCCTGCTCTCGAGCCTGTCAGCTGCGGTCTTGATTTCCAAGAAGGTCCCTTGGGCAACACATCAAATAATGCTAGTGCCATTTATCCTACTCTTCATTCCCAGAAGGTCCTTTAGGAAGCTCATCAATTAATGATACTGTTCATCCTTCTCTTGAGCCTGTATATTCTGGTCTTCAGTTCCAAGATAGTCCTTTGGGAAACTCATCAAATAATGCTACTGTCAATCCTGCTCTTGAGCCTGTCAGCTCCGGTCTTGAGCTCCAAGAAGTTCCCTTAGGAAACGGGTTAAATGATACTGTTCTTGAACTCCCAGAAGGTTCTTTGGGGAATAATGCTACTATTGAACCTGCTCTTGAGCCCGTTAACTCTGGTCTTGAGTTCCAAGAAGGCCCTTTTGGGGAAATTGGAAAATTGTGCTACTGTTGATCCTTCTCTTGAGCCCGTAAACTCTCATCTTGATTTCCAAGAAGGTCCGAGTTCCAAGAAGGTCCTATAGGAAACTCATCAATCAATGCTACTATTGATCCTGCTCTCAAGCTTGTCAACTCTGGTCTTGACTTCCATGAAGGTCCTATAGGAAACTCATCAAATAATGTCACTGTTGAGGGTCCAGAGTTGCAAGAAGGTCCTTTGGGAAACTCATCAGATATTGCTTCTGTTGATCCTGTTCTTGATCCCCTCAACTCTGGTCTTGAGTTTCAGGAAGATCCTTTGGCAAACACATTAAATAATGCTACTATTGATCCTGCTGTTGTGCTCCAAGAAGGCATTCTGGGAAACTCATTATATAATGCTTCTGTTGGTCCTGCTCTTGAGCCTGTGCTGTTCAATAAGCATTCTTCAACTGGTGAAGAATCTCCTATGATGTCTGGTGATGCTCCAAATATAGTAGTGACTCATGAGATCCCTTGCAGTTTTCAGAAGGAGTTCCTGGATCTGTCTGTCCCTCCACCTGGTAAGGATCGCATGTAATTTCTTGCACGGTTTAGTTTATTTGATATGATCATTTGTAATTAGTATTGATATGATCGTTTGTTTCTTGTTTTGGGATATTATTCATCCTCCTAAATCAGGGGCATCAGTTCACGATGAGAATCCCCTTTGCATTTCCCTGGACATGCCACTAGGAGAACATAATGCACTGTTAAGTGATGAGTCTCCAGGAGTCAAGATATTTGATTTGTTCCATGAGAACAAGCCCGAGGCAGCAGATGGTCGCAGTCATGATGAATTATCGAATTCTTCTCGGGCAGGCACATCGAGGAGGAGCTATTTACAGGTTGGTGCCTTTTAGATGAACCATTTTCTTAAGATTCTGTTGCAATACTATTTCTGTTGTACTGATCTAGGCTATTTTTTGCACTGAATCTGCATTATTTCTGCTCTATTTTTGCACTGAATCTGCACTATTTCTGCTCTATTTTTGCACTGAATCTGCATTATTTCTGCTCTATTTTTGCACTGAATCTGCACTATTTCCACACTTAATCCGCACTCTTTTTGCACAGACTCTGCACTATTTCTATACTGAATCTGCACAGTTTCTGCCCTGTTTCTGCACAATTTCCTCACTGAATATGCACTATATTTGCACTGACTCTGAAAGAATAACGTGATGCTTCTCTTTCCAGCTGTTTCCAGAGGATTGAATGGATGAATTATCCCGGTCAACAAATATCTTAGAAAACAATCAATTTCAATTTGAGATTAAGAGATTAAGAGAGCTCATTTTCAAAAGTTATTCCACCTCTTCCTGACACAGAAAACAATCAAGTTTTGCTTTTGTGATTGACACAGAAAACAAACAATGTGTTTATTGAATTTCAAATGCATACGAAGAGCGTTTAGATTTTTGAGTTAAACATGGATAGTTGACTCAGCTCTTCTTAGTGTTTGGTGAACAGTTTTTTCTAATTAGTTGTTTTGGTGAAACATCTCATTTCTGAAACGCCAGCGTTGTAATAACTCCTCATGTTGATTTCACTTTATTCTTACTCATTAGAACTGCAAACAGAATGTCAGTTGTGTTAGCTCCTTAATTCGGTGGTTTCAATTTGTCCTAGGAGGAGGCTAGGGCTGTGGGGAATTTAAAGAGTGAGAGATTAACTAATCTTATAGGCTTTTGCTGCGTAAAGGACGAGAGGTTGCTGGTAGCAGAATTTATGCCCAATGACACACTTGCCAAGCATTTGGAATGGTCATCACGGGCGTGACGATGATAGTGCAGATATTGGCACGGTCGTGCTTGTTATGGCTGCCTAATGCTGGAATAGTCGTCACGGGCGTGACTATTATAGTGCATATATTGGCACGGTCGTTCCCGCTATGGAAAAATAAAAAAGATCCACCTACACGCATTTGGAAGATAGCAAGTAATCGCAAAATCTATATCCTTGTCTGGACACTAGAAAATCCACCGGGGATTTTGGAGTTCTCCAAAAGAACGTAGTTCTTGAAATTGTTTTTATTGATCAAACTATATAAAATAATGACTACAAAGGATCCTATAAATACTATTACGAAACATTAAAGAGATTCTAAAATAAAACTAAACTAAACTAGAAATCAATTTCTAAAATAAACGAAAATACAAAATTTCTTGTATTCACGGTAACGATGGCGACATTTGTTCTCCTTCAATTCATACGTAAACATATCCTACACTAGTCTCCTCCACTTTAAAATAATACGTCCCGAATTCTCCCCATCCACCATCAAGAACTTTAGGTTCTATCCTCCACTTCTAGCGTTTGTTAATGAGTTTTTCCCGATAGCGTTTGTTTTTTTTTTTTTTTTTTTTTGATTGGGCACACTGCCCTTTACAAAGACCGAATTTGATACAAGGATCCTACTCTATGCTAATCTAATCCTACTCTAGCCTAGTCTATTGATCCCGTATGTCGAGTGGCCTAGGTCCCCTTTTTGGCTTTGAGTGAGTTTTGAAGACCCCACTTACACCCGCTGATGCAACTCGGTACGCCAGTTGATGCAGCTCCCGTCACTCAGTTGAGCACGCCTCTTGCAGATTGGAGGTGATGGAGACTTGAAAGACTAGGAGAGAAATCCCATCCAGCCCAAATTGGGGGAGTGGGGGTTTGAACCCTGAACCTCTCCTATCCAAGGCAAAGCCTTTGGCCACTTGATCTACCCCAAGTGGTTACCGATAGCGTTTGTTAATAGCTTTAGGTGGTTCAGTTTCTTGAGTCCATTAGAAATGGCTTAGGCAAGTTTGTGAGGGTGCTAGTGGAAACTAAACAAAAAATATTAAATAAGCTTCATTAAATGTAAGTACTTAGATAAGTGCTCGTGTACCCCTGAGTTCTACGAAAGTGCCTATGTACCCCTTGACTAGAGTTGACTTACTAATTTATGCTCCCGTAACTAATTCTGATTATTCCGACGAATATTTCCGGCATCTGTTGATATAAAAAGACAAAAATAACCTTAATAATTTTTCTAATTACCCTCTCCTTCATCATTAGTAATAAATAACAGGGTTGCAAAAATATTCAATATTAGGATAAAATAATTACATACTACACAATATTTAGAAATTAATATAAAATACACTGAGTAAAGAAGTCTTGTACAAATACGAATAAAAGTTTTTTAAAAAATAAAAGATTTAAAATACAAGTACAAATACAAGTCTTGTACACATACTACCGATTTCGGTGGTAGTAGAACGGTAGAAGAGTTCCGAACCCGGTACTCAGAATCATTCCTTATACGTTGGAATTGAATTAATTAAAGGGCATTTGAGTAAATTAAATATTAAAATGTATATGTACATAGGACATTTGTACCTATACATAGTACTCAAAATCGAGTTTTTCCTTGAAGTAGTCACTCACAATCGACTTTAAACTATCAAAGCACTAAAAGATCAGTTCAGTTATGCGGGGACTTCTGATATGATTAAACATCTTTTGATGCTTAACTTTTTAAATTAGTTAGTAATTGGATCAAAAGATAAAATTGTTTGTACAAAGGAGGATGGTCACCAAAGCAACAGAGTACAGACTATACATTCCAATTCATAATATACTACAGAGTACAAACTCTGCAAGGCTGTTTTGTGCTTTGCTTCCGGCTAGCAAGACAAAATATTTGGGCACTGTACTCATCAGTTGACCAACAGCTTGAGCAACTACAATATCATGGAGCATCAACGATGAAAGATACTGCAGCATCAAAAACAGGCCTGATCATTATTTTCAACCTTGTTGCATACATAGTACTCTTACTGAACAACAACGAGAGATTCAATATATCTGCATCATTCTCTAGTTCAACTCCTCAACAAAACAACTCATTGGCTAAAAAATGCCTAATTTTTATGCAAAAAAAACAAAACAGAAACATTGAGCATTAATAATCGATCAAATTCATGGTTCAAACTGCAGAAAATCTGAAAGCACATGCTCAGATGTTAAAGCTTGATTATGGAGTTATGGACATTGGACAGTTCCTTCTGAATGTAAAAACCTAATAAAAGACAACTTCCACTTCATTATAAATTACTTTTAAAAAACTTTATACAACCGCTCAAGATTAAAACTTAAACTTACTGCAGAGATGTAATAATGCCAACATACATAACTTGAACTAATTTTCAGTTAAAGATCCATAATTGTGACTTACATGGAGAGAAATAGAGGAGTTCTAGTTCCAAATCAAAAGCCTGGACTATGGCCCTGTTTACTAGAGCTTATTTCTTGATGTACTGAACTGTACTGAATTGAATTGAACTGAACTGAACTGAACTGAAGTGAAAATTGATGTATTGAAAAATGGAATCAGCATGACTGAATTAACCCGAATTTCATCAAATTGTATTTTCACTGAACTGAACTGAACTGAACTGAATTGAACTGAACTGAACTGAACTGATCTACAGATAAACTCTGGTAAACAGGGCCTATGAATTCACATATTTAAATTTGAAGGCTTAGAAGGTAACTTAAAGTTAAAACACATTTGATGGCTTTAAACATTAAAAATAAACTTTGAATGTAAAAAGCTAATAAAAGACAATAGCAGTAGAGCATCAGTGAAACAGGATGGGCAATTGGAGTGAAAATTCTTGTATGGATTTGAATCTAGCCTTTACGGGGAGACTTGGAGTTTTAGTTAACAGCGATATCCGTTTCACTTGTTCTAATTTTTATTTTTAGAGGATTATCGGGCTCAACTTTAAAAATCGCAGTTTTCAAACCCTTACATTCTAAATGTGATGATTTTTTGCCCCGTTAACAGAACTGTATGGTCAACCCTATGTGTTAGGGGTAAAATCATCTTTTCCTTATTTATTTTTTTGAAAAATACATTTAATCCTAAAAATTAAAAGTCACCCCAATAACGGTGGGCCTTTTAGTCCTTTCGCGGAAAAGAGAATTTTGGACTAGTTTTAAATTTTTAGGAAAAGACATTTTTTGTAAAATATAAGTAGGGAAAATATTATTTTACCCCTAACAGATATGGTTAACTAACGGTTGACCACACACATATGTTAAAGGGGCCAAAAATCCTCACATTTAGAATGTAAGGGGCTAGAAAACTTTAGTTTTCAAAGTTGGGGCAAAAAAATCCCTAAACGGACTAAAGTAAGGGCGAGTTGGTGTACTATTTAGTCTGATTTTTACCTACAGTCACTCAATTTATAATCGTTGAATCAACTGAAGTGAACTGCGTGTCCGGAATATCTAAATATGTTGACAAACTGCGTGTCCTCCTATGGTTTAGGAGTTTTGAGGAAGTAGTTAGAAGGCGAGATCGAGGAGAAGACTAAAGAAGCGCGCCACTCTGAAGCCAACAAAATCGCTACGAAGGCCTCCTTCTCGAGTATGACCGCCTACATTAGGAGAAGGAGAGTCTAATGGCTCAGTTGCAATTGTTGGACAGCAAGAAGATTGTCACGCACGGCAGCAAGAAGACTAGTTAGTAAATGAGTTCCCCATGTAGTTCCCACGAACACAGGCCTCAAAAGGGCGGGCCGCAACGAACATTCGAAATGTTAGAATGGGAAATTGGAAAAGAATGGGCCGCAACGTTTACAGTAGTTTTTTTTTTTCCAAGCCACGCGTCGTTCTCTCTTTTCTGTTTTACTTCAGGCTCATCTCCTTTCACCACGCGTCCAGAGCATTCCATTTCTTACATCATCTTTATCCCTCTTCGTGTCTTTCACAACCTTTTTGTTCTTAAACGGTGTTCTATGATAAGCTTGCGTTCACTGATTGAGGTTAGCTTTTTATTCATCCGTTGGTTTCTGAGCTCTGGATTTCGTTTTTATTGATGGGTCTCTGAAGGATTGAATTGGGAATTGTTTCTGAGCTTCATCTGAGTCCGTCAAAATCAATTCTTTAGGGTTCACTGATTTGGGTTTTCTGTTTTCATAGGATCGATCGATTTGGAAATTGGAGGAAAATATGGGACTGATGGTGAGTACAGACCTTGTATGATGTCCCTGGTCATTGGAGTTGTATGTTTTGTTCAACTTAGCTTAAATCTTATTTCAGACTTAACGTTTCTGTGTGCCATATTCATATATTGGATCAGGATGTATATCCCTGCTTAGTTCTTGCTCCTTTGCAGTTTCTGTATTATGTTTCTCAAGTTTACGTTTTTTTCTTGAATATGTTTGATTGACAGCAGCTCCTAGATCGATGGATTTTTTTTTACTCAAGGCAGAGACAGCTCAACTTATCGCTGGTGATGGAAGGTATGTGATCCTGAAAACTGGACATAGAACATTCTTAGTATGTTAACTCAGATAGTTTTTGGTTTTCTTATGATTGCAATAGAGTAAAGAAAGACCTCTCATAATTTCTGCTGGTGACTCATTTTCCAAGTGATGCCCTTTTCCTTTGTTAACTTTTTTAGTATAGTATTTCCAAATGTTTTCAAACCTTTGGCTAAAGATACCATGCTTTTGGAGGATGAGATGACAAGGATCACACCTGCAAATGTATTTTTTGATGTCAAGAATAAGAGTAAAATGAAGAAAGAGGGAATATATTAGATATAACCATGGCGTTAAAACAAGCTTGAAGCAATTTGGTATTTTAGTCTTTATTGTTGTTAGTAATTTGTATCTAACTGGACTTGACCTACCTTGATTGTGTGTATTTGTTTGATGTTTACTCCCATACTACTGCACCTTCCGGTTTTCTGTGTTGAACTATTTATTTTGGCCATCAAGTATGTGCAGTATATGTTTTATAATATAAAATATATTTGCCTATTTCTTGCTTGACATAGGATGTAAACTACTTTGATTGGCAAAGGAGCCGGTGTGTTGATGAAATCATTTTACAGAGATTCAAGCAAAGCATTATTCTCATTTCAGCAGGGTAATCTTTCTTGCTTCTCTTTTTAGCTTAATTCTTAAATTATCGGATGAGTTAGTAGTACTTATATTTTTCTTCTGTAGTAATAAATAGGAAGTGATATTGCCATTTACTTTCCATCTTTTGGGGTTGTCACCTCTGTTTACTGATCATGAGCTGAGGCCTGTATTTAAAGCTTTCAATCTAGGGGGAAGTTGCTCCAGAGTGAGATAGCAAGAGTTGAATCGCCTTCAGCTACCGTATTTCTGTCGGTCAATAAAATGTATAGGCTGATTGATTAACATAAGTGAAATTCTGTTTCATGTTTTCCTTTTGTCTTTGGCATGTATATCTTTGTTTCTTCCATGCATAGTTTGTTTCTGAACTGAAATAACCAAAATTATTTAGTTGTGGGTTTCCATCATAATTTATTTCTGTGTGAATAAAATTGGTGAATCCTAAGGATATATTACTTTTTAATGATAAGTTGTCATTTAGGTGTCATTACTAATATTTTATAATCTTAATTAATTAATATAAGATGATGCAGAAGGATGTTGGATTCAGTGAATATACTCTTTCCCTATCTCTGAAATCATCAAGTACTGCAGATTTCACACCGTATAGGATTTTGGACTTCTTTTAATCTTCTTAGTATATCTCGGTTAAGCTGTTTTTTCCTCAATGTTTTTCTTTTCATATTGCACTGATTAGTGATGTTGCCAAAAACTCTTTGGAATTGAATTTGTGAATCTGAGTTTATGAGAAGATATTGTTGTAATCATTGCTTATAATTTACTTTTGCAGAGATCAAGTTAAACTTAATTATCTTTGTTATTCATGACCAACAGATGTCAATGTGAACACATGTAGGTTGGCCCGTCAATGTGAACACATGTATTCATGACCAGCAGATGTTAATGTGAACACATGTAGGATCGAACAAGGAGGTATTTTATTCTTTTTGTTTTTTATCATTTGGCTTTTGTGCAGGTATACACCATTACAACTCTTTTTTCAGGTATACACCATTCTGTTTTTTGCCTTATTGTTTTAGTTTGTTGTAATTTGATTTCATTTGCTTGTGATTTTGTTTTGTTTGATTCAGATTTGCTGTTATGGAGATGCTGAGCTGATGTTTGGAATGGTGAATGTTTGGTGGATTGCCTAACTGATTTATAAGATTTCTGCAGATTTGTACAGGAGGATATTTCTCCAGGTTTGGAATGAGCTGAACCTGAGGCATGACCATGACCCCTTTGCCTAAGATGTGAAACTCTGTCTTATCAATATGATGCTGCATTTTATATTTTCCCCCTACAGGGTCTGCATTTAGGAATGTGCAGAATGTGTAATAAATAGTGCATGTCCCAAAGACTATTCTATCTTTGAAGTGAAAAACTAAAACCATTTTGAATTATGTAGTTCAATTATATTTATGTAGTTTGTATGATATATATCTTGTAAACTTCTATCATGTTTTAACATATTTAGCTTGAAGATCCTAGTAAAAGGAAAAACAACAAAATATATGAATGTAGTTGGGTCCTGTTTGCTAGAGCTTATTTCTTACTGCACTGAAGTGAAAATTAATGTATTGAAAAATGGAATCAGCATGACTGAATTAACCTGAATTTCATCAAAATTCAATGAAACTGAACTGATTTATAATCTCTGGCAAACACCTTACCTTATTAGTAGTTCAGTTATAGTTCAGTTATGGTGATTATTCTTTTCAATACATTAATTTTTATTTCAATTCAATTCAATGTAGTTCAATCCAATTCAGTTCATTTAAGTGCCGGCAAACAGAATACATTAATTTTTATTTCAGTTTAGTTCAGTTCAATCCAGTTCATTTCAGTGCATCAAAAAATAAGCTCTGGTAAACAGGGCATGTTTGCTAGAACTTTTTTTAGATCAGTTAAGTGAAGTGAAAATGTAATTTTTTTGAAATTCATGTTAATTCTTTTGTGCTAGTTTCATTTTTCAATACATTAATTTTCATTTCAATCTCATTCAGTTCAGTTCAGCAATAAATAAGGTTAGCAAATAGGCCTAATTTATAAGTTATAACCAAACTATTTAATGCTAGAACCATAGTCCGGTCGCCCAACAAACGTTGAAAAACAGTTTTTTTTTAAAAATACGTTGAAAAGCAAATTAGAAAATGGAAACTAAAAGAGCAGCATCACTTGAAACTTAAAAGATGGTTCAGATTACTTTTAAAAAAATGGTTGAGATTTATGTGGAAATTAACCCATGATATGGACTTACTGCTTTTACTGCTATTGACTCGGGATTAAGAAAAAGCTTTTGACTTTGACCCAATGTTTTAATTTTCAAGATTTCAGTAATTGCACGGAAGGGCCTCCGTGTTTTCGAATTTCACGTAAGGACCAGGTATATAAATTTGAACGGCGGCTTTCTCTCTCATTTCTCTGTGTACTTAGCTCAAAAACTAGGAAACTAGGGTTTAGTTCTTCAGTTCCTTTAGTTCTTGGATCTTTCTCCATACATGAGGTAGGATCTCTTGGATCTTCAGCTCTCTGTTTTTTTAAATTTTTTTATGGTAATGCAACTGACTAGCATTATATTGGTAGGACAATCAATGCACCAAGTACCTCCAAGCTGCTCTTACGGGTAAAGTTCTCTATGCTTTCTGTGTTTCGATTTATTCTTTTGCTTGTGTTCAATTGTTTGGAATTGGATGTCGAATTCTGGTTGTGATAAATGTGTATGTTCCCTATAGTTAATGTATGTGTAACAAAGATGCTAGAAGCTTGGTTGTAATTGTGTTGTATGATTGTATCAGTCGGAATGTCGTGTAAGAAACTTCTTCTGGTTTTGATAAATTTGAAGGAATTAAGACCAGATTTTGTTATGTGTATGTTCCCTATAGGTAAATGTATGTGTTACAAAGAGCTTGGTTGTAACTGTGTTGTATGATTGTATCAGTCGGAATGTCGTGTAAGAAACTTCTGAGCTATCTATGTTTTAGTGTGTATGTGGATCTTGGATCATGCTAGCATCGATATGTAAGTATATTCTGTTTATGAGTTCATTGGAATTTTGGCAATTTTAATGTGATAGTTATTACATAGCCTTCTACTAAGTCTTGTGCTTATGCTTTTTGCTTATGGCTGGCTGTGTATGTGGTTCATCCTTTTTATTAGAAGGGGTTGCTGGAGTGGTTTGTTTAGTACATATTTTACAATTATAAGTTGACGAAATTTCGTATGCATTTGAAATTCAATAAACACATTCCTCTGATACTAGATCATACTCATTGATTACTGTATGATTTATGTTCCTCATTTTATATCACGTCCACCACATAATATCTACAATGATCGTTTACAAATTATTAGGTAAATGGCAAGGAGCAGTTGTTGAAAAGCCATGAGTTGGAAGAGGGAGATAAGGGGGATTCCCTTATTTCAGGAAGGTAGGATTTCCAAATACCATTTAACTTCCAGTTGGAAGATAATATAACTAGAATTAGATAGAGCCTCACTGTGCATCTCATCTTGTCAAAGGCCGATTCCGCTGCAGAGGGACAAGGCAAGGGAGCCTGAGCTAGTGGATGGTGACCTTACACCACCTGCACTGGATAAACTTGTTGGTATGAAACAAAAAGTTTCTCACCTCTTAAGGTAAACGATCATAAAGTCAACAGATAATCAGAAGCATATGTTTAACTTCTATTGGTATTTTGACTTTGATATATTGTTACTTGCCTTACACAACAGAGAGATGGAGGAGATTGTTTCTAGCAAACCACCACTTATTGGTCAGAAGTTGAATGACCTTCAGAAAGCCTTTTTTGGTGTTTCCAGTGCACCTTCTTCCATGGTATAATGCTAATTGATTAGTCTCTGAATGGATTTAATTTAATTTGTAGATAAAAACTATCCGTATCTTATTGTTTTTTCACTCGGGTAACATGAAGAGTACAAAGAGCAAGTATTGATACTTGAGCTCATTCTGCATCTATGGATTCATTTGATGGCAGCAGCTGCAGGGGCGCCTCAACCTCCACCACATCCTATAGGCGGACATCCTATGATAGGAAGACTATATCCCTACGGTGGTGGGGTGGGTGATGAAAATTTATCTGATTCTGATGGAGATGAAGAAGAAGATGAAGGACAGCCTCTCCCTGGTGGTGTGCCAATCTGGCGAGACTGCGTCTTAGATTCTGCAAACTGCGTTGGACTGCCACAATTCAGGATGCAACTATATGGTGAGACGTTGGACGAGTTTCGTGTGCGTGGATACCTCTGAGTCTTTCTCAAGAGACTTTGCATTTGGCCTCTTGCGTATATCGGAATTTTATTTGAAATTTTTATGTTCATCGGAATTTCATTTGTTCATCGGATTTTTATGTTTGCTAACGAGTAGCGCTCATTATAAATAATCTACTCTTAATTCACACTTCACTTGTAATCATTTTATTTTCTTATATTCATGTATTTTTCTCAAAAATCAAAATTTTCTTATAATCATTTTATTTTCGTACGTAAATGATAGCTTTATGTTTGTTTTTTCTTCTCCTCCCGGTTCTTAAGGAGGTCTTTCAACCTAGTAAAGTTCTCTATTTTCCAGCTAAACCTCCCAAAATGACCATTGTATATTTTGATAACAATACCGACAGCATTGTGCTTAGGAGGAAGAACAATATTCAGCCCCTTAATCACATGAAAGGACGAGCTAAACACCACCATATCATCGACCAAATACCCAGACTCGTCCCCCACAAAATCTGCCATCTTCATATAATCATTCCACCCCAAGCTACCCTTATTATCAGCTGCAAACCTCCCATACGAATATCTGTAATCTCTGTGCACGTGAAACTCCTAGAAATTGGGTGCAGAGATTTAATCTCCTGTTCCAAGCAAATTCCAAGTATGGCTTCTGGTATTGCAGCAGCAACTGGAGCATCTGAGATTCTTAGATTGAAATGGACTTCTTGGAGCTGTGGAAAATATGAAGCTTTTTGTCGGAAATTAAAATGGCTACTTCTTTACAACATAAGCTCATATTTTTTCGTTTGGTTGCCTCTTCATGATCAGAATTTTGAATCAAGGAGAATTCTGCATAACATTTAGAATGTATGAGAGTGATGGTCAAATTCGTCTTTATTTGACTTTACAACCAGACGATTTGGGTAAGACGTCATGAAACGAGAGAAAGCAAAGTTCGCTCAGAAATAACTACAACCTCAAAAGAACGTGGTAGAGTTATATTTGATTTGTGATATTTTTTTTGAGGAGAGGATGTAGGATATCAGATTTACGTCATGGTTGGGAGTAGCAGTCCATGGAAAACATTGATCCTATTAAAAATTATATTTTTGGATGTTCATGAACGTGTTCTATTAAAAATTATAGCTTCTGGAACCAGCAAATGCACTGCACTTGTGTAGAATTGACATTGAGTTATTTCATAAATCTTGATGAGGGTATTTATTTTCTCTGAACTTCTTCATTGTACAAGTGACCAAATGTATTTTGATCCCATAAATATATATATGCTTCATTATTCTCAGCTCCATGCTGCAAGATAAAGGAAACGGACACTATGTGCATTATAATTATCTACAGTAGATATGTCCCAAAATTGACAAATGAAAAAAATCTGGAGTAGTACAATTTACAAGACAAATTATTAACCTTTTTGTCCAAGAATTCTACAAAAACAAATTAGATAAAAAAATCTCGCTGGTACCTCATCCCCAAACCAGTGCCTTCTCTGTTTTGCCCTTGCCCATGGCAGTCAAATTTCTCGGCCAACGACACGCACCTGCTTGCTTCGTCGCTGAATTGCATCCCCTACTGACACGCACCCGTCTGACTCATGTTTTCGGTAAACCTTTGTCCTTTATATTTCTCTTTCCTGCTTCCCTTATACTTTCGTGGATTTCATGTTCCTTTCTCTGACTCTCATAATCCTCTTAAATAACTAAAAAAAAATGATGTTTTTGTTGGAGATTCTCCGTGTTTAGAGGTAAGAATAAGTGGTGATGGAATAATAGGGCTTAAAGAAAATCACAAACGTTTGATTTACTGTGTTTTCAATTTATGCACCTTACATGTTCGATGAAATGCTTCAGTTGCTTCTCTTTTACTCACTGCAACTATATGTTTATCTACACCTTTTGGTGGTTTAGGTTTAAGAGACCCTAGGCTTTGGAACCTGGTAGCTTTAAGTAAACATATTTGGGATTTCAGTCAAAATCTGATTCTCTGTAGGTGACATGGGTTTAGGTGTATTTTTTTATGTGCCAAACTTTGTAAGCTAATAAGCGTTAATAGTAGATCATGGTGTGAATAAAAAGTTCTGAACATGGGTTTCTTTCAATGTGCATCCCTCACCCTTGTGCTTTGTGTTTACTGAAGATATAATTGCCACAAAAGAGAGCTTTTGCTACTTTTATATACCTGCGAAAAATGAAGTTTTTATTGGAGATTCTCCATGTTTAGAGGTTAGAATAAGTGGTGATGGAATATTAGGCCTAAAAAAAAAATTCACCTATGTGCTGGCTATGTTCTAAAGAGAGCGGTATCACAATTTTTCATTTTTATAATTGTATTTTCAAAGTGATTTCATCAACTTTCCACCATTTTCTTTTTTTGCTTCCCCTTGTAGAACAGTAAAGTTCAGATTTTTGTTTTTATTCATCTAGGCTCTCCTTTTGTATGTGGGAAGATGTATCATGATGTTGGTGTAAAAATGCCTTTGCTTCACTTATAGTTTCTCCTCAGTACCTTTGATGTTGGTGTAAAAATGCCTTTGCTTCCCTTATAGTTTCTTGCTTTATGTTTTCAACTATGTTATTTTTGGTCTCATTTTTATTATCCTCCGCTGCTCAATAAATATTCTGAATTGGTCACAGGTACTAGGTCCTCGTGGTCGGCAATTCCTCGCATTTAAGTGTTAGCATCACACAAGGTACATTTTTTTCTGATTTCAAATACAACTGACAGAATAAATTGTAGTTCATTGTGGTTGTAAAATCTAATATGTTCTGGGTTATCATGACGTTACACCTAAAAATGTTTTTTAGGTGTAAAGATTTGATTTTGGTGTGAAAATGAAGATGAGATTGAGGTCGCAGAGGGTTGTCCAGGATGTTGGTTTTTTGAGATCATCGGTAAGATTTGATTTTTGATATTTTAACTTGAACTTAATAATTTTCCGGCGGAGTAGGACGTTTGCAGGAGTTCTGTGTGCTGAGATTTCACGGGTTTCTAGATAATTGATTCTCGTGGTTTGTTTATAATTAATTTCCTTTGGGTTTTAAGCTGCTAGCTAACTCTATATTCCCAGTAATCACTATAAATAATTGAATGATCCTTCTCCTTTGCAGAAGTTACAGCTTATGTTATTCGATTCTCCGCGTAGAGCAAAAAAATATAGGCATTTTGAAGGGGGTGATTGAGATTTCGATGAGGTATTTGATATTTTGTTAATGATATTTGTCCAGTTTTCGGTAACCAGAATTCAAATTTGCTTGCGGTGGTGCTCACAATCTTCTGCTGTCTCGTTGAAGTCGTGATTTAGATTGATTGTTTATGTGACTGGATGATTTTGTTTGTTCTGTTGTTTGCATTCTCTTATTTAACACTCCTATCCTTGTACTGTAAATAAAATATGATTTACCCTGCATCAAGTGTTTCTGTCTGGAATTTGCAAACTGAAATGATGTTGCTCTTCAATGGATTAAGATCAAAACTTTGTAGTCGTTACCTCTACAAAGAAGAGCAACCTATATTTATGCATGCTTATTTGTATCTTTTAGCTCTAAGAAAACAAAATCGACTTGTCAAGTTGAAGGGTGTTATTATCACTGTTCTTTTTATCTTAATTCCTTTTGCCTCAAAATTTCTGCTTTTTTTATTCTGCAGAAACGGGGATATTTATTCTGGTGAATACTTCTCTGAGAAGATGCACCGTTACAGAGTCTATAACTTTGCACATGGCCATCGCTATGAATGAGCCTGGCACGAAGGGAAAAAGGCAAGGCTTTGGTACATACACTATCAGAAATGGAGATTCCCAAGCTGGATACTGGCAAAACGGCATTCTAAATGCTTCTAGCATTTCCATATTTCCTGGATCTCCCATTGGTTCTGACAGTGAAAAAGTGTTTCACGCTGTTCAGGTAACTAAAGTCAATGTTTTTGTTAAAACCACACTTTTATACTTCTGTCAAAAGTTGGTTAAAGGATAGGAATATAAACCATATGTTTCTCTGCTTGCAGAAAGCACAACGGGCTGCATAAAAGCTACCAAGTTGCCAAATCCAGAGGAAAGGGTAAAGAGAGCTGTGGCAGCTGCTAAACAATTTTCATGCCTGAAGGAATAAGGCATACGCCATAAATATTTTTTGTATATTTGATCATGTGCTTGTTTTCCAGCTAGGGGAAGGATTATGGTACATTGCTGGTGGACTACGTGTTTCTTTTTGGGTGTCACCATAGGTATGAATTTTTTTTATTTTTTTTGGTGTCTATAATTGACACTGTTAATTCATTCTATCTGTAGCTCAGAATATATTCCCTGGTATCTGAAGGTCATAAATTTGACGTTCAATTACTTATTCTTCCAGTTTGCTCAATTGCTGACAAAGTTCTTTGTCTCCTTTGGTTTTTTACTGTGCATGCAAGGTGCAGACATTTGATATTCATGGAGCCATGTTTGCTGCTCTTGCTCAGAAGAACAGCCTGAAAAATGTTAGCACTAACCTTAAAGCTTGCTTCTTTCTCTTTGATTTGATTGAAATTGAACCCCATGTATTCAAATATTGATGACAGTTTCTGCATTCCATGCCTGGAGAAGCTTGTGATCACGTTAAGGTCTCCTTTGAATGCGGAGCAGAAGATGAACACTCTGGAGTCCTTATCGAGATATGCAAGGAACCTGAAGAAGATGACAGTAAAGATTCTTCAAATGAAGAGCAGCCATAGCATTACAGAGGATTTCTTTGAGGTCTGCAGATTGAATCATGAACAAGGAGATTGTTTCCATTGAATAAAATTTCAGCTCATGCGAACTTTTTTAATTTTTTTTAGAACTCATATAACTACTGAATTACTCAACTGGTATGCATCTCCTCTTCTCTAGCAGGTTAAAGAGAATCCGGGCCAAAATTTTAGCAATTTGATATGTGGTGCTGCAAGTGACACTGATGGACTATTTAAAAAGGTTCACACCATAATTTGTACCCATTGTCACGGATTTAATGTTAATACTACTTCTCTATTACTAATATATCTTTTCTTTTATCAGGAAAGTGGGGCTAAAAGAGTAAGGCCTTCAACTTATCTTTTGGCAATTTTGTTCAAGCATGATTTTTTGTTAGTACTAAACATTTACTGATTGTGATAATGGATCCTGTGGGTAAATAAGTTAATGCTAAATATATATAGTCATCCTTTTACAATTTCAATTTGAATGAATGAACAAATGTCTTATATTAGTGTTAAAAAGTTCCATTATGTAGGGTTTATAATTTTGTTAGCTTGCTGCTCTGGTTCTTTTATGTTTATGGTCGAGAGTTCACTTTAATGCTCCATATTAGTTTAATTGGGGGCTGCCAGTGAAAATAAAATCTACTGAGACCTTAGCACCTCTCTTGGTCTGTGTGAGTAGTTATGCTACCAGGTTGCTTTGTTTTCCCCTCATTCTCTTTGAAATACATGGACAGTCATTTCGAGGTGTCATATTGTGCATTCTGAGTGCCATATAGTCCTATTTACCTGGGTTAATTACAATACGATATCACTTGATTGTAGAACAAAATATTATTGAGTACATGCTCAATACTACATGTTATAGAGTATAATTCTCGGGCTGGATTTTTTAAAGTTGACTTCTCTTTTGATAGGTCTGAGTGAACATTTGTCTTATGAAATGTAGTTTGAGAAAACAAGTTTATTAATCATTCCCAAGTCTATACTGTTGCTATTTGATCCACAAAAAGCTATTGAATGGAGTTCATTGCATGCTTGATTGCTCTTTGAGCTTTTTCAGTTGCAACATTAGATTTTGTTCTCTTTATGCCTAATTTATAATATTGATCAGTATCATGTGATCAGTGATCCATCCACTTCTTAAAGCTTCCGATGGAACATTGGGGACTAATTCATGTGAGAAATACATCAGTAATGATAATGGGATCTTTAAATATTAGATCGTTTTGTTCTTAGTGCTTACAATGTCGTATGTTCTGTAGTTTGCACTTGAGCATGCCCCTTAGGTTTTTCATAATGTTTCTGAAATTTTGTTGTACATGTTTGCAGTAGAAAAGCAGTTACAGTTGGTATGCCGCCTTCTTGTTGCCCCCACCAAAGAAGTAATTCTCGCTGCCGTTAGGTTTTGTTTTCCTCAGAAAGGCAGCAAGGGGCTTAACTGTGAACCATAAATTGGTTACTATGGAAACTGGCAAAAAACATTGAGAACATGAAATATTTTTGGATGTTCATGAACGTGTTCTATTAAAAATTATAGCTTCTGGAACCAGTGCATTCACTTGTGTAGAATTGACATTGAGTTATTTCATAAATCTTGACGAGGGTATTTATTTTCTCTGAACTTCTTCATTGTACAAGTGACCAAATGTATTTTGAAGAGAACAATCCCATAAATATATATACTTCATTATTCTCAGCTCCATGCTGCAAGATAAGAGTACAACCTTAGTCAAAAGGAAACGGACACTATGATTAAATCATTGCATTATAATTATCTACAGTAGATATGTCCCAAAATTGACAAATGAAAAAAATCTGGAGTACAATTTACAGACAAATTATTAACCTTTTTGTCCAAGAATTCTACAAAAAAAAATTTAGATTAAAAAATCTGGTATTAAAAATGCCTAAATATTATTAATTTAACACAACTTTTAAAACTAAAATAATGTTAGAAAGAATGAATTTAATTAAAAAAGCACCGTGCTTATGAAATTGTTGAAGGGTTTAACATTTGACATGTGTATTCCACATCACATTCTAAATTGTTGTTCCACTAAGACTCATCTACAATCTTCTTCCATCCATACCGATCAAACTTATTTGGTCCCAGTAAGCACTTGCCGGAATCTGGCCTGTCATCGGAATTTCCGATAATAGCTCCAAACCAGTCCCGCCGGCGCATAACCACGATCTGCTACCATACTTTGCCTTCAGCTCTCATACAGCTTATTGACGACCATTCCAGCTTATTGACGCAGTCGGATATCGAAAGATTCGCCAGCACGAATCTGTAAGAAACAATCAAGGATTCGCCAGCACGAATCCAAGGGTCAGGGTCGGAAATCCATCCGAAATCTGGAATCCACCAGGATAGAAGAGAAAATTCTCTGAAAATATAATAATTGATTGAATGATTTCGTGGCTGCTACAAAAGGAGTATAAATACTAATCTTAAACCCTATGCTAAAAATAAACTAATTCTAAAATAGAAAATAAATATTAAAAATATTAAAACACCAGTTTAAGGCTCTAAACGAGCTCAAATGGCCTAACCAGCATTGACTCGTTTTCCTTTCCGAAAAGATATAATATGATATTATTCATATGTTGATATATGAATCTGCCTCGAAACTTCCCCGTCTGTCCGATGACAGATTTTCCTCAATTCTCAGGCAAAATCTCCCTACGACCATTCCAACTTTATTCAGCCATAACAGGCACGACAGTGCCAATATCTGCCCTATCATTCTCACGCCCATGACGTCCATTCCAGCATTTGGCAACCATAACAGGCACGGCCGTGCCAATATCACCCCTATCAACGTCACGCCCATGACGACCATTCCAGCATTAGGCAACCATAGCAGGCACGACCGTTCCAATATATGACCTATCGTCGTCACGCCCGTGACGACCATTCCAGCATTAGGCAGCCATTGTGGGAACGACCGTGCCAATATATGCACTATAATCGTCATGCCCGTGACGACTATTCCAGCATTAGGCAGCCATTACAAGCACGACCGTGCCAATATCTGCACTATCATCGTCACGCCCGTGATGACCATTCCAAATGCTTGGCAAGTGTGTCATTGGGCATAAATTCTGCTACCAGCAACCTCTCGTCCTTTACGCAGCAAAAGCCTATAAGATTAGTTAATCTCTCACTCTTTAAATTCCCCACAGCCCTAGCCTCCTCCTAGGACAAATTGAAACCACCGAATTAAGGAGCTAACACAACTGACATTCTGTTTGCAGTTCTAATGAGTAAGAATAAAGTGAAATCAACATGAGGAGTTATTACAACGCTGGCGTTTCAGAAATGAGATGTTTCACCAAAACAACTAATTAGAAAAAACTGTTCACCAAACACTAAGAAGAGCTGAGTCAACTATCCATGTTTAACTCAAAAATCTAAACGCTCTTCGTATGCATTTGAAATTCAATAAACACATTGTTTGTTTTCTGTGTCAATCACAAAAGCAAAACTTGATTGTTTTCTGTGTCAGGAAGAGGTGGAATAACTTTTGAAAATGAGCTCTCTTAATCTCTTAATCTCAAATTGAAATTGATTGTTTTCTAAGATATTTGTTGACCGGGATAATTCATCCATTCAATCCTCTGGAAACAGCTGGAAAGAGAAGCATCACGTTATTCTTTCAGAGTCAGTGCAAATATAGTGCATATTCAGTGAGGAAATTGTGCAGAAACAGGGCAGAAACTGTGCAGATTCAGTATAGAAATAGTGCAGAGTCTGTGCAAAAAGAGTGCGGATTAAGTGTGGAAATAGTGCAGATTCAGTGCAAAAATAGAGCAGAAATAATGCAGATTCAGTGCAAAAATAGAGCAGAAATAGTGCAGATTCAGTGCAAAAATAGAGCAGAAATAATGCAGATTCAGTGCAAAAAATAGCCTAGATCAGTACAACAGAAATAGTATTGCAACAGAATCTTAAGAAAATGGTTCATCTAAAAGGCACCAACCTGTAAATAGCTCCTCCTCGATGTGCCTGCCCGAGAAGAATTCGATAATTCATCATGACTGCGACCATCTGCTGCCTCGGGCTTGTTCTCATGGAACAAATCAAATATCTTGACTCCTGGAGACTCATCACTTAACAGTGCATTATGTTCTCCTAGTGGCATGTCCAGGGAAATGCAAAGGGGATTCTCATCGTGAACTGATGCCCCTGATTTAGGAGGATGAATAATATCCCAAAACAAGAAACAAACGATCATATCAATACTAATTACAAATGATCATATCAAATAAACTAAACCGTGCAAGAAATTACATGCGATCCTTACCAGGTGGAGGGACAGACAGATCCAGGAACTCCTTCTGAAAACTGCAAGGGATCTCATGAGTCACTACTATATTTGGAGCATCACCAGACATCATAGGAGATTCTTCACCAGTTGAAGAATGCTTATTGAACAGCACAGGCTCAAGAGCAGGACCAACAGAAGCATTATATAATGAGTTTCCCAGAATGCCTTCTTGGAGCACAACAGCAGGATCAATAGTAGCATTATTTAATGTGTTTGCCAAAGGATCTTCCTGAAACTCAAGACCAGAGTTGAGGGGATCAAGAACAGGATCAACAGAAGCAATATCTGATGAGTTTCCCAAAGGACCTTCTTGCAACTCTGGACCCTCAACAGTGACATTATTTGATGAGTTTCCTATAGGACCTTCATGGAAGTCAAGACCAGAGTTGACAAGCTTGAGAGCAGGATCAATAGTAGCATTGATTGATGAGTTTCCTATAGGACCTTCTTGGAACTCGGACCTTCTTGGAAATCAAGATGAGAGTTTACGGGCTCAAGAGAAGGATCAACAGTAGCACAATTTTCCAATTTCCCCAAAAGGGCCTTCTTGGAACTCAAGACCAGAGTTAACGGGCTCAAGAGCAGGTTCAATAGTAGCATTATTCCCCAAAGAACCTTCTGGGAGTTCAAGAACAGTATCATTTAACCCGTTTCCTAAGGGAACTTCTTGGAGCTCAAGACCGGAGCTGACAGGCTCAAGAGCAGGATTGACAGTAGCATTATTTGATGAGTTTCCCAAAGGACTATCTTGGAACTGAAGACCAGAATATACAGGCTCAAGAGAAGGATGAACAGTATCATTAATTGATGAGCTTCCTAAAGGACCTTCTGGGAATGAAGAGTAGGATAAATGGCACTAGCATTATTTGATGTGTTGCCCAAGGGACCTTCTTGGAAATCAAGACCGCAGCTGACAGGCTCGAGAGCAGGACAAACAGTAGCATTGTTGAATGAATTTCCCAACATATCCTCCTGACGCTCAAGACTAGAGTTGACGGGATCAAGAGCACAGTCAAAAGTAGCATTATTTGATGTGTTAAAGGGCCCTTCTTGGAACTCAAGACCATTGTTGACGAGCTCGAGAGCAGGATCAGCAGTAAAATCATTAGATGAGTTTCCCAGTGAATCTTCCTGGAGCTCAAGAGCAAAGTTTTCATCCAATGGACAAGGACTCAGTTCAGCAATCTGAGTATTTTTTTTAAAAAAAAATTTAAATCACCTATGAAAGGTGAAGGGATTTTCATTAGGTTCCCCAAGCCTATTAGAAATGAACTGAAAAATAAAAGTTAAGCACAGAGCTCAGTTTTACAACATATGTATCTTAAAAGAAAACCATAAAGATGAGTTTTGAGGCTCATCAATCTAGTTACAACCTCTAGAAGAGAGGATAAGGCAGTGAGAGCTGAAAGTGTTCATAAATCCCTATCCCTAGACCAAACAAACCCCAAGCAGTTCTGTGAAAACAAAACAAATCGAATCACAACTTTGCTTAGAGCTATAAGTCTTCAGGTGGGGAGAAACACTCAGTGTTGCCAACAATCTGCAATTTGGTGCTTTGGTGGGGTGAGATGGTTGCAGCTAAAAGCATCCTCCATTCCTCAGTCCTTTTGGCATGTAGAGTTGGTCTGGAACTTTCTTCCTTGTAGATACCCAAGATGTCTTTAGTTGCGTCTGATTTTAGCTATTTACCTGCAAAGAGTTAAAGACTGGATCAGCAGCATCCATTCTCATGAATTAAGGATTCTAATAGATGGAACTTGAGCAAGATCCAACTGTATTAGGGCCTTAATGTGAGCTGACAGTGATGAAAAGGAGACATAGGTGTTTAATTTGAGAGCTAAATCATTCTTAGATAATGCATCTGCCACCCTATTTCCTTCTCTATATGTATGAATCAAAGAAAAATTACCAAGCATGCATTTAATATCATCACACAGTGCAAACAACTTCCAGTGAGCAGTAATAGGATTCAAAATCATGGAGATTCCTTTTAAACAGTCAGATTCAATTATACATTGACTACCAGGCATGCAATGACAAAAAATGATTCCTCTTTTTATAGCAAGCATCTCTGCTTCCAAAGGGGACTGGGCATGTGTATAACTGTATTCAGCATGAACAAAATATCCAAATTGATCCCTGCAGATTAAGCCTATACCTGCCATATTATTTACTGAAGACCAAGATGCATCAACATTGACCTTAAAACCAATATTTGGACATTTCCATTTAATAGGGGCCATCTTTGGCTTTGGTCGTTTTTTCAGTAGAGGAATAGGGGCATATGAGGCAAGCTCTCTATCAAAATGGGAGGTAACAAACAGAGGTTTTGCAACAAATGAGTTAAAAACCAGATCTCTGATGTCCTTAATGAGAAGAGTCTTTACTGGAGGCATGTTTTCAAAAAACCATCTATTTCTAGCTTTCCAAAGAAACCAACATGTGAAACAAGTAATCATTTGGATCAGTTTGGTATGGAGGGCAGAATTGCCAGAGTAGCTAAGATAGAAAGATAGTCTATTCCAAAGAGTTGAAAAAGTCCTATCCAGTATGCCTACACATGCCAAACTTTCCTCCCAGATGGACAAAGATAAATCACACTCATTGAAAAAATGCTCAGTGGAATCACAGTTCATGCAAAAACAGCACTTAGATGCAAATGTAAAACCCATATGAGTGAGGATATTGTCAAATGGTAGCAATGAATTTAGCAATCTCCACATAAACACTGAAATCTTCTTTTGGATCCTATTATTCCAAATTTTAGATAGAGAAGCAAAGGTACCTTGATGCTCCCTCAAGACATTGTAAGTGGATTTAAATGGAGAAGCAAAGGTACCAATCTGAGTATTTATATCAACAGAAGATGTGTCTACACTTCGTATATATTCCATCTTCTTGTCTGCTACTGGCTTGAAGCTGCTAAATAACATAAGAACTGAGTGAACTGGATGGCAGAAAGTAGGAAAAAAATACTAATACTCCATTAACACATACCATTCACTTCCACAGGATGATCTGGCACCAGGACACGAAGACTCAGGATTTTTGCAGGCTACCTGCTTAGCAACAGCATTTAAACCAATTTTAAGTATGTTCACAGCAGAATTTAGCACAAAATAATAATAGCAAAACATCCCAGTAGCACACATGCTGAACAACACAAAAGAATATCAACTTCCCAACGCTACTAAATTGGCAGAGTCATGAAGGCTAATTTTCAGAATATCGATTCATGCTAACTGATTAACTGTATCCTAGATGAGGACAGTAAATTCCACATTTAACAACTAACAAGAAGGAAGCAGAAGGCCTGCCAATGAGATGTTCATATAGTCTGGTCTTTGTAGTATGGGAGTATGGGAAATGGCCAATACAATTTTTGAAGGTCTGTAACACAAGCTAAATGACTAGCTATTTATTGGAGGAAGCCTTTCAATTATGCTGAATTGGAACAAATTATAAATTTTGAAGTAAGAAAATGTACTTGAAAGAAATTTAGACAAACAGTTGTCACAGCAAATATATAAATAGCATCAAATGATGACTCTGTATATGTTGTACGTTTTTTGTGTTGTCGGATTTCAATAAATTAACTAGCATGATCAGAAAGTAAACAAAGAGCCAACGTACAAGAAAATACATTCAGAAGCCTGCAAATAAATCCGCAATGTACACCTATGCAAGGACTTCAAATTAATGGCAAGTTGGAAACCGGCAGTATAGTTGCCCAAGAAATTGGCAACACCATAGAATAATTTTTCACATTTCAAGTAGTTGTTTCATTGAGTTATGATAACTGACCGGTCTGCAAATCCATCCTTGAGATTTTAGATACATCTTCTCACACCAAAGACATAAAGCGCCTCCATTGCTTTTGCATCATTTTGTTTCCCCTTTTTGGAACCATCCCATCTGTGCAAAAATAATTTAAGATGAAGGGATACAATTTTTTTCCCAAAATAAGTTGCATAACTTTATAAACAAATACCTTCCAAGCATACATCCCAAAGAAGGCTATGGTGTCGGCTGACCAGACAGTTGCAAAAGATTTCAAAAAAATTGGAATTGTAACATTGAGCACTGGTACAAGAAGAAAGAAATAGTTGAGGGCTTCTTTCTCATTTTTTGAGCAATCTCGAGCACGGAGTGAAGGAATAGCTGCATAAACACAAAAATGACCTTTCAATACAAGCCTACAGAATAGAGCTTCATATTAGACTCTGCAACTCTGTTTATGTCCAACTGTAAGGTGTTGTTGCTGGTGACTGTGCTAGTATTTTTCATTACTGAAAAACATGTATTGCTAAAACCAAACAGTAACAACATATCCAGTTTGCACTTCTATTTTTTTATTTTTTTTGGGTAACAATCAGGAAAGCACAGTAAAGGTATATAAATATAAATCGGAGGAAAATACTGAATCATGTCTAGGCGTCTCTGTCAACAAGATACAATTCCAAACATCCCTTGATAGGAGAAAGAAAAATCAAACACGTACTAAACTTCCTGTTTCTTTTTAAAACGAAATTCACTTACTGAACATCCAGATGGACCACATCCCCATTAGTCTCCACAGATCTGGTTCATTAGAAGGAAATAGTAGATTGAAGGAAAGAACTCCACCCAACAACATTGACGCATATGCTTGTACTTCAAAAACAGTGTAAAGAACTGATCTAGGTGCAAAAGTTGCAGCAGTCTTTTGAACAACCTGCAGAATAACAGTATCCAATAGATTATAAGCATCCATATGTTTGAAACTCATGACAAAAAAAAAAATATATATATATATATATATATATATATATATATATATATATATAAATGTCAGGAGCCCCCTATGCAGAAATTCTTAAGAGCTCTTGCAACTAAAAATCCACAAACTAATTTATGACTTACTAGAGATTAGTCTTGCAGCTTTACAATATTCATCCTTCAAGTAGAACATTGGAAAAAAAACCAACGAAAACCCAAACACTTCTACTTAGAATGTTCGATCTACTCAACTTTATTTCACCATTAGTAATCTCAAAAGGTAATAGGGATCAGTCACAATTTTATTTATGTGCACGATTTCTTAGTGCACTTAGTCACGAAAAGGAAATTTTTTTTTTCTTTGAGTTAAACACTCAAAGGCGGAGGAGTTTCAATCGGTTCCCCCAAGCCATATCAAAATAGTCTAGGTAAATAATAGTTTGATTCCTAAACTATTAATCATGCAATATTGGGCAGACATCAAGAAAGTGCCAACGTATCCTGTCAAAAAGAAGCTGGACATGACATTTACAATGACATCTATAACTCAATGCCTTGTACAATTATCACCAGCATCAAAGTATGCACATCCAGTATAAAAAAACATCAAATGTATGCTGGGTTAGAATGCCAAGATCCCTTCTAAATTAAGGGAATTTGGTGGTCACACCAGCTACCAACTGGTTTCTTATAATTACTCTTCCATTGATCATCAGTAAACGGGACAGAAATTTACAGTGCTCTAAAGTCATATATGTCTTAACAAATTCGTAACCAAATGCCAACACACAGCCAGCTAAAATATATAGATTATCCCTCTCTAATATTTCCACAGAACACCAACAATAAGAGCATATCCTTTTTGTAACAGAAAATCAAATAAAACTTCAACAGAGCAGTCAAGAAAGTTGGCCTAACCTTTTTAAGGTCTGTGTCAAGCAGTGGAGTGCTAGTGGTGGAGCTCTTTACATCTTCAAATTCTTTCTCTTCTTCTTTTTGTTCGGAAGAATCACTTAGTGCTGTGTTTCTATCCAGCCCATTTGCCCATACTCTGAATCTTTTGTATAAAAATAGAGTCTTGGTTGTTGGATACTGAGTTGTAGAGGATTGGTGACAAATGGGGCACAAGGAAGTTAAAATTAGTGTGTTCATGTTGTTGGATATGACTGTGTGAAGATTTGGGATACGAGAGCCTCAACCACATGAAGATTTGGGATTTATTTTAAATTAAATTACTAGTCATATTACGGGGGTAATTTTAGGTTTAGGATACCGTAACCACCATTTAGTCGGATAGGCAAGGCATTTTATAAATTAGTCAAAATAATTTTGTAAAAGAATACTAAATTGAAAACCACATCCCTCTAAATCGACAAATGTATTAATCCGTTGAAATTTCAATAACTGTAAAAAAATGAAAGGTTAGATTTTGGGGAAAATATGGAGGTTGATTGTGCTTGAGAAATCAATTTATATATAGTCTAGTGAGATTTGAGCATCCGTCGTCTGGAGGTCTGGGTGCGGCGGTAAGATTGTGATTGCTGGTGTTGGGGTTGTGATAGCGTGACAGTGGCGGCGGCCAGTGGTGAGTTTGTGATTGTCGTGGTGATGGACGGTGAGGTGGCAGTGTCATTAAAGTGGAAGAATATATGGAGAAAGTTGAGGAAGGGACGACAAACATAAACTATTTAAATTTTGATATCAAATTTTATAGGAATGTATTTTGTCGTTTACTTACTCTTGAATTTGAAATTGACGGGCATTTAAATTGTACTAGTTTGCATTGATACACTTTACACCATATTGATCTGCACGGATTTTCGATGAACTTATTCATTTTAAAATTAATTTATTTTGATATACTCAAGTTTAATACAATATAGTTCATTTTAGCCCCAAACTTAATTTAATTAGTTCCATACGATTGATTTCAATTTTTATTAATTAAGTTGATTTGACAAAATTTATTGAATTTAGTTCTATAATTATTCACTTCAATACGTCATTTAAGTTTAAACTAGTTTTTTTTAAAGAATTTATTTTCAATTTTAAACAAATTTTGGCTTGTTACTCCCAAAGGTACAAGCCACAGTACAGCTACAAAAAGCCTTAGTTGATGAGTTTCCCAATGGACTTCTTGAAACTCAAGACCAGAGTTTACAGGCTCAAGAGCAGGATCAACAGAAGCATTATTTGATGAGTTTCCTGAAGGACCTTCTTGGAACTCAAGATCAAAGTTTACAGGCTCAAGAGAAGGATCAATACTAGCTTCGTTTCTCTTTCGGGAAATTCCTGTATTGCATGAGTCTTGAGGGATTGGATTTGTTGCAGCATTCTTGGATTGTTGTACCTGTCTTTGAGAAGCAATTCGCATTCTGGGAGTGTTCAAGACCAGATTTCTTCATGTAGGAAGTTGGAGTTTCAGGAAATTCAACAGGCAACTCACTGGTTTTAGTTGCTCGGCAACTATGAACCAAAGTTGTCTGAAAACTGCTCCCAATGTCAGATTTCACAATGCTGTTGCGCCCAAATTGGCACAGAGCATGAGATTGACTGATAGATGTGATGTGTTCAGCTTTGGCCTCGAGCTGATGACCGGCAAGAAGCCGATGGAGAGTGGTCTTGTGTGGATATGTAAGGATTGCTTTGACAGGAGTTTGCGCGGGTTTGGTGAAAACGAGGTTGTTCAGGTCATGAAGCTGGGGTTGATTTGTGCTACTGAGATTGCTTCCAAGAGGCCTGGTAATAGTATAGCTGGAGGTGGTTCAGTTTTCCTCCTCTATGAAGTACATTAACTTCATCACATCCTTAATCTTATATTCATCACCATCCATAAACTTTAATTTAACCAAAAGATGAAGTTCAATCACGTCCTTAATCTTACAAAATAAAATACATAATCTTACAACAGGTCCTTAATCTTAAAAAATACATAATGGAGCGAGTCCTTAAATCTTACAAAATAAATAATGGAGCAAACGAATCCATTATATTTCAACATACTGATCGAAGGTGGATGAGAATAGTTGATTGATGTCCTCGTCTAGAGTGTCTTCGAAACAAAGTCTTCTAAGAGCATCGTCATCACCATCCTCACTGAAGAGTTTGTGTAGTTGTTTTACTGAACAAACATGGCCATCTTCTCCAAACACAACCAATGATGAGAACCAAACTACTTCCTTCAACCTTTTTGCTAGGGCTGTGTAGTTTCCATCACTACGGCAGTGGATGTACCATGGCATTGCAGAAAACCCTTCATCTTCAGGAACCTCAATCCCTTCATCATCTTCAGGAACCTCAATCCCTTCATCGTCTTCAGGAACCTCAATCCCTTCTTCATCATCTTCAGGAAACTCGATACAGACCACTTCAAACTCCTTTTCCTTATCCTTCTTCATCCGTTTGTACTGGGATACCATCCTTTCAAAACACTTGGGGTATTCATGTGGCATGCTCATGTAAATAATAATCGTCTTGTTTCTTAAAAGCGTGTCAGCGGATATAACTTCACTGGGATCGTCCCCTCGGAAAAGTTCACCTACCAGTAGCGACCCCAATTCCAGGTCCTTCACTTCCCCCTTCTTCTTCTTGACAACGGCAGCTCTAGTGAAGGGGTATAAACCGTCAATTCCATGAACTTTGATTACCTCGGCCCCGTACATGTCCAAAATCTTACCATCAGTCCCCACTATAATCATCTTGTCCTCCCACTCTTGCATGGAGGCAAAACCTAAACTGCAGTCGTACTCCATAGTGAGACCCCAAAACCGCATGCTCACCGAGTTGTTGAATGGCAAGCACCAACACCCGCGTATATTCTGCTTCTGCAACATAATCTCCATTTTCTCCTTGAATATGTGAGGGTCAATCATAGATTTTAAGGGAAGGTAAAGCACCACAATTTCAAACGCCTCATTGTTTTGCTTGCACTGTGCATACAACTTACCCAAAAGGGGAATGAGGCTGCCATCACAACACAAGTATAACCCAACATGCTTATTCTCTATCACATCCGAGATACGTTTCTCCTTCTGAGGACCATCTTTTGGAATCAACTCATACACATCAACATCATAAGAGGAAGATTCATAGGGCCTCAAAAGTTCCTCCAACCTACAACATCGCAATAGCTTGCGTTTTTCAAGCACCTCCAACACCTTCTCCTCAGTAAAAGGGAAGGCCTCAGCTCCACAGGGAAATGAATAGTCGTGAAGGATAAAAGACGTCAAAAACCATCCACTGGTATCGTAGAGGAAGCACCGGAACTTGAAATCATCACAGTTAAGTAGCTTCAATATACTCTCGCGTCGTTGCCAGTTCTCATATGGTACTGCAAGACAAGAAGTGGGGAATCCTGAAAACAAGTGATCGAAAACTTGCTTTGTATCAGTCAGGATATTCATCCTTGCAACCATTACCATCTCAACATCATTCCTCTCGGAGGACAGCTCGTTGCAAAGATTTAAGAGGGATTGAAAACTATCTCCATAGAGGACAGGCGCATTGACACAGCAAACTAGCACATACTTTCTTCTAAAGGCGTTATCGTCAAGTACAAACCCTTCAGCGCCCTTCCGATCGACTAGAGTCCGGTAATTACCTGTCCTCAACAAAGACACAACATCCATCCGAGCAGTAGATGCATCGTCAGCCCACTTTCTTAGCCGCATTCCAGATAACAGTGGCCTTACTTTATCCTGTTGATACCTCCACTTCTTGCCAATAAAATTGGGAGCCAAAGGGTAGCACATTGATTGACGCCAGGACATACCATATATTTTTTCATACTCCCTCAATTCCTTTAGATTTCCTGCCAAGAGAATGGTCACTCTTCTCACCTCCCTTAAAATCGTGTCTTTTGACTTATGCTTAGCAACCATCATTTCAACAATTCTCAACACAAGATTCTTGTACTTATTTGAACGAAGGACATGTAGCGCATCCTCGTTGGTAAAGTCATGGTTTTCCCACAAATGGTGAACCAGCGAGTCAACCATGGTTCCAACGAGTCTCGACGCATCATTCACCGTGCTCTTCGATTCTTCTAACTCGGGAGGATGACTCAACATCCAACTCAGCTTCTCAAGCATCTGAACAGCTAACTCAGGCGGCGGACTCTTAAAAGTATTCTCCTCATCCCCCTTGATCTTCTTTCTACAACGCCGCAGAAACTCCGAACTTGTTGTCATCTGGATCTTCGTCTTACAATGTAAAAATATGATTGGGTTAAGGATTATTGAATCACCAACTTATACAATATATACTATTACACCAAAGCCTTTAACCTAACTATGCATGGAAAAGGATAGCTTGCTACACAAGATTTCCTTTTACACCAAGGAAAAATGATTCTAGAATTCAACCGCCAATTAAACTGTACATTAAAACCTCTATAAATTAATAATGTTGGGACCGAGATATTTTATTAATTTAGCGAGATATTATTATATCGATAAATTAATAATTTATTAATTTAAAGAGGTTTTACAAGTGACCTTTAAATTTCCAAGTCTAATATATTAGTTACAATGTAATAGAGATGAAAAATAAATTAAAAAACAAGTTCAAAGGCTCATTATGAATGTACAATCACAAATTAATTGAGTTTAATAAGTTGATTTTTTTAAAAAATAAGTAAGAAAGTTGGTTTATGGTACCAAAAAGTTGGTACATGGTACAAGTGCACTACATTAAACTTGGTTAGAAATTGATCAATGTAGAATGTGCATAAATTTGAAGTTCAACAAAAAAACAAAATATAGATTCATTTTTTAGTAGACAATCTTAGAATTTTGAAATATATATGAAATTTATTTGTAATAATTATTAATTTATAGTTTCGTTGGGACCAATATATACACTAGGGTTTAAAAAAAATTATTATCTTATTATTTAATTATGTGAGGTCCGATTTAATACTAGTCCCGAGTTGGGAACATACAAATTATTTATTTTATCGAGGTTATTAATTTATCGAGTATTATTTATAGAGGTTTCACTGTAATTCTTGATAGCAATGCGTCTAAAGTCTGAACATAACCTTATCCTAATTACACGATTTTTTTTTTTGATAATACCATATATATATTAAATTAAAACTGAAGCAAATACATTTGACAACAAAGTAGTAGCTCTAATGTGTTCTAAGTTAACCACATGTCTATCTACCTTGACTACATTGAAAACCATATTTGCTTGCTGCATGGTTCTTCTGATATCTTGAATCAGAACAGTTAACTGCCATGGTGGCTGCTTATCTCTGTCATTTAGCAATTGTTCTAATAACAAAGAATCAGTTTGTATTAAAGCAACCACTGCTGAAGCAATGGGTATGTGCTGCAATGCCTTCCAACATGCATGCATTTCTGAATGTAGAGGGGAAAAGACTCTAAACTTTTCCTCTCCCTTGATTTCCTGCTGATCTTGAGATGTTATTAATTGACAAATGCATGCTGTTGCTGTTGTTCCTGTTTGTTCTTTGAAAGCTCCATCAAATTTTATAGTCCATCCCTGAGTATTTGGATGAACCTGATTAGCTTCCTACTGAGGCAATCTAACATCTTCAATATCCTTTATTGGTGTTCTTAATAGTACTCTATGTTGTTCCTCTGACAAGGCTTGATTTACTACTAGAAATGGTTCTTTTAGTATATTCTCAAAAACTACACCATTCATGTCCTTCCAAATACTCCATATAAGACAGATGCTCAGTATGATATCCTCTAAACTTGGAGCCTTTTCAAACCAGCCCAGAACCAGGTCCTGAAATCCAAATTTGGTTTATTTTGAAAATCAAAACCAAGTCTTGACAGTCTCCATACTCTTCTGGACTTTTCACATCCTATAAAAAGATGTGTAGTGTCTTCTTGAAGCAAGTTGCACCTCCTACATGTAGGAGTTTCAATACATTTCCTGAAGTACAGAAAGGTTGATGTTGCCAAACCATTCTGTAAAGCACGCCATACACCTGCAATTATCTTCAGTGGCAAATTTAAACCCCAAAACTTTGACCATCTCCTGTCGCTTTGAGTGATTGGATATTGTGAATGGATCTGTAAACTCCTATATCCATCCTTGACATTATATTTTCCTATCACTGAATTCTGCCAAATAAGAGAGTCCTTCTGTTCTGAATTATATTGGGACATGAATTTGACAATCTCTGATATAACCCGGGAACTAAAAAGAGCCCTTAGCAATGGCATTCTCCACTGTCTGTCTTCTGTTATCAAATCCTTAACTTTAAGATTTGAAAATGAAGATATAGCTTTCACCTCCTCAGAAGATAACAAAAAAAAGCTTTCACCTCCTCCAAGGGGTTTTTAATACCAGGTATCCACTGAGCTTGAACTGGTATATTATCTCCTCTTCCTAGTTTCCACCTTAAATCCTTTCTTATGGAATCTAGCCCCCACATTATTGACTTCCAACCCCCAACTGTCCTGACCTCTGCTCTTTACCTTATAAACCTCCTGATGCTTACATTATTTTTGAGTGAAAATCTTTGAGAAAAGACAATCAGGACTATTTATAATCTTCCATGCATGCTTTGCCAAAAGAGCTCTGTTCATGAATATTGCTTTCCTCATTCCTAAACCACCTTGAGTTTTTGGCCTGCACATCTGATCCCATGACATCCAATGTAATCCCTTTCCTTCAATCTTTCCTGAGCAAATAAATTTAGCTGTCATACTATCTATCTTTTTCAATATTGATCGTGGCAGCTTGAAAATTCCCGTTGGGTATATTGAAATAGAAGACATAGTATGTTTTGCTAGAGTTATCCTTCCTGCTAGATTCAGAATTTTTGTTTTCCAATTCTCAAACTTATTTATGACCTTATTAACTAGCTCACCAAATACTCTTGCCTTTCCCTCTGAAAGATTTTAATTTATTCCCAAATAATTTGAACCAATACCTTTCCCATGTATGTTCAAAGTATTTTTTTTTTTTAGTAACTCTTTTCCTGCTTAGAAATGTTAGGACTTACTTGTAATGAATATTTTGCAAAATTTATCCTTTGGCCTGAGAATCTTGCAAAATGATCCAAAATCTTTGCCAAATGAAAATACCTTTGATGTTGGCATTTGAGAAAGATGATACAATCATCTGCATACATCATATGAGTAATGTCTTGTACTCCCTTTCCACAACTATATCCAAGTTTATGAGATGTTCCAATTCCTTCTTGTGAATTTAACATTCCTGATAGAAATTGTTGACAAATGATGAAGACATAAGGAGAAAGCGGGCATCCTTGTCTGAGTCCTCTGATAGGACTGAAGAAAGGCATTTGAACTCCATTCACATTTACTGAGTATCTGATTGTAGTGACACACTTGAGTATGAGCTGAATCCATTCCTCTTGAAAGTTAAAAAATCTCAAAGCTTGTTCGAGAAATTGCCAAGATACTCTATCATAGGCTTTACTCATATCCAATTTCACTGCCACTAATCCCACTTTCCCTTTTTTCTTTTTCCTCAAAGTTTCCATCATCTCATGTGCTAGAAGGACATTGTCTCCTATATATCTCCCTTCCATAAACCCTAACTGATTTCCTTCTATGAGATTTGACATAATTGGAGCTAACCTTGAAGCAATGACCTTTGCCAATATCTTATGCTTTACATTGCATAATGATATTGGCATATAGTCTTCCACCATCCTAGCATTGTTCTTCTTTGGGATTTGAATGAGAAAGGCGGCATTCCATTCTTGTGGAATCTCCTGACCTGCTAGGATACCTCTGATTGTAGCTAAAACATGTTTTGATCACCTCCCAATGTTACTGATAAAATCCTGCTGGAAGACCATCTGACCCTGGAGACTTCCAAGGTTTCATACTTTTCAATGCAGCATAAATATCCTTGTCAGAGAATTCAGTGCTCAATAAATCTAGCTGATCTTGATCTAAGCCTTGAATTGTGTGCTGCATCATATCTTGGACCTGTATGGGATTATCATCTTGATAGAAACATGAACCTCCAGTCTTTTCTGCCTGACTTACAACTTGATTCATATCTCCTGTAACCACTAAGGGACAATCCAAAATGCTGGGAAAATGTCGCACACTCTCCCAGACTTGCATTCTTGAATTACTAGTATGATGTCCATACATAAAAAGCTGCAACCATTCTACTCCTACATTGGTTGAGCACTTACATAATACATAATTCAAACAACTGGAAATTACTGACAAAGATACATCAGATGTCCATAAAACAGCTAAACCTCCACCAGATCCTAAAGGATTCTTCATAAAAGAGGAGGTAAAATATGTACATTGCTGCCAGGTCTTCAGATCTTCTTCCTGCAGCCTAGTTTCCATAAGAAAGAGCACCTCTGGTTTATGTTGCTTCAGCAGACGAGCAATCATTTGCCTCGTAAAGGTATTATTTATACCTCTACAGTTCCAACTCAGTGTCTTCATGGACTGTTTTCTGGCCGTTTTGGGACAGCTAGTTGAGACCCTTCAACGAACTCTCTCTCATCCTCCATTCAGCGAACTCTCTCTCATCTAACCACACCGCCATGACACAGTTCTGCTCTTGCTCCACCACTTCTTCAATATCTTCTTGATCGATTGTTAACTCCCAGCCCATGCGAGATTGCTGAAAGATGTTTGCCAGGGTTTGAACCGACAAGCTGTTGTCCCTCGTCTGCTCCGAATACTCTTGTCCCATATCCGTGAAGGCCGTCATCGAATTTGGCTCCGACAATCTCCCCTCCATCTTTGTACCCGATTTCTGAGGATTTGATTTCTGAAAGGAGTTTTTTGAAGAGTTTCTTTTCTATGTTCCTGATATATATTGATTCTAATTTGGGAAAAGATGTTCAAACCTCTGATAAATATTTGTGTCCCCAAGATCATCATTTATATCCCTTACCAAGACACCCTTCCCACCACTGCAGCCATTTTCTTGAAATATTATAATATTAGAACTTCCCACCACTTTCTCTTCCTTTTTCGCGATAATCCCAAACCGAAAACCCTACTCCAAATTGGATATGCGATCTGCCTAATTTTATTTTTTCAAAACCTTCCGACTAACTTTCAAAACCAGCAACTGATCTTCCCTATGTTGAACAAACCACTGAAAAATATTCACTTACCTCACCGACAATCACCAACCTTTCCTCACCTAATTTTCTGAATTTTGCGTTTTCCTGATGATGAAACTTTAACCCGATGATGTTGAATATTTGATCTACCAGCTCTCAAACCAACTACCTTGTATTGTAACCGCCAAGCTTAAAGGTTTGCTCGGAACCCTAGCTCTCTTTTTTGCGAGAAGAGAGAAAACCCGTGAATCACACCCACGTCGCACCTTTTTCGCACCTAGTTGACTTTTTTCTTACTCTCCCAAGTTTCAAAATCAAATATTTTGGCAACCATGCTCCATGTCAAGCCTATACGATTTAGATATGTACACATTTTGTTAGCTAGACTTAATTTGTGGTGCTTCTTTATGACATTTGGACATGAACATAGAGAGTTGTTTTTCTTATTCTACAGAACTAGCATTGAATTAAAGAGTGAAACTATTGGAAGTTGAATCTCTCTCAAGAAGCAGATACCATCAATAGACCAGTGAAAGCCAAAGAGTCTATAAACAGGTGAACATTTTAGGGGGGTTCTATTTGCAGGACTGTATTTCTTTTTGCAGGACAGAAAAAAGGTTGAATTTCCTTGAATACCCCAACTTAGTTTTATTTCGTACACCCTTCAGCTGAACTTGCAATCCACCCCCTTAGAAGCTTTGTTTTACTATCATGTCCTCAAATATTATGCAGAAATTGCAAATCTAGGCCATGTCAACTTGTCAAGGGATGACTCAAACAATTTTGATGTTCATAATTCTTCACCCATTTTTTGGATCTTCATAGTCCTTCACAATCCATATCTCCGATTCGTTGTTGTTGAATCTGTGATTTCGACAGAGATGATAGATCTGTGATTTTGTAACTGGTTGACCGATCCATCTCAAATTATGGATCTGATTTCCAAGTTACAAAACTGTAGCTTTGCCAAAGAGTCATGTTTTTGCCACCGGCGCGAACACCAGCCATTGAGCAGACGGGGACACGGGCATGCCTTTACCGGACTCAATCTGAAAGTAGCGAAAACCAGGGAATCAGGGGATTGGGGGAAAAGAGTGAAAATAGGGGAGAAAATCTTATAGATCGGAGTTGATAACGACGAAGATGGTGTACAAGTCAAATATGTTCGCCGGAATTGTGATGGGCGATAAAAAGATCGCCGATAATCTTGGGAGGGTGGAGATCTATTCTTGCTGGGAATAGAAAAGTGATGATAATCTTACTTTTGTGAGATAATACGATTAGATTAGTTTAGGTGAGATTTTAATTTGGTTTTGGGTTTGGACCAATACAATGGAACGTGGACTCAAACAATTAGCCCAAGTTCTTGTACCTAAAAAAAGGGGGGAAACAAAAATAAAAATAAAAGCAAGTTAAAAGGCTCGAAACCAAAGACCACAGCCTCAAACCTATCCGGGCTCTCAACAAATACCACTACACCAACTCATTAATCTGTAACTAGATGCATTGTAAATAAATATATACATAAAACCTACTTTTATAAAGGGCTACACCATCATATATGAAATTATCGGGCAACACATGTAAATATTTTTTCTACCTCTTCCATTGCTTCAAAAAAAACCTTAAATTTATATTTTCATATTTCAGATAGCTTCAATTTGATTTTGGATTATTCAATTTTAGAATTTGATAATTCCCAATTTCTTGGAGGGACCTAGAAGAAAAAAGTAAAAACTTTATAGAAACGTCGAAATTAAAATCCGTCAGAGATATGTTTAATTAACATCCCTGCAACTAAATCATACTTTTCACATCATTAAAATTTTAATTTGTATTATAGTGATGAGGTAACCATGCTTATATGTTAAACCTTTGTAAACTTACAAGTATAGTTCATTGATTTGTTCTGCACCAACTACTTCTGCAGCTCAAAAAAATACGAATTTTTTTATATGCATTTCATATAACATATAAAGGATATAAGTATTGAGTTTTGATGCAATAGATATTGTTCATGTATTGAAATTGTTTTCAAAACAAGTCTGATGCTTGAAAATTCAAAATAACGAGTGATTTTCGTTCAATTCGAGGCATATATTTGTTAAATAGCCGACATAAATAGTGACATAACATGTTAGTATACTCAATTAAGATATATACTGGTTGAATCTGAGTGAAATCCCAATCAAACCCACGGTCAAACCCTTGGTCAACCCTAGTCAAACCCACAATCAAATCCATGGTCAACCCCAAGTCAAACCCATTGTCAAAACCCTAACACTAACCCTAAAATCTAAACATAACCCCCAATTCCTAACATCTAATATTCTACTTTAACTCTATCAAATTTTGATATAAATTATAGCAATAAAAAATCAACTTTTTAATGTCTTGAACCTTTGTATCTTAAGTAGTAAACATTGCATATTTGTTCTACACTGCTTGTTTCTGCAACTCAACAAAATTCAAAAAACATTACGGACACTATTTATACTATATTACAATATACTATATTTATAATACCACAAACATCCTTAATATGTTGAAACACATTTCATATACAAGTCCGATCCTTAAAAATATTGGAACAATAATTTGAATAACCACAACAACATATCATTTAAATACTATTTTTTTGAAAGATCAAATCAGCGAGGTCACAATATCAGAGTGTTTTGAACCAGTGTAATCATGACAAAGTAATTTTATTTTTATCGAAACTCTTAACCTTGCTTTGCAATTTGATACTTATTTATTTTGCAGGGTGTAATTATTTGTTTTGATGTATTGAAAAATATTTTTATTATCTGTATAGTTACTTACTTTTATGTTTGTTATTTGAGATATTATTATTATTAATCTAAAAGATATAATTTAGTTTTGGAAATAAAAATAAAGGAGAAGAATGTACAATTTAGTTTTAGAATTAAAATAAAGAAAAATAAGAATAATTTATTTTGAATAGTATGCTACAACATAGGATTACATGAGTAAATGTTTTTGTACGTAGATAACTTTCACAAAAAAAAAGAAATTTTTATTAATAATAGGATAATTTATTTTTTTTGCAATATATACCTTATTATATTTTGACAAACACGGCTCTTTCTAACGTTTAAGAAATTAAAGTTAGAACCAAACACCCGAACTAACTGTTTGACTGGTAAAATGTTTGTATATAGACCAAACCTAAACACTCTTTTTGAATAAAACTCCAACCCAACCGAGGCATTGGTTTACAAAAAAAAAAAAAACCGAGGCATTGAAATCAACGATAGCGTTATATATTGTCCTTTTGGGGTAAAGCCGTGTCAGAAGAATCTAACTCTCCTCTGGCATAAAATGTTTTCCAAAAAGCTGGTCACGTTATTACTAACCCTTTGGACATGCATATGTAAAACTAAAAAAATAAAAATAAAAATGTTAACAAGAGTGGGACGTGTGCAGTGCATGTCAGAATTTGGGGCAGTGTAGTATTTGATAATTATGAATTTATGATAACAAAACAGAAGAGTGGGATGTGTCAGGTGCTAAAGAGCGTGTAGTCCACACGTAGCCGACATGCTGTTTTTAGCAGCTTTAGTACAAACGGGTTTGTCTCTCAAAAAGCAAAATTAAAAAATAAAAATCAAATCGAGAAAGGGGAAGGTGTTTCGAACACGGGACCTCATTCCATTGTCCATTCATCCAAAACCCCTTGTCAAGACTCAAGACCACCTACTCCACGTAATCGGCCAAAAAGTGGACGATTTGAAAAATTCAGTGGCTCCGAAATCGTTTGCCCTATATAATTTTGTATTCAGAGAGTTACCCTAAGTCACTTAACAACATTTATGTAAATATTTTTCTACCTCTTATTCTGTATGGAAGAATATTAAAAAACTATATTTTTAAATTTTAAATGGCTACAATTTTGTTTTGAACTACTCAATTTTGAAATTCGACAGTTCCCAATTTCTTGGAAGAATCCAGGTGGAAAAAGTAAAAACTATAAAACCGTCGAAATTGAAATCCGCTCAAAAGATATTTAATTAACATCCCATAACTAACATAATACTATTTACGTCATTATGATTTTTATATACACTCTATTAACGAGGTATCAATACTATTATGTTTAATCTTTTGTAAACTAACTAGTATAGTCATCGACTTGTTCTACACCAACTAGTATAATTTTGAAACACTTCCTCCCATATTGAACACTCGTGTGTTTTGGAGATTATTCAACAACATTTTTGGAACTTTCGGAGAACATATGTAAATATTTTTTCTACCACCCACATTGACCCAAAAAATCTTAAAATGGTAATTTCATATTTCGTGAGCCTTCAATTAGGTTTCGGAATACTAAATTTTGAAATTCGACGCTTCCAACATTCTTGGAGGGACGTAGGTGAATAAAGTAAAAAATTTGTATACATGCCGAAATTGAAATCCGCTTGAAAGAATTTCTAACAAAAATCCTAACAACTAATATTGTACTTTTAACACCATCAAATTTTCATTCGAATTTCAACACTAAAGAGTCAATGTGTTGTATCATAACTTGTAAACACTACTGGTAAACACTGCTAATTTGTTCTACACCCCCTATTTCTGCACCTCAGAATAATTCAAAAATTTGCACGAACATTGTTTATATTATATTAGGAAATAATGTAAAGTTAAAATTTCACTAATGTCCTTAATACGTTGAAATTTATTTTAAATACAAGTCCAACTCTTAAAAATCCAAGGTAACGGGTGATTTACGCTCAGTTTGAAGCGTGTATTTGTCAAAAAAGCGATGTAATATTTCGTGAAGCATGTGCTTGTACTAAATCAGGTATGGTTTGGTTAAATTTGAGGGGAAAATCTTGAAAAAAAAATTTAATGGCCACAACAATATTTTTGAAACTCACGGGCAACATACGTAAATATTTTTTTACCACCCACGTTGACCCAAAAAACCTTAAAATGGTAATTTGACATTTCGTGAGCCTTCAATTAGGTTTCAGATTACTAAATTTTGAAATTCGACGCTTCCAACATTCTTGGAGGGACGTAGGTGAATAAAGTAAAAAGTTTGTATAAATGCCGAAATTGAAATCCGCTTGAAGGAATTTCTAACAAAAATCTTAACAACTAATATTGTGTTTTAACACCATCAAATTTTCATTCGAATTTCAACACTAAAGAGTCAATGTGTTAATCTTTTGAACCTTTGTATCGTAACTTGTAAACACTACTAGTAAACACTACTGATTTGTTTTACACCGCCTATTTCTGCACCTCATAAAAATTCAAAAATTTGTACAAGCACTATTTATAATATATTAGGAAATAATATTAAGTTAAAATTTCACTAATGTCCTTAATACGTTGAAATTTATTTTAAATACAAGTCCGACTCTTAAAAATTCAAGGTAACGGGTGATTTACGCTCAGTTTGAAGTGTGTATTTGTCAAATAAGCGATGTAATATTTCGTGAAGCATGTGCTTGTACTAAATCAGGTATGATTTGGTTAAATTGGGTGGAAAATCTTGAAAAAAAAAATTTAATGACCACAACAACATTTTTGGAACTTTCGGGCAACATTTGTAAATTTTTTTTTTATCACCCACGTTGACCCAAAAAACCTTAAAATGGTAATTTCACATTTCGTGAGCCTTCAATTAGGTTTCGGATTACTAAATTTTGAAATTCGACGCTTCCAACATTCTTGGAGGGACGTAGGTGAATAAAGTAAAAAGTTTGTATAAATGCCGAAATTGAAATCCGCTTGAAGGAATTTCTAACAAAAATCTTAACAACTAATATTGTACTTTAACACCATCAAATTTTCATTCAAATTTCAACACTAAAGAGTCAATGTGTTAATCTTTTGAACCTTTGTATCGTAACTTGTAAACACTGCTGATTTGAACCTTTGTATCGTAACTTGTAAACACTGCTAGTAAACACTACTGTTTACCTCATAAAAATTTAAAATTTACACGAGCACTATTTATAATATATTAGAAAATAATATTGAGTTAAAATTTCACGAATGTCCTTAAATACGTTTAAATTTATTTTAAATACAAGTCCAACCCTTAAAAATTCAAGGTAATGTGTAATTTAAGATCACTGAATTGAACCAAACTGAACTTTTTTAATTTGAATTGAAGCAAAAATAATATATTGTAAAATTAAAATTGAGTCGAATAATATAAAATTATAGAGATATATTTAACTGTAGGGGGTGGCCAACAGGCCCAACACCCTGAGTAGATTTAACTGTGTCCGGTAATTATAGTGGATCAATTGGTTGGAGACCTTTCCTGACTCAATAGACGTCACGATGTCAAATCTCCTTACTTTATACTTTTCGGTCATGGCCCGGACCAAGTTAAAGTTTAACAAAAAATGTTAGCATCGAGGCTCGAATACGAGTCTAATAGCTTGTTGTCTATTTGTAAAGCACATATTTATAATCAAAATAACATTTATAGAACTATGAGGCCAACACATGCAAACATTTTTTCTACCTCATTCGCTAAATAAAAAAATACTTAAAATCATATTTTTACATTTCATATGACTTCAATTAGGTTTTACACTACTCAATTTTATAATTTGACAATTCTCAATTTCTTGGAGGGATTTAAGTGAAAAGAGTAAAATTTTTGTAGAAACGTCGAAATTAAAATCCGCTCTAAGGAATTTTTAATTAACATCTAAGTAACTAATATTATATTATTCACAATATCAAAAATATTATCTACAGTCTATTGACGATGTATCAATACTAATATGTTTAACCTTTGTTAACCATCTATTATAGTTCATGGATTTGTTCTACACCAACTACTTCTGCAATTCAAAAAAAACTATACTTTTTGTATGCATTACGTATATCATATTAGGATATAACATTGAGTTATAATACCGTAGACATCTTTAAATTTATTTATAAGACAAGTTTGATTCTTAAAAATTCAAAGAAAACAGTAAATGATATTCCATTTATACCCCTTTGGCAAAAACAACTACAAAAAGATAAATATAATCTTAATTAATTCTTACAAACAAACATAACAGTGAGTGATATTCCATTTATACCCAATGAAATTTCACTTATAATATGTAAAATATATTTTTCTTAAAATTCGAACCAAAATCAACTAAGAAGTTTTGGTTCGGTCGGAGAGAGTATTTCTCATGTTCATTAAATTTAAGGTTTCTTATACATTTTTTTTTATAAAAAAAGTTTCTTATACATATTTAAATATTTAGTTTTATAATTAATACATTTATTATACGGTTCAATAAAAATTACGGAAGCTGTCCAGGTACTTGGAATATTCGACAAGACAACTGAATACCCCAAGACAATGAAAATTATTCTTGATGAGGCAAGGGCTTGGGCCAAAATAGAGTGCCAATGTTCTTCTGTACAAAAGCCTGCATGCCATTTCGTCCATGGAATCTCAGTGAGGCCCATCGAAGACGTTCATTGCTTCTCAAAAAGAAAAAAGAGAAAAAAAAGGAAAACCATGGAAGGAAAGTTTCGACCACGAGACCTCATTCACAACCAGCTTAAGAAGGCTAATCAAGACCATCTACTCCAAGACATCTATTGTTTCCTACTCGTAAGGATAAAATAATGTTCATATAGCTAAGTTAAGAAACATGTACATAGCTGCGGGTCTTCTTCCCCAGTTTCTAGATCTAACTTGCAGAGATCTGATTTTAATATCTGCGCCAAATGGTTACAACCTACACACGCGCATACACCGAGAAGTCCCGAGTTCTTTTCTTTGTTGTTTTGTTCATCAGGCTAGTCATCTAATGAAACGAGGTTAGCCACAGAGTTCGTAACCGGCGACCGAGCAGCCCAAAACCAATCAAACATCAAATCTTTGCAGATCGAATCCCCGATCTTCGAAACCGATCTGCTAATATGTGTGGAATGGCTCACGATCTTCGACCCATCTTCATCCCTTAGTTGCGGGTATCAAAACATAGGATGAAACTCCAAGGATAACAAAGGGCAAATGAAATTTCTATACTTTGCAGGACAATCCAAACAAGTTTACCTTTTACAATTAAAGAACGCCATAATTGCAAAAAAGTCCCCCTAAATTGGAAAACCAGAACACATGCCTTCATCATATCGGGGGTATTAGGGGAAGTTCATCTTTTGTTCTGTCCTGCAAAAGAAAAGCCGTCCTGCGTTTAGCAGCCCCCTTTTTACAAATAGACTGTGAAAACAGAGAAAATATGAAATCGAAAATCTTGGAAGTTCGGAGCCACCGAAATTAACACACTGATTCAGATTCAGCATCCAAAGAATGCATTCCGTTTCAACATCATACAAATCATAAACGCTTGCACAAATGCGAACTGCAACCGAATTCAAAAAGGACGAAGCTTGACTCACCGATTGATTTATTGATTTGTATGCAGTCTGTTTCAACATCATACAATTCATAAACTTTTACACATATGCGAATTGAATCCTAATTCCAAGAATTGACTCACCGATTTCTTTGAAGTTTTTTGGCTGAAGTTGAATTGAGATTATTCAAAGAGTTTAGGCAAACGTGGAGTAGATTTTGTAATTGGAGGTTTTGATCGAACGTGGGAGTTGGAGAAACGCAGACGGTTCCGTTTCGGATCGTGTGTATGGAAGGCTGAAGGAATTGCTGAGAAATAGGAGGGGATTTCTGTTGAAGAATCACAGCCATTGATTTGATCCAATGGCTGATATTTGACTGACTGGCAATGCTTAAGAGGAATTAAAGCATTATGTTAAGATGAATTATCTGATTGAAAAAATTGAAGTAAAATAATAATTTTATGGAATAATAATGGGGGCTGCTAAACGCAGGACGGCTTTTCTTTTGCAGGACAGAACAAAAGATGAACTTCCCCTAATACCCCCGATATGATGAAGGCATGTGTTCTGGTTTTCCAATTTAGGGGGACTTTTTTGCAATTATGGCGTTCTTTAATTGTAAAAGGTAAACTTGTTTGGATTGTCCTGCAAAGTATAGAAATTTCATTTGCCCTTTGTTATCCTTGGAGTTTCATCCTATGTTTTGATACCCGCAACTAAGGGATGAAGATGGGTCGAAGATCGTGAGCCATTCCACACATATTAGCAGATCGGTTTCGAAGATCGGGGATTCGATCTGCAAAGATTTGATGTTTGATTGGTTTTGGGCTGCTCGGTCGCCGGTTACGAACTCTGTGGCTAACCTCGTTTCATTAAATGACTAGCCTGATGAACAAAACAACAAAGAAAAGAACTCGGGACTTCTCGGTGTATGCGCGTGTGTAGGTTGTAACCATTTGGCGCAGATATTAAAATCAGATCTCTGCAAGTTAGATCTAGAAACTGGGGAAGAAGACCCGCAGCTATGTACATGTTTCTTAACTTAGCTATATGAACATTATTTTATCCTTACGAGTAGGAAACAATAGATGTCTTGGAGTAGATGGTCTTGATTAGCCTTCTTAAGCTGGTTGTGAATGAGGTCTCGTGGTCGAAACTTTCCTTCCATGGTTTTCCTTTTTTTTCTCTTTTTTCTTTTTGAGAAGCAATGAACGTCTTCGATGGGCCTCACTGAGATTCCATGGACGAAATGGCATGCAGGCTTTTGTACAGAAGAACATTGGCACTCTATTTTGGCCCAAGCCCTTGCCTCATCAAGAATAATTTTCATTGTCTTGGGGTATTCAGTTGTCTTGTCGAATATTCCAAGTACCTGGACAGCTTCCGTAATTTTTATTGAACCGTATAATAAATGTATTAATTATAAAACTAAATATTTAAATATGTATAAGAAACTTTTTTTATAAAAAAAAATGTATAAGAAACCTTAAATTTAATGAACATGAGAAATACTCTCTCCGACCGAACCAAAACTTCTTAGTTGATTTTGGTTCGAATTTTAAGAAAAATATATTTTACATATTATAAGTGAAATTTCATTGGGTATAAATGGAATATCACTCACTGTTATGTTTGTTTGTAAGAATTAATTAAGATTATATTTATCTTTTTGTAGTTGTTTTTGCCAAAGGGGTATAAATGGAATATCATTTACTGTTTTCTTTGAATTTTTAAGAATCAAACTTGTCTTATAAATAAATTTAAAGATGTCTACGGTATTATAACTCAATGTTATATCCTAATATGATATACGTAATGCATACAAAAAGTATAGTTTTTTTTGAATTGCAGAAGTAGTTGGTGTAGAACAAATCCATGAACTATAATAGATGGTTAACAAAGGTTAAACATATTAGTATTGATACATCGTCAATAGACTGTAGATAATATTTTTGATATTGTGAATAATATAATATTAGTTACTTAGATGTTAATTAAAAATTCCTTAGAGCGGATTTTAATTTCGACGTTTCTACAAAAATTTTACTCTTTTCACTTAAATCCCTCCAAGAAATTGAGAATTGTCAAATTATAAAATTGAGTAGTGTAAAACCTAATTGAAGTCATATGAAATGTAAAAATATGATTTTAAGTATTTTTTTATTTAGCGAATGAGGTAGAAAAAATGTTTGCATGTGTTGGCCTCATAGTTCTATAAATGTTATTTTGATTATAAATATGTGCTTTACAAATAGACAACAAGCTATTAGACTCGTATTCGAGCCTCGATGCTAACATTTTTTGTTAAACTTTAACTTGGTCCGGGCCATGACCGAAAAGTATAAAGTAAGGAGATTTGACATCGTGACGTCTATTGAGTCAGGAAAGGTCTCCAACCAATTGATCCACTATAATTACCGGACACAGTTAAATCTACTCAGGGTGTTGGGCCTGTTGGCCACCCCCTACAGTTAAATATATCTCTATAATTTTATATTATTCGACTCAATTTTAATTTTACAATATATTATTTTTGCTTCAATTCAAATTAAAAAAGTTCAGTTTGGTTCAATTCAGTGATCTTAAATTACACATTACCTTGAATTTTTAAGGGTTGGACTTGTATTTAAAATAAATTTAAACGTATTTAAGGACATTCGTGAAATTTTAACTCAATATTATTTTCTAATATATTATAAATAGTGCTCGTGTAAATTTTAAATTTTTATGAGGTAAACAGTAGTGTTTACTAGCAGTGTTTACAAGTTACGATACAAAGGTTCAAATCAGCAGTGTTTACAAGTTACGATACAAAGGTTCAAAAGATTAACACATTGACTCTTTAGTGTTGAAATTTGAATGAAAATTTGATGGTGTTAAAGTACAATATTAGTTGTTAAGATTTTTGTTAGAAATTCCTTCAAGCGGATTTCAATTTCGGCATTTATACAAACTTTTTACTTTATTCACCTACGTCCCTCCAAGAATGTTGGAAGCGTCGAATTTCAAAATTTAGTAATCCGAAACCTAATTGAAGGCTCACGAAATGTGAAATTACCATTTTAAGGTTTTTTGGGTCAACGTGGGTGATAAAAAAAAAATTTACAAATGTTGCCCGAAAGTTCCAAAAATGTTGTTGTGGTCATTAAATTTTTTTTTTCAAGATTTTCCACCCAATTTAACCAAATCATACCTGATTTAGTACAAGCACATGCTTCACGAAATATTACATCGCTTATTTGACAAATACACACTTCAAACTGAGCGTAAATCACCCGTTACCTTGAATTTTTAAGAGTCGGACTTGTATTTAAAATAAATTTCAACGTATTAAGGACATTAGTGAAATTTTAACTTAATATTATTTCCTAATATATTATAAATAGTGCTTGTACAAATTTTTGAATTTTTATGAGGTGCAGAAATAGGCGGTGTAAAACAAATCAGTAGTGTTTACTAGTAGTGTTTACAAGTTACGATACAAAGGTTCAAAAGATTAACACATTGACTCTTTAGTGTTGAAATTCGAATGAAAATTTGATGGTGTTAAAACACAATATTAGTTGTTAAGATTTTTGTTAGAAATTCCTTCAAGCGGATTTCAATTTCGGCATTTATACAAACTTTTTACTTTATTCACCTACGTCCCTCCAAGAATGTTGGAAGCGTCGAATTTCAAAATTTAGTAATCTGAAACCTAATTGAAGGCTCACGAAATGTCAAATTACCATTTTAAGGTTTTTTGGGTCAACGTGGGTGGTAAAAAAATATTTACGTATGTTGCCCGTGAGTTTCAAAAATATTGTTGTGGCCATTAAATTTTTTTTTCAAGATTTTCCCCTCAAATTTAACCAAACCATACCTGATTTAGTACAAGCACATGCTTCACGAAATATTACATCGCTTTTTTGACAAATACACGCTTCAAACTGAGCGTAAATCACCCGTTACCTTGGATTTTTAAGAGTTGGACTTGTATTTAAAATAAATTTCAACGTATTAAGGACATTAGTGAAATTTTAACTTTACATTATTTCCTAATATAATATAAACAATGTTCGTGCAAATTTTTGAATTATTCTGAGGTGCAGAAATAGGGGGTGTAGAACAAATTAGCAGTGTTTACCAGTAGTGTTTACAAGTTATGATACAACACATTGACTCTTTAGTGTTGAAATTCGAATGAAAATTTGATGGTGTTAAAAGTACAATATTAGTTGTTAGGATTTTTGTTAGAAATTCTTTCAAGCGGATTTCAATTTCGGCATGTATACAAATTTTTTACTTTATTCACCTACGTCCCTCCAAGAATGTTGGAAGCGTCGAATTTCAAAATTTAGTATTCCGAAACCTAATTGAAGGCTCACGAAATATGAAATTACCATTTTAAGATTTTTTGGGTCAATGTGGGTGGTAGAAAAAATATTTACATATGTTCTCCGAAAGTTCCAAAAATGTTGTTGAATAATCTCCAAAACACACGAGTGTTCAATATGGGAGGAAGTGTTTCAAAATTATACTAGTTGGTGTAGAACAAGTCGATGACTATACTAGTTAGTTTACAAAAGATTAAACATAATAGTATTGATACCTCGTTAATAGAGTGTATATAAAAATCATAATGACGTAAATAGTATTATGTTAGTTATGGGATGTTAATTAAATATCTTTTGAGCGGATTTCAATTTCGACGGTTTTATAGTTTTTACTTTTTCCACCTGGATTCTTCCAAGAAATTGGGAACTGTCGAATTTCAAAATTGAGTAGTTCAAAACAAAATTGTAGCCATTTAAAATTTAAAAATATAGTTTTTTAATATTCTTCCATACAGAATAAGAGGTAGAAAAATATTTACATAAATGTTGTTAAGTGACTTAGGGTAACTCTCTGAATACAAAATTATATAGGGCAAACGATTTCGGAGCCACTGAATTTTTCAAATCGTCCACTTTTTGGCCGATTACGTGGAGTAGGTGGTCTTGAGTCTTGACAAGGGGTTTTGGATGAATGGACAATGGAATGAGGTCCCGTGTTCGAAACACCTTCCCCTTTCTCGATTTGATTTTTATTTTTTAATTTTGCTTTTTGAGAGACAAACCCGTTTGTACTAAAGCTGCTAAAAACAGCATGTCGGCTACGTGTGGACTACACGCTCTTTAGCACCTGACACATCCCACTCTTCTGTTTTGTTATCATAAATTCATAATTATCAAATACTACACTGCCCCAAATTCTGACATGCACTGCACACGTCCCACTCTTGTTAACATTTTTATTTTTATTTTTTTAGTTTTACATATGCATGTCCAAAGGGTTAGTAATAACGTGACCAGCTTTTTGGAAAACATTTTATGCCAGAGGAGAGTTAGATTCTTCTGACACGGCTTTACCCCAAAAGGACAATATATAACGCTATCGTTGATTTCAATGCCTCGGTTTTTTTTTTTTTTGTAAACCAATGCCTCGGTTGGGTTGGAGTTTTATTCAAAAAGAGTGTTTAGGTTTGGTCTATATACAAACATTTTACCAGTCAAACAGTTAGTTCGGGTGTTTGGTTCTAACTTTAATTTCTTAAACGTTAGAAAGAGCCGTGTTTGTCAAAATATAATAAGGTATATATTGCAAAAAAAATAAATTATCCTATTATTAATAAAAATTTCTTTTTTTTTGTGAAAGTTATCTACGTACAAAAACATTTACTCATGTAATCCTATGTTGTAGCATACTATTCAAAATAAATTATTCTTATTTTTCTTTATTTTAATTCTAAAACTAAATTGTACATTCTTCTCCTTTATTTTTATTTCCAAAACTAAATTATATCTTTTAGATTAATAATAATAATATCTCAAATAACAAACATAAAAGTAAGTAACTATACAGATAATAAAAATATTTTTCAATACATCAAAACAAATAATTACACCCTGCAAAATAAATAAGTATCAAATTGCAAAGCAAGGTTAAGAGTTTCGATAAAAATAAAATTACTTTGTCATGATTACACTGGTTCAAAACACTCTGATATTGTGACCTCGCTGATTTGATCTTTCAAAAAAATAGTATTTAAATGATATGTTGTTGTGGTTATTCAAATTATTGTTCCAATATTTTTAAGGATCGGACTTGTATATGAAATGTGTTTCAACATATTAAGGATGTTTGTGGTATTATAAATATAGTATATTGTAATATAGTATAAATAGTGTCCGTAATGTTTTTTGAATTTTGTTGAGTTGCAGAAACAAGCAGTGTAGAACAAATATGCAATGTTTACTACTTAAGATACAAAGGTTCAAGACATTAAAAAGTTGATTTTTTATTGCTATAATTTATATCAAAATTTGATAGAGTTAAAGTAGAATATTAGATGTTAGGAATTGGGGGTTATGTTTAGATTTTAGGGTTAGTGTTAGGGTTTTGACAATGGGTTTGACTTGGGGTTGACCATGGATTTGATTGTGGGTTTGACTAGGGTTGACCAAGGGTTTGACCGTGGGTTTGATTGGGATTTCACTCAGATTCAACCAGTATATATCTTAATTGAGTATACTAACATGTTATGTCACTATTTATGTCGGCTATTTAACAAATATATGCCTCGAATTGAACGAAAATCACTCGTTATTTTGAATTTTCAAGCATCAGACTTGTTTTGAAAACAATTTCAATACATGAACAATATCTATTGCATCAAAACTCAATACTTATATCCTTTATATGTTATATGAAATGCATATAAAAAAATTCGTATTTTTTTGAGCTGCAGAAGTAGTTGGTGCAGAACAAATCAATGAACTATACTTGTAAGTTTACAAAGGTTTAACATATAAGCATGGTTACCTCATCACTATAATACAAATTAAAATTTTAATGATGTGAAAAGTATGATTTAGTTGCAGGGATGTTAATTAAACATATCTCTGACGGATTTTAATTTCGACGTTTCTATAAAGTTTTTACTTTTTTCTTCTAGGTCCCTCCAAGAAATTGGGAATTATCAAATTCTAAAATTGAATAATCCAAAATCAAATTGAAGCTATCTGAAATATGAAAATATAAATTTAAGGTTTTTTTTGAAGCAATGGAAGAGGTAGAAAAAATATTTACATGTGTTGCCCGATAATTTCATATATGATGGTGTAGCCCTTTATAAAAGTAGGTTTTATGTATATATTTATTTACAATGCATCTAGTTACAGATTAATGAGTTGGTGTAGTGGTATTTGTTGAGAGCCCGGATAGGTTTGAGGCTGTGGTCTTTGGTTTCGAGCCTTTTAACTTGCTTTTATTTTTATTTTTGTTTCCCCCCTTTTTTTAGGTACAAGAACTTGGGCTAATTGATTGAGTCCACGTTCCATTGTATTGGTCCAAACCCAAAACCAAATTAAAATCTCACCTAAACTAATCTAATCGTATTATCTCACAAAAGTAAGATTATCATCACTTTTCTATTCCCAGCAAGAATAGATCTCCACCCTCCCAAGATTATCGGCGATCTTTTTATCGCCCATCACAATTCCGGCGAACATATTTGACTTGTACACCATCTTCGTCGTTATCAACTCCGATCTATAAGATTTTCTCCCCTATTTTCACTCTTTTCCCCCAATCCCCTGATTCCCTGGTTTTCGCTACTTTCAGATTGAGTCCGGTAAAGGCATGCCCGTGTCCCCGTCTGCTCAATGGCTGGTGTTCGCGCCGGTGGCAAAAACATGACTCTTTGGCAAAGCTACAGTTTTGTAACTTGGAAATCAGATCCATAATTTGAGATGGATCGGTCAACCAGTTACAAAATCACAGATCTATCATCTCTGTCGAAATCACAGATTCAACAACAACGAATCGGAGATATGGATTGTGAAGGACTATGAAGATCCAAAAAATGGGTGAAGAATTATGAACATCAAAATTGTTTGAGTCATCCCTTGACAAGTTGACATGGCCTAGATTTGCAATTTCTGCATAATATTTGAGGACATGATAGTAAAACAAAGCTTCTAAGGGGGTGGATTGCAAGTTCAGCTGAAGGGTGTACGAAATAAAACTAAGTTGGGGTATTCAAGGAAATTCAACCTTTTTTCTGTCCTGCAAAAAGAAATACAGTCCTGCAAATAGAACCCCCCATAATAATTGGCAGTGATTTAATTTTTCAATCAAAACTTGTCTTTTAGATGGAATAGATTCTTCCCACAATGATAGTGTAATGCAACCTAATGTAATCATTAAAATTAGAATATAAATTTGATGTTGTGTATGCATTTGTTAAAAAAAATCTTACTTGTCATCCATTAGAACGAATTTATGCATATCTTTAAGTCCATATTTGGTCTTGATCTTGGTGATGATAGATGTTGCACTACCACTCCTATTATATCTGTAAGTCATAAATTAATTAGTAAATATATATATATATATATATATATATATATATAACATCAAAAGTGTAAAGTGTCATGAATTGAATGAAAGTGATACCAAAATATGATAGTTTAAAGTTCCATGCGGTTTGGATTTGTGCATATTCAGAACAGTTGGTCTTTGATATTGACTTGTGTTAATCCAAATGAATATATGTCTTGAATTTGTACTTTTGATTTTGTGTTTAATAAAAGGGATTTTGAATTCGTTGATATTAATATTTAGTTTAAAGTTCGATGCGTTTTGGATTTGTGCATACCCAGAATAGTTGGTCTTTTATTATTTACTTGTGTTAATCCAAATGAATATATATCTTGAATTTATACTTTTGATTTTGTGTTTAATAAAAGCGATAACATTTGGTCATCATCTTAAACTTGAGGTATTTCGTTGATATTAATATTTAAGAAACCCGGAAGGAGAGATCAGAATCCCGGAAGGAGAGATCAGAATCCCGGAAGGAGAAGGTCGATTTCGCATTCAAATCAAATTGGAAACCCAGAAGGAGAAGGTCGATTACGCATTCAAATCAAATTAGAAACCTAAAAGGAGAAATCACAAACCCGGAAGGAGAAGGATAAGTTTAGGGCAAAAACATAGATAAAACGACGTTTTGCCTTTGGGGGTTTAAATTACAAAAATACCCCTGTGCGGCTCTGGATACCAAAATTGGTTGACTATAATTTTAATTTTGTTGATTATAAACTTGATACTGCTCTCCTTATATATGCACTATAATCGTCATGCCCGTGACGACTATTCCAGCATTAGGCAGCCATTACAAGCACGACCGTGCCAATATCTGCACTATCATCGTCACGCCCGTGATGACCATTCCAAATGCTTGGCAAGTGTGTCATTGGGCATAAATTCTGCTACCAGCAACCTCTCGTCCTTTACGCAGCAAAAGCCTATAAGATTAGTTAATCTCTCACTCTTTAAATTCCCCACAGCCCTAGCCTCCTCCTAGGACAAATTGAAACCACCGAATTAAGGAGCTAACACAACTGACATTCTGTTTGCAGTTCTAATGAGTAAGAACAAAGTGAAATCAACATGAGGAGTTATTACAACGCTGGCGTTTTAGAAATGAGATGTTTCACCAAAACAACTAATTAGAAAAAACTGTTCACCAAACACTAAGAAGAGCTGAGTCAACTATCCATGTTTAACTCAAAAATCTAAACGCTCTTCGTATGCATTTGAAATTCAATAAACACATTGTTTGTTTTCTGTGTCAATCACAAAAGCAAAACTTGATTGTTTTCTGTGTCAGGAAGAGGTGGAATAACTTTTGAAAATGAGCTCTCTTAATCTCTTAATCTCAAATTGAAATTGATTGTTTTCTAAGATATTTGTTGACCGGGATAATTCATCCATTCAATCCTCTGGAAACAGCTGGAAAGAGAAGCATCACGTTATTCTTTCAGAGTCAGTGCAAATATAGTGCATATTCAGTGAGGAAATTGTGCAGAAACAGGGCAGAAACTGTGCAGATTCAGTATAGAAATAGTGCAGAGTCTGTGCAAAAAGAGTGCGGATTAAGTGTGGAAATAGTGCAGATTCAGTGCAAAAATAGAGCAGAAATAATGCAGATTCAGTGCAAAAATAGAGCAGAAATAGTGCAGATTCAGTGCAAAAATAGAGCAGAAATAATGCAGATTCAGTGCAAAAAATAGCCTAGATCAGTACAACAGAAATAGTATTGCAACAGAATCTTAAGAAAATGGTTCATCTAAAAGGCACCAACCTGTAAATAGCTCCTCCTCGATGTGCCTGCCCGAGAAGAATTCGATAATTCATCATGACTGCGACCATCTGCTGCCTCGGGCTTGTTCTCATGGAACAAATCAAATATCTTGACTCCTGGAGACTCATCACTTAACAGTGCATTATGTTCTCCTAGTGGCATGTCCAGGGAAATGCAAAGGGGATTCTCATCGTGAACTGATGCCCCTGATTTAGGAGGATGAATAATATCCCAAAACAAGAAACAAACGATCATATCAATACTAATTACAAATGATCATATCAAATAAACTAAACCGTGCAAGAAATTACATGCGATCCTTACCAGGTGGAGGGATAGACAGATCCAGGAACTCCTTCTGAAAACTGCAAGGGATCTCATGAGTCACTACTATATTTGGAGCATCACCAGACATCACAGGAGATTCTTCACCAGTTGAAGAATGCTTATTGAACAGCACAGGCTCAAGAGCAGGACCAACAGAAGCATTATATAATGAGTTTCCCAGAATGCCTTCTTGGAGCACAACAGCAGGATCAATAGTAGCATTATTTAATGTGTTTGCCAAAGGATCTTCCTGAAACTCAAGACCAGAGTTGAGGGGATCAAGAACAGGATCAACAGAAGCAATATCTGATGAGTTTCCCAAAGGACCTTCTTGCAACTCTGGACCCTCAACAGTGACATTATTTGATGAGTTTCCTATAGGACCTTCATGGAAGTCAAGACCAGAGTTGACAAGCTTGAGAGCAGGATCAATAGTAGCATTGATTGATGAGTTTCCTATAGGACCTTCTTGGAACTCGGACCTTCTTGGAAATCAAGATGAGAGTTTACGGGCTCAAGAGAAGGATCAACAGTAGCACAATTTTCCAATTTCCCCAAAAGGGCCTTCTTGGAACTCAAGACCAGAGTTAACGGGCTCAAGAGCAGGTTCAATAGTAGCATTATTCCCCAAAGAACCTTCTGGGAGTTCAAGAACAGTATCATTTAACCCGTTTCCTAAGGGAACTTCTTGGAGCTCAAGACCGGAGCTGACAGGCTCAAGAGCAGGATTGACAGTAGCATTATTTGATGAGTTTCCCAAAGGACTATCTTGGAACTGAAGACCAGAATATACAGGCTCAAGAGAAGGATGAACAGTATCATTAATTGATGAGCTTCCTAAAGGACCTTCTGGGAATGAAGAGTAGGATAAATGGCACTAGCATTATTTGATGTGTTGCCCAAGGGACCTTCTTGGAAATCAAGACCGCAGCTGACAGGCTCGAGAGCAGGACAAACAGTAGCATTGTTGAATGAATTTCCCAACATATCCTCCTGACGCTCAAGACTAGAGTTGACGGGATCAAGAGCACAGTCAAAAGTAGCATTATTTGATGTGTTAAAGGGCCCTTCTTGGAACTCAAGACCATTGTTGACGAGCTCGAGAGCAGGATCAGCAGTAAAATCATTAGATGAGTTTCCCAGTGAATCTTCCTGGAGCTCAAGAGCAAAGTTTTCATCCAATGGACAAGGACTCAGTTCAGCAATCTGAGTATTTTTTTTAAAAAAAAATTTAAATCACCTATGAAAGGTGAAGGGATTTTCATTAGGTTCCCCAAGCCTATTAGAAATGAACTGAAAAATAAAAGTTAAGCACAGAGCTCAGTTTTACAACATATGTATCTTAAAAGAAAACCATAAAGATGAGTTTTGAGGCTCATCAATCTAGTTACAACCTCTAGAAGAGAGGATAAGGCAGTGAGAGCTGAAAGTGTTCATAAATCCCTATCCCTAGACCAAACAAACCCCAAGCAGTTCTGTGAAAACAAAACAAATCGAATCACAACTTTGCTTAGAGCTATAAGTCTTCAGGTGGGGAGAAACACTCAGTGTTGCCAACAATCTGCAATTTGGTGCTTTGGTGGGGTGAGATGGTTGCAGCTAAAAGCATCCTCCATTCCTCAGTCCTTTTGGCATGTAGAGTTGGTCTGGAACTTTCTTCCTTGTAGATACCCAAGATGTCTTTAGTTGCGTCTGATTTTAGCTATTTACCTGCAAAGAGTTAAAGACTGGATCAGCAGCATCCATTCTCATGAATTAAGGATTCTAATAGATGGAACTTGAGCAAGATCCAACTGTATTAGGGCCTTAATGTGAGCTGACAGTGATGAAAAGGAGACATAGGTGTTTAATTTGAGAGCTAAATCATTCTTAGATAATGCATCTGCCACCCTATTTCCTTCTCTATATGTATGAATCAAAGGAAAATTACCAAGCATGCATTTAATATCATCACACAGTGCAAACAACTTCCAGTGAGCAGTAATAGGATTCAAAATCATGGAGATTCCTTTTAAACAGTCAGATTCAATTATACATTGACTACCAGGCATGCAATGACAAAAAATGATTCCTCTTTTTATAGCAAGCATCTCTGCTTCCAAAGGGGACTGGGCATGTGTATAACTGTATTCAGCATGAACAAAATATCCAAATTGATCCCTGCAGATTAAGCCTATACCTGCCATATTATTTACTGAAGACCAAGATGCATCAACATTGACCTTAAAACCAATATTTGGACATTTCCATTTAATAGGGGCCATCTTTGGCTTTGGTCGTTTTTTCAGTAGAGGAATAGGGGCATATGAGGCAAGCTCTCTATCAAAATGGGAGGTAACAAACAGAGGTTTTGCAACAAATGAGTTAAAAACCAGATCTCTGATGTCCTTAATGAGAAGAGTCTTTACTGGAGGCATGTTTTCAAAAAACCATCTATTTCTAGCTTTCCAAAGAAACCAACATGTGAAACAAGTAATCATTTGGATCAGTTTGGTATGGAGAGCAGAATTGCCAGAGTAGCTAAGATAGAAAGATAGTCTATTCCAAAGAGTTGAAAAAGTCCTATCCAGTATGCCTACACATGCCAAACTTTCCTCCCAGATGGACAAAGATAAATCACACTCATTGAAAAAATGCTCAGAGGAATCACAGTTCATGCAAAAACAGCACTTAGATGCAAATGTAAAACCCATATGAGTGAGGATATTGTCAAATGGTAGCAATGAATTTAGCAATCTCCACATAAACACTGAAATCTTCTTTTGGATCCTATTATTCCAAATTTTAGATAGAGAAGCAAAGGTACCTTGATGCTCCCTCAAGACATTGTAAGTGGATTTAAATGGAGAAGCAAAGGTACCAATCTGAGTATTTATATCAACAGAAGATGTGTCTACACTTCGTATATATTCCATCTTCTTGTCTGCTACTGGCTTGAAGCTGCTAAATAACATAAGAACTGAGTGAACTGGATGGCAGAAAGTAGGAAAAAAATACTAATACTCCATTAACACATACCATTCACTTCCACAGGATGATCTGGCACCAGGACACGAAGACTCAGGATTTTTGCAGGCTACCTGCTTAGCAACAGCATTTAAACCAATTTTAAGTATGTTCACAGCAGAATTTAGCACAAAATAATAATAGCAAAACATCCCAGTAGCACACATGCTGAACAACACAAAAGAATATCAACTTCCCAACGCTACTAAATTGGCAGAGTCATGAAGGCTAATTTTCAGAATATCGATTCATGCTAACTGATTAACTGTATCCTAGATGAGGACAGTAAATTCCACATTTAACAACTAACAAGAAGGAAGCAGAAGGCCTGCCAATGAGATGTTCATATAGTCTGGTCTTTGTAGTATGGGAGTATGGGAAATGGCCAATACAATTTTTGAAGGTCTGTAACACAAGCTAAATGACTAGCTATTTATTGGAGGAAGCCTTTCAATTATGCTGAATTGGAACAAATTATAAATTTTGAAGTAAGAAAATGTACTTGAAAGAAATTTAGACAAACAGTTGTCACAGCAAATATATAAATAGCATCAAATGATGACTCTGTATATGTTGTACGTTTTTTGTGTTGTCGGATTTCAATAAATTAACTAGCATGATCAGAAAGTAAACAAAGAGCCAACGTACAAGAAAATACATTCAGAAGCCTGCAAATAAATCCGCAATGTACACCTATGCAAGGACTTCAAATTAATGGCAAGTTGGAAACCGGCAGTATAGTTGCCCAAGAAATTGGCAACACCATAGAATAATTTTTCACATTTCAAGTAGTTGTTTCATTGAGTTATGATAACTGGCCGGTCTGCAAATCCATCCTTGAGATTTTAGATACATCTTCTCACACCAAAGACATAAAGCGCCTCCATTGCTTTTGCATCATTTTGTTTCCCCTTTTTGGAACCATCCCATCTGTGCAAAAATAATTTAAGATGAAGGGATACAATTTTTTTCCCAAAATAAGTGGCATAACTCTATAAACAAATACCTTCCAAGCATACATCCCAAAGAAGGCTATGGTGTCGGCTGACCAGACAGTTGCAAAAGATTTCAAAAAAATTGGAATTGTAACATTGAGCACTGGTACAAGAAGAAAGAAATAGTTGAGGGCTTCTTTCTCATTTTTTGAGCAATCTCGAGCACGGAGTGAAGGAATAGCTGCATAAACACAAAAATGACCTTTCAATACAAGCCTACAGAATAGAGCTTCATATTAGACTCTGCAACTCTGTTTATGTCCAACTGTAAGGTGTTGTTGCTGGTGACTGTGCTAGTATTTTTCATTACTGAAAAACATGTATTGCTAAAACCAAACAGTAACAACATATCCAGTTTGCTCTTCTATTTTTTTATTTTTTTTTTTGGGTAACAATCAGGAAAGCACAGTAAAGGTATATAAATATAAATCGGAGGAAAATACTGAATCATGTCTAGGCGTCTCTTTCAACAAGATACAATTCCAAACATCCCTTGATAGGAGAAAGAAAAATCAAACACGTACTAAACTTCCTGTTTCTTTTTAAAACGAAATTCACTTACTGAACATCCAGATGGACCACATCCCCATTAGTCTCCACAGATCTGGTTCATTAGAAGGAAATAGTAGATTGAAGGAAAGAACTCCACCCAACAACATTGACGCCTATGCTTGTACTTCAAAAACAGTGTAAAGAACTGATCTAGGTGCAAAAGTTGCAGCAGTCTTTTGAACAACCTGCAGAATAACAGTATCCAATAGATTATAAGCATCCATATGTTTGAAACTCATGACAAAAAATATATATATATATATAAATGTCAGGAGCCCCCTATGCAGAAATTCTTAAGAACTCTTGCAACTAAAAATCCACAAACTAATTTATGACTTACTAGAGATTAGTCTTGCAGCTTTACAATATTCATCCTTCAAGTAGAACATTGGAAAAAAAACCAACGAAAACCCAAACACTTCTACTTAGAATGTTCGATCTACTCAACTTTATTTCACCATTAGTAATCTCAAAAGGTAATAAGGATCAGTCACAATTTTATTTATGTGCACGATTTCTTAGTGCACTTAGTCACGAAAAGGAAATTTTTTTTTTCTTTGAGTTAAACACTCAAAGGCGGAGGAGTTTCAATCGGTTCCCCCAAGCCATATCAAAATAGTCTAGGTAAATAATAGTTTGATTCCTAAACTATTAATCATGCAATATTGGGCAGACATCAAGAAAGTGCCAACGTATCCTGTCAAAAAGAAGCTGGACATGACATTTACAATGACATCTATAACTCAATGCCTTGTACAATTATCACCAGCATCAAAGTATGCACATCCAGTATAAAAAAACATCAAATGTATGCTGGGTTAGAATGCCAAGATCCCTTCTAAATTAAGGGAATTTGGTGGTCACACCAGCTACCAACTGGTTTCTTATAATTACTCTTCCATTGATCATCAGTAAACGGGACAGAAATTTACAGTGCTCTAAAGTCATATATGTCTTAACAAATTCGCAACCAAATGCCAACACACAGCCAGCTAAAATATATAGATTATCCCTCTCTAATATTTCCACAGAACACCAACAATAAGAGCATATCCTTTTTGTAACAGAAAATCAAATAAAACTTCAACAGAGCAGTCAAGAAAGTTGGCCTAACCTTTTTAAGGTCTGTGTCAAGCAGTGGAGTGCTAGTGGTGGAGCTCTTTACATCTTCAAATTCTTTCTCTTCTTCTTTTTGTTCGGAAGAATCACTTAGTGCTGTGTTTCTATCCAGCCCATTTGCCCATACTCTGAATCTTTTGTATAAAAATAGAGTCTTGGTTGTTGGATACTGAGTTGTAGAGGATTGGTGACAAATGGGGCACAAGGAAGTTAAAATTAGTGTGTTCATGTTGTTGGATATGACTGTGTGAAGATTTGGGATACGAGAGCCTCAACCACATGAAGATTTGGGATTTATTTTATTTTAAATTAAATTACTAGTCATATTACGGGGGTAATTTTAGGTTTAGGATACCGTAACCACCATTTAGTCGGATAGGCAAGGCATTTTATAAATTAGTCAAAATAATTTTGTAAAAGAATACTAAATTGAAAACCACATCCCTCTAAATCGACAAATGTATTAATCCGTTGAAATTTCAATAACTGTAAAAAAATGAAAGGTTAGATTTTGGGGAAAATATGGAGGTTGATTGTGCTTGAGAAATCAATTTATATATAGTCTAGTGAGATTTGAGCATCCGTCGTCTGGAGGTCTGGGTGCGGCGGTAAGATTGTGATTGCTGGTGTTGGGGTTGTGATAGCGTGACAGTGGCGGCGGCCAGTGGTGAGTTTGTGATTGTCGTGGTGATGGACGGTGAGGTGGCAGTGTCATTAAAGTGGAAGAATATATGGAGAAAGTTGAGGAAGGGACGACAAACATAAACTATTTAAATTTTGATATCAAATTTTATAGGAATGTATTTTGTCGTTTACTTACTCTTGAATTTGAAATTGACGGGCATTTAAATTGTACTAGTTTGCATTGATACACTTTACACCATATTGATCTGCACGGATTTTCGATGAACTTAATTCATTTTAAAATTAATTTATTTTGATATACTCAAGTTTAATACAATATAGTTCATTTTAGCCCCAAACTTAATTTAATTAGTTCCATACGATTGATTTCAATTTTTATTAATTAAGTTGATTTGACAAAATTTATTGAATTTAGTTCTATAATTATTCACTTCAATACGTCATTTAAGTTTAAACTAGTTTTTTTTAAAGAAGTTATTTTCAATTTTAAACAAATTTTGGCTTGTTACTCCCAAAGGTACAAGCCACAGTACAGCTACAAAAAGCCTTAGTTGATGAGTTTCCCAATGGACTTCTTGAAACTCAAGACCAGAGTTTACAGGCTCAAGAGCAGGATCAACAGAAGCATTATTTGATGAGTTTCCTGAAGGACCTTCTTGGAACTCAAGATCAAAGTTTACAGGCTCAAGAGAAGGATCAATACTAGCTTCGTTTCTCTTTCGGGAAATTCCTGTATTGCATGAGTCTTGAGGGATTGGATTTGTTGCAGCATTCTTGGATTGTTGTACCTGTCTTTGAGAAGCAATTCGCATTCTGGGAGTGTTCAAGACCAGATTTCTTCATGTAGGAAGTTGGAGTTTCAGGAAATTCAACAGGCAACTCACTGTTTTTAGTTGCTCGGCAACTATGAACCAAAGTTGTCTGAAAACTGCTCCCAACGTCAGATTTCACAATGCACAGAGCATGAGATTATTTTCAATTTTGGCTTGTTACTCCCAAAGGTACAAGCCACAGTACAGCTACAAAAAGCCTTAGTTGATGAGTTTCCCAATGGACTTCTTGAAACTCAAGACCAGAGTTTACAGGCTCAAGAGCAGGATCAACAGAAGCATTATTTGATGAGTTTCCTGAAGGACCTTCTTGGAACTCAAGATCAAAGTTTACAGGCTCAAGAGAAGGATCAATACTAGCTTCGTTTCTCTTTCGGGAAATTCCTGTATTGCATGAGTCTTGAGGGATTGGATTTGTTGCAGCATTCCTGGATTGTTGTACCTGTCTTTGAGAAGAAATTCGCATTCTGGGAGTGTTCAAGACCAGATTTCTTCATGTAGGAAGTTGGAGTTTCTGGAAATTCAACAGGCAACTCACTGTTTTTAGTTGCTCGGCAACTATGAACCAAAGTTGTCTGAAAACTGCTCCCAATGTCAGATTTCACAATGCTGTTGCGCCCAAATTGGCACAGAGCATGAGATTGACTGATAGATGTGATGTGTTCAGCTTTGGCCTCGAGCTGATGACCGGCAAGAAGCCGATGGAGAGTGGTCTTGTGTGGATATGTAAGGATTGCTTTGACAGGAGTTTGCGCGGGTTTGGTGAAAACGAGGTTGTTCAGGTCTTGAAGCTGGGGTTGATTTGTGCTACTGAGATTGCTTCCAAGAGGCCTGGTAATAGTATAGCTGGAGGTGGTTCAGTTTTCCTCCTCTATGAAGTACATTAACTTCATCACATCCTTAATCTTATATTCATCACCATCCATAAACTTTAATTTAACCAAAAGATGAAGTTCAATCACGTCCTTAATCTTACAAAATAAAATACATAATCTTACAACAGGTCCTTAATCTTAAAAAATACATAATGGAGCGAGTCCTTAAATCTTACAAAATAAATAATGGAGCAAACGAATCCATTATATTTCAACATACTGATCGAAGGTGGATGAGAATAGTTGATTGATGTCCTCGTCTAGAGTGTCTTCGAAACAAAGTCTTCTAAGAGCATCGTCATCACCATCCTCACTGAAGAGTTTGTGTAGTTGTTTTACTGAACAAACATGGCCATCTTCTCCAAACACAACCAATGATGAGAACCAAACTACTTCCTTCAACCTTTTTGCTAGGGCTGTGTAGTTTCCATCACTACGGCAGTGGATGTACCATGGCATTGCAGAAAACCCTTCATCTTCAGGAACCTCAATCCCTTCATCATCTTCAGGAACCTCAATCCCTTCATCGTCTTCAGGAACCTCAATCCCTTCTTCATCATCTTCAGGAAACTCGATACAGACCACTTCAAACTCCTTTTCCTTATCCTTCTTCATCCGTTTAAACTGGGATACCATCCTTTCAAAACACTTGGGGTATTCATGTGGCATGCTCATGTAAATAATAATCGTCTTGTTTCTTAAAAGCGTGTCAGCGGATATAACTTCACTGGGATCGTCCCCTCGGAAAAGTTCACCTACCAGTAGCGACCCCAATTCCAGGTCCTTCACTTCCCCCTTCTTCTTCTTGACAACGGCAGCTCTAGTGAAGGGGTATAAACCGTCAATTCCATGAACTTTGATTACCTCGGCCCCGTACATGTCCAAAATCTTACCATCAGTCCCCACTATAATCATCTTGTCCTCCCACTCTTGCATGGAGGCAAAACCTAAACTGCAGTCGTACTCCATAGTGAGACCCCAAAACCGCATGCTCACCGAGTTGTTGAATGGCAAGCACCAACACCCGCGTATATTCTGCTTCTGCAACATAATCTCCATTTTCTCCTTGAATATGTGAGGGTCAATCATAGATTTTAAGGGAAGGTAAAGCACCACAATTTCAAACGCCTCATTGTTTTGCTTGCACTGTGCATACAACTTACCCAAAAGGGGAATGAGGCTGCCATCACAACACAAGTATAACCCAACATGCTTATTCTCTATCACATCCGAGATACGTTTCTCCTTCTGAGGACCATCTTTTGGAATCAACTCATACACATCAACATCATAAGAGGAAGATTCATAGGGCCTCAAAAGTTCCTCCAACCTACAGCATCGCAATAGCTTGCGTTTTTCAAGCACCTCCAACACCTTCTCCTCAGTAAAAGGGAAGGCCTCAGCTCCACAGGGAAATGAATAGTCGTGAAGGATAAAAGACGTCAAAAACCATCCACTGGTATCGTAGAGGAAGCACCGGAACTTGAAATCATCACAGTTAAGTAGCTTCAATATACTCTCGCGTCGTTGCCAGTTCTCATATGGTACTGCAAGACAAGAAGTGGGGAATCCTGAAAACAAGTGATCGAAAACTTGCTTTGTATCAGTCAGGATATTCATCCTTGCAACCATTACCATCTCAACATCATTCCTCTCGGAGGACAGCTCGTTGCAAAGATTTAAGAGGGATTGAAAACTATCTCCATAGAGGACAGGCGCATTGACACAGCAAACCAGCACATACTTTCTTCTAAAGGCGTTATCGTCAAGTACAAACCCTTCAGCGCCCTTCCGATCGACTAGAGTCCGGTAATTACCTGTCCTCAACAAAGACACAACATCCATCCGAGCAGTAGATGCATCGTCAGCCCACTTTCTTAGCCGCATTCCAGATAACAGTGGCCTTACTTTATCCTGTTGATACCTCCACTTCTTGCCAATAAAATTGGGAGCCAAAGGGTAGCACATTGATTGACGCCAGGACATACCATATATTTTTTCATACTCCCTCAATTCCTTTAGATTGCCTGCCAAGAGAATGGTCACTCTTCTCACCTCCCTTAAAATCGTGTCTTTTGACTTATGCTTAGCAACCATCATTTCAACAATTCTCAACACAAGATTCTTGTACTTATTTGAACGAAGGACATGTAGCGCATCCTCGTTGGTAAAGTCATGGTTTTCCCACAAATGGTGAACCAGCGAGTCAACCATGGTTCCAACGAGTCTCGACGCATCATTCACCGTGCTCTTCGATTCTTCTAACTCGGGAGGATGACTCAACATCCAACTCAGCTTCTCAAGCATCTGAACAGCTAACTCAGGCGGCGGACTCTTAAAAGTATTCTCCTCATCCCCCTTGATCTTCTTTCTACAACGCCGCAGAAACTCCGAACTTGTTGTCATCTGGATCTTCGTCTTACAATGTAAAAATATGATTGGGTTAAGGATTATTGAATCACCAACTTATACAATATATACTATTACACCAAAGCCTTTAACCTAACTATGCATGGAAAAGGATAGCTTGCTACACAAGATTTCCTTTTACACCAAGGAAAAATGATTCTAGAATTCAACCGCCAATTAAACTGTACATTAAAACCTCTATAAATTAATAATGTTGGGACCGAGATATTTTATTAATTTAGCGAGATATTATTATATCGATAAATTAATAATTTATTAATTTAAAGAGGTTTTACAAGTGACCTTTAAATTTCCAAGTCTAATATATTAGTTACAATGTAATAGAGATGAAAAATAAATTAAAAAACAAGTTCAAAGGCTCATTATGAATGTACAATCACAAATTAATTGAGTTTAATAAGTTGATTTTTTAAAAAAATAAGTAAGAAAGTTGGTTTATGGTACCAAAAAGTTGGTACATGGTACAAGTGCACTACATTAAACTTGGTTAGAAATTGATCAATGTAGAATGTGCATAAATTTGAAGTTCAACAAAAAAACAAAATATAGATTCATTTTTTAGTAGACAATCTTAGAATTTTGAAATATATATGAAATTTATTTGTAATAATTATTAATTTATAGTTTCGTTGGGACCAATATATACACTAGGGTTTAAAAAAAATTATTATCTTATTATTTAATTATGTGAGGTCCGATTTAATACTAGTCCCGAGTTGGGAACATACAAATTATTTATTTTATCGAGGTTATTAATTTATCGAGTATTATTTATAGAGGTTTCACTGTAATTCTTGATAGCAATGCGTCTAAAGTCTGAACATAACCTTATCCTAATTACACGATTTTTTTTTTTGATAATACCATATATATATTAAATTAAAACTGAAGCAAATACATTTGACAACAAAGTAGTAGCTCTAATGTGTTCTAAGTTAACCACATGTCTATCTACCTTGACTACATTGAAAACCATATTTGCTTGCTGCATGGTTCTTCTGATATCTTGAATCAGAACAGTTAACTGCCATGGTGGCTGCTTATCTCTGTCATTTAGCAATTGTTCTAATAACAAAGAATCAGTTTGTATTAAAGCAACCACTGCTGAAGCAATGGGTATGTGCTGCAATGCCTTCCAACATGCATGCATTTCTGAATGTAGAGGGGAAAAGACTCTAAACTTTTCCTCTCCCTTGATTTCCTGCTGATCTTGAGATGTTATTAATTGACAAATGCATGCTGTTGCTGTTGTTCCTGTTTGTTCTTTGAAAGCTCCATCAAATTTTATAGTCCATCCCTGAGTATTTGGATGAACCTGATTAGCTTCCTACTGAGGCAATCTAACATCTTCAATATCCTTTATTGGTGTTCTTGATAGTACTCTATGTTGTTCCTCTGACAAGGCTTGATTTACTACTAGAAATGGTTCTTTTAGTATATTCTCAAAAACTACACCATTCATGTCCTTCCAAATACTCCATATAAGACAGATGCTCAGTATGATATCCTCTAAACTTGGAGCCTTTTCAAACCAGCCCAGAACCAGGTCCTGAAATCCAAATTTGGTTTATTTTGAAAATCAAAACCAAGTCTTGACAGTCTCCATACTCTTCTGGACTTTTCACATCCTATAAAAAGATGTGTAGTGTCTTCTTGAAGCAAGTTGCACCTCCTACATGTAGGAGTTTCAATACATTTCCTGAAGTACAGAAAGGTTGATGTTGCCAAACCATTCTGTAAAGCACGCCATACACCTGCAATAATCTTCAGTGGCAAATTTAAACCCCAAAACTTTGACCATCTCCTGTCGCTTTGAGTGATTGGATATTGTGAATGGATCTGTAAACTCCTATATCCATCCTTGACATTATATTTTCCTATCACTGAATTCTGCCAAATAAGAGAGTCCTTCTGTTCTGAATTATATTGGGACATGAATTTGACAATCTCTGATATAACCCGAGAACTAAAAAGAGCCCTTAGCAATGGCATTCTCCACTGTCTGTCTTCTGTTATCAAATCCTTAACTTTAAGATTTGAAAATGAAGATATAGCTTTCACCTCCTCAGAAGATAACAAAAAAAAGCTTTCACCTCCTCCAAGGGGTTTTTAATACCAGGTATCCACTGAGCTTGAACTGGTATATTATCTCCTCTTCCTAGTTTCCACCTTAAATCCTTTCTTATGGAATCTAGCCCCCACATTATTGACTTCCAACCCCCAACTGTCCTGACCTCTGCTCTTTACCTTATAAACCTCCTGATGCTTACATTATTTTTGAGTGAAAATCTTTGAGAAAAGACAATCAGGACTATTTATAATCTTCCATGCATGCTTTGCCAAAAGAGCTCTGTTCATGAATATTGCTTTCCTCATTCCTAAACCACCTTGAGTTTTTGGCCTGCACATCTGATCCCATGACATCCAATGTAATCCCTTTCCTTCAATCTTTCCTGAGCAAATAAACTTAGCTGTCATACTATCTATCTTTTTCAATATTGATCGTGGCAGCTTGAAAATTCTCGTTGGGTATATTGAAATAGAAGACATAGTATGTTTTGCTAGAGTTATCCTTCCTGCTAGATTCAGAATTTTTGTTTTCCAATTCTCAAACTTATTTATGACCTTATTAACTAGCTCACCAAATACTCTTGCCTTTCCCTCTGAAAGATTTTAATTTATTCCCAAATAATTTGAACCAATACCTTTCCCATGTATGTTCAAAGTATTTTTTTTTTTTAGTAACTCTTTTCCTGCTTAGAAATGTTAGGACTTACTTGTAATGAATATTTTGCAAAATTTATCCTTTGGCCTGAGAATCTTGCAAAATGATCCAAAATCTTTGCCAAATGAAAATACCTTTGATGTTGGCATTTGAGAAAGATGATACAATCATCTGCATACATCATATGAGTAATGTCTTGTACTCCCTTTCCACAACTATATCCAAGTTTATGAGATGTTCCAATTCCTTCTTGTGAATTAGAAAATGGAAACTAAAAGAGCAGCATCACTTGAAACTTAAAAGATGGTTCAGATTACTTTTAAAAAAATGGTTGAGATTTATGTGGAAATTAACCCATGATATGGACTTACTGCTTTTACTGCTATTGACTCGGGATTAAGAAAAAGCTTTTGACTTTGACCCAATGTTTTAATTTTCAAGATTTCAGTAATTGCACGGAAGGGCCTCCGTGTTTTCGAATTTCACGTAAGGACCAGGTATATAAATTTGAACGGCGGCTTTCTCTCTCATTTCTCTGTGTACTTAGCTCAAAAACTAGGAAACTAGGGTTTAGTTCTTCAGTTCCTTTAGTTCTTGGATCTTTCTCCATACATGAGGTAGGATCTCTTGGATCTTCAGCTCTCTGTTTTTTTAAATTTTTTTATGGTAATGCAACTGACCTGCATTATATTGGTAGGACAATCAATGCACCAAGTACCTCCAAGCTGCTCTTACGGGTAAAGTTCTCTATGCTTTCTGTGTTTCGATTTATTCTTTTGCTTGTGTTCAATTGTTTGGAATTGGATGTCGAATTCTGGTTGTGATAAATGTGTATGTTCCCTATAGTTAATGTATGTGTAACAAAGATGCTAGAAGCTTGGTTGTAATTGTGTTGTATGATTGTATCAGTCGGAATGTCGTGTAAGAAACTTCTTCTGGTTTTGATAAATTTGAAGGAATTAAGACCAGATTTTGTTATGTGTATGTTCCCTATAGGTAAATGTATGTGTTACAAAGAGCTTGGTTGTAACTGTGTTGTATGATTGTATCAGTCGGAATGTCGTGTAAGAAACTTCTGAGCTATCTATGTTTTAGTGTGTATGTGGATCTTGGATCATGCTAGCATCGATATGTAAGTATATTCTTGATTGTTTCTTACAGATTCGTGCTGGCGAATCTCTCGATATTCCACCGCGTCAATTGGTATCAAGAGCGGGCTTTTTCCTGTCTTTTTTCGATTGATCCACGATGGGAGATCAAACTATCACCAGGGCCGATTTGGATGCGGTTATCGCATCGATTGGCGCTTTGGGGAGTCAGATAGAATCGTTGTCAACGCGGATGGATAACCGGAGCAGCGACAATCGATTGGGCAGGAAAAATTCTTGGGGCAAGAAGGTGTTCGATGAAATGACAGAGAGTGAAGGCATTGGATCAAACCATGGTAATCAACATGTCAATTTGTTTTCTGGCGTGATTAATGATATTCCCATGTTCTATGGAGGAGGGGAAGAGTTTATGGATTGGGAGATCGAAGTTGACAAGTTTTTTTGCATGAATTATGCTTCTGAAGACAAACAAGCAAAGAAGGTAGCGAAAAGTTTACAAAGTACCGCATCTAGGTGGTGGGTTAGGTTGGTTGTCCAGAGGCATAGAGAGAACAAGTCATCAATCAAGACATGGAGGAAGATGAAGCGGTACATGAGAGATCAGTTTCTACCTAAAGATTATGAGGAGATTCTTCGTAGGAGAAAGAAGCTTGAAAGAGACAAGGAGATCAAATCATGTGGCGATAAAAATTGGAAGGGATTAAATGACCTTGGCATCACTACTTCGTTGAAAGCTGAGCTCGTCGTTTCTAGTAATGAAGACGAGATCTTTCAAGTTGATCATCATGATTATAAATCTGAAGTTGTCGCCGCCATGGACGGAGATTTATTCGATGTTACTTGTGACAACGAGGGTTTCGAGGCTTCTTATGGAGACATGAATTTTGTTCAACCATTTTTGTCTGAAGTTGTTTGTGAAGAATCTGAAGGTTTTCTTGTTGGACATGACAATGGAGTTGAGGATGAGAAACTTGGAGTCCAAAGTTTTGAAGGCTTTGTGGGGGAACCTCAAATCAATGAGAGGACCTTTGAAGACATCAATTCTTTGGGTGATAGGTATGAAGATTTGAATATTCAAGTTTCAATCTTTGAATGTGCTATTGAAGTTGTTCCTGTGAGGGAGGATGAAGATGCAAAGATCAAGCCTAGTGAAGGAGAAGAAATTCATGTTGAAGGTGGTTTTGCTAAGTTTGAAGAGAAGTCTCGTCTTGTTGAAGAGTTTATCAATATGGCTGAATTTTTTGAGAAAATTCCAGAATTTGTTTTTCCGGAATTGGTGTTCATAGACGAGCCATTAATGTTGAGTTGGAATTGGAAGATGGTTCTTTATGTTGCCTTGACATCAACAGAGTTTGCTATGGAGGTTGAAGCTCTTGATGGTGGAGGGGAGAACTCGGGGCGAGTTGTTTTTGAAGTGAAGGAGACTGATGTAGGGAGATTTTGCCTGAGAATTGAGGAAAATCTGTCATCGGACAGACGGGGAAGTTTCGGGGCAGATTCAGATATCAACATATGAATAATATCATATTATATCTTTTCGGAAAGGAAAACGAGTCAATAAACATAACTCACTACTATGTAGTGAGCACTATGCTGGTTAGGCCATTTGAGCTCGTTTAGAGCCTTAAACTGGTGTTTTAATATTTTTAATATTTATTTTCTATTTTAGAATTAGTTTATTTTTAGCATAGGGTTTAAGATTAGTATTTATACTCCTTTTGTAGCAGCCACGAAATCATTCAATCAATTATTATATTTTCAGAGAATTTTCTCTTCTATCCTGGTGGATTCCAGATTTCGGATGGATTTCCGACCCTGACCCTTGGATTCGTGCTGGCGAATCCTTGATTGTTTCTTACAGATTCGTGCTGGCGAATCTTTCGATATCCGACTGCGTCAATAAGCTGGAATGGTCGTCAATATATATATATATATATATATATATATATTGTATGAGAGCTGAAGGCAAAGTATGGTAGCAGATCGTGGTTACGCGCCGGCGGGACTGGTTTGGAGCTATTATCGGAAATTCCGATGACAGGCCAGATTCCGGCAAGTGCTTACTGGGACCAAATAAGTTTGATCGGTATAGATGGAAGAAGATTGTAGATGAGTCTTAGTGGAAGAACAATTTAGAATGTGAAGTGGAATACACATGTCAAATGTTAAACCCTTCAACAATTTCATAAGCACGGTGCTTTTTTAATTAAATTCATTCTTTCTAACATTATTTTAGTTTTAAAAGTTGTGTTAAATTAATAATATTTAGGCATTTTTAATACCAGATTTTTTAATCTAATTTTTTTTTCGTAGAATTCTTGGACAAAAAGGTTAATAATTTGTCTGTAAATTGTACTCCAGATTTTTTTCATTTGTCAATTTTGGGACATATCTACTGTAGATAATTATAATGCAATGATTTAATCATAGTGTCCGTTTCCTTTTGACTAAGGTTGTACTCTTATCTTGCAGCATGGAGCTGAGAATAATGAAGTATATATATTTATGGGATTGTTCTCTTCAAAATACATTTGGTCACTTGTACAATGAAGAAGTTCAGAGAAAATAAATACCCTCGTCAAGATTTATGAAATAACTCAATGTCAATTATACACAAGTGCAGTGCATTTGCTGGTTCCAGAAGCTATAATTTTTAATAGAACACGTTCATGAACATCCAAAAATATTTCATGTTCTCAATGTTTTTTGCCAGTTTCCATAGTAACCAATTTATGGTTCACAGTTAAGCCCCTTGCTGCCTTTCTGAGGAAAACAAAACCTAACGGCAGCGAGAATTACTTCTTTGGTGGGGGCAACAAGAAGGCGGCATACCAACTGTAACTGCTTTTCTACTGCAAACATGTAACAAAATTTCAGAAACATTATGAAAAACCTAAGGGGCATGCTCAAGTGCAAACTACAGAACATACGACATTGTAAGCACTAAGAACAAAACGATCTAATATTTAAAGATCCCATTATCATTACTGATGTATTTCTCACATGAATTAGTCCCCAATGTTCCATCGGAAGCTTTAAGAAGTGGATGGATCACTGATCACATGATACTGATCAATATTATAAATTAGGCATAAAGAGAACAAAATCTAATGTTGCAACTGAAAAAGCTCAAAGAGCAATCAAGCATGCAATGAACTCCATTCAATAGCTTTTTGTGGATCAAATAGCAACAGTATAGACTTGGGAATGATTAATAAACTTGTTTTCTCAAACTACATTTCATAAGACAAATGTTCACTCAGACCTATCAAAAGAGAAGTCAACTTTAAAAAATCCAGCCCGAGAATTATACTCTATAACATGTAGTATTGAGCATGTACTCAATAATATTTTGTTCTACAATCAAGTGATATCGTATTGTAATTAACCCAGGTAAATAGGACTATATGGCACTCAGAATGCACAATATGACACCTCGAAATGACTGTCCATGTATTTCAAAGAGAATGAGGGGAAAACAAAGCAACCTGGTAGCATAACTACTCACACAGACCAAGAGAGGTGCTAAGGTCTCAGTAGATTTTATTTTCACTGGCAGCCCCCAATTAAACTAATATGGAGCATTAAAGTGAACTCTCGACCATAAACATAAAAGAACCAGAGCAGCAAGCTAACAAAATTATAAACCCTACATAATGGAACTTTTTAACACTAATATAAGACATTTGTTCATTCATTCAAATTGAAATTGTAAAAGGATGACTATATATATTTAGCATTAACTTATTTACCCACAGGATCCATTATCACAATCAGTAAATGTTTAGTACTAACAAAAAATCATGCTTGAACAAAATTGCCAAAAGATAAGTTGAAGGCCTTACTCTTTTAGCCCCACTTTCCTGATAAAAGAAAAGATATATTAGTAATAGAGAAGTAGTATTAACATTAAATCCGTGACAATGGGTACAAATTATGGTGTGAACCTTTTTAAATAGTCCATCAGTGTCACTTGCAGCACCACATATCAAATTGCTAAAATTTTGGCCCGGATTCTCTTTAACCTGCTAGAGAAGAGGAGATGCATACCAGTTGAGTAATTCAGTAGTTATATGAGTTCTAAAAAAAATTAAAAAAGTTCGCATGAGCTGAAATTTTATTCAATGGAAACAATCTCCTTGTTCATGATTCAATCTGCAGACCTCAAAGAAATCCTCTGTAATGCTATGGCTGCTCTTCATTTGAAGAATCTTTACTGTCATCTTCTTCAGGTTCCTTGCATATCTCGATAAGGACTCCAGAGTGTTCATCTTCTGCTCCGCATTCAAAGGAGACCTTAACGTGATCACAAGCTTCTCCAGGCATGGAATGCAGAAACTGTCATCAATATTTGAATACATGGGGTTCAATTTCAATCAAATCAAAGAGAAAGAAGCAAGCTTTAAGGTTAGTGCTAACATTTTTCAGGCTGTTCTTCTGAGCAAGAGCAGCAAACATGGCTCCATGAATATCAAATGTCTGCACCTTGCATGCACAGTAAAAAACCAAAGGAGACAAAGAACTTTGTCAGCAATTGAGCAAACTGGAAGAATAAGTAATTGAACGTCAAATTTATGACCTTCAGATACCAGGGAATATATTCTGAGCTACAGATAGAATGAATTAACAGTGTCAATTATAGACACCAAAAAAAATAAAAAAAATTCATACCTATGGTGACACCCAAAAAGAAACACGTAGTCCACCAGCAATGTACCATAATCCTTCCCCTAGCTGGAAAACAAGCACATGATCAAATATACAAAAAATATTTATGGCGTATGCCTTATTCCTTCAGGCATGAAAATTGTTTAGCAGCTGCCACAGCTCTCTTTACCCTTTCCTCTGGATTTGGCAACTTGGTAGCTTTTATGCAGCCCGTTGTGCTTTCTGCAAGCAGAGAAACATATGGTTTATATTCCTATCCTTTAACCAACTTTTGACAGAAGTATAAAAGTGTGGTTTTAACAAAAACATTGACTTTAGTTACCTGAACAGCGTGAAACACTTTTTCACTGTCAGAACCAATGGGAGATCCAGGAAATATGGAAATGCTAGAAGCATTTAGAATGCCGTTTTGCCAGTATCCAGCTTGGGAATCTCCATTTCTGATAGTGTATGTACCAAAGCCTTGCCTTTTTCCCTTCGTGCCAGGCTCATTCATAGCGATGGCCATGTGCAAAGTTATAGACACTGTAACGGTGCATCTTCTCAGAGAAGTATTCACCAGAATAAATATCCCCGTTTCTGCAGAATAAAAAAAGCTGAAATTTTGAGGCAAAAGGAATTAAGATAAAAAGAACAGTGATAATAACACCCTTCAACTTGACAAGTCGATTTTATTTTCTTAGAGCTAAAAGATACAAATAAGCATGCATAAATATAGGTTGCTCTTCTTTGTAGAGGTAACGACTACAAAGTTTTGATCTTAATCCATTGAAGAGCAACATCATTTCAGTTTGCAAATTCCAGACAGAAACACTTGATGCAGGGTAAATCATATTTTATTTACAGTACAAGGATAGGAGTGTTAAATAAGAGAATGCAAACAACAGAACAAACAAAATCATCCAGTCACATAAACAATCAATCTAAATCACGACTTCAACGAGACAGCAGAAGATTGTGAGCACCACCGCAAGCAAATTTGAATTCTGGTTACCGAAAACTGGACAAATATCATTAACAAAATATCAAATACCTCATCGAAATCTCAATCACCCCCTTCAAAATGCCTATATTTTTTTCCTCTACGCGGAGAATCGAATAACATAAGCTGTAACTTCTGCAAAGGAGAAGGATCATTCAATTATTTATAGTGATTACTGGGAATATAGAGTTAGCTAGCAGCTTAAAACCCAAAGGAAATTAATTATAAACAAACCACGAGAATCAATTATCTAGAAACCCGTGAAATCTCAGCACACAGAACTCCTGCAAACGTCCTACTCCGCCGGAAAATTATTAAGTTCAAGTTAAAATATCAAAAATCAAATCTTACCGATGATCTCAAAAAACCAACATCCTGGACAACCCTCTGCGACCTCAATCTCATCTTCATTTTCACACCAAAATCAAATCTTTACACCTAAAAAACATTTTTTCAGTCACGTCATGATAACCCAGAACATATTAGATTTTACAACCACAATGAACTACAATTTATTCTGTCAGTTGTATTTGAAATCAGAAAAAAATGTACCTTGTGTGATGCTAACACTTAAATGCGAGGAATTGCCGACCACGAGGACCTAGTACCTGTGACCAATTCAGAATATTTATTGAGCAGCGGAGGATAATAAAAATGAGACCAAAAATAACATAGTTGAAAACATAAAGCAAGAAACTATAAGGGAAGCAAAGGCATTTTTACACCAACATCAAAGGTACTGAGGAGAAACTATAAGTGAAGCAAAGGCATTTTTGCACCAACATCATGATATATCTTCCCACATACAAAAGGAGAGCCTAGATGAATAAAAACAAAAATCTGAACTTTACTGTTCTACAAGGGGAAGCAAAAAAAGAAAATGGTGGAAAGTTGATGAAATCACTTTGAAAATACAATTATAAAAATGAAAAATTGTGATACCGCTCTCTTTAGAACATAGCCAGCACATAGGTGAATTTTTTTTTTAGGCCTAATATTCCATCACCACTTATTCTAACCTCTAAACATGGAGAATCTCCAATAAAAACTTCATTTTTCGCAGGTATATAAAAGTAGCAAAAGCTCTCTTTTGTGGCAATTATATCTTCAGTAAACACAAAGCACAAGGGTGAGGGATGCACATTGAAAGAAACCCATGTTCAGAACTTTTTATTCACACCATGATCTACTATTAACGCTTATTAGCTTACAAAGTTTGGCACATAAAAAAATACACCTAAACCCATGTCACCTACAGAGAATCAGATTTTGACTGAAATCCCAAATATGTTTACTTAAAGCTACCAGGTTCCAAAGCCTAGGGTCTCTTAAACCTAAACCACCAAAAGGTGTAGATAAACATATAGTTGCAGTGAGTAAAAGAGAAGCAACTGAAGCATTTCATCGAACATGTAAGGTGCATAAATTGAAAACACAGTAAATCAAACGTTTGTGATTTTCTTTAAGCCCTATTATTCCATCACCACTTATTCTTACCTCTAAACACGGAGAATCTCCAACAAAAACATCATTTTTTTTTAGTTATTTAAGAGGATTATGAGAGTCAGAGAAAGGAACATGAAATCCACGAAAGTATAAGGGAAGCAGGAAAGAGAAATATAAAGGACAAAGGTTTACCGAAAACATGAGTCAGACGGGTGCGTGTCAGTAGGGGATGCAATTCAGCGACGAAGCAAGCAGGTGCGTGTCGTTGGCCGAGAAATTTGACTGCCATGGGCAAGGGCAAAACAGAGAAGGCACTGGTTTGGGGATGAGGTACCAGCGAGATTTTTTTATCTAATTTTTTTTTGTAGAATTCTTGGACAAAAAGGTTAATAATTTGTCTTGTAAATTGTACTACTCCAGATTTTTTTCATTTGTCAATTTTGGGACATATCTACTGTAGATAATTATAATGCACATAGTGTCCGTTTCCTTTATCTTGCAGCATGGAGCTGAGAATAATGAAGCATATATATATTTATGGGATCAAAATACATTTGGTCACTTGTACAATGAAGAAGTTCAGAGAAAATAAATACCCTCATCAAGATTTATGAAATAACTCAATGTCAATTCTACACAAGTGCAGTGCATTTGCTGGTTCCAGAAGCTATAATTTTTAATAGAACACGTTCATGAACATCCAAAAATATAATTTTTAATAGGATCAATGTTTTCCATGGACTGCTACTCCCAACCATGACGTAAATCTGATATCCTACATCCTCTCCTCAAAAAAAATATCACAAATCAAATATAACTCTACCACGTTCTTTTGAGGTTGTAGTTATTTCTGAGCGAACTTTGCTTTCTCTCGTTTCATTACGTCTTACCCAAATCGTCTGGTTGTAAAGTCAAATAAAGACGAATTTGACCATCACTCTCATACATTCTAAATGTTATGCAGAATTCTCCTTGATTCAAAATTCTGATCATGAAGAGGCAACCAAACGAAAAAATATGAGCTTATGTTGTAGAGAAGTAGCCATTTTAATTTCCGACAAAAAGCTTCATATTTTCCACAGCTCCAAGAAGTCCATTTCAATCTAAGAATCTCAGATGCTCCAGTTGCTGCTGCAATACCAGAAGCCATACTTGGAGTAAAACCAGCAAAGAAAATCCTCCATTTATTCCTTATCTGTAAAGCGATTCTCCAATATACTTCAGATTTGAATGGAAAACGGAAAATTAAAGCACCAGGATGCCACTGATCTCCTTTCAAACCATGATAAAATATACTTCACTGATTTCCAATATACAATGGTCATTTTGGGAGGTTCAGCTGGAAAATAGAGAACTTTACTAGGTTGAAAGACCTCCTTAAGAACCGGGAGGAGAAGAAAAAACAAACATAAAGCTATCATTTACGTACGAAAATAAAATGATTATAAGAAAATTTTGATTTTTGAGAAAAATACATGAATATAAGAAAATAAAATGATTACAAGTGAAGTGTGAATTAAGAGTAGATTATTTATAATGAGCGCTACTCGTTAGCAAACATAAAAATCCGATGAACAAATGAAATTCCGATGAACATAAAAATTTCAAATAAAATTCCGATATACGCAAGAGGCCAAATGCAAAGTCTCTTGAGAAAGACTCAGAGGTATCCACGCACACGAAACTCGTCCAACGTCTCACCATATAGTTGCATCCTGAATTGTGGCAGTCCAACGCAGTTTGCAGAATCTAAGACGCAGTCTCGCCAGATTGGCACACCACCAGGGAGAGGCTGTCCTTCATCTTCTTCTTCGTCTCCATCAGAATCAGATAAATTTTCATCACCCACCCCACCACCGTAGGGATATAGTCTTCCTATCATAGGATGTCCGCCTATAGGATGTGGTGGAGGTTGAGGCGCCCCTGCAGCTGCTGCCATCAAATGAATCCATAGATGCAGAATGAGCTCAAGTATCAATACTTGCTCTTCGTACTCTTCCTGTTACCCGAGTGAAAAAACAATAAGATACGGATAGTTTTTATCTACAAATTAAATTAAATCCATTCAGAGACTAATCAATTAGCATTATACCATGGAAGAAGGTGCACTGGAAACACCAAAAAAGGCTTTCTGAAGGTCATTCAACTTCTGACCAATAAGTGGTGGTTTGCTAGAAACAATCTCCTCCATCTCTCTGTTGTGTAAGGCAAGTAACAATATATCAAAGTCAAAATACCAATAGAAGTTAAACATATGCTTCTGATTATCTGTTGACTTTATGATCGTTTACCTTAAGAGGTGAGAAACTTTTTGTTTCATAACAACAAGTTTATCCAGTGCAGGTGGTGTAAGGTCACCATCCACTAGCTCAGGCTCCCTTGCCTTGTCCCTCTGCAGCGGAATCGGCCTTTGACAAGATGAGATGCACAGTGAGGCTCCATCTAATTCTAGTTATATTATCTTCCAACTGGAAGTTAAATGGTATTTGGAAATCCTACCTTCCTGAAATAAGGGAATCCCCCTTATCTCCCTCTTCCAACTCATGGCTTTTCAACAACTGCTCCTTGCCATTTACCTAATAATTTGTAAACGATCATTGTAGATATTATGTGGTGGACGTGATATAAAATGAGGAACATAAATCATACAGTAATCAATGAGTATGATCTAGTATCAGAGGAATGTGTTTATTGAATTTCAAATGCATACGAAATTTCGTCAACTTATAATTGTAAAATATGTACTAAACAAACCACTCCAGCAACCCCTTCTAATAAAAAGGATGAACCACATACACAGCCAGCCATAAGCAAAAAGCATAAGCACAAGACTTAGTAGAAGGCTATGTAATAACTATCACATTAAAATTGCCAAAATTCCAATGAACTCATAAACAGAATATACTTACATATCGATGCTAGCATGATCCAAGATCCACATACACACTAAAACATAGATAGCTCAGAAGTTTCTTACACGACATTCCGACTGATACAATCATACAACACAGTTACAACCAAGCTCTTTGTAACACATACATTTACCTATAGGGAACATACACATAACAAAATCTGGTCTTAATTCCTTCAAATTTATCAAAACCAGAAGAAGTTTCTTACCCGACATTCCGACTGATACAATCATACAACACAATTACAACCAAGCTTCTAGCATCTTTGTTACACATACATTAACTATAGGGAACATACACATTTATCACAACCAGAATTCGACATCCAATTCCAAACAATTGAACACAAGCAAAAGAATAAATCGAAACACAGAAAGCATAGAGAACTTTACCCGTAAGAGCAGCTTGGAGGTACTTGGTGCATTGATTGTCCTACCAATATAATGCAGGTCAGTTGCATTACCATAAAAAAATTTAAAAAAACAGAGAGCTGAAGATCCAAGAGATCCTACCTCATGTATGGAGAAAGATCCAAGAACTAAAGGAACTGAAGAACTAAACCCTAGTTTCCTAGTTTTTGAGCTAAGTACACAGAGAAATGAGAGAGAAAGCCGCCGTTCAAATTTATATACCTGGTCCTTACGTGAAATTCGAAAACACGGAGGCCCTTCCGTGCAATTACTGAAATCTTGAAAATTAAAACATTGGGTCAAAGTCAAAAGCTTTTTCTTAATCCCGAGTCAATAGCAGTAAAAGCAGTAAGTCCATATCATGGGTTAATTTCCACATAAATCTCAACCATTTTTTTAAAAGTAATCTGAACCATCTTTTAAGTTTCAAGTGATGCTGCTCTTTTAGTTTCCATTTTCTAATTTGCTTTTCAACGTATTTTTTTTAAAAACTGTTTTTCAACGTTTATTGGGCGACCGGACTATGGTTCAAGCATTAAATAGTTTGGTTATAACTTATAAATTAGGCCTATTTGCTAACCTTATTTATTGCTGAACTGAACTGAATGAGATTGAAATGAAAATTAATGTATTGAAAAATGAAACTAGCACAAAAGAATTAACATGAATTTCAAAAAAATTACATTTTCACTTCACTTAACTGATCTAAAAAAAGTTCTAGCAAACATGCCCTGTTTACCAGAGCTTATTTTTTGATGCACTGAAATGAACTGGATTGAACTGAACTAAACTGAAATAAAAATTAATGTATTATGTTTGCCGGCACTTAAATGAACTGAATTGGATTGAACTATACATTGAATTGAATTGAAATAAAAATTAATGTATTGAAAAGAATAATCACCATAACTGAACTATAACTGAACTACTAATAAGGTAAGGTGTTTGCCAGAGATTATAAATCAGTTCAATTTCATTGAATTTTGATGAAATTCAGGTTAATTCAGTCATGCTGATTCCATTTTTCAATACATTAATTTTCACTTCAGTGCAGTAAGAAATAAGCTCTAGCAAACAGGACCCAACTACATTCATATATTTTGTTGTTTTTCCTTTTACTAGGATCTTCAAGCTAAATATGTTAAAACATGATAGAAGTTTACAAGATATATATCATACAAACTACATAAATATAATTGAACTACATAATTCAAAATGGTTTTAGTTTTTCACTTCAAAGATAGAATAGTGTTTGGGACATGCACTATTTATTACACATTCTGCACATTCCTAAATGCAGACCCTGTTGGGGGAAAATATAAAATGCAGCATCATATTGATAAGACAGAGTTTCACATCTTAGGCAAAGGGGTCATGGTCATGCCTCAGGTTCAGCTCATTCCAAACCTGGTGAAATATCCTCCTGTACAAATGTGCAGAAATCTTATAAATCAGTTAGGCAATCCACCAAACATTCACCATTCCAAACATCAGCTCAGCATCTCCATAACAGCAAATCTGAATCAAACAAAACGCAATCACAAGCAAATGAAATCAAATTACAACAAACTAAAACAATAAGGCAAAAAACAGAATGGTGTATACCTGAAAAAAGAGTTGTAATGGTGTATACCTGCACAAAAGCCAAATGATAAAAAACAAAAAGAATAAAATACCTCCTTGTTCGATCCTACATGTGTTCACATTAACATCTGCTGGTCATGAATACATGTGTTCACATCGACGGGCCAACCTACAAGTGTTCACATTGACATCTGTTGGTCATGAATAACAAAGATATCACCATACTGCTAAGTTTAACTTGATCTCTGCAAAAGTAAATTATAAGCAATGATTGCAACAATATCTTCTCATAAACTCAGATTCACAAATTCAAATCCAAAGAGTTTTTGGCAACATCACTAATCAGTGCAACATGAAAAGAAAAACATTGAGGAAAAAACAGCTTAACCGAGATATACTAAGAAGATTAAAAGAAGTCCAAAATCCTATACGGTGTGAACTCTGCAGTACTTGATGATTTCAGAGATAGGGAAAGAGTATATTCACTGAATCCAACATCCTTCTGCATCATCTTATATTAATTAATTAAGATTATAAAATATTAGTAATGACACCTAAATGACAACTTATCATTAAAAAGTAATATATCCTTAGGATTCACCAATTTTATTCACACAGAAATAAATTATGATGAAAACCCACAACTAAATAATTTTGGTTATTTCAGTTCAGAAACAAACTATGCATGGAAGAAACAAAGATATACATGCCAAAGACAAAAAGAAAACATGAAACAGAATTTCACTTATGTTAATCAATCAGCCTATACATTTTATTGACCGACAGAAATACGGTAGCTGAAGGCGATTCAACTCTTGCTATCTCACTCTGGAGCAACTTCCCCCTAGATTGAAAGCTTTAAATACAGGCCTCAGCTCATGATCAGTAAACAGAGGTGACAACCCCAAAAGATGGAAAGTAAATGGCAATATCACTTCCTATTTATTACTACAGAAGAAAATTATAAGTACTACTAACTCATCCGATAATTTAAGAATTAAGCTAAAAAGAGAAGCAAGAAAGATTACCCTGCTGAAATGAGAATAATGCTTTGCTTGAATCTCTGTAAAATGATTTCACCAACACACCGGCTCCTTTGCCAATCAAATTATCTATCCCAAAGTAGTTTACATCCTATGTCAAGCAAGAAAATAGCCAAATATATTTTATATTATAAAACATATACTGCACATACTTGATGGCCAAAATAAATAGTTCAACACAGAAAACCGGAAGGTGCAGTAGTATGGGAGTAAACATCAAACAAATACACACAATCAAGGTAGGTCAAGTCCAGTTAGATACAAATTACTAACAACAATAAAGACTAAAATACCAAATTGCTTCAAGCTTGTTTTAACGCCATGGTTATATCTAATATATTCCCTCTTTCTTCATTTTACTCTTATTCTTGACATCAAAAAATACATTTGCAGGTGTGATCCTTGTCATCTCATCCTCCAAAAGCATGGTATCTTTAGCCAAAGGTTTGAAAACATTTGGAAATACTATACTAAAAAAGTTAACAAAGGAAAAGGGCATCACTTGGAAAATGAGTCACCAGCAGAAATTATGAGAGGTCTTTCTTTACTCTATTGCAATCATAAGAAAACCAAAAACTATCTGAGTTAACATACTAAGAATGTTCTATGTCCAGTTTTCAGGATCACATACCTTCCATCACCAGCGATAAGTTGAGCTGTCTCTGCCTTGAGTAAAAAAAAATCCATCGATCTAGGAGCTGCTGTCAATCAAACATATTCAAGAAAAAAACGTAAACTTGAGAAACATAATACAGAAACTGCAAAGGAGCAAGAACTAAGCAGGGATATACATCCTGATCCAATATATGAATATGGCACACAGAAACGTTAAGTCTGAAATAAGATTTAAGCTAAGTTGAACAAAACATACAACTCCAATGACCAGGGACATCATACAAGGTCTGTACTCACCATCAGTCCCATATTTTCCTCCAATTTCCAAATCGATCGATCCTATGAAAACAGAAAACCCAAATCAGTGAACCCTAAAGAATTGATTTTGACGGACTCAGATGAAGCTCAGAAACAATTCCCAATTCAATCCTTCAGAGACCCATCAATAAAAACGAAATCCAGAGCTCAGAAACCAACGGATGAATAAAAAGCTAACCTCAATCTGTTATTGTAATTATCAATGGATGCTTTTCCATGTTATTAGAGAGACCCATTTTGTGTGAGTAACACTTTTTAGTGTCATTTAGTATAAAGAGTTTTACTCATACGAAATGAGTCTCTCTAATAATATAGAAGGGTATCATTTCATGACCCATATGAAATATTTTTAATATAAAATTTTTTACTCATATAAAATGGGTCTTTCGGATAAAACAAAAGGGTATCATTTTAATGTCACAATTGATAAGAATTGATCTTTTAACTAGTTATACTTAATTTAATTATTAGTGTTTATAAAATGCCAAGTCATGAAACTAGTTAAACTTAATTAACTAGTATATATTGAAAAATATATATTCATAGATTGAAAGGTAAAAACGACCATTAATGCTTAGATTAAACTCAAATTATTAACAAATGTTAATCAAAAGTCAAATAGATGTTAATATTTGAATTATTAGTACTTAATTCAAATAGAGAGAATTTTATAGAGGCACCCTAACGTTTCCCAAACTACCAGTTTACCCCCTATCGAATTTTAATGTCAAAATGGGCCCCCAACCTTCGATTTCTGCTTCATTTTGGCCCCCTATGGCTAACTTGGCCGTTAACTTTTAAAAACCGTTAAATATCAGGTGTATAATAGTAATTTTAGGTCATTTAAGTTGGAAAAAAAATGCTTGTGGCTGGATTCAAACCTGTATCTCCCAAAATAACTAACAAAGCTCCTACCACTAGGCAACAAGACTTTTATAATCTGTTTCCTAAATATATTTATTTAAAGTACTTGTACGACTTCTGGAAAGCCTTCACCAATTCACACCGCAGATCGCTCCCAGGCATTGAATGTAACCGCCGGATTGATGTGACCACCTTTAAATTTCATAAACAAAATCATGAATTTCACTCTGAAAAACTCAAATTAAAACAGAAATTTAAAGTTTTTCGAGCTCATTAATTACCAGAGATTCCGACGGTGCAGTAGACGAGGACGAATATCATGCCTCTGAACGCCCAGGCGATGCCGAGGATGCCAAAGCCGCCGCACATGTCTCCGCCGGCGGTGAGATCAGTCTGGTGCTTGTAGCCGCTGACGGTCAAGACGGTGATGATAGAAAGACTTTAAATAAATATATTTAGGAAATAGTTTATGAAAGTCTTGTTGCCTAGTGGTAGGAGCTTTACTATTTATTTTGGGAGACCCAGGTTCGAATCCAGCCACAAGCATTTTTTTCCAACTAAAATGATCTTAAATTACTATTCTACCCCTGATATTTAACGGTTTTTAAAAGTTAACGGCCAAATTAGCCACAGGGGGCCAAAATGAAGCAAAAATTGAAGGTTGGGGGGCCATTTTGACATTAAAATTCGATAGGGGTCAAACTGGTAGTTTGAGAAACGTTACGGGGCCTCTATAAAATTCTCTCATTTAAATATTAGTGTTTATAGAAAGTCAAGTAAGAATTGACATTTAATTAATAGTTTAGTTATTTATACTATATATAAAAGTGCTACATTTTGAAAGCATATGGAAGCACCACAGTTACTTGTGTTAAATCTAATTAAAGACACATAAGATTTCATGTTTAACTAGGTAAATTCAATCTAGATATTTGTGTTTAATAGATAGCCCTTTAAGGTTTTTCACCTTCAGTTAGTTAAACTTGATCTAGTTAGTAATAGTATGTATGAAAAGATATGTAAGATTTGAATTTCTAATAGTTATACGCAATGTAGTAAAATTTCTACAAACAATTAAGTAAACCCAATTTATTAGATTTATGGTTTAAAAGTTAAGGGTTTTGTGGGTGTAGGGTATTGTGAGTTTAGGGTGTATTGGATTGAAAAAAATATGAACCCCAAATAGTACCCCTTAGTATAAAAAGTGTTACTCAAACAAAATGGGTCTCTCTAATAACATGGAAGAACATCCCTTGTTAATTACAATAAAGGATGACTACTATGATATCAAAATAAAACTCTATAGTATGAATGATGAAGTTACTTGATGCTACCAAAACCGTCCGTATCCCTGCACTTGATGCTATCCGCGCCTCCTAGCTGGAATACCCGCGATCAGGCCTGCAAAACAATCCCCGGGAGGCGTCCCGGGGAGGAAGCTCCGGCGTGATGATGAGACGGGGGTAGTAATGCGAGGGAAATCGTACGGGAAAGACTCAATATCAAATAGAGAGATATAAGTCACATACCTTGTTTACTGTTTGAGACTAGTATTTATAGCCGAGCTCTACCTGCCTTGGGGATAAGGTGCAGGACCACTTCCTTTGTCCTCATATGTCCTCTTCCTTATCCGGATGTACCTTCCAGCGGGAAAGATACTGCTTTGATAGTTATGGGCCGCGGACCTTCCTGGCCCAGCCGGATTCTGGGCCAGTATTATCACTAGCCCCCCAGACCAGTCATCCGGGTTTTCATGACGCGGGGAACTGGTCTTAAACGCTCCCTCTTCGGTTGCTGCTTTTCTGGTAGGACCCATCCGTGCTAAAATGGGTTTCTGACGACGCCGCCTTTTCCTCTTCTGCATTGATCCGTGCCTCGTTTATCGTGTCATTATTGCTTTTCCACCTTTTGAGGTGGCGGTTCCTATTCATCCGTCTATATAAGGAGCCTCACCCTCCTCATTAGGTTACTTTCTTCAATCAATTTCCAGACGCTCTGCTTTTCCCACCTTTCGCCCTTTTCAGCCAAGTAAGCTCTCATTCCCTCTTCCTCTTACTTTCATGGATTCCCCGCTCTACTCCGACTCTTCCTTGAACACCGAGGGAGCTCAAGGTCAGTTTGAAGTCCAGTTCAGGGCTGCTGATAACTTGGCTTCCCCCCCAGTCTCTTCCCCGGACACTCATTCCGAGACTTTCAGTACGCCCCGGGAGCTAGGCGTCCCGGACGCGTCGACCTTGGATGGAGAGGGTTCACATCCATCCGGTCATCCTAGTCACCCCCGGGAGGGCCAAGATGAAGGGGTGTTCGATGAAGTTGGCGAGGATGCTCCCCGGGGTCCTACCCACGGAGCGAAGCCTTCTGGTCATCAGTTTTTTAATCTTTCCGGGCCTGCTCCTTCCTTAGATAGGGACGTTGTAGATTTAGTTAGACGCTGCTTCATTCCTTTTCCATTGGATGCGTCTTTATCCAAACTCCTCCCGGGAACATCCGAGCGGGAAGTGCCTTGCATTCCCCGGATTCACTTCCAGTACGGGCTCAGTCTCCCCTTTCCTCCTCTATTTTCCGAAATTTTCAATTTTTACCGAATGGCCCCGGCCCAGCTTCACCCCAACGGGGTCGTGTTGGTGCTGGCCTTCTTGGTCAACTGTGCGAGATGCAACGTCTCTTCCTCCCTCCTTCTCTTTCGTTCTTTCTACGCCCTGCGACGCGCTCATGCGTCCTTCCCGGGTGTGTTTTCCTTTGTGATCCGATCCCGGACAAAGGACTTTGTTAGAGGTAAGCCCAAATCTGCCAAGGGGTACCTGGCAAAAGGGTTCTTTCGCTGTGACTCCCGGGTGTATCCCATGCCCCCGTGGAACGATTCCCTCGTTCCTGAAGATAAACAACCCCTTTCCCTTTCCTCTCTTTCAATAGACCTTACCAACGATCATAACTTCCTCCGCCTATCTCCCCTGGACATGGATGCTTTTTATAAGACCGGGAACGCGGGCTATTATTGGCCTCGCGGGATATACCCGTCAAAACTCTTTTCTCTTCCAACCGTCTCCGCTGTGTGGCCGGCTGGAGGTGCCTATTAAAGGCCTTATTCTTTGCTTATTTTGATGCGTATATGTGCCTTGTTTTGACTTTCCTTTTGCTTGGTTTCAGTTCAGCCTACTTTGCACGCAGACGTTACATCATTCAACGGGATGCCTTCCGGGGATCACACTCAGCAGAGAAGTCCTCATCCGGGGATGGTTACTCAGGAGCGGCAGGTGACACCCCCATCTGGTCCAGTTGCCACTGAAAATCCCGAGTTTATTGCCCAAAGGGCCCGCCAGCAGCGACCGCCTTCCCAACAGAAGGCTCCGGAGTCCTCTCCTACCCCGGGGAGGAGATCTTTCATCCATCACCCTACCTACAGTGGGGGGGCTAACTCTCGCTTTAAGCGGCCTCTGACCGATGATAAGGAAACTCCTCCGGCTTCTCGTCAAAGGTTAGAGGGTGCGACCCCGCCCCCGCCTCCTCCTCCCCCTGTGAATTCTCCTATGCGGGATAATTCTCAAGCTATCCCTGAGGATAGGGAAGAGGTATGTCAATCTTATTGTTTGTCATTATTTCTCACGGTACTATCCTTCCGGGTAACCTTACTTTTGTTTGAATTTTACAGACTACCACTTTCGCCGACTCACTCCTGGCGGACTCCCAACTAGCTGACGCGCTCAACCGGACGTATTCTAAGTACAGCGCGGGTTTGTTTGCTAAGAAGGAGAAGGAGCTCCACGACGCCCGGGAGAGGTTGGCCGAGAGGGACGACCTGGAAGCCCAGCTGAGGGCCTCCCAGAAGAAGTTAGCTGAGAAGGAGAAGAAGTTGGAGGAAAAGGGGAAAAAGTTGGCCGAGGTGGAGAAGAAGTACACCTCCCTCAAGAAAGAGAAAAAGGAGGCGCAGCTTGACGCTCTGAATGCTATAGTTCAGAAGGTCCTTCATTCCTCCGACTTCGACAAAAGGCTTGAGGGGATCGCTGCTGCGGCTAGCGAAGATGCCTGCCATGAGATGTACCGCAGACTGCGGGGTTGGCTTCCGGGACCTGCTCGCCTTGAAGCCCAGGAATCCTACTATCGCCCCAAGGCGGGCGATTTGCTGACCCACCGTTGGAGATCTCTCCAGGAAGCCAAGCTGGAGGACCTGGTGCCCCAACTGTGGGATTCGCTTACGATGTCTTCCCGGGCCCCTTCATCCTCAGATATTAAGAAGATCAAGCTTCCGGGGATCAAAGAGGCGGCCGTACCTGAGTCCCCCGGCCCAGAAAGCGTCAATGCCTACGGGGTAGTCCCGGAGACGCCCCACTGGGCTGATAACTACCAAGAATTCTGCGCTGTTCCCGATAACTTCGGGTACCGAGCTGTCCTCGAAGAGAGTACCGGCGCCTACACCGTGGGACTCCCAAGGGGGCACGATGACCTGCTGTATCAATCCCGGAAGTCTATCCGGAAGGTGGGATTTCCTGTACGCCCAGAAGACGAGCCAAAGGTAGATGCCCCCGCTTACTATGGTCCCTGCTGGTCTGAGGAGGATGTGGCTGAACTGGAGAGGAGATGGAAGAGAGCTCACGCTACCCCGGGAGGAAGGGAATCTGCTGAGGATAATGTACTCTCCTAGACTCTAGTTCACATTTCTTTTGTAATTTTCATGTTTTTTGTAATCTTCCTCCCCGGGAGGCATTTGTAGAACTTGGCCTTGGTGCCCATTTTGATTAATATAAGTTCTGCCTTTTGATGGAATCACTTATCTTTTGTAGACTGAGCGCCCCTTAGGGGGAGTTCTCCCGCGCGGGTCTGTGCCTTATGTTTTTGCTCACCCTAGTAGTTCCTCTGGTACCTACTTCTCACTCCCCCGCGCCGGATGCCTCCAATGCTCTTTTCTTCAAAGAAAACTAGCTCATTGGAGGTTTGGAGGCAACCAGGCCACCCGGGCGTTGGCCGAGGCGGGGTTGGATTGCTTCCTTCAGGAGTTTGGAACGATCCGGGCACTGGTGTTATTTCTTAAGGCGGTCGAGGCCAAGTTCGGGTCCTTAAATCAATGTTTCGACCTTGCTTCAGATCATATGCGGGAAGCCTTAAATTCTCACCAGACCATAGCTGAGTTGCAGGCTCTTCATGATGATTCTCAAAGTCGTACCGCCAAGGAGCTAGGCATGGTATGGGGCGAACTAGAGCGGGCGCAAGAAAAACTTAGAACCCTGGAGACCCGCTCTGCCCAGAACCGGCTTCTCTGCGACTTCGAGAAGGAGAACCGGTCCCTTACTCACAGGAATAGGGTCCTCCAGGATGCTCTACTAGTCACCCGGCTATCATATCACCTGTTGGGTCTCAAGAATGGCCTAGTTGGGGTGTCTCCTCTCACCGACATTCCCGCCGGGGTTCGTAGGACAATGGAACGCATGGAGGCTAACCCGCGGAAGTTTGGCGAGGGAGCTCCTAATCATAAGGCCTATCTGGATGTCGTTGAATGGCATAATAAGATTGCCGCGGGGGAGGCTGAGCCCTATCCCTCTAGCCTTCGCCGAGTCCCTGCCCGGGTGGAGGTGGATGTGGCGTACGAAAGGTACGAAGACATGACCGTGTCCATTGATCCGGACGAGGTGGCCCGTCGGATAAGACGCATCCGGGAGATTGCCGACTCTGGAGTTACCACAAAGGGGGTTAAAACCGCCGAGGGTACTCGTATTAGCCGGGAAGAGAAGGGTAAGAGCGCAGCAGTCATGTTTCCTAAGTACAGGTTCGTCACCTCTGCCGGGGTGAGAAGAATGCGCCTGGCGGAGCCGCTTCCAGAGGGATCTGTGGTCGTGCCTATCCCCGAACTGAACGAAGAGGATGCTGCGCAACTGGAAGAGGAGCTTGCGTGGAATCAAGCCCCGGATGCTCGTTTTGCCGAAGATCTCCTGTCCTCTCAATTCTTCGGAGGGGGTTTCCGTCCGGGCAACCCTGAGGGTGCTTCCGGGTCAGGTCCCAAGTGGGTTTAGTAGCAAATAGATAGGAATACTTGTGTGTAAAATTCTATGTATTTGTTCCTTTGCAATTTGACCGCATGTTCATGCGAGGTATAAATTTCTTATGTAATTTAAAGATTGAATAAAATTGCTTTTTCGAAAGAACCCTTCTCATTAACTCTTCCTTACAACACTACATCTCTTGGTCCCCGGGCTTCGTTCGAGCCCGGGTCCACTCTAGCGGGGCACCCAAATGGGAGCTACCCATGGGTCCCTTTTTACAAATCCTCTCTAAACCCGGAACGAGGCCAGACGTTGGGTTATCTCTCCGGGCATATTCATGCGTCCGGGAGGGGTATATTCATACCTAGCATATTCATGCTTAGCGTATTCACACTTCCCGGGGGGCATATCCATGCCTGGCATATTCATGCCTAGCATATTCATGCTTAGCGTATTCACACTTCCCGGGGGGCATATCCATGCCTGGCATATTCATGCCTAGCATATTCATGCTTAGCGTATTCACACTTCCCGGGGGGCATATCCATGCCTGGCATATTCATGCCTAGCATATTCATGCTTTAGTAGCTGTGGTGCGATGCGGGGCGCTCTACTTCCCGTAAAACCTCCTCAGGTTAGCTACGTTCCACCTTCTGGGGATCTCCTTTCCCTGCTTGTCCTCCAGCACATAGCTCCCTCCCGGGTATGCTTCCTTGATCTTGTACGGCCCTTCCCAGTTGGGCGCAAGTTTGCCCTCCGGGGCTTGGCGGCTCTTATCGTTTCTCCTCATTACCCAGTCTCCCGAAGTGAAAACTTCTTTCCGCACCCTTCTGTCATGATACCTCTTTACTCGCTCCTTCACCTTGGCTTCCTGAAGTGCCGCATTCTCTCGCTTTTCTTCCAGGAGATCCAAGTCAAGGCGTCGTCCATCGTTTTCTTCTTCCGGGCGCTGGTATTGAGCTCGAGGGCTTGGGATCCCGATCTCTGCGGGTATTACTGCCTCTGACCCGTACACCAAGCCATACGGGGATTCCCCGGTAGCCGAACTTTCTGTAGTCCTATGGGCCCAAAGAACGCTGGGTAACTCCCAGATCCAATTTCCCCGCGCGCCTTCCAAGCGGGTTTTTAGTCCCTTGATGATGGTGCGGTTGGTGACCTCTACTTGCCCGTTCGCCTGGGGGTGGTACACCGACGTCAACTTCTGCTCTATGCCATACTTGACGCACCATGACTTGAAAGGATCGTTCTCGAACTGCGCCCCGTTGTCTGTGACTATGACCTTCGGGATGCCGAATCGACAGATGATGTTCTTCCAGCAAAACTTGACGCAAGTTAGTCCCCGTATGTTGGTGAGCGGTTCTGCCTCCACCCATTTGCTGAAGTAGTCGATCGCCACAATCAAGTATTTGGCTCCTCCCGGGGCAGTCGGGAATGGTCCGACTAAGTCAATTCCCCATCTGCTGAACGGCCAAGCTCCTGTGACTCCGACTAATTCTTCCCGGGGAACGTGGATTAGCGGGGCAAATGTCTGGCATGCCAAGCACCTCTGTATATGCTCTTCCGCATCTTTGAACAACGTCGGCCAGTAATACCCCAGCCTTAGGATCTTTCTGGCCACGGTGCGAGCCCCTTGGTGACTCCCATTAGATCCTTCGTGCACCTCCCGGATGAGGTGTTGGCCTTCCCACCTTTCTACACATTTTAGCAACGGCTGGAGATACCCTCTTTTGTACAGCACCCCTTCCTGAATCACATACTTAGGCGCCTTCACTCTTAGCTTCCGAGCCTGAGCCTTATCCTCCGGGGTAGTTCCTTCTTCTAGGTACGCCCGCATGGGTGTGATCCAGGACTCTTCCTCGTTCACCAGCATTACTTGATCGCTCTCCTGGTAGCTTCTTCTTCCCAGTACCTCCATGTACAGCTTTTGGTCGGGCTCAGGTTTTAATTCCGACGAAGCTAACTTGCTTAAAACGTCTGCCTTACTGTTCTGCTCCCGGGGAACTTGAACCAAGTTGAAGGCTTTAAACCCGGCTATCAGAGGTTTTACCGTTTCCAAGTACCTTTGCAGGCTCCTTTCCCGGGCTTCATACTCTCCTTTTACTTGCTGCACCACAATCTGGGAATCACTGTGTGCCGTGAGGGTTTTGATTTCCATATCCTTTGCCAACCTTAACCCCGCGATCAAGGCTTCGTACTCAGCTTCATTGTTGGTTGTTTTGAAAGTGAATTGGACTGCATAGGGATACTCCTTCCCTTCCGGGCTGACCAACAATACTCCCGCTCCACTGCCCCCGGAGTGCGCCGATCCATCCACATACAACTTCCAAGTCGGGTCTGTCTCGGCCTTCGTTGTATTCTCCGGAGATTCAGGCATCTCCTGTTCTTCACTGATCCTTGCTTCTGATTCCAACAAGAAGTCCGCTAGGGCCTGGCCCTTGATCGCCCTCCTTGGCTCATACCGGATTTCATATTCTCCCAGCTCTATGGCCCATTTCATCATTCTCCCTGATGCCTCCGGCTTGAACATAACCTGTCTTAGCGGGTAATTGGTAAGGACCACTATGGGGTGGCCCTGGAAGTAGGGTTTAAGCCTTCTTGAAGCATGAACCAGAGCCAGAACCAACTGCTCCAACTCGGTGTACCGGGTTTCTGCCCCCCGAAGTGCCCGGCTAACAAAATAGACTGGGTGCTGCCTTCCCTCCTCTTCTTTGATTAGCACGGCACTTACTGCCTCCCGGGACGCCGCTATGTACAGGAAAAGCTCCTCCCCCGGGAGTGGCTTTTTTAGAGTTGGCAACTGTTGAAGATGCTCTTTCAGACTTTGAAACGCCTTCTCACATTCCTTGGACCACTCAAACGCCTTGGCCCTCCTGAGTATGTTGAAGAAAGGCAACTGCCTATCTGCCCCCTTTGATAGGAATCGACTGAGAGCCGCGAGAGACCCTGTCAACCGCTGTACTTCTTTCACTGACCTGGGAGAGGTCATCTTGGCTATGGCCTCCACCTTCTCCGGGTTGACATCGATGCCCCGGCTTGACACCATGAACCCCAAGAACTTCCCCGCACCCACTCCAATGGTACTTTTGGAGGGGTTCAGTTTTAGATTGCTCCGCTCTAGCTTTTCGAACATCTCCTCCAGGTCATTCAAGAAAACCCCGTAAGCCTTGCTTTTGACCACCATGTCATCGACATACACCTCCATGTTTCTTCCCACTTGGTCCTTGAATAGTTTGTCCACCATCCTCTGGTATGTGGCCCCCGCGTTTTTCAGCCCGAAGGGCATTTTCTTGTAGCAGAAGGTCCCAAAATCGGTAATAAAAGAAGTCTTTGCCTTGTCCGCCTCGTCCATCTGCACCTGGTGATAGCCTTTATGTGCATCAAAGAAGGCCAGCACCGAATACCCCGCGATGGCCTCCGCCAGTCGATCCAAGTTCGGGAGAGGATAGCTGTCTTTGGGGCAACATTTGTTCAGGTCTGTAAAGTCGATACACATGCGCCAGTTTCCATCATGCTTCTTTACTAGGACTGGGTTAGCTATCCACTCCGGGTAAATAATTTCCTCAACCACCCCGGCTCTCTCCAGCTTCTTAACTTCACTCTTTATAAATTCCGCTCTTTCCGGGGCTACAGGTCTTTTCTTCTGCCTGATTGGTTTAGTTGCCGGGCTTATGTTCAGCTTGTGTACCCCCAATTCCGGCAATACCCCTACCATATCCTCCGGGCTCCATGAGAACACTCCTTGGTACCTAGCCAAGAGTTCCTTCAGTGCGCCTTTTACTTCTTCCGGGAGATCCTTTCCCACCGTGACCGTCCCTTTGTCTGCCACCTGCATCTCCTCCAACTCTTGGCGGGGAGCTTCTCCGTGTACCGCCCCTACTGCTTTCTTCGCGTCCAAGACCGCCGTCATCATACAACTTCTTGCGACTGCTTGGCTACCCCGCACGACCGCCACACCTTGCGCAGTGGGGAACTTCATCGTCAGCAGATACGGACAACTCGCTGCCCGGGCTTGGGTTAGCCATGGTCTTCCTATGATTACGTTGTACGGTGAGGGTGCATCAATAACCGCGAAGTTGCATGTCACCGAAATCCTCTTGCTCCGGTCCTTCTCATCCACCATGCACACTGCGAGGGGAATAACACCTAGTGGAACTTCGGGTTTACCCGTGAACCCTGACAGGGGAGACGAGGGGGGTTTCAGGTTCTGTCTCCCAATTCCCAACTGATCGAAGCAAGAAGCGAACATGATCTCCACGCTGCTTCCATCGTCCACAAACACCCTTTTGACCAAGAAGCCTTCGATCTCCGCCGTTACCACCATTGGGTCAGAATGGGGTATCTGTGGCGGGGCTGCATCTGCTTCAGAGAAGGTGAGAGCCTCATCAGGGCGAAACCTTTTCCCCTGAATCTCCCCCGGGGGAACATACCGGGTGCGGGCCCGGATAGCGGAAACCGACTGGCATGCTTCTCCCACTTCTCCACTGATCACGTTGATCATCCTGTTGGGTATTGGGGCCGGCTCCACTGCTTGGACCGGTGCAGCGGCTATGGCAGGCCTCCCTGGGGCCCTGTTGCCTTGGTTGCCTTGGTTTCTCCCGTTTCCTCTCCCCGGGTTAGGCCTCCACCTCCTGCGGGGCGGCTCCTGAGGTTGGTCCCGAGGATTCTCCCTTTTTGCCTCCGCTGCCACGCAATCTCTCAGCTGTCCCCGCTCTATCAGTTTTTCTATCTCGTTCCTCAGCATCCTACACCCCTCTGTCGCATGCCCATAAGACTTGTGGTAGGCGCACCACTTGTCCGCATTCTCCCTAGACGGGGTCCCATGGATGGGCAACGGATCCGGGAACAGATCCTTGTGAATAGCATGAATCTCCGTTCGGGATTTGCTGAGCGGGGTGAAACTGTCCGCCCTTGCCCGGTTTACTGTTGCGGGAGCGGGGTCCCTCCTACTTGGGTCTGCCGCTCTTCTTCTTTCTATCTTGTCCGGGAGAAATCCCCCAGATTCTTCCTTTCTCTTTCGCGTGGCATCGTTAACCGCGCAGTATAGTTGCACCGCCATTTGCAAGTTGTGAAAGGTTTCCGGGATATTTTCCATCAACTTCTGGAACAACGCCATATCCCTCAAGCCATTTATAAACCCGCTAATCACCGCCTTCTCCTGCTGCTGTCTGTCGACAACCTTCATGCTATCGTCCATGTACCTTCGATAGTACTCCATTGACCCTTCTGCGGCCTTCTGCCGGGTAGCCAAAAGCTCGGTCAACTGCTTCCCTTCCTTCTTTAATCCAGCGTATCTGAACAGCAAGGCCTTAGAGAAATCGTAGTAATCTCTGAGACTTTCTCGAGGCAAGGAATCGAACCATGAAAGACAGTTTCCTCTCAAGTAACAGCCCACCAACTTGCATCTTAATTCCTCCGGGAAGTCCCGTGACACCATCAGGTTCTGGTACGTCCTGACAAACTCTTCCGGGTCTGTTTCTCCATTGTATGTTGGGATTCCCTCCGGGGTCCGAAGGCCCGGCGGCCATGGGTACGCAAGCACTCGAGGTACCCAAGGGGAGGTAGGTTTAGCTCCGTTTCTTCCCACTAGTTTGTCTAGTCGAGCCTCCAAAGAGTTGGGGTCCTGCTGAGCCACCTGATAGCCCCGCATCCTATCGTCCTCCCGATAGTATTTCTCTTGGTAACCATAGTTCATCCCCATTGATCCATGCATGGGCAAGGAATACTGGATCGGGTTCCCCTGGGTTCCAGGGGCCTGATAACCCAACGACTCCACCGGCATGGCTGGCAGGCCATATCCAATTTGTCCCGCCCCCCAGCTGGAACGCGGGTAATAGGGTGGAGCGTGTGGAACCAAATCCGATTGTTGTCCCGTAGCCATTCCCCCTCCGACCCCGAGACCTGGAGGGAATGAAGGTGGGACGGTGGAAGAGTTCACACGCCCCTGTATCCTTGGCGGCTGAACGACTCCGTCCAGGTCGATAACCTCTCTTTGGTACCCCCGAAGAGGTCCTGCCTGGTCTCCCTCAGGCTCCCTCCGCCTACGATTTTCCCGGGTAGAGAGTACCCACTGGCGGTACAACTCCTTGTTGGCTCTCATGAATTCCAACGCCGCCAATTCTTCCGCCTCGGCTAAGGATTGCCCCTCCTCCCGGGCTTCAGGTCCCTGGGTCCGGGGACCGCCTCCCCTGGCGGGCCTTGGTTCTTGCTCCTCCTGGTGCTCTCTTTCCGAGTCAGCTTCGTCGGAGGCAGTTTCCACATGGCCGTCCTGCGGTACTCCTAGCTCCCGCTGGTGTCTAGCCTCCTCCTGCAACTGCCTCAAGGTCACCTCATCCCCCGGGGGTGGAAGAGAACCACCCCCTGAGGGTGCCACGTTCTTCTTCGGGCGCCCGCGCCCTCTCCTTGGCGACTCCATCGTGCGAAGGTGGAAAAGTCCCACTGGGCGTGCCAATTGATGCTACCAAAACCGTCCGTATCCCTGCACTTGATGCTATCCGCGCCTCCTAGCTGGAATACCCGCGATCAGGCCTGCAAAACAATCCCCGGGAGGCGTCCCGGGGAGGAAGCTCCGGCGTGATGATGAGACGGGGGTAGTAATGCGAGGGAAATCGTACGGGAAAGACTCAATATCAAATAGAGAGATATAAGTCACATACCTTGTTTACTGTTTGAGACTAGTATTTATAGCCGAGCTCTACCTGCCTTGGGGATAAGGTGCAGGACCACTTCCTTTGTCCTCATATGTCCTCTTCCTTATCCGGATGTACCTTCCAGCGGGAAAGATACTGCTTTGATAGTTATGGGCCGCGGACCTTCCTGGCCCAGCCGGATTCTGGGCCAGTATTATCATTACTCATTGTGCTTTTACTAATATAATATCACTTAGTATAAAGAACACCACTCAAAGTTGATGTTGCTCTCTACTTTACTGTATACAGTTTGGACGGAGCGAAACCGAAGGATTTTTGAAGGCCATAAACTAGAGTTGGAAGTTCTGGGGGCAAGGATAGCAGCAGAATGCCAATGCAGGAGTTAGTTGTATCTCTTTTCTAGCTTCACAAGTGTGTTGGGTTGATGTAATTAAATAGCTACTGGTTAGGCTTAGAGAGATGGCCTAAACTTTGCTGTAATGTGTTTTGATGATTTTAATGAAAAAACTTTCCCATCAAAAAAAAAAACACTACTCATATAGTGATACAAAATAGTACCCTTACTTTAAAGAATGTTAGTCATAAAATTGGGTCTCTCTAGTAGTATAGAAGTGTATCATTTGATACTTGCAGTGGTTGATAACTACTATACCTACTTAATTGAGTTTTATTGTTGCATTGAATTAATTCAGTTTAACTAATCATAGGTAAACTATAACTTGACTTTCTTCAAAGACTGATTAGGTTGAGTAACCCATCCTTAATTTTTTATAATTAAGTAACTAATATTTACTAATAAATAGTGATTCTTTATAGAGAGCGTCTTCTGTAAGGTTCCCTTACGGTAAGGGCATAGTAAAAGAAGATCACCTTATACAAGATTGGGGTTGACATACAAATTATTTTAATTATTTGGACCATAAACATAAAAGATAAATGAAATGAAGTGGAAAATAAATGATGTTACTAATACAAAAATTTACTACTCTTACAAAATGGGTCTTTCTAATAGCATAAAAGTGTATAATTTGATTAATTCCAATGGAGCCTTTTGTATGAATGGTGTTGCTCTGGTGCTATTACTAAAATAATACCCCTTTACTATAAAGAGTGTTACTCATACAAAAAATGGTATCTCTAATCATATGGAAGGGTATTATTTGATTAATTGCATTGAAAGATGACTACTTTCATATGAATGATGTACTCATGGTGCTTTTAATAAAATAGTACCCTTTAGTATAAAGATTGGTACTCATACGAAATGAGTCTCTCTAATAATATACAAGGGTATAATTTTATAGCCCATATGAAATACTTCTTAATATAAAAAGTTTTACTCATATGAAATGAGTCTTTCGGATAGAACAAAAGAGTATCATTTGATAATTATAATGTAGTGAGACTACTATGATGTCACAATTGAAACTATTTAGTATGAATAAGGTTACTCATGATGCTTTTAACAAAATAGTACCCCTTAGTATAAAGAGTGTTACTCACAAAATAGTACCCCTTAGCATGAAGAATATTATTTGATTATTTGACTATTAATTGCATTGGTCCCATGTTACAAGACAAGGGTCCATATGAAATATTCCTTAGTAGTCATCCTTTATTGTAATTATAAATGGATGTTTTTCCATGTTATTAGAGAGACCCATTTTGTGTGAGTAACACTTTTTATACTAAAGGGTACTATTTGGGGATCATATTTTTTTCAATCCAATAGTGCCATGTAGTATAAAGAGTTTTACTCATACGAAATGGGTCTCTCTTAATATAGAAGGGTATCATTTCACACCAAATGAAATACTTCTTAATATAAAAAGTTTTACTCATATAAAATGGGTCTTTCGGATAAAACAAAAGGGTATCATTTTGATGTCACAATTAATAAGAATTGATATTTTAATTAGTTATACTTAATTTAATTATTAGTGTTTATAAAATGCCAAGTCATGAAACTAGTTAAACTTAATTAACTAGTATATATTGAAAAATATATATTCATAGATTGAAAGGTAAAAGCGACCACTAATGCTCAGATTAAACTCAAATTATTAACAAATGTTAATCAAAAGTCAAATAGATGTTAATATTTGAATTATTAGTACTTAATTTAAATATTAGTGTTTATAGAAAGTCAAGTAAGAATTGACATTTAATTAATAGTTTCATTATCTATACTATATATAAAAGTGCTACATTTTGAAAGCATATGGATGCACCACATAGAATTTTCTCATTCTTTTTAGAAAAAACTAAAAAAACTATTTTCACATGCAATCTTTCCTTTTCCTTAATTATACAATTGATATGTTTGACTTTTCTAAACAAGTTTTTTAATGCTAAATTGTTTAAAATAACAAATTTGCCACCTAATCATATAAAAATAGAATTAATGAAATATACTCTACTAATCAAGATATGAAATTTATGGAGTATAATAAATCTTCCATGTGTCGATTTGATGACTATTAATATTATTTTAAGGATTAATCGTCATACTTATCTATGTATTAACTTTTTTTGAAACATTGAACCTTAAAATATGTAAAATTATCATGCTAACAAAATTAATATGAATCGGGCATTGGCCCGGGCATTATCTAGTTGTTATAGAAAGTCTATTAAGAGTTGACATTTCACTACTTATTAAGAGTTGATTAGCTTAACTCAATTAGGTAGTGTCTAAAGAAAGTTAAATAAGATTTAACTTTTAATTGGTTAAACTCAATGTAGTTATTAGTATTCATAGAAAGTCAAGTATGGGTTGGCCTTATATTAGTTAAACTCAATTCAACTAGGTTTCTAATTAAAGACACATAAGATTTCATGTTTAACTAGTTAAATTCAATCTAGATATTTGTGTTTAATAGATAGCCCTTTAAAGTTTTTGACCTTCAGTTAGTTAAACTTGATCTAGTTAGTATGTATGAAAAGATATGTAAGATTTGAATTTCTAATAGTTATACGCAATGTAGTAAAATTTCTACAAACAATTAAGTACAAATTGAGGTTTAATTGCTTTTTAGTGTAATAAGCAATTTAGTTAGTATTTGTAGAAAATCAAGCAAGGTTTGATTTATTATTAGTTAAATTGAGTTTAATCAATCAAGAACTAACTCTTGATTAGTTGAAAACTAAACTTTGGAAACCCAATTAAGATTTATCCTTTGATAGACTAGTTTAAACTTAATTATTATTATTAGAAAGTTACGTGAGGTATGACATTTGGTTAGTTAACCCAATTTATTAGATTTATGGTTTAAAAGTTAAGGGTTTTGTGGGTGTAGGGTATTGTGAGTTTATGGTGTATTGGATTGAAAAAAATATGAACCCCAAATAGTACCCCTTAGTATAAAAAGTGTTACTCAAACAAAATGGGTCTCTCTAATAACATGGAAGAACATCCCTTGTTAATTACAATAAAGGATGACTACTATGATATCAAAATAAAACTCTATAGTATGAATGATGAAGTTACTCATTGTGCTTTTACTAATATAATACCACTTAGTATAAAGAACACTACTCATATAGTGATACAAAATAGTACCCTTACTTTAAAGAATGTTAGTCATAAAATTGGGTCTCTCTAGTAGTATAGAAGTGTATCATTTGATACTTGCAGTGGATGATAACTACTATACCTACTTAATTGAGTTTTATTGTTGCATTGAATTAATTCAGTTTAACTAATCATAGGTAAACTATAACTTGACTTTCTTCAAAGACTGATTAGGTTGAGTAACCCATCCTTAATTTTTTATAATTAAGTAACTAATATTTACTAATAAATAGTGATTCTTTATAGAGAGCGTCTTCTGTAAGGTTCCCTTACGGTAAGGGCATGGTAAAAGAAGATCACCTTATACAAGATTGGGGTTGACATACAAATTATTTTAATTATTTGGACCATAAACATAAAAGATAAATGAAATGAAGTGGAAAATAAATGATGTTACTAATACAAAAATTTACTACTCTTACAAAATGGGTCTTTCTAATAGCATAAAAGTGTATAATTTGATTAATTCCAATGGAGCCTTTTGTATGAATGGTGTTGCTCTGGTGCTATTACTAAAATAATACCCCTTTACTATAAAGAGTGTTACTCATACAAAAAATGGTATCTCTAATCATATAGAAGGGTATTATTTGATTAATTGCATTGAAAGATGACTACTTTCATATGAATGATGTACTCATGGTGCTTTTAATAAAATAGTACCCTTTAGTATAAAGATTGGTACTCATACGAAATGAGTCTCTCTAATAATATACAAGGGTATAATTTTATAGCCCATATGAAATACTTCTTAATATAAAAAGTTTTACTCATATGAAATGAGTCTTTCGGATAGAACAAAAGAGTATCATTTGATAATTGTTATGTAGTGAGACTACTATGATGTCACAATTGAAACTATTTAGTATGAATAAGGTTACTCATGATGCTTTTAACAAAATAGTACCCTTTAGTATAAAGAGTGTTACTCACAAAATAGTAACTCTTAGCATGAAGAATATCATTTGATATTTGACTATTAATTGCATTGGTCCCATGTTAGAAGACAATGGTCCATATGAAATATTCCTTAGTAGTAATCCTTTATTGTAATTATAAAGGGATGATTTTCCATGTTATTAGAGAGACCCATTTTGTGTGAGTAACACTTTTTATACTAAGGGGTACTATTTGGGGCTCATATTTTTTTCAATCCAATACACCATAAACTCACAAAATTACAAAACCCTTAACTTTTAAACCATAAATCCAATAAATTGGGTTACCCCTTACTCTTATTAAATCCAATAAATTGGGTTAATAAGATGACCTGTAATTTTAATTGGTAAGACAAAAAATGAAAGAAGAAAACGAAGAAGATGTAGAGATGAAGATGAAGAAGAGGTGGAGAAGAAGACTGCTATCTGACATTTCTTAGCCTTATTTTATTCAAAGGCTGCTGTTAATGCCATGACAATTTTTAGCTTCCAGAGTAAAAGTATTGACTTATTCCTAAACTACCCTTAGTAGTCAAACACTAGTGTATTTACTCTAATTGAACCAAATTCTCACATGTCTCTTATCAATTTCTTATTTTTAGTAAAAGAATATATGAAAAATCAATCTTTTATCCTTTCATTGATCTCTCCAAAATTTTAAGTTGTTTTTTTGAAAGTTTTCCTCCTCCCCTTCTCTGGTCGCCGATGATTTCAAACCACATTTGTTGTATTTGGCATGATTATTAAAATTTGGTTGGAGCTTGTTTGTAATTTGTTGAAATCATCAACACCCTTAATTAAAGAAAATGATCAACACCCTTCTCAGTAAAATTTACAGCACTTGCAGGTGTTTGGATTCGAATAATTTGAAATTATCTCACCGGATCCGGTATAACTAGAAAATTTTATATGTGGGGAAGTTCCCATGTGGGGGTGTGGGGCTAATCAGGTTTTGACACATGGCAAGTAGAACCTTAACTAAAAACACATATTAACATTTCGTTAACCATTTGTTATTTTATTGTTTGGTCCTTTTTTTCTTCATTATTTTCAATTCTTTTATTCTTTCTTTTGCATTTTTTTTATCCCTTTTCCATTAATCCAGTTCGGTCCATTATTTCTTTCCGGTTCACCTCCGGCAGCTTTAGAGTTAATGATTAGGACAGATAATTTAAGGAAGAAGAAAGCAGAACATATACCTGAATCACATGATTTTTGAAGCTCACGACTTCCTTCTCCTTCCGGCTACGGTATTCTACAGAACGCTGATGAGATACGCCGTCCAGCTTCCGACAAGGCCGTAGAATATCAGGAACACCATTCCCAGTTGGGAGAACGAGTAAAGCAGCGTCAACAGCACTTGGCCACCTGAAATTAAGGTATTCGTCGGGGATGAATTACCTGGGAGAAAAAAAACTGTACTAATTCTGAGTGGAGAAGACGAGGTAGTACTTGATTGGAGGCGCAGCTGAACCAGGCGTCCCAGGCGGAGCCGACGTGCCAGAGGAAGTTCTAGACGTCGAAGGAGTGGTCGTCTTCCGGCAGCGCGTGATCTTCCCCGCCGCCTGAGGATGGGCGGGCGGGGCGGCGGTTCTGTGGATGGGAGGACAGCGGTGTTGGGCGCACGGCGGTGAGGATGGGCGGCGGCAGTGCTGAGGATGGGCGGCGACAGAGCGGAACGGGAAAACAATTGTGCAGAAAACTTTTATGTACTCTGACGAATACGAAAAGGGGGCGCAGCGAACTGGGTTAATGGAAAAGGGATAAAAAAATGCAAAAGAAAGAATAAAAGAATTGAAAATAATGAAGAAAAAAAGGACCAAACAATAAAATAACAAATGGTTAACAGAAGGTTAACGTGTGTTTTTAGTTAAGGTTCTACCTGCCATGTGTCAAAACTTAATTAGGCCCACACCCCCACATGGAAACTTCCCAACATATAAAATTTTCTGATGGTTGAAGGAATCTGGAAGCATGGAGATTAAATCATGATCTAGATTCTAGCGTTTGCTGGAAAAAAAAAAGTTCAAACAAAGGGAAATATAGATTCTTTGGACCAAAGATGAGATTTTTTTTATTATTTCTTTTTGAAAAAAAAAAACCAAAGATGAGATTAATTTGCTAATAACGAAAAAAAACTTCCAAAATACAAATTTGGAAAGGACTTTAAGTTTTGGAGAAGATTAATTCACGAGAACTGAATATTATTACGGCAGAATCGATTATGCATGGGTTGAATTTTATATATTCCCTTACTAAAAATAAGAAAATAAGAAAATTGTAGTGTTTGATTATTATAAGGGTAATTTAGGAAAGATTTAATACTTTTGCTCTGGAAGCTAAAAATAGCTCTGGCATTAACAGCCGCCTTATTCAAATTATGTATGTATGTATTTATTTATTACTCCATGAATGTATAGAAATTTTGTGTTGGCTTGGTGGTAAAGGACTCACCAAAGGCAAATAGGTGTTTTCAACAACCAAGTTTGAAACCCCTTACTCCCAATTTTTTGGCTCTTTAAATAGTTTCAATTATTATATCAGTTGAAAAAAAAAAAACATACATTAGTTGGGTTCGAACTCAGGTTGTTAGAAGTTAGAACTTAGAGATCATCACTAACCAATTCACCACCACACCAAGGGATGAACTTGGGAAATATTTGAAACGAAAATATTATATACTTACTATCTAACATATGTAAAGGGCCATACTAGTATTTATAGAATTATTGGGCACCGTATGTAAATATTTTTTCTACCTCTTCCGATGCATAAAAAAACCTTAAAACAACATTTTCAGATTTTATATAGGTTCGATTTGGTTTTAAAATACTCAATTTTAGAATTTGACACATCCCGATTTCTTGGAGGGACCTAAATGAAAAAATAAAAACTTTGTAGAAACGTTGAAAATGAAATCCGCTCAAAGGGATTTCTGATTAACATCCCCGTAACAAATATTTTATTGTTCACACCAATAAAAAATTTATCTACACTCTATTGACAAAGTATCAATGCTAATATGTTTAACCTTTGTAAACCCTCTAGTATAGTCCATGGATTTGTTCTACACCTACTACTTCCATAGCTCAAAAAAATTCTTAAATTTTTGTATACATTACTTATATCATATTAGGATATAATATTGAATAATATTGTTCTAGACATCTTATATCCTTATTATTTAGAGTAGCTTTGATGATTGGAATCAAAGAGGACTACTTTGTTACGAAATAGTACCCCTTAGTTTAAAAAATGTTACTCATACAAAGAAGACTACTCATATTAGTAATCAAATGGTATCCTTTCATGAGTAACATTATTTATACTAAGAGCAAGTCCAACAGCTTTGCTATAGTAGTGATTTTATTCAAATTTGGAGATTTTGACAAATTTTTCACTCCAACAGAATCTCTATATGATTCTCTAAAATAGAAAAATGAGGAGAGAGAAGAAAAAAAATCTCTATATATGCAGATTGTAAACAAATTTTTAGAGAACTAATTTTATGGTATGTTTTTTTTTTTTTTTTAATTTAAACCACCAATGGTGGGTGGGGGGTAATTTATTAGGCTCCCCTTGCCTTTAGGACCAAAAATGTTCAACTACAATGAGTCAAGAAAAATCCTATCAAGTAGGATGAAAAAACTTGGGGATGATCCAAGAAAAACTCTACCTAATAAGATGAAAAAACTTGAGAGAACAAGTTTTGATCCTATAGTTATGAGTTTCTAATCGATATCGACTCAGCTGATCTAGATTAGCGGTCAACAAGCATGACACCTGTCGCCCACAAGTTTGCCACAGCGAGGATAACAGTTCAAGGAGCAAGTCGGTAATCGGCAAGCCAAGCAAGACGAAAATCCACTTAGCCACTTGACTGTGATTGAGAATCCCTAACTTTACAGTATATACTATAAAAGTCCATATCCAGTAGAGATTGTAACTGCCAGTAACTTTAGGGTTGAGGCAGGAGGAAAATTTTGATTTAAGATCTAACAGAAGCCAACATGCTAAAAATAGGAGATTAATTCAAAATAATATAGAGATTCTGTTGGAGTTAAGAAAAAATAATATGGAGATTATTGGCTTTCATTCTCTACTTTAGAAAAATTTATAACAAAGCTGTTGGACTTGCTCTAAGGGGTACTATTTTACAGCAAAGTAGTTCCAATCATCCAAAGTGGATAGAATTGACTTGAATGGAATAGAACTAAATTGAAGCTAGTTGAATCAAACTTAATCAAATTGAACTTGATCAAACTAAAATAAATCAAATTAAACACACAAAAACTGAACCGAGTTGAATGAAAATTTATTCAAGCAAAATTAATTACATCAAATTTAATTCAACCTGACTTAATTGAACTAAACTAAAATAAACTTAAGTGAGATGAATTGATTGTTGTTAAATTTAATTGAATTATTTACTTATTTTATTGAATTGATTTGCGATGTAAATAAGTTAAATTGGGCCGGCCTTATTATGTGTTACGAACAAGCTTATTGAATTGGATTAATTGGATATTTCATACCGAGAAGAAGCTGAATGAATGGAGAATGGGGCAGAAACGAAAGGGGAGAAAAGGCAGACAGAGAAATGAGGAAGTAGACTACACTATTACTGCAAAATAGCTTACAAGCAACGCATTCTTCCTACTACTGCAAAAAAAAAAAAACTTACAAGCAACGCAATTGTCATGAATTAATGAATAATCCCCATTCTTCCTAACTATATCTATTTATCTAATTCTGCAGCTTCCCCGTTTAGTTTCCATCTTCCAGTAGTTGTAGTCCACTTCCCGTTCAGTCAACCTAGCATCTTGTTGAGATTACAGAATTACACCTGTCTAAGAGGCTGTCGTGACATTCCATCCCTCTTGAATTTGAGCTTGTCCTCAAGCTCGTGGTGACTGATTAAAAATATTGCAGAACGAGTATGTTGATGTACTGTCCATCCAGTTCATGGCTTCAGAAATGTCTTGATCAGGAACTGCCACATTACTTTGTTGAATTACTAGCATGTGAAAAATGCAGCTTGATGAGTTTGGTGAGTACTGAAATTGTTGAATCTAGTGTGTCTCTGCTGCATTATATCTCAGCATTTTTGTTTGTCTTTTATGCATGATAATGAGGCAGGAAGCAAGACTGATTCTTCATGGAAAATCATGAAAAATGGCTCCAAGCAATAAAGACAATGGCAGTACCACCTTTAAAAATCTGTAAAATCCATGAAGTACCACCTTTAAAATCCATGTGGTACTGCCATTTTCCTCACACCAGCTTCAACCTATAAAATGGCAGTACCACCTTTAAAAATCCATTTCTTAAGCAAGAGCAGTTCCCCCCCTTGGATATCACAAGCTGCTGCACCAGTAAATTTACTCCCAGGATCAAAGATCAGAGAAGTACCAAATTTGATAATCAAGAGTTTGATGAAAATTCCATGAGCCTGGTTGCACATTTTAGCACCTGATACCCTTCCATATTGCTGCTTCACAGAACCAGTACTATCAAGTATCAACCCCACAGATTTCAGTCATTCCCAAGTTAGATGCGAGCTGATCCACAATGGTCTCTGCCTCTTTCTCTACTGCAACTACAAGGCCAAATATAAAGGTTTCAACACTGATAATCTTCCCAGCTGCACTAATCCGATCACTCAAAAAACTCCAAGAATCAAATATTCCATTCCTCATGAACCCAACAGTAAACTCATACAACCCAGCAGTAAACTCATACTCCAGACATTCCCCTTCTCTTAATTTTAAGCTTGACCTCAAGCTTGCAAGAACTAAATGGGAGTCTTTCTGAACTTCAAAAGAATTATTTTACCCAGAGGCACTCTTAGTAACATGTGCATCCGTGAGCTTCTCGATTTGAAAATGGAATTGCATTTCCCACTCCATCTGATCATTAGCACCTCCTGCACCACTTGGAGAATAAAACTGCATTTTTACTCGTTCGAGACAACTACACTCAAACTTAGCAGAATGATAATAATAATAAATTTACGAGATCTTGAGCTCTCCTCAAAGAAGTTCTGAAATTACCATGTCACCAAGTAATGAGAGGCTCATTAATGATACTGATGCATAGTAGTGCTCAGACCATTCAACAATCAAACCGAAACCCCAGCTAAAGATCTTGCAAGCTTGCCTACAATATGACCACCACTTACTTCCTTCTCCTTTCAAAAGGAATACAACTTCTTGATCTGAACCATTGAAGGTTATCAAAGTGCTCATTTCAGGAAGAAATAAAACATTGCCGAAAATCAGAGATATCAGATATCTATCACCCTTACTAGCATTCCCAATCTGCACCGATGTAACATACTCACACCACATCTGTATACCGGTAGCAACATACAAAGTCGCCAAATATGAACATAAAGGTAAACCGGCATCTTTCAAGAACACTGCATTTGATATATGCATATCAAATCAAACATGGAAGTAGTTAATAGTGTTATAATTTAGGCCACCCTCAAACCGTCAAACGCTATCTCCTACTATATTCTATACCACTTACGGTTCCAGCTAACAATTCAGATATATGATCTCTTCAGGACAAGTATATACACCCCCCACAAGCCAAACCTTAATTAATCCCAAGTCCCGACATAGTTCAGACAGCTTCGGTGAAACCTGAGCTATCTTAAAAACATGTAGCTATGTTTCTGAAAGAAATGGATCAAAGGGCTATATGCATATTTCGAACAAGAACACAACTTTTCTGGCATCTTTCATAGCATGAATGTATTCATGAAACATCATAAAAAGGGGCTATGCTTAGAAGCTACACTACACTGCAAGCTCAGAATCTGACCTTTATTATAGATTTCCTCAGAATTATATTCAGTGTCCGTTGTTGGCCTGTTGGGGCGTCTGTGTGGTGTTCATACCTCCGTCATAGAACCGTCGCAGTTGATAGTTATGAATTCATCCGTCAGTCTTGGCTGAAGAAGCAGAGGATCAAGAAATGAGATGAATATTATTCCATTTCAAGAAAATATTATTCCATTTCAAGAAATGAGATGAATTCATACCAAAGGACACTGAATATATTAACTCCGTCAGTCTTGGCGGGATGAAGATGGACGGATAATGGGAGTGCAAATTCTCCTTGATTTTCCGGTGCGGTAGCTGCAATTGGAGCTCCAAATAGTGGGATCTGTGTGCAGAAACTCTCGCCGCCTCTCCCTGGTATCGAAGAGCGGTGGCTATGGCGGCATCTGGAATTCCGGTAGCCATACCGTTGCAATGGCGAGGCGACCCCTGCAACTTCGACCTCTATATCTCAGTTTGGGACGATGAGAATGATGCTGAGATCGTCTTGCCATGCCGGAGAATTTCCTTCACCTGAGATTAGCGGGTGTTTGGGGCCGGATGCGGCGGAGGTGGTGGTGGCGTTAGTTACGGTGGAGGGTCAAAGGCGGAGTCGGAGAAGGTGGAGGGGCATTTGAGGTAGAAGAGAAAAATGAAGAGATTTTTTTAATTTGCCATTGGACCCACGTGTGGTCATCAAAATTACAAACTGGACCAAACTAATTAATTATATTGTCATCTAGTAAGAGGAGTATTACTCCACCGGAGAGCCAGAGCCAGGGGCGGACCTAGAGGGTGGCCCGGCCACCCCAAAATATTTTAAATTGCATATTATGCTCTTGTAATATTTTATAAAGAGAAAGTTTTGGGTGAGACCTGTCCTTGTGGAGACCAAGAGAAGGGGAATGAGCATTTACTGTTTCTGCTTGATCTTTTAGTTAATTTGTTTGATCTTTCAATCAACGTCCTTGAGTATTTTTGTTTTGCCTTGATTTTTCAGTTAATTTGATCTTTCGTTCAATTTGCTTGATCTTTCGGTCAATTTTCTTGATAATTTCCTTGGTCAATATCACCAACGACAAATTCAATCAAGGAAATCGGCGGGTTTAAAGCTCACCAACGACAAATTCAATCAATAGCAGTCTCATATAATCTTTGGTCTCATTTCAGGTCTCAAATGAGAATTTGCCTTTTATAAATATTAAAATTTAGTACTATATTTTTAGTTATATTATGTTATGGCCCCCTCAACCTTAATTTCTGGGTCCGCCCCTGGCCATAGCAATGTCCTTCCTTTTATTCGTGATTTAATGATTTTCGTGGTTTGTAGGTTGAAGGCAAATTATCTAAGAAGAAATCCTGTAAGAAGATAAAGGTGGGCAATTTATCAGAGGATTTTGGTACGAAGGTGAGAGATCCTTTGATTGTTGGTTTGTTTGCGATCCCGATTCCGAGGAAGCCCGCGTATGATGCACACATCATTACCTTATTTAGTTAAAGATCAGATCAGTTCAGTTCAGATCATAAACTTATTCAAATTTGGCTAAGTTCAATTTAATTTATCTCCATTAAAATTCAACTCCATTAAAGTTCCACAACCTTTAATATAAAAAATCACTTTAATTGAACTAAATCAAGATGTTAACATGTTGACTTCACTTACTTTCACTACGATTTCACTTTCTTCAATTACATTTTCACTGAACTAAACTGAATTGAGCAAAACTGAACATAATTGAACTGATCTACAGAAACGCTCTAGCAAACAGGACCATAGTTTCCTTTTCTTTTCTTTTTGGAAAATCTTCATGCATTTTTTAAAAAATTTCATTCATGGTACTGGGAAACGCCAAGTAACGATTACAGGTGGAATCAACATCTAATTAACTAGCCTATTGCAAGGCTAACTAAATTATATGCTAACCAGACTCATAACATCTATACTATTACAAATTGAGAGATCCAATAAAAAAAGCTAGGATATTATCTTGCAACCGCGAACACCACAACCGCTTGGTAAAGAAGAGCGTTTCCCGCATCAATCAATGCGCCAATCGGGGATCAGCTACAACCGCAATACCACTATATCTATGTTTTTCAAATTGTAAACACCTTGAAAATCATAGATCACCAACTGAAACACCTTGAAAATCATAGATCACCAACTGAAACACCTTGAAAATCATAGATCACCAACTGAAACACGATCCGTATAACCAGATCGAGAACTATAAACAAAAATCACAAACCACGACCTGTCCAATCAGATCGGGAACAAAATATCGACGAACAGCCGATCAAATCTAGAACAATTTTAATGTGTGAATCACACTTATTCAATGCAATAAAGAATCAATAAACGGAAAAACAACAATTTCCCCATCCCCCCATGATGGGAAGATGAGGAAAAGATTGAAGGAGAAGAAGGTTTTTTCTTATTGGCGGCGGGGGAGGGTTTTAGAGGAGAAGAAGGTTTGAAAAATAAAATAATTCTTTAATAATTGTATAGTAACCCCGAAAGTCTTCATGCATTTTAGCTTACAATATTTATATCTTCAAAAAAAACTTAAAATATTTATTTGAATTTCTCTATTAATATGTTTTATTTTTGGAGAAACAATATTTCAATTTCATTTTTTGACCTTTAATGAGATGATAAGAAAAATATTTATTCAATCTCTTTCACAAATACAATTTTGATGACCCTAAATCACAATTTGTAGTTCTGCTCTTAAAGCCATTTTAAAAAGCTTTTGCATGGTGATGTTGTCAAGAAGAAATTGGGAGAGCCTGCAGTGATTTTATTAGTTTCCAACTTGAAAATGATGTGCACCTCACAGGCTCACACCACCACTACAATAGATCACCAAAAAAATAAAGGGTGTGTCTTGTGCCCACAAACAGCTATGATTGTTCCACGACTTATCAAAGTCGATAAGTTTTCAGAAGAAATTTGTTTATATGTCTTGATTCTTCATGAGATTGATCCAATGAATCCTCTTATTTTCTTTTTACCATTTTCTCTAAACAAAAAATGTTTTTGTTTTCTATTCTGCTCCTAGAAGCAATGAGAACTAACATGTTGATTATGGCTTTGTCTTCAAACATAATATAAATAGACACATTTATATCCATTGTCCAAACCATTATGAAATAGTCGGTGAAATCAAAATCTATGGCTAGGAACCAATTCTCTTAGTAGTGAACCTTAGAGAAGAATAATTGTATAAAAATTGTCCAATTAATAAACTCTTAACAAAAGTTTGCTATTAAGCTTAATTTATATCATAACCCAACCATCTAGTACCAGATGGGGCATGATGGCTTACGAGAATTAACTGTAAATGGAGAATATCAGTGGAAAAAATATTGAGCTCAGTTGATGAGACCAAAAAGGGTCTAACAGAAAAATTATTCATTTCAATGTACTTATTAAACAAATAAATAATTTTAAAATTACTGCTGGTTACAAACTAAAAATACACCCTTGGGCTGAGTCAAGGTAAATCCCAATACATTCACCCCAAGTAACCAGAAACTGAAGCATCAGAAACAGTGGTCCAAGAACGAAGGCTAGCAAAGGGAACTGCATCCGAGATTGTGGGAAATGGACCTGTCTTTTCATAGGGACTAATCTTCTCTGTAATCTGGGTTCTCCTTTAGGATGACGAATCCCTCAAGGATGGGCGATAGAGGGATGTACCTGCATCATCACAATTTCAGTTAAGTAAAACAAAATTTAGGTCTTGAGTCTATCCCATATATGAATAAAGTGAAATCAAAACTTACTTTTCTGTTGCAAGTTCGGCTCTATCCCCAGCAGAAAGGAGTACCGGGGTAGTATGAGTCTGAAAACCAGTTATTGTTTTAGGTCTTCCTGCTTGACCCACTACGTCCACTGCTTGTCCCACCCGGACAGCTACAGGTAGAGGTTTAAGGTTTTCATCCACCGTCAATAACATCCTAGGCTGTAAACCAAAACAGAATTAGGTTAATTAAAATATATATCGATCAACCAAAATAGAGATGAGAACAAAAAAAATGTCTATTATATAGATAGGTTAACTAAAATGGGGAGGAAAAACATTGCCGATTATAAACTCCTTAGATAGGGCAACCAAATTGGAGAGGATATGCTTAGATAGGACATGAAAATGCATTATATATGTATAGACAGGACAAGAAATGGCATGGTTGTGTGGACTTGACGGGAAAATGCATCATAAGTGGATAGACAGGATACCTGCATTGCCAAAACAAGGAAGTATAGAACATAATGATACTTCCCCAGAATTATTGCTTTCATATCAAGACATGTATGTAACAAAGTCACCAATCCAGCCAGTGCGGTCCTAGAAACCAGAAACCATAAGATATTAAGATTACATAGTTGAAATTTAAATTTTATTTATACCAAAGAGCAAGCAAGACACTTACGGTGACAGCAAAAATCTTTCAGAATGGTAAGGAGAAAGGGTCAACAAACCCTTCCCCAGATGAACCAGACCTTGTGCAATCCGCACCTGCCCATTGGCCAAAAGAGGATTAAATTTAAGTTGTGAACTACACTTTTAATACAAACACCACCCCATTCAAGAGAAACTATACTTACACAAAAGAGAAGGCTGGCTTCTTTATAGTAATAACTTGACAAATTGCGAAGCATGCCAGCTATTCTGGCATTGTTGGTTCCTGCGCCTATCAAGCCCAAAGAAATGATGGCAGCCTGCATGGGTGGTTAAATGTACAGTTAAGAATCTTTATTCATAGTTGGCAGTATATTCGACAGTAATACTCAACCACCAAACATAATATATTTAGCAAAAATTACCATTGCAACTTCTGTGTCAGAATCATGGCTCAATCTGCTTAAGGTATCCATGACATTGACCTAACATATATCAGAAATTAGATGCTTAGATGTATTAATAAAAAACAGCATAATTTTATCAATTATTCAGATAGTGCCAACATATTAACATGACACAAACCTTTGGATTCGAGATACATAGGAGACCCAAAGCCAGGGGCACTGATTTTCTAATATTCTGCTCACCATACTGTAAAAGATGCTCCAATGACCGAATAGCCATTTCAGTGCCAAGCTCTTCAGCCATGGCTACCATAGCTATTCCAAGTACAGCAGGACCCTGGAAGGTTTCACCCTTCTCCTTATCAAGATGTTGTGCACACTGACCCAAGAAGTGTTGAACCTACATGAATGAACCTACAGTTAAGTAACCATGCCATTTTTGTATTGAAAGATTAGATGTTCTTTTTTACTGTGCAAATAATAAATTGGTCAATCTCCTCACCTTAAGTACGTTCCCTGTCCCGGCATAGGCACAAGAAAGCAAGGTCATGTCGCAATGCTTACGGATTTTTTCATTGAAGGTCTTTGACACCTCAGAAGTGGCCTCGACACTCTCCTGTAGACAGCCACCAAATGTAAGTATTGAACATATTATCAGATTGGGGGGGAAATCAGAGAAAAAAATCGTCACTGACAATTCAGAGAGCAATTTTTAATAGTGGGAGACATCTAATCACCTGCTTGCCAAGATACAGCAGACCAAGACCGAGAGGCAGTAGTCGTGTGAGAGGATCACTTATTTCAGCCTCACTTCGCTCCATTAATGTTATTATGATAGCCTGTGCAATGTCTTCATTGCAAGAACCAACAAACACCATGCCCAATGAGATTGCAGTAAATACAATCACATCAAGGGATGCCTTCGGATCTCCAAGTATGGGGATCAACTTGGTCCGGATCTACAAAAAAGACCCAAAACACATTAGAAAATATTTCACAATTTGACAATAAAAAATGTCACAACAAACTTAAATTACTAAAATGTTTCTAGATACTTTTATGAACAGCAGCCATTAGTTATAACTTGTATGACTATCTTTAATACATTATAGAACAGAAGTTGTAATTTGTATGGCCATCATCTGTACACTGTAAATAATGAGAAAACTCTTACTTGTTCATTCTGAGAGCCAGCATATGCAAGTCCTAGGCCCATTATGGCACCAATTCTAATAGAAGAGTCCTCCCTGTCAACATACTCAGCTAGAAGTGCCAATGCCTGAGAGTGTAAAATAAAATAATGTAAGAAAAACAATAAATCCCACAGTGAGTTACTTTTGAGGAAACAGCTTTTAGGCGAAGAGAAAACTAACAGGATCACAATCATTCTTCACACCACAATTCACAATCCCCACTCCTAGCAAGGCTCCAGCAATAACAGGTGTATCGGGACTATGGAAATACTTGTCAATTTGAGCCAGTCCAGAATCAACATCCCACAACAAAATCATACCCTAAAGCATGAGAATGACATCAATATATAAGAAGTAAGATACTGCCACCAAACTTGGCGTAATAAACATCTAGATGCAAAGCTTATTTACCAGACTTGCTGCAGCACTTGTCTTTCCATGATCCTTATTTTTATAAAGCCAGTTTGTGGAAGAACCACCACTTGCCGCTTCTGATGGAGTCATTAATTTGTCCTGTAACATACGAATTCAGGTCAGGTACACATAAAACAACTATGCATCTACAGAAATGCAACTTCAGTACCTGACCAAAGCCAGCATTCACAAATGCATTCACAAAAGTCGCCGCCAAATTCTGTCGAGCTGAGTCAACACTTGCTCCAGCACTTGCGCGACCATCGAGTAAGTGGGCCTAAAAAATGACATACACCCATAGATTAATAGAAAGGTAGAGTAGAATCAATATAATATATATACAGGAGAGAGAGAGAGGTGCATTAAAAGAAGTATACCCACAAACCTTGTAAATATCTTCAGGAGATTTAGGTTCCATGACCTCTATATCTCGAGCAAGTGTAAGATAACCTTCACTTAGTTTAGTATTGTTTATGATTTCTTGTAAACCCTCCCTCTCTTCATCGTCTGCACACATATCCTCATCCAGCTCAAAAGTAATGCCCTGCAACCAATCAAAAGAGATGAATAGATTCAGTGAAACATATCAAGGATACATATTATACTAAATATACAATGTGACTGATCACTTACATGTCGAGCAAGAATGTAGCAAAATTGCTTCTTCAGTAGAAGGTCAGTACATGTTGTAAATATCTGCTTCACATACTGCAACAGCCATGGTATAATATCAGAGTTACATCATTTGTAACCAAAACTGGAGCATACATAAATAACATAGTAAATTAGCCAACAGGACTGTCACATAGTATGCCAACCTGTAAATTATCAAGGTATAAAGCTATCTGAAGTGCTCGAGGAAATTCTTCGAATTTTATGTAACTCATATAAGCAATATCCAAAACAAGAATGTCATCAGGTCCTGGTAGGTATCTGCAAAATCCAATTGCACCAAATCCATAATAAGTGTGGATCAAACATTATAGAATGAAATCCAACAAGTGTACTTCTAGACTCGGTGGTGGATCAATAACAAGATAATGTTTCAAAGGTTGTCTCACTTTATTGTCTAGCTCCATTGCAACATCAAATTGGGAAATAAAATTTGGCAGATGGGGAAAAACATATCAACACAATTCACTTACTTGGCTGAACTCGTGAGATAGAGGCAGGTCCTTCTGAAATTAGTTTTGTCTGCATGCTCTATCAAGAGATCAAGGTCCTCGACCTAGAGCAAGCAGAATAAAACATCAGTCAGGTACATGATTAATTTGGAATAAATTACAGAACAATTACAACCCAACAAGTAATATTCAAAATATTGCTTACCTCCATCAATAGATCAACGGCCTCAGGTTCAGCATTATGCTGCAAGTAGAACATCAAAATTTTATAAGCACAAGGATATACTACGTCACTATGCCAACTTGCATATCATACCAAGCAATTGCTAGAGAGAGAAATTTGGCTTTTCATAGATAGTATTACAGTTACTTAAAAAGGAAAAACCTAGAAGTATCTTACCTGCATATGAAAAGATACAATCTGCTGCACGAGCTCCATTAAATCATCAATTGGAGCCTCATCAATCTGCCGTTTGGTGTATTCTTGTGCAATTTCCCCAGCTAGGTTCCTAACATACTCGTGTCCCCATGAACCTATATCACCCTCAGAACCCAGCAGCCGGTACTTCAGGCTTTCCTGCAATCATTGCCATATGAAACAAATTAACGCAAAATGGACATCATCATGCCACGTCCAAAAGGATCAATGACAATACAATCAAGAGACAGTTCAAGAAGAGCAAGAGGCACAGATCATCTGTAGATAAACTTACCCGTTCCCCTTCAGCAGACATTGTCAAGGCTAAAACAGATAGAATGTCGGCTAGAAGTCTCTGAAAGAAACAAAAATATAAGGTAAGAGATTAGAATTGCAAAGGGACTAGGACTATATATCCGAATAGACAGAATGTAGTGCACCTGGAGCTCCGAATCCCCCATGCTATCATAGTAGCCTTTCAGTGTTCCATAGTGAGGACGCAAGAACTTCAATGGCTTTGGCACTGATGTCATTGAGCTTGTTGCACTTCGAATTTCTTGCCTGAGAGTAATAAGTATAAAACATACTCTTAGAAAAGCTGTAAATTTCTATCAACACATCACGCAATTTGTGACCAAAAAGGTTCTACCCATGGCTAGAGCCGGTAGCACATATAATAAATGTCATCCATGCCAAGGAAACAACTCAAAAACAATACATTTCCCAGAACTTCTTGGACACCTTAAGAAAGCTCGCATGAGACAAACGAAATAGTTAAACACTCCCTCCATATCTCCATATCTCTTTAGTTAAACAATCCCTCCACATCAATTTATCTCTCTTTAGTTAAATTAAATTTAAAAAATTAACTTTGCATCTGTCTATTACATTATTGCCCACTTACTTACTTACTCGCTCACCACTCAATTGATTTTAAGACAACGTGTTCAAGGGGAAACTAAGCATTCAGATATTACAGACAAAACAAATTAATTTGAAAAGGAACTCTTTTTAGGGAAATAATACTAGAAATCAATCACAGTAAAATACAACAAAAACCCTAATTCCACTTTTTCTTAGACCAGCCTTCACATTTTACCAGAAGCCCTAATTAGGGGAGACTTAAAAAGATAAAAACTTTGAAACAAGTTAACGCTGAAACAGCGTACCTCATGCTTTCCAGGGCAACTTTCCTTAGTCCGGGATCGGAATCCTGGGCGCGCTCCACATACAGCTCCAATTGTTCTTTCAGCGCAATATCCTCTTCCGACTTCGCCATCAAACAGAAAAGAAACCCATATCAGAACACAATGAAATCCCCAAAAAACAAAACTTAGTATCGAAGTTTAGAAACGTACGAGATCTTCATCGTCTTTCTTGTTGTTTTTGTCGTCCTTCTTCTTCTTCTGGGCGACATCCTTAGATGCGGGTGGATCCGAGACAGCCATTGATGAACTAAAGCTAGATTGGACTCCTGGAGTCTGTTGAAAATTATCGCGAAATCCTCAGTTGTAAACTGAAAGCGGGGGGAGGACTGCTAGATTACCACAGGGGTTTTAAACTCTTCCTTTCCTTAAAGCTAACCAATTGCTCAAGCTAACTAAACTCGGCGGTTCGACCAGAGACGGGCTGCCCCAATTGTTTTTGGTTTTTTATTTGAAGGGCACTTATACATGGATTATTAGGAAAATGAAAACAATAAACTATTACATACTCATAAATAGGTTAAAATTTGGGGAAAAATAATCCATTAAGGGTGTGAGACTGTTTTTTTTAAAAAAAAATTAATAAGACATGTTTAATTTTTTAATGCCCAGCATATGTCAAATAATTAATTTCTAAGTCCAACTTTAAAAAGTGCTTAACACATAAATTTGGAACAATTTATAGCTACAACCTCATTCCATCGTGATACCGTTAGTTGAGAAGGGGTATTTTACACTATTTACAAATTTAAAATTAATATAATCATTATTTACACTCATGATGACATCAATGTGACATCATTATGATGTCATTTCTCTCATTCTCCTCTCCATTCCCTGCGACTTTTGAGCCCCGTCACCACCACCAATTCGCTGCTTGCCATTTGTCGTCGATTCATTCGCATTCAGAGCCCCCGTCTTTGGCAAATCAATGTGACAATGTCGATACTCGTGTGAAGGTTGTCCATGGTCGACAAAATATAGACTTCAAGTTAAACAAATCTGAGTCGGAAAAGCCCAATCTTGTCCACCCGATCTCGTCATCACCCATCAAATACCTCGATTCGTGGTTTTGACAACGAAGTCTCCATAGTGGTTGCTCATGCAAACAATGGCGGCATTATACGAGCTTTCATTTTTTCCTCAATTGAGCGGGAGCTCTATGCAGATGACTAAAATTTAGATTTTTTAATTGAGCAAGCTCGGGGAAATGGCGGTGAATCTGGGAGTGATGGAAGCAGGATTGTGGATGGCGACAACGACCACAACAGAGTTAGGTATGACTGGTCGCGGAGATGAGGCGGAAGTGGTGGTGCATGATGATGTCATGCTAATATCACATCAAATTTATTGATTTTATCATTTTAATTATATAAATACTGTAAGTACCCATTTCCACCTAACAGTTTCATAACGAAAATGAGTTTTGGACTATAAAGTGTCCAAATTATATGGTGAGACTTAGATTTTTTTTTAAACTGGTGTTACTCATACATTACGCTAAAAAATGTTCATTACAAGATTGAATTGACTGCGCAAGCACATGCGCGTCGTTCACAAATTTCCTTTCGGCTTTAATGATGGTACAAACCGGAAATCCTAATGCTAGAGTGCGGATTTGTTTGATTATGGGGTTAACATCCGGGGGAGTAGCTGGGAAGTTTTTGAAGTAGGTTCAGGCATTGCCACAGTCAGTTACGATGTTCACTTGGGTTGTTTCTCTTCTTGTTGCTTGTCTCATTGCAAAAAAGATTGTTGTCAATTCCGCATGAGTTGCGTCCAGCGCATGTATCCTTGCCGAGCCTTGCCAGTCACCGTCACCTGAGTGTGCATTCCAAGCTGCCACACCTCTCTCTGAACTATTACAGTATGCTGCATCCGTAGAGATTATCGTCCCTTGTAATTGTAGAACATGTGGTCCAACACCTTTCCTTCGCCACACCATATCCATGTCTCCTGCTTTGGTCTGTTCCCCAACAAGTGGTGCCTGTGTTTCCTGGTCTGATGTAGTATCCCCCTGTATTATGTGAAGGTGTTCATTGTTTTGTTGGTGCTCCCTTCTCGATCGTTGTATGGATTGGTGCTCCCCAACGACTGGTGCTCCCCAACGAGTGGATTCAAGATCTACCAATTCAGTGACGATACTCAAAGCTCCCTCGATGGTTGCACTTTTCTGTTCAATTGTTGCCGAACATCAAACACGCCAGATTGCCCATATGATGTAACAATGCTAGTGTCTTGTCCTCCTGCTCTGGGGCAGTTTGGAACCAGTTTCCTAGCCATTTTGCCAAAGTCGTATCCTTCGAGGTTGATCCTTATTCGTGATGCCCGCCACACCCTTTTGGCGAAGTCGCATTCAAACAGCATGTGCGGCACTCATTATGTTGTTTTGAAGCAGATCCCACATTGCGATGATACATTCATCCCTCTCTTCCTTAGACTTGGTTTTATCAGACAAGCACTTTGGATCACTCTCCAGAATAGGAACTTGATGTTTTCTGGTATTCCGTTCCTCAACGCAGCGGCTTCCAATTATGTCTGCGTGCGATGATGATGTGGGGACTTCTGCTAGCTTATTTTCCCATGTGACATGGTAACCAGACCTCACAGTATATTGCCCAAGCAGTTCCCAGTTCCAGACAACGTGGTCAGATGCCCCTAAGGCTTGGCCCGGTATGTGGATTCTTCGAATTTATGCAATGGTTTGTTCAGGGAAGATGGTTCTAAGAAGAGGCAGTCTCCATTCCTGTTTGTTGTTGATTAGTAATCCAGGAGGGACAGGATGCCTGGATCAAATATGGTTGGGTTTGATTGGTTCGGAATCCAGTTTGCCTGGACCGGAAATTCTGTCCGCGTCACAATTTTCCATTTCATATGGGGTTTAAGCAGCTCCCCCCCCCCACAATATGACTTTCCACCCCCACGAGTCTCCTTGACGCGGCTTGGCCTCCAGAAAGTTCCTGTTGGTACATTACTTGGCTAAGAAAATTTTGGAAAAGAAAGAATCTTTTTCTTTAACCGGGCGCCACGTAATTTCTAACCCAAATATAACATGATATCTTTCCTTTAGTTCTTTATATTTTTCTTCTCATAATTAATATAAATATTATAACATTCATAATAGGGGTGGTCTCTGGAGCGATCGTCTACATATGTAGACCAGAGATTAAGTTATAAATAGGGTAATAAATCAAAAACAAGGAAGGATCAATTTGCAATTTTTGAAAATTAAAAAATCACGCGCTACAGTAATTTCGCGCGTCTATAGTGTTTGCTACAGTACCGCTACCGTGTTTGCTACAGTACATGAGATATTTAACCCAAAACCTGAAGTTTGCTATAGTACCGCTACAGTAAGATGAGGGATTTAACTCAAAACCTGAAATTTACTACAATGTTTGTTACAGTAACATGAGGGATTTATCCCAAAACCTGAAATTTGCTACACTAACATGGCCCTGTCCAATAGTGCTTATTTCCTGCACCTACCAGCACCTACCAACACCCTCCAGCACCCTCCAGCACTTGTCACTATTCACATACATGAAAGATTTATTTTTTAAAAAAAAATAAAAAATAATTTTTCTTTAGAATTAGTTTCAATATGTTGTGTACGAATTAATCATTCTTTAAATATATAGTTTCATAATTATTCAATTTTAATTTAATTTCAACACCCTCCAGCACATTCCAGCACCCTCCAGCACCTTCCAGCACCAGCTACCAATTCCAGCGCCCTATTGGACAGGGCCCATGAGGGATTTAACCCAAAACTCAAAACCTCAAGTTTACTACAGTCACGTGAGGGATTTAACCCAAAATCTGAACTTGTAATTTAGAAGATGATCATTATAACATAAAACATGGGGAATTTAAACCAAAATCTAGAAGATTTTTATTATCTAATAAATTGAACTTGTAACTCAAAAGGTGATCATTATAACATAAAACATGTGAAATTTAAATCAAAATGTGTCACTTAAAACATTGAGTTTATAACCTAAAACATGAGGAGTTTAAAGCAAAACTTGAAAGATAGTTAATCATATAAAAATTGGTAGAGTATCAATCATCTAAAAACCTAAAAGATGTATTTTATAAATTAAATCATGAGCAATTTAAAACAAAATATGAATTTTTTTACAAAAAAAAAAAACTGGAATTAGCACTCAGCACTGCAGCGGTACTGTTCACGCGCACTGTGCATATGTTATTGTTCATGCGCGAAATTACTGTAGCGCGTGAATTTTCTAAAATTTTTAAAATTCCAAATTAGTCCCTCCTTGTTTTTGAAATATTAGACTATTTACAACTTAACTCCGTTTACATATGTAGATGATCGCTTCCAAGACTTTGTCTTCATAATATCGTGTTATATTTGATGCTACACAAATCCGCTGGTCTCCCTTGGTCCTATGCTATCCGGGGGTCTTCGGAGGACCTGCAAGACAAACCGCGGGGGTTACCTAGGGGTAACTGCTCCGGTGTAATGATGAGATGAGGATAGCGATGAGGAGGAAACCATACGGAAATACTCCCAATAACGAGTAGAGAGATAAAAGTCACATACCCGATTCACTATTTGGAGCTAGTATTTATAGTAGAAGTCCCCCTGCTTTGGATAAGGGTGAGGATCACCCGAGCTTGTCACTTTCTTTGTCTCCATTCTTGGACTGTTGTGCCCGCCTGACAAAGGATCCGTCTTCTCCCGGGATGGGCCGGGAGAAGTTCCTTCGACCCAATAAGAAGCGATGGGCCGGTATTATCACTAGCCCCCCCAGACCAGTGTCCCGGGCTTTGAAGACGTGGGAGATTGGTCTTAAATGTTCTCTCGGCAGGTAGGGCCCATTCACGTTGCGTTCGAGTTCCTGGCGGCGCCCTTCCCTATTCCGCACTATAGTCACTTTTTCACCTTTTGAGGTGACGTTTCCTCTTCTCCTGCCTATATAAACACCAAGAGGTCTCCACATAATCCTTCTACGCATTTTCCAGACGCTCTAATCTCTCTTATCAAGTAAGTCCCAGTCTCTTCTCTCTTTCGTTCCTTTCCCTCATCGCTTTATTCCTCTTACCATGAGTTCCCATCATCTTACCACTTCATCCTTAGACACCGAAGGGGTTCAGACCCAGTACAAAATGCGCTACAGAACCCCTTCAAATCTGGTTCATTCTCCTACGGGCTCTCCCTCCGGTTCTTCCTCCGACGCACTTAGCAATCCTCATGAACTCGTTGTTCAGGATTTGGGTGCCACCGAGGGAGCGGGTTCAATCCCGGCCGGAGATACAAGCCCTACCCGGGTGGGGCCTGTAGGAGGCGAAACTGCAGGCGAGGACAAGGAAGTGGAGGATGCCCCCCGGGGGGTCCTCCTTAGGGATAAAGTCTCGGGACATCCAGTTCTTGGGTGTGTCCGGGGACCCCCTGTTCTGGATAAGGCCGCCCTTGATTTAGTTAAATGCTCCTTCACCCCCTTCCCTCTAGATGCTTCTTTGTCGAAGCTACCCTCCGGGGCTTTCGAGAGGGAAGTCACTTGCATTCCCAAAATCCACTTTCAGTATGGCCTCAGTCTTCCTTCCCCCCCTCTTCTCAGAAATCTTCAATCACTACAAGATTTCCCCGGCTCAATTGCACCCCAACGGGGTCGTATTAGTAATGGCTTTTCTCCTTAACTGTGCCCGGTGCGCGGTTCCTTATTGCCTTCTTCTCTTTCGCTCTTTCTACTCTCTGCAGCGCTCCCATGCATCCTTCCCCGGGGTCTTCTCCTTCTCCGTGCGGACTGGGGTGAAGGATTTCCGTATTGGCAAACCCAAATCTGCCAAAGGATATCCTCAGAAGGGTTTTTACAGCTGCAACTCGAGCGTGTACTCCATGCCCCCTTGGAACGCCACTCTTCTGCCTAAGGACAAGAAGCCTTTATCCTCCCTTCCCACGATCATAACCAACGATCTAATTTACTCCGCTTATCCCCCTTAAGCATAGATGATTTATTTATGACTGGGAACACGGGCTATTACTGGCCTCGCGGGATATACCCTTCCAAATTATTCTCTCTTCCCCTGGTCTCCGCCATATGGCCTGCTGGAGGTGCTTATTTATAGTCTTTTATTCCTTATAACTTCTCGTTTTGTGGTTTAGGTGCCTGACTTTTCTTCTTTTCGTGCAGCTCAACCTTCTAAGTTTGTGGACGTGATGGTCTCCGAGGTGACTCCTTCCGAGGGAAATTTCTTCGGGGCAACCCCTGAACAGCGCCAGGTGCCTCCTATGAAGAAGGTGGAGCCTACTACCCAGAAGGAGCCCACTAGGCTGGGGCAAAAGCCTTCCGACACTTTTTTTTTCTCCGGGACTCCCCTTTCTCAACTAGGGGTGTAAATGAACTGAACCGTTCGTGAACAACTCGTGAACAACTCGGTCAAAGTTCGTTTTCGAACTCGGTTTGACCAGTTCGAACTCGAACTCGAGCTCGTTCGTTTATAAACGAGCTCGAACTCGAGCTCATAAGAGCCAGCTCGATAGGCTCGTCGAACAGCTCGAATATAATATTTATATATAATTTAATATAAATAAATTAAATTTTATTCATTAATGCTTTAATAAGCTCGAACTAGCTCGAGTTCGAGTTCGAACTCGATCTTTTATCGAGCTCACGAGTCGAGTTCGAACTTTCTTAAACTGAGACGAATCGAGCTCGAGCTAAAATATCTCAACTCGTACGAACTCGAACTCGATCACGAACATGTAATACGAACTCGAACTCGAACACGAACACATGTCTGTTCGAGCTCGACTCGACTCGTTTACAGCCCTATTCTCAACATGTTCAGCAGCCCAAGAGAACCGGGGCAACTCCTTCCTCCAAGGCTCCTATTCCTCCTGCTTTAAATCAACAGAAGCCTTCCGGGGTTTCTTCTTCCTCTCGACTCCCTCCGGGTCATCTTCCGCCGCGGGGCGCAAGTCGTTCGTAGTCCATCCGGACTTTGGCGAGAGCATTCCTGCTGGTTCCAAGAGGCCAGCCTCAGAAAATTCTGAAGATTCTCCACCACACTCTCGCCTACGGTCCGAGGGTCCTCCTCCTCCCCCTCCTAACACCGAGGGACTTACGGAGAGAAATGAGGTGAGGCTCTAAAGACTTTCCCATTTCATCTCTCTCTTTTGTTCTTATTTCGTTTTTTACTTATCTAATTCTTTCCTTTGTTAGAGTACCTGCTTCGCTAGCTCGCTCCTGGGGAACCCCGGCTTCGTCGAGGCCTTGAACCAGTCCTATACCCAATATAGCGCTGGGTTATTTGCTCAGATGGAGAAGGAACTCCATGAAGCCCGGGAGAAGCTAGATGGGTATGATGAGATGAAGGCCGACTTGGCGGAGTCTGAAAAGAAGCCGGCTCAGATAGAGAAGAAATATCACTTCTTGAAGAAGGACAGGAAGAGCGCCCAGCTGGAGGCTCTTGATGCTATCACTCAGAAGCTCATCCGCTCCGTGGAGTTTAAGCAAAAGCTTGATGAAATTGGGGTGGCTGCTAGCGCCGAGGCTTGTCATGGGGTATACTCTTCTCTTCGCGGGTGGTTGCCCAGGCCCACGCGCCTGAAGGCTTAAATGAGTTACTACCGCCCGAAGGCTTCTGACCTCATCAACCACCATCATTGTGCCCTCTAGGAAGCTAACCTGAAAAGCCTAGCTTCCAGCTATGAAGAACGTTGGAGATGTGCTCAAAGGTTCCTTCTGCCTCGGACATTAAGAAAATTAACCTTCCCAAAATCAAGGAGGCCTCCTTCCCCGATCCTGGTGCTGAGGAATTTAATGCTTATGGCGTCGTTCCGGAGACTCCTCACTGGTCCGAGGGGTACAAGGAGTACTGCGCGATCTCATCTAATTTTGGGTATCAGGTGATTGAGGAAGCTGAGCGGGGGCTCTATGTGAGACTTGGTAAGGGCCATGAAGATTTGCTCTACCAGTCGCAAAAGGCTACCACGAAGGTCGGATATCCCGCGCGGCCTGAGGACGAGCCCACAGTGGGTGCTCCTGCTTACGTCAGCCCCTACTGGTCACCAACAAAAGCTCTTGATGCGGAGCGGAGGTTCGAGGCTGCTCATACCAAGCTGAGGAGGAGGTGACCGAAGAAGAGCATGTACACTTTTAGTCCTTTTTATTTTTAGAATTATTTTCTAGTTTGTTTTGTTACGCCCCCCCCCCCCCCCCCCCCGGGAATTGATGTAGAACTTGGATTTTGTGCCCATTTTGGTTATCAATAAAAGTTCTATTCATTGAAAAAAAATCTTTTTGTTGTTGTAGTATAGGCGTGACCTGAGGGGACTCCTCCCCCAAGGGCCAGTTCCATATGTGTTTCCTCATCCCAACTCTTCCATGGGTTCCCATTTCGCCTCTGCAATGTTCTCATCTTCAAAGGAAGTTAGCGCACTGGAGGTTTGGAGGCAGTCAAGCCGACTTGGCTATCTCTGAGGCGGGGTTGGGTCTGTCCAAGCCTTGGTGTCTTTCCTGAAGGCGATCAAGAAAAATTTTGGGTCCCTGAGCCACTGTTTCAACCTAGCCTCGGACCATCTGAGGGAAGCTTTGAATTCTCACCAAACTATAGCTGAGCTCCAAGCCCTCCACGATGATTATCTGCATTGGACTTCTAAGGAGTTGGGTATGGTATGGGGAGAACTCGAGCGGGCGCTGGAGAAGCTCCGGAATCTTGAGATCCGGACCGCGCAGAACAAATTGATCTATGATCTAGAAACAAAGAATCGATCTCTCACCCACCGGAATAGGGTTCTCCAAGATGATTTGCTAGTTGTTCGGATCTCTTATCACCTCTTTGGGCTTAAGAAGGTTTTGGTTGGGGTATCCCTCCTTACAGACATCCCCGCCGGGGTTAGTAAGGTAATTAGGCATATGGAGGCTACCCCGGGAAGATTCGGGGAGGGGGGCTCATTGTCATGGAGCCTACCGGGACGCCATAGAGTGGCATCGTAAGATAGCCGCAGGGAAAGATGAGTCTTATCCTCCAAGTCTCCGTCGAGTTCCCGCCCGGGTGGAAGTGGACATGGCTTATGAAAGGTATGAGAACATGTCTGTGTCCCTCGACCCGGACGAGGTGGCAGGTAGGATCAAACGCGTCCAAGATATCGCCGCTTTCGGGGTTACTACTAGGAGGATGAAGACTTCAGAAGGAGTTCGTATTAGTCGAGAAGAGAAAGACAAGGGTGTGGCCAACTCCTTCTCTAAGTACAAGTTCGTATCCTCCGCGGGGGTGAAGCGAATGCGTCTAGCCGGGCCACTCCCAGAGGGGGCCATAGTTGTCCTTCTCCTAGAACTCAACGAGGAAGAGACTGAGCAATTAGAGGAAGAACTTGCCTGGAACCAAGCCCTAGATGTCCGCTTCACTGAAGACATTCTGTCTTCCCAATTCTTTGGAGGGGGCTTCCGTCCAGTGGATATAATCAGTGTACAGATATAAAAACTTGTATAGATAATATAGTTGCTTTCATGTCTATGTATATGTTTGGTTGTAAATTTAGAATGATTAAATAAAAGTTTCGGAAGTTAATCTTAACATTAATACTTCTGCAAAGAGCATTAGCATTACATCTTCTGGCCCCCTCGGGCTTCATTCGAGGTCCGGGTCCTTTCTAGCCATGGGTCCCTTTTACAATCCCGTCTTTCTATCTCTCTAGGCCCGGAGTGTGGCCAAACGCTGGGGCTTCCTCTGGGCATATCCATGCTTCTGAGAGGGGGCATATCCATGCTTGGCATATTCATGCCTTAGTAGCCGAGGTCTAAGCGGGGCACCTATTTCCCATAGAACCTTCTCAAGTTAGCTACATTCCATCTTCTGGGGACTACCTTCTCTTGTTTGTCTTCAAGTACATAACTCCCTCCTGGGTATGCTTCTTTCACCTTATAAGAGCAAGTCCAACAGCTTCCCCAAGTTGGGGGATTTCAATAAATTTAGGAAATATGAGCCATTTTTCAGCTCCAACAGATTCCCTATCACATTCCCCAACTTGGGGATTTTGAAGAAATCTACATGTTGCTTCCCCAAATCTGTAGAGAGAAAAAAAACTTGGGGAAACAAAATTTAATGCTTAGTGCATTTATGTTGATCCTTTACCTCTCTTTATTAGTTTTATAATTCAAATACAGTGAAACCTCTATAAATTAATAATGTTGGGACCATGATATTTTATTAATTTAGCGAAATATTATTATATCGATAAATTAATAATTTATTAATTTAAAGAGGTTTGAGTGTAACTTTTAAATTAGGAAATAATGAATCTTACAAGGTTCAAAGCATTGAAGAAATTGTGGCGGATACCATTCAAAATCAAGTTGATGATGAAGTTGAGAATGATTCAATAGCGTTGGAATCGATCACTCGGAAAGAAGCATTGCAAGCATCAACAACTCTTCACAACTTTTTGTTGCAGTATGAGAAGACAGTGCCCGAACTCTTAAATGCAATGAGGAAATTTAAAGATGCATGAACTCAATATAGATTTGAAGTTCAACAAAAAACAAGTTATTATACCTTCATTTTTCACAAGATAATTTTATAATTTTGAAGCATATATGGAATTTATTTATAGTTTTGTTGGGACCAATATATATACACTGGGGTTTTAAAAAAATTATTATCTTATTATTTAATCGAGTGAGATCCAATTTAATACTGGTCCCGAGTTGGGACCGGACAAATTATTAATTTTACCGAGGTTATTAATTTATCGAGTATTAATTTATAGAGGTTTCACTGTACATATATTTCAAATATGATTATCTTTAATTGTATATAATAAAGAATTATAAGAAATATATATTATTAAATTTCATATTTTGACGAACAAAACAAGATCATACATGACTATGTTTACATGTTTATAAAAATTTGAATATTGTCATGTGAGATCTTGTTATATTCGTTTTAATGCATATTTTAATATTATATAATTTTCACATTTTTTTATCATACATAATTTAAAATATTTAGATTCCAAAATATACTTGAATGGTGAAAAAATAATAATAAAGAGATAAAATACTGAAATTTAATGCACATGCAATAAATTAGAATCCCCACACTAGGGAAGCTGTTGGAGTTGAAGCAAAAAAAGATAGGGAATATGGGGATGTAGTACTCTATCTTGGAGAATCTTGTAGGGAATCTGTTGGACTTGCTCTAAGGCTCTTCCCAGTAGGGTGCGAGCTTCCCTTCCGGGGCTCGATGGCTTTTGTCATTTCACCTCATTACCCACTCTCCCGGGGCGAAGACCTCCTTCCGGACCCTCCTTTCGTGATACCTTTTCACTGTTCCTTCACCTTTGCCTCATGAAGTGCGACATTCTCTCGCTTTTCTTCCAAGAGATCCAAGTCGATGCGCTGTTCACCACTCTCCTCCTCTGGGCGCTGAAATTGGGTCTGGGGGCTTGGGACTCCAATCTCTGCTGGGATGACCGCCTCTGATCCATACACCAGGCAGTAGGGAGACTCTCCGGTGACCGAGTTTTTTGTCATTTGGTGAGTCCAAAAAACGCTGGGCAACTCCCATATCCAATTTCCTCGGACACTCTCCAGGCGGGCATTCAAGCCATTGACAATGGTGAGGTTGGTGACTTCCAATTGCCCATTCGCGCGGGGGTGGTACACAGACGTCAGCTTCTATTCTATTCCATATTTTACACACCATGACTTGAATGAATCATTTTCAAACTGTTCCCCGTTGTCTGTGACTACGATCTTGGGGATACCAAACCGACAAATGATATTTTTCCAGCAAACTTCACACAAGTTAACCCCAGGATGTTAGTGAGTGGTTCAACCACTACCCACTTGTTGAAGTAGTCTATGGCCACAATCAAGTACTTTGCTCCTCCCGGAGCGGTGGGAAATGGTCCCACCAAGTCGATTCCCCATCTACTGAATGATCAAGAGCCTGTAACTCCCATCAACTCCTTTTGGTGAACGTGGATAAAAAGGGCAAAGTTTTGGAATGGAAGGCACTCTTGGACATACTTTCCTGCATCCTTGAACAACGTCGGCCAATAGTACCCCATCCTTAAAATCTTCCTTGCCATCGTGCGGGCTCCCTAGTGGCTCCCATTGGACCCTTCATGTATTTCCCGGATAAGGTGCTGGCCCTCTGACCTCTCCACACACTTGAGTAAATGTTGGAGATAACCTCTCTTGTATAGCACCCCGTTTTGGACCATGTACTTGGGTGCCTTTACCCTCAACTTCCTGGCCTACACTCTATCTTCCGGGGATATTCCTTTCTCTAAGTATGCCCGCATGAGGAAGATCAATGACTCTCCTTCATTTACCGACATCACCTGATCTTTCTCCTGATAACTCCTCCTTCCTAGGACTTCCATGTACAGTTTTTGGTTAGGCGTGGGCTTCAACTCCGAAGAGGCCAACTTGCTTAGGGCATCTGCCTTGCTGTTCTCCTCCCGGGGTATCTAGACAAGGTTTAAGGTTTCGAACCCAGCTATCAGAGGTTTCACCATCTCCAGGTACTTCTGTAAACTTCTCTCCCAGGTTTCGTACTCCCCCCTCACTTGCTGCACCACAATTTGGGAGTCGATGTGTGCCGTTAACACCTTAATTTCCATCTCCTTTACTAACCCCAGTCCTGCAATCAGAGCCTCACACTCAGCCTCATTGTTGGTTATTTTGAAGGAAAATTGAACTGCGTAGGGACACTCCTTCCCCTCCAGGCTAATCAGGAGTATCCCCGCCCCGCTGCCCCCGGAGTGCGCAGATCCATCTACATACAACCTCCAAGCCGGGGTTGTCTTGGCCACCTGTATCCTTACTTCTGATTCTACCAGGAAATCGGCTAAAGTTTGCCCCTTGATGGCCTTCCTTGGCTCGTATCAGATTTCGTATTCTCCCAGTTCTATGGCCCACATCATCATTCTCCCAGAGGTCTCGGGTTTGAACATGACCTGCTCGGGTAAATGGTGAGCACCGCTATAGGATGGCCCTGAAAGTAGGGTGTTTAAGTCTTCTTGAGGCGTGTACCAGTGTTAGAACCAATTGCTCCAGCTCATTATACTGGGTCTCTGCCCCCAGAGTGCTCTGCTGACAAAGTAAATCGGGTGTTGCTTCCCTCCCTCTTCCTTTATCAACACAACACTCACTGCTTCCCTGGATGAAGCTATATACAGCAGGAGCACCTCCCCAGGGTTTGGCTTCTTTAGGGTTGGCAAATACTGAAGGTGCTCTTTAGGCTCTGGAACGCTTTTTTGCACTCCTCTGACCACTCAAACATCTTGGCTTTCCTGAGGATGCTGAAAAAGGGTAGCTGCCTTTCGGCCCCTTTTGACAAGAACCGACTGAGGGCTGCAAGGGACCCTGTCAAGCGTTGCACCTCCTTCACTGACTTGGGGGAAGTCATCTTGGATATGGCCTCTACCTTCTCCGGGTTGATATCAATACCCCGGCTCGATACCATGAATCCCAAAAACTTCCCTGCCCCTACTCCGATGGTGCTCTTTGAGGGGTTTAGTTTCAAGTTACTCTCACTAGTTTCTCGAACATCTCTTCCAAGTCCTTGATACGTTTTTCACCTTTAATGCGTTTGGTTCCTCGAACATACTTCGCCAAAAGTTCCTTTAATGCGTTTTTCACCTCTTCCGGGAGGTCCTTTCCCATCGTGACCATCCCTTTATCTCTTACCTTCATCTCTTCTAACTCCTGGCGAGAGGTGTCTCCATGCACCGCCCCCACCACTTTCTTTGCGACCAATACTGCTGTCAGCATACAGCTCCTTGCAACCGTTTGGCTTCCCCGGACCACCGCACCCCCTGCGCGGTGGGGAACTTCATGGTAAGCAAGTATGGGCAATTCACAGCCCAGGCTTGGGTCAACCACGGCCTCCCTATAATCACATTATACGGAGAGGGATCATCGATCACCGCAAAGTTACACAACACTGAAACTCTCTTATTCCGATCTTTTCATCCACCATACATACCGTTAAGGGGATGGCCCCGAGAAAGGTTTCTGGCTTACCTGTAAATCCTGACAGGGGAATAAGGAAGGCCTCAAATTCTGCCTCCCTATCCCCAACTGATCGAAGCAAGAGGCAAACATAATTTCAACGCTGCTGCCAGTATCCACGAACACCCTCTTGACCGTGAAACCTTCAATTTCTGTTGTTACAACCATCGGGTCTGAGTGGGGTACCTGAGGCGGTGCCGCGTCCACCTCGGAGAAGGTAATAGTCTCGTTGGGATGAAACCTTTTTCCCTGAGTCTCCCCCGGGAGGACGTATCGTGTCCGGACCCGGATGGCTGAGACTGACTGACATGCCTCTCCTATCTGTCCACTTATCACAATAATCATCCTGTTGGGCGCCGGGGCTGACTCAACCGCCTGAACTGGAACAACAACTATGACAGGCCATCCGGGAGCCCGAATTTCCGGAGCCCTTACATTTCTTCTCCCGGAGCTGGGTCATCTCCTTCAGGGTTGCTCTCGAGATTGGTCCCGGAGCGGGTACTCTTTCTTTGCTTCTACCTCCACGCAGTCCTTTAATTTCCTCCTTTCTATCAACTTCTCGATCTCATTCCTTAGTCCCATGTACCCTTCGGTTGTGTGTCTCTAAGACTTGTGATAAGCGCACCACTTATCCGAATTTTCTTTGGACGGGGTTCCCTGGATAGGCGGCGGGTCAGGAAACAAATCCTTGTGGATGACATGTATCTCTGTTCGGGATTTGCTCAGCGGGGTGAAGCTATCCGCCCTAGCTCAATTTACTAGCGCTGGGCTCGGGTCCCTCCTGCTTGGTTTCGACGCCCTTCTCCTTTCCGTTTTCTCTGTGAGGAATCCCTCTGACTCCTCCTTCCTCTTTCGGGTGGCGTCATTGATGGCACAGTACAGCTGCACTACCATCTGCAGGGCATGAAAGGTTTCCGGGATGTTCTCCATCAACTTCTAGAACAACACCACATCCTTTAAACCATTTATGAACCCACTTATCACCGCCTTCTCCTACTGCTGTGTGTCCATAGCTTTCATGCTATCGTCCATGTACCTCCGGTAATACTCCATAGGTCCCTCAGCGGCCTTCTGTCAGGTGGTGAGGAGCTCAGTCAATTGTTTCCCTTCTTTCTTCAACCCGACGTACCTGAACAACAAGGCCTTTGAAAATCGTAATAATCTTTGAGGCTCTCCCAGGGTAGAGAGTCAAACCATAGGAGGCAATTTCCCCTTAAGTAACAACCCACTACTTACATCTCAACTCATCCGGGTATATCCCGCGACACCATTAAGTTCTGGTAGGTCCTGACAAACTCCTCCGGGTCCGTTTCTCCGTTGTACGTGGGGATGCCTTCGGAGACGCGAAGCCCCGGCGGCCATGGGTATGCCAAGACCCTAGGTACCCATGGGGAGGTGGGCCTCGCCCCGTTTCTCCCTACAAGCTTATCTAACCGTGCCTTTAAGGAGTTCGGATCTTGCTGTACCACCTGGTAACCTCTCATCCGGTCGTTCTCCCGGTAATATCTCTCTAGGTACCCATAGTTCAATCATGTCGCTCCGTACGTTGGCGGGGGTAATGGGCTTGGCCCCCATACATCCCCAGGGCCTGTGGACCATACATTCCACTTGGCGCATATACTAGGAAGAGCCCTGGACCAACGTGTCCCATCTGTCCCAGCTCCCAGCTGGAGACCAGGTGGTAAAGATGCGCATGTGGGTAGGGGTGTTCAAAAATACCCGGCCCGCACTACCCGACCCGTTGACCCATCGACCCGTTGACCCGTCGACCCGGGGTAAAATAACCGGGTAATTTATTATTTTTCCGGGCGGCCCAAGTATTATACAATTTTCCGGCTCCAGGTCCGGGTCACACAAATGCATTTTCCGGGTACCCGGGAACCTGGTATTATATATGTTTATTTATTTAAAATCAATGTTAAATATCATTTATACTTGTAATTTTGGGCATGAGAAATGAATTTACCCTATTAAACTTCTCAACTCAATACAAGTGTCTTGTTTATTTCCTCAATTATAAGAGAGACTTAAGATTCTTGCTTATTTCCTTAATTATAAGAGAGACTTAAGATTATACGTAATTTGTAGGTAATATCGAGAGTATCAAGTCTACTTCATATATATTATATAATATTTACTCTTTTCAAATAAGCCTTTAACTCAAACTGTAAATTGTGTGATTTTTTCCGCACAAATAGATCTTTTAATGAAAATTTTGATGTAAATACAAATTATTCTTTTATACATTCTTTCTTACACTCATTTTTTATGCTTGAAATAAATTTCTCAACTTTTCTTTGTTTGAAAACTTAATACGTGGGTTAATTATGACGATTTTTTATGATGAAATCCTTCAAAAATAATTAATATATTGTATCAAGCGGGTCGGCGGGTACCCTGAAATCCGGCCCTGTATTTCGGGTACCCGCACTTCCGGGTACCCTGTTCTTCCGGGTCGGGCCACGGGCCTCATTTTGAACTACCCGCATATACGGGTTTCCTGATGTGCGGGTACCCGTAAGTCCGGGTACCCGATTTTGAACACCCCTACCCGTGGGGCCAAGCTGGATTGCTGCCTCGTCATGGTTCCTTCCCACGTCCCAAAGCTTGGGGGAAATGAGGGTGGCAGTGTAGAGGAATTCACTTTCCCCGATACTCTCTGAGGCCTCACTGCTCCGTCCAAATCAATTACCTCCCTGCACAGCCCCTGAGTGGGACCAGGTCCCTGACTCGCCAGTTCACTCCTTCCGGGCCCCCAATTGGTGAGCATCCACTGATGATATAGCTCCATGTTGGCCCTCATGAATTCCAACGCGGCCAACTCCTCTGTGTTGACAAGTGGCTGCTCTCTCGCCCGGGGCTCTGGCCCCCGGATGGGCCGGTTGTTGACCAACGAATGCTCCCTCGCCCAGGGCTCTGGCCCCCGGGCGGTTGGGTTGTCTCCTCCTGGGGTTCAGGCTCCCCTTGCTCTCCCGGGTCTTCCTCCTCTGATTCCGCCCCCTCAGAGGTGGTCTCCACGTGGCAATCCTGCGGCACTCCCGGTTCACGCTGGCGCCTTGCCTCAGCTTGCAGCTGCCTGAGTGTCACATCGTCATCCGGGGGAGGGGGCGACTATCCCCTGAGGGGATGGTGTTCTTTCGTGGCCTTCCGCGCCCTCTCCTTACTGGCTCCATCTCACAAAGGTGGAAACTTAGTCGGTCTCACTGAGCGTGCCAATTTGATGCTACACAAATCCGCTGGTCTCCCTTGGTCCCGTGTTATCCGGGGGTCCTCTGTAGGAGGTCTTCGGAGGACCTGCAAGACAGACCCCGGGGGTTACCCAGGGGTAGCTGCTCCGGTGTAATGATGAGATGGGGATAGCGGTGAGGAGGAGACCGTACTGAAATACTCCCAATAACGAGTAGAGAGATAAAAGTCACATACCTGATTCACTATTTGAAACTAGTATTTTTAGTAGAAGTCCCCCTGCTTTGGATAAGGGTGAGGACCACCCGAGCTTGTCACTTTCTTTGTCTCCTTCCTTAGACTGTTGTGCCCGCCTTGCAAAGGACTCGCCTTCTCCCGGGATGGGCCGGGAGAAGTTCCTTCGGCCCAATAAGAAGTGGTGGGCCGGTATTATCAATATTAATATTTTTTATTCTTTTAAAAAATTCATTATAAAAATTTCAGACATGCTGTCCGGGGAATTATTTAATATTATTGTAATTTATGGTAAAAGTGTAAATTTTAATATGAAAATTTTGAATGATCAAATAATGTTATGCCTAAAGGGAACTAGAATAATAAACGACATCGTATTTCCTTCAATAAACATATTTTAGGTATTTTACTAATTTATGGTACAAAATATTTATGAATTTTCTTTTTATGTATTTATGGTATTAAATATTGCACTCTTTTAATTATAAGCATCAAATCAATACTCTCTTTGTTTTTTTTTTTAAGAAATTCATTCATGGTACTGGGAAACGTCCAGAAACGATTAAAATGAGTGGAATTGGCATCCAATTCGACTAGTCTATTACAAGAGCAACCGAACAAAATGTCAACCAGACTTATAGTAACAAGTCTGTACTATTACAGTTTGAGAGATCCAATAAAAAGTGTAATATCGCCCTCATGGATATTATCTAATAACTGCTGAAACCACATCTGCTTGGCATAGAGGAGCGTCTCCCGCATCAATCACTTCGCCAATCAGGGATCTACTACAACCGCAACACCACTTGATCCAAAACATGATCAATATTCTTCAAACTGCAAGCACCTTGAAACCCAGGAATCATGACCGGAAACACGATCTGTATAATCAGATCAGAGCAATAGACACAAATCATAAAACACGATCCTTATAATTGGATCGAGAACAAAACTTCGACATAAATCAAGATCTAGTCGAAGAACTTATTATGTGGATTGAAACACACTTATTCAACGGTATTAAAAACAATAAAAAGAAGAACGATTGCTTCCCCGTCTCCCCATTATGGGAAGACGGGGAAGAAAATTGAAGAAGAAAAGAGGGAGTTTGGGGAGGATTTTGGGAGAGGGGCGGCAATATATACTTCTATAATTACAAGGCACTTGCATAATATTCTCTTTGTTTAGTATTTAGTTAGTCCATATATTCTCTTTGTTTAGGTTATTTTTTACTGAAATTAACAAATTTAGAGTACGTAGTATTTGCAATAACTGACATTGGCAGACGTTTTATACTCCCTCAAATATCCCCAAATTGCAATTTTTTTTAATCGTTTTTTCAGTTCGTGAGTTTATAGGGATGATGGATGACCGCTGATGTTGAAGCTCTTGCAATCTATGGCTAGTATCCGGGGAATTTTTCGTGTCATGGGATGAAATAGAGATCGCATTTTGGATTATAACCCCAAACGGTAAGATCTTTTAATTTCAGTGTGGCTTAAAACATTTATTTGGAGATAATAATGCTTACGAACGGAGCCTCGGAGGAACCTTATAATTTCACCTTTTATTGCCACCTTTTATTTACGGGTTTTCTTTTTATTTTAATATGCATGATAACCTTATTTACGGGTCCAGTCCCGGGTTGCCGATAACCTTATCCCCTCCCCCGTCTCCTCTCCAGACACCTATTCCGAGGCTTTTAGCTCGCCCCGGGAACTACTCACCCCGGGTGCGTCGAACTTGGATGAGGCGGGTTTGCGCCCATCCGGGGATCCCGACTTCCCTCTAGATGATCAGGATGCGGACGTGTTTGGCGGGGAAATCGGTGATGATATTCCCCGAGGGCCTACTCACGGAGTGCGCCCCTTGGGTCTCAAGTTTTTCGATGTTCCCGGGGATTCCCCTTCGTTAGATAGGGATGTTTTAGATTTGGCGAATCGCTCTTTTATCCCTCTTCCTTTAAACGTCTGTCTTTCTAAACTTCTCCCGGGAGTCTCAGAGCGAGGGGTCACATGCATCCCGCGGATCCATTTTCAGTACGGGCTTAGCCTGCCCTTCCCTCCTCTCTTTCTTGATATCCTCCAATTTTATAACGTGGCCCCGACCCAACTACACCCTAACGGGGTCGTCCTTATTCTGGCTTTCTTACTTAATTGTGCCCGGTGCGCCGTTTCTCCTTCCCTCTTACTCTTCCGCTCCTTCTACGCTTTACGGAAGGCACACGCATCCTTCCCGGGCGTTTTCTCTTTCACTGTTCGATCCGGGATAAAGGACTTCATCCTGTCCAAACCCAAATCCGCCAAAGGATACCCTTCAAAGGGTTTCTTCCTGTGCGATGCCCGGGCTTATCCTATGCCTACTTGGAACGACTTCCTCGTTCCAGAGGAGAAGAAGTCTCTTTCCAATCTCCCGGCGACCATTGCCAGTGACCATAACTTCCTCCGCCTCACCCCCCTTGATATGGATTCCTTCTATAAGAACGGGAACGCAGGCTATTTCTGGCCTCGCGGGATCTATCCCCGCGACCTCTTCACGCTCCCGCGCATCTCCGCGGTGTGGCCAGATGGAGGTGCCTATTATGGCTTTATGTTGTCAAGATTTTTTTTTTTTTTTTGGTCTAACTTCATTGTTTGTTTGGTTTCAGTACAACCTTCTTTGTACGCAGACGTCATGGCCCTTACCGAAAAGTCTTCCGGGGGTGATGCTCCAGCGAGGGACGCTCACCCGGATCAACAGACTCCTTCAACACCACAAGTGGCTTCCCAACCTGGGCCACCTCCCCCCGAGAATCCTGCTCTTGTCCCTCAGAAGCCCCGTGCGCCGCCCAAGTCTCGCCAGCAGACATCCTCCGGGCCTTCTTCTGAGGCCCGTGCTACTCCCGGCTCGTCACCTACCCCCGGGCGTCGATCCTTCATCCAACACCCTACTTACAGTGGTGGGGCAAGCTCGAGGTTCAAACGGCCGCCTCCTGGCGAGCTATCCGGGTCGCCCCCTTCCTCTCGTCAGAGGACCCAGGACTTCCCTCCTCCTCCTCCTCCTCCTCCTCCTCCGCGGGCTACTGCTTCCGAAACTATCCCGGAGGAGAAAGAAGAGGTAACCACTATTCTAGATCTGTCTTTTATCTAAGGTAATTCCTTCGGTTTCCTTACTTTCTTGCCTCTTCTTTGTTGTGCAGAGCATTGCCTTTGCCGACGCCGTCCTGGCGGACTCTCAATTTGCCGAGGCATTGAACAGAACCTACTCCAAATACAGCGCGGGGCTGTTTGCCAAGATGGAGAAGGAACTCCGCGAGACCAGGGAGAAGCTGGCCGGGCGAGATGGCCTCGTGGCCCAGCTAGAAGAGGCAAAAAGAAAGCTGGCTGATAAAGAGAAGCGGCTCGCTGACAAAGAGAAAAAGTTGGCGGAGGTGGAAAAGAAGACTCCGCCCTGAAGAAGGACAAGAAAAACTCCCAGTTGGAGGCCTTTGATGCTATAACCCGGAAGCTTCTCCGCTCAGTGGAGTTTGATCAGAGGCTCGAGGGGATAGCTGCTGCGGCGAGCGCTGAGGCTTGCCATGAGATATACCGCAGCCTGCGAGGCTGGCTTCCCGGGCCTGCTCGTCTTGACGCCCAGGCGTCTTATTATCGTCCTAAGGCGGCTGATTTGCTGAACCATCGATGGCGATCCCTCCAGGAGTCTGACCTGAAGAGCCTCGTCCCTCAGCTGTGGCAATCGCTAGAGATGTCTTCCCGCTCCCGGGTTCCTTATGCTTCGGAGATCAAGAAGGTGAAGCTCCCGGAGGTTGGCGATGCTTCTTTTCCCGATCCTGGCCCGGAGGACTTCAATGCTTATTCGGTTGTCCCGGAGACCCCCCACTGGTCTGACAACTATCACGAGTACTGCGCGGTTCCCGACAATTTTGGGTACCAAGCTGTCTATGAGGAAAGGGAGGAGAGGTACGTTGTGGGGCTTGCCGCGGGACAAGACGACTTGTTGTATCAATCCCGGAAGTCCACCCGGAAAGCCGGGTTCCCCGAGCGTCCTGAAGATGAGCCTAAAGTAGACGCTCCCGCTTATGGCGGCCCCAACTGGTCTGCTGAAGATGTAGCTGAGCTGGAGAGGAGATGGGAGAAGGCTCATGCTAACCCGGGGGAAAAGGACTCTGCTAATGACAACGTACTCCCCTAGACTCTGGTCTATGCTTTCTTTTGTAGTTTTTAATTTTGTAATCTTCCTCCCCGGGAGGCTCATGTAGAACTTGGCCTTGGTGCCTATTTTGATTAATAAAAGGTTCTACTTTTTAATGATATTGCCATCTTTTGTAGCCTGAGCGCCCCCTAGAGGAGATTCTCCCGCGTGGGCCCATGCCTTATGTTTTTCCTCATCCTAGTAGTTCTTCCGGCACCTACTTCTCTCTCCCCCGCGCCGGGTGCCTCCAGTGCTCTTTCCTTCAGAGGAAGCTAGCCCATTGGCGATTTGGAGGCGACCAGGCCAACCGGGCATTAGCTGAGGCGGGGTTGGAATGCTTTCTTCAGGAGTTTGGGTCGATCCGGGTGCTGGTGGCGTTTCTTAAGGCAGTTGAGGCGAAGTTTGGGTCGTTGAACCAGTGCTTCGACCTTGCTTCTGATCACATGCGGGAAGCCCTGAATTCTCACCAGACCATCGCTGAGCTGCAAGCCCTTCACGATGACTCCCAGCATCGTACTACCAAGGAGTTAGGCATGGTGTGGGGTGAACTAGAGCGGGCGCAGGAGAAACTTAGGACATTGGAGACCCGCTCCGCTCAGAACAGGCTTCTCTGCGACTTTGAGAAGGAGAATCGGTCCCTTACTCATAGGAATAGGGTACTCCAAGACGTATTGCTGGTTACCCGGCTATCCTATCACCTTTTGGGTCTCAAAAATGGCTTAGTTGGGGTGTCTCCTCTTACTGATATTCCAGCCGGGGTTCGCAGAACGATGGAACGTATGCAGGCTAACCCGAAGAAGTTTGGTGAGGGAGCTCCCAGTCACAAAGCCTATCTGGACGTCATGGAGTGGCACAATAAAATAGCCGCGGGAGACGCTGAGCCATACCCCTCGAGCCTTCGTCGCGTTCCAGCCCGGGTGGAGGTGGATGTGGCATACGAAAGGTACGAGGACATGACTGTATCCATTGACCCGGAAGAGGTGGCACGCCGGATAAGACGCATCCGGGAGATTGCCGACTCTGGGGTCACCACAAAGGGGGTTAAGACCGCCGAGGGTACTCGTATCAGCCGGGAAGAGAAGGGTAAAAGTGCAGCAGTCATGTTTCCTAAGTATAGGTTTGTTACTTCTGCCGGGGTAAGAAGAATGCGCCTGGCGGAGCCGCTTCCGGAAGGATCCGTGGTTGTGCCTATCCCCGAGTTGAACGAAGAAGACGCCGCGCAATTGGAAGAGGAACTTGCGTGGAATCAAGCCCCGGATGCCCGCTTTGCCGAAGATCTCCTGTCCTCCCAATTCTTCGGAGGGGGTTTCCGCCCGGGTAACCCTGAGGGTGCTTCCGGGTCAGGTCCCAAGTGGGTATAGTAGCAAATAGATAGGAATACTTGAATGTAAAATGCTTATGTAATCGTCCTACAACGACTATGCCCGCATGTTCATGCGATTTGTAATTTAAAGGATTGAATAAAATTGTACTTCGAAAAGACCCTTCTCATTAACTCTTCCCTGCAAACATTACATTCTTTGATCCTCGGGCTTCATTCAAGCTCCGGGTCCATTCTAGCGGGGCACCCAAATGGGAGCTACCCATGGGTCCCATTTTACAAATCTTCCTTTCTAAACCCGGGACGAGGCCAAACGTCGGGGTATTTCTCCGGGCATGTTCATGCTTCTGGGCGAGGCATATTCATGCCTGACATATCCATGCCTGGCATATCCATGCCTAGCATATCCATGCCTTAGTAGCTAAGGTACGATGCGGGGTACTCTACTTCCCGTAAAACCTTCTTAAATTAGCTACATTCCATCTTCTGGGGATCTCTTTCCCCTGTTTGTCCTCCAGCACATAACTCCCTCCCGGGTATGCTTCCTTTACCTTGTATGGGCCTTCCCAGTTGGGTGCAAGTTTGCCCTCCGGGGCTTGACGGCTCTTATCGTTTCTCCTCATTACCCAGTCTCCTGGGACGAAAGCTTCTTTCCGCACCCTTCTGTCATAATACCTCTTTACTCGCTCCTTCACCTTGGCTTCCTGAAGTGCCGCATTCTCTCGCTTTTCTTCCAGGAGGTCCAAGTCAAGGCGCCTTCCATCGTCTTCTTCTTCCGGGCGCTGGTATTGAGTCCGGGGGCTCGGGATCCCAATTTCTGCGGGTATCACCGCCTCCGACTCGTACACCAAACCATATGGAGATTCCCCGGTAGCCGAGCTTTCTGTAGTCCGGTGGGCCCAAAGAACACTGGGCAGCTCCCAGATCCAATTTCCCTGCGCGCCTTCCAAGCGGGTTTTTAACCCTTTGATGATAGTGCGGTTGGTGACTTCCACTTGCCCGTTCGCCTGGGGGTGGTATACAGATGTCAACCTCTGCTCTATGCCATACTTGATACACCATGATTTGAAAGGATTATTCTCAAACTGCGCCCCATTGTCCGTGACTACAATCTTTGGGATGCCGAATCGACAAATGATGTTCTTCCAGCAAAACTTAACACAGGTTAGTCCCCGTATATTGGTGAGCGGTTCTGCCTCCACCCATTTGCTGAAGTAATCGATTGCCACAATCAAGTACTTGGCTCCTCCCGGGGCAGTCGGGAAGGGTCCCACCAAGTCAATTCCCCACCTACTGAACGGCCAAGCTCCTGTGACTCCGATTAACTCCTCCCGGGGAACATGGATTAGCGGGGCAAATGTCTGGCATGCCCGGCACTTCTGTACATGCTCTTCCGCATCTTTGAACAACGTCGGCCAGTAATACCCCAGCCTTAAGATCTTTTTGGCCAAGGTGCGAGCCCCTTGGTGGCTCCCATTAGATCCCTCGTGCACTTCCCGGATGAGGTGTCGGCCTTCCGACCTTTCTACACACTTTAGCAAAGGCTGGAGATACCCTCTTTTGTACAGCTCCCCTCCCTGGATCACATACTTGGGCGCCTTAACTCTTAGCTTCCGGGCTTGAGCCTTATCCTCCGGGGTGGTTCCTTCTTCTAGGTACGCCCGCATGGGCGTGATCCAGGATTCTTCCTCGTTCACCAGCATTACTTGATCGTTCTCCTGGTAGCTCCTTCTACCTAGTACCTCCAAGTACAGCTTTTGGTCGGGCTCAGGTTTCAATTCTGAGGAAGCCAACTTGCTCAAAACATCTGCTTTACTGTTCTTCTCCCGGGGAACTTGAACCAAGTTGAAAGTTTTAAACCCGGCTATCAGAGGCTTCACCGCTTCCAAGTACTTTTGTAGGCTCCTTTCCCGGGCTTCATATTCTCCCTTTACCTGCTGCACCACGATCTGGGAATCACTGTGTGCCGTGAGAGTTTTGATTTCCATCTCCTTTGCCAGCCTTAATCCCGCGATCAAAGATTCGTACTCAGCTTCATTGTTGGTTGTTTTGAAAGTGAATTGGACTGCGTAGGGATACTCCTTCCCTTCCGGGCTGACCAACAGTACTCCCGCTCCGCTGCCCCCCGAGTGTGCCGATCCGTCCACATATAACTTCCAGGCCGGATCTGTTTCAGCCTTGGTTATATTCTCTGGGGTATTAGGCACCTCCGGTTCCTTGTTTATCCTTGCCTCTGATTCCAACAAGAAGTCCGCTAAAGCCTGGCCCTTGATAGCCCTTCTTGGCTCATACCGAATTTCATACTCTCCCAGCTCTATAGCCCATTTCATCATTCTCCCTGATGCCTCCGGCTTGAACATGACTTGTCTTAGCGGGTAATTGGTAAGGACCACTATGGGATGGCCCTAGAAGTAGGGTTTAAGCCTCCTTGAAGCATGTACCAGTGCCAGGACCAACTGTTCCAAGTCAGTGTACCGGGTTTCTGCCCCCCGAAGTGCCCAGCTAACAAAATAGATGGGGTGCTGCTTCCCCTCCTCTTCTTTGATTAGCACGGCACTTACCGCTTCCCGGGATGCTGCTATGTACAGAAAAATCTCCTCCCCCGGGAGTGGCTTCTTTAAAGTTGGCAATTGTCGAAGGTGCTCTTTCAGATTTTGAAACGCCTTCTCACATTCTCCGGACCACTCAAACGCCTTGGACTTCTTGAGAATGTTGAAGAAAGGCAACTGCCTATCTGCCCCCTTTGATAGGAATCGACTGAGAGCCGCGAGAGACCCTGTCAACCGCTGTACTTCTTTCACCGACCTGGGGGAAGTCATCTTAGCTATGGCCTCTACCTTTTCCGGGTTAACATCGATGCCCCAACTTGACACCATGAAACCCAAGAACTTCCCCGCCCCCACCCCAATGGTACTTTTGGAGGGGTTCAGCTTTAGATTACTCCGTTCTAGCTTTTCAAACATTTCCTCCAGGTCATTCAGGAAAGCTCCGTAAGCCCTGCTTTTGACCACCATATCGTCGACATACACCTCCATGTTTCTTCCCACTTGGTCCTTGAAGAGTTTGTCCACCATTCTCTGATACGTAGCCCCCGCGTTCTTCAGTCCAAAGGGCATTTTCTTGTAGCAGAAGGTTCCGAAATCGGTGATGAAGGAGGTTTTTGCTTTATCCGCCTCATCCATCTGCACTTGGTGATACCCTTTATGTGCATCGAAGAAGGCTAGCACCGAGTACCCCGCGATAGCCTCTGCCAGCCGGTCCAAATTTGGGAGAGGGTAGCTGTCTTTGGGGCAACATTTATTCAAATCTGTGAAGTCGATACACATGCGCCAGCTTCCATCGTGCTTCTTTACTAAGACCGGGTTAGCTATCCATTCCGGGTAGATGATTTCCTCGATCACCCTGGCTTTCTCCAACTTCTTTACTTCATTCCTTATAAATTCCGCTCTTTCCGGGGCCACGGGTCTTTTCTTCTGCCTGATTGGTTTTGTTGCCGGGCTTATATTCAGCTTATGCACCCCCAACTCTGGCAACACCCCCACCATGTCCTCCGGGCTCCATGAGAATACTCCCTGATACCTGGCCAAGAGTTCCTTCAGTGCGCCTTTTACTTCATCCGGGAGGTCTTTTCCCACCGTGACCATCCCTTTGTCCGCCACCTGCATTTCCTCCAACTCTTGCCGGGGAACTTCTCCATGTACCGCTCCTACTGCTTTCTTTGCGTCCCGGACCGCCGTCACCATGCAACTTCTTGCTACTGCCTGACTTCCCCGGACGACCGCCACACCTTGCGCGGTGGGGAATTTCATCGTCAGCAGATACGGACAACTCGCTGCCCGGGCTTGGGTTAGCCATGGTCTTCCTATGATTACGTTATATGGCGAGGGTGCATCAATAACCGCGAAGTTTCACATCACTGAGACCCTCTTGCTCCGATCCTTCTCATCCACCATACATACTGCGAGGGGAATAACTCCTAGGGGGACTTCAGGTTTGCTAGTGAATCCTGACAAAGGAGATGAAGGGGGTTTCAAGTTCTGCCTCCCAATCCCCAATTGATCGAAGCAGGAAGCGAACATGATTTCCACACTGCTCCCGTCATCTATGAACACCCTCTTGATCAAGAAACCTTCAATCTCCGCTGTTACCACCATTGGGTCAGAATGGGGTATATGAGGCGGGACTGCATCCGTCTCAGAGAAAGTGAGAGCCTCCTCGGGGCAAAATATTTTTCCCTGAATCTCCCCCGGGGGAACATATCGCGTCCGAGCCCGGATAGCGGAGACTGACTGGCATGCTTCTCTGATTTCTCCACTTATCACGTTGATCATCCTGTTGGGCACGGGGGCAGGCTCCACTGCCTGGACTGGTGCGGCAGCTATGGCAGGCCTCCCCGGGGCCCTGTTGCCTTGGTTGCCTTGATTTCTCCCGTTTCCTCTCCCCGGGTTAGGCCTCCACCTCCTCCGGGGCTGTTCCTGGGGCTGGTCCCGGGGATTCTCCTTCTTTGCTTCCATCGCCACACAATCTCTCAGCTGTCCTCACTCTATTAATTTTTCTATCTCGTCCCTCAGCATCCTACACCCCTCTGTCGAATGACCATAAGACTTGTGATAGGCGCACCATTTGTCCGCATTTCTCCTAGACGGGGTCCCCTGGATAGGCAACGGATCCGGGAACAAATCCTTGTGGATAGCATGGATCTCCGTTCGGGATTTGCTGAGCGGGGTGAAACTATCCGCTCTTGCCCGGTTTACCGTCGCGGGAGCAGGGTCCCTTTTACTTGGGTCAGCCGTCTTCCTTCTTTCCATCTTATCCGGGAGGAATCCCCCGGATTCTTCTTTTCTCTTCCGCGTGGCATCGTTAACCGCACAGTACAGTTGCACCGCCATCTGCAGGTTATGGAAGGTTTCCGGGATGTTTTCCATCAACTTCTGGAACAACGCCATATCCCTCAGGCCATTTATAAACCCACTAATCACCGCCTTCTCCTGCTGCTGCCTGTCAACGACCTTCATGCTGTCGTCCATGTACCTTCGATAGTATTCCATTGACCTTTCCGCAGCCTTCTGCCGGGTGGCCAGAAGCTCGGTCAGCTGCTTTCCTTCCTTTTTTTAACCCGGTGTATCTGAACAGTAAAGCCTTAGAGAAATCGTAATAATCTCTCAGGCTTTCTCGGGGCAAGGAATCAAACCACGAAAGACAGTTCACTCTCAGGTAACAGCCCACCAACTTGCATCTCAATTCCTCCGGGAAGTCCCTTGACACCATTAAGTTCTGGTACGTTCTGACAAACTCTTCCGGGTCTGTCTCTCCATTGTATGTTGGGATTCCCTCCGGGGTCCGGAGGCCCGGGGGCCATGGGTACGCAAGCACTCGAGGGACCCAAGGGGAGGTAGGTCTTGCCCCGTTTCTTCCCACCAGTTTGTCTAGTCGAGCCTCCAGAGAGTTGGGGTCCTGCTGCGCCATCTGATAGCCCCACGTCCTATCGTCCTCCCGATAGTATCTCTCTGGATGACCGTAGTTCATCCCCATTGATCCATGCATGGACATGGAATACTGGATCGGGTTCCCCTGGGTTCCAGGGACCTGATAACCCAGCGACTCCACCGGCATGACTGGCAGGTCGTACCCAATTTGTCCCGCCCCCCAGCTGGAACGCGGGTAATAGGGTGGAGCGTGTGGAACCAAATTTGATTGTCGTCCCACAGCCGCTCCCCCTCCGACCCCGAAACTCGGAGGGAAAGAAGGTGGGACGGTGGAAGAGTTCACACGCCCCTGTATCCTCGGCGGCTGAACGACTCCGTCCAGGTCAATAACCTCTCGTTGATGCCCCCGTGGAGGGCCTGCCGGGTTTCCCCCAGGCTCCCTCCGCCTACAACTTTCCCGGGTTGAGAGTACCCACTGGCGGTACAACTCCTTGTTGGCTCTCATGAACTCCAACGCCGCCAATTCCTCCGGCTCGACTAAGGATTGCCTCTCCTCCCGGGCTTCAGGCCCCTGGGCCCGGGGGCTGCCTCCCCCGGCGGGCCTTGGTCCTTGCTCCTCCTGGTACTCTCTTTCCGAGTCGGCTTCGTCGGAGGCAGTTTCCACGTAGCCATCCTGCGGTACCCCTAGCTCCCGCTGGTGTCTAGCCTCCTCCTGCAACTGCCTCAAGGTCACATCATCTCCCGGGGGTGGAAGGGAACCACCCCCTGAAGGTGCCGCGTTCTTCTTCGGGCGCCCGCGCCCTCTCCTTGGCGACTCCATCATGCGAAGGTGGAAGGATCCCACTGGGCGTGCCAGTTGATGCTACCGAAATCCGTCCGTCTCCCGGGTTTAGACGCTATCCGGGCCCCCTCCTTGATCAGCCCGCTTCAGTCCTGCAAAACAATCCCCGGGAGGTGTCCCGGGGAAGAAGCTCCGGCGTGATGATGAGATGGGGATAGCGGAGAAGGAAAACGTACGGAAGGTGCTCTCAATATAAAGTAGAGAGATATAAGTCACATACCTTGTTCACTGTTTGAGACTAGTATTTATAGCCGAGCTAGCCTGCTTGAGATGAGATGCAGGACCACTTCCCTTTGTCCCCGTCCGTCCTTCTTTCTTGTCCGGACGTGCCCCTTAGCGGGAAAGGTATCGCCCTAGACGCGCTGGGCCGTGGACCCTATTATCGGCCCAGTAGGCCTTTGGGCTGGTAATATCACTTCACGACTATGGTTTGATAAGTTCGTCGAGCCTTAACGAGCCTGTACATGTATATATAAATTAATTATTATATATAAATTAATTATTATATATAAATTAATTATTATATATAAATTATTTTAAAAAAAGTTTTTAAAATGTTTAATTAATATAAACGAGCCGAGCTTGTTCGAACGAGCTCGATTTACCCGAGCTAACGAGCCGAGCTCGAGCTCATTACAGCTAATCAAGCTCGAGCTCGAATTGATGTTTTTATGTTCGAACAAGCTCGAGCTCGCTAATTTTTGTCAAGCCTAAACTCGATAAGGCCAAAGCTCGGCTCGGCTCGCCTCGTTTACACCCCCAGTACCGAGCCGCTACAGTACCGATTTGCTACAGTGTCGAGTTGCTACAGTACAACATAAACACATGAACACTTTAACTTAAAACATGAACATTTTTACTTGAAACATAAAACATGAACATTTTAACGTGAAACATGAACATTTCTTGAAACATAAAACATGGATAGTTTAACTTAAAACAGGAATATTTTTTGAAACATGAACATTTTGACTTAAAACATGAACATGAACATTTTAACTTGAAATATAAAACATAAATATTTTAACTTAAAACATAAAACATGGACGTTTTAGCGTGAAACATGAACACTTTAACTTGAAACATGACCATTTTAACTTGAAACATAAAACATAAATATTTTAACTTAAAACATAAAACATGGACGTTTTAACGTGAAACATGAATACTTTAACTTGAAACATAAAACATGAACATTTTAACTTGAAACATAAAACATGAACAGTTTAACTTAAAACATGAATTTTTTTGAAACATGAACATTTTGACTTAAAACATGAACATGAACATTTTAACTTGAAATATTAAACATAAATATTTTAACTTAAAACATGAAACATGGACGTTTTAACGTGAAAAATGAACATTTTAACTTGAAACAGGAACATTTTAACTTGAAACATGAACATTTTAACTTGAAAAATAAAACATGGACGTTTTAATGTGAAACATGAACATTTTAACTTGAAACATGAACATTTTAACTTGAAAAATAAAACATAAACATTTTAACTTAAAACATAAAACATGGACGTTTTAACGTGACAGATGAACATTTTAACTTGAAACATAAAAGTACATTGTAGCAAAATACTGTGCACGCGTGGAAACACTGTAGCGCGTGATTTTTTTAATTTTTAAAATTGCAAATTGGTCACTCCTTGATTTTCTTTATTGCACTATTTATAATTTACTTCTATATTTGCAGTAAAGACCCTGGTCACTATATAGTGACGGTCACTCCCAAAACTTTTCCTTTTTAATTTCTATTTTTGTTTGCTGAATTTTTTTATAATGTAGATTTGTTTATATGCACATCTCCGTAAGAAAAATATTTTATTTATTATGTTTTATTTTAGAGAATTAAACTTGATGTTGATAGCAACCAATTACCTTACATATTACTTAATCCTTTGAATTTGATTGTTGATTATACGTAGATTTATTTTAGAAAATTGTCAATTAATTTTAGATACCATATATATATATGCAGTAGATTAACAAAATGATGCAACACATAAGTATATTGCATTATATTTTATTTACAAAATTAAGTTTGAGATATCACTATTTACCTTACAAATTATTTGATTGATTTTTTTGACACAATGATTTGATTGATTTAGTTATTATACAATTAGTTTTAGAAAATTTCATATAAAATTTTGAACGATTAAATGATTTAAGCGCCACCAGTTTTCCTATAAAAAGCAGCAAGTCAGCAACTCGTTTCACTCTCTATTTATTCGATTTGATCGATTTACTTTAATATTGTTTCAATTTGCTTTATAATTCATGTATCGATAATGTTTTCATTTTTCACTCTCTATTTGTTATTAGTCAACATATTGATTAATTGGTATGATTCAATCGATTTCAGAATTCGGTTTGAGGAATAAGGTACTGCATAATTTTCCCGTTAATTCATGGGTTTCTTCATGGTTTATTCTTCTTTGTTTATATGAATTAACTCCCCCTATTAAGTTTTGGTATGTTCTTTTGTTTCTTGTATTTTATTATGGTTGCGAATCCTTATTAGTTTGTGTTCATGTTAATTAATGTCATGGATAAATGCTACGGAGGTAGAGGATCAACGGGGGATAATCAAGATTGAATGCGGTGATGAATATGAATACGCAGGAGATTCGAATAAGGTTGAGGAAGATGAAGGAAGAACTCATATGGTATGTTGGGTTGAATAGGCCAAAACCATCTGATCAAACATTCTCTTTCTATACTCATGATAAGAGCTCCTCAAGTCTCCAAGTGGTAAGTGCAATCACAAATATGATTCGACGATAGAAGTCATACGATGGTAGTTGGGAAACTCATATTTTCTATAACTTCAGGTCCAGCTCATGCAAACTTACTTTCTGATCGAAGGATAGGTTGAGGTTTCTGCTTCGTGCTCCAAAAGTTCTTCTTTCTCATGTAATATTTTCTCTCATATTGATTTTAACCTAAAAATGTTTATTAAATAAGGCCCAATTCAGTTCAATTCCTATTTTAGGAATAAATGACGTCGTATTTGCTTCGGTAAACATATTTTAGATATTCTACTAGAATATTCATTGCCTTTTGTTTTTATGCCCTCGTACTCTTCATACCACTTTCTTCTTTCTTCCGGAATCTTTTATTATTTTTAAACTATTTTACAATTATGTTTTCATGAGGAGAAATCAAACTATATAAAATAGTATTTATAGAAAATACAGTGTTTGCCTTATTATTTGCTAAACTTAACTAAACTAAACTAAACTGGATTGAAATGAACGGAACTGAAAATTAATGTATTGGAAAAAAGAGTCAGCATGACTTAAATAACCTGAATTTCATTTATATTTTACGAAAGTGAATTGAACTGAACTGAATTAATCTACAAAAAAACATAGGCCTTTAAAATTGAACTGAACTTATCTACTAAAATCATGAACTGACGATCGTAATTAAAATTTATTTCTTATACTAAGTCAAATACAATGAATTAATTTACTCTTTAAAATTATTCTTATAATTAATTATTAAATTGTTCAGTTATTTTTATTTTTATTCTACTTGATGATCACTACGGTTACTCTTACTTCATTTCAAAATTTAAACTCAATTTGAACAATTTTCAATTCAAGCTAAATTTGTAATACAAAGATAATATTGGGTAAAAATATTATAAAATCAAATGATAATTGATAGTGCTCAATTAAACCGTGCAACGCATAGTTGTACTAGCACAGTGGAGTACAACTAGTTGAATGAATATTTAACACATATTTAATGTTTGATGATATTGAGGATAAATATGTTTCGATTCAACTGACAAAAATTAAAGCGTATAAATACAACTGAAACAGATGAGTATAAATACAACTGAAACAGATGAGGTATATAGATTCGGAATGATGAACTGCCATAGCAACGTCTATTTCTTTCTTCTTTCTTCTTTTGCTTTTTTTTTTTTTTTTTTTTTTTCTAAACTTTAGATCATTATTTCATTTGCGATGTGTTAATTTTTAAGTTACTTCCACAAACTAAAATTCTAACCTACATTTAGGCGCTGTTTAATTGCTAGAGTTTTTCTTTAGTTCAATGTAGTTAAAGATATTTAATTTTATTTCAATTGAGTTTAGATGAGTATATTTATATTTATTTTCAGTTCAGATAAATATATTTAAATTTAATTTAGTTCAGTTCAATTAATTTTTTATTATAAGTTACATTTTTACTATAGATTACAATGATATATGATAAATTTTAAATTTATTTCAATTCAGTTACTAAATATATTTAAATTTCAGTTCAGCTCAGTATATTTAAATTTATTTTAGTTCAATTCAATTAAGTTCAGCAAGAAATAAGCTCTATCAAACAGCAAACAGTGCCTAAGTTTGATCTTCTCACTTTCATGTCATCGGTGAGACTGTGAGACACAATCCATGCGTTGATTTTGTCCTCACAGCTATATCTTCCATTCCTTGAGTATGTCTTTTATATATATATATATATACTGTATGTTACTTACTATTCATCAAGTTCATCACTTTCATCACAAGGCATGTGCCAAACAATAGTCTTAACAGAATGGTAAAAGATCAACAATGTTCCACTGGTTTACTTGGCTAAACAAACAAAAAATTGTGCAAACACAAATGGAACGAAATTCTGTTTGGCAGACATTGGACTAACCAAATCCAGAAAGAAATTAATCAGGGATTGTAGAGCCTGTCCGTATCTGGGTAACCTTGCAGCCTCTCATATTCCTCCATGTTTTCATATTCATATTTGGACTTCTCTCCGTAGCCAAAGATACCCGCATCACTGTTGTATCTGTCTTCCTCGGCAGCTTCGTTCCCATTAGTATTGCTCTGCTCGCTGTTAACATCATACGAATACTTGGAGTTGTCTGAATACCTCGTATCAGACACCTCTTTCTGGCCGTACACATTGTCGCTGTAGCTATAACCCCTGTTTGAGTCAGCCATGTTGTTATCATTGTAATTGTCGGGGTAGCTGCCGACGTTGCTGGAGTAATAGTACTGGCTCCCTGCGCTGTATTGATCTGCGTTCAAGTTCTCGTCGGCGACAAGAATTTCATCTTTGTTGCTGCTAACTGAATATTCAGTCGGAGTGACGTCATCGGCCGCGGTCTCAACTGGTGCTGGTGCAGAGCCAGTATCTCCTTGAGAGGGAGCCAGCCCCGGCACGGAGACGACAATGGGAGCAGCTGCCGGTGAAACTGAAGGCGCCGGAGTGACGTCATCGGCCGTCTCAACTGGTGCTGGTGCGTAGCCAGCATTGCCTGGAGAGGGAGCCAGTTCCGGCCCGGAGACGAATCCACCGTCGACAATGGGAGCAGCCGCCGGTGAAACTGGTGCGGCTTGTGGTGCAGGCACCGGGGCGTACATGAAAAACTGGCCTATTCTAGCCTCGGTATGAAGAGAGGAAATAATCACAAGCAGCAGCAAAAATGGAACATGTTTGCCTGCGGAACCCATAGTTTAGATGAGTTTGGTTGTTGTTGGCTATGGAATTTGAAGGCACCAAATGCCACCATTTATATACATACATACACACCGTCGATGATTGCGGGATTTGAGCCGCTACTTTACTTGCATGGATTTTGATTGGCACCTAATTTGCGGCCGAAGAGAAAAGTGACAAAGGTCAAAGATGATTAAAGATATAAAAGAGTGATATTCAAGATATCAAATGTGAAATCGACATTCCTTTTGCAATGATCGATGCACGGATTTTAGTTTTATTTATAGATTTGCTCAATATTTCAATCTTAAAAGATCGCATTTCATCCCAATGGAGACTTGCAGGAAATTATCATTTCGTAAATTTCTATATTGCACAATATCTCAAAGTCCTGATGATTTGCACAGTATATATTATAATTGTGCATATTGATTATTGAATATATTGTTGTGCATTAAATATATGTAATAGAAATCTCTAGATTTAGAAATAAATGAACAATTTATATAAATACTAGGAATATGCACCTTCTGTACGTTTTTTTTTTAATTAACCACCAAGGTGGGGATGTATATTGGCTTCCCCATACCATTAAAACAACCAAGAACCATTACAAAGAAACCGCATCAAAAAGATGACAGTTGAAATAGAATCCATAAGGGATTCAAAACGGTATAGAGTAAAGACTCCAACCGAACCTAAGTAAGCTTCCAAAAAAGAATGAGATATCTAAATATATCCATTCAATGCTCTAAGAGCCTATTCCTAGTAAAGTGCATCTTATAATTTACCTTATTTTTTTTCAAAAAAATAAAAATAATTTACCTTAATTCATGAGTATTGGTAGAAACAAGAAGTAGGTTTTGTTCTCTTAAACTTATCTGTAAATCAGTTCCCTTTCCAAAAAAAAAAAAACGTATCTGTAAATCAGTCCAATTTGGGTTAATTCAGTTTGGCTTATTCTTTTTTCAATAAATTAACTTTCACATCAATTCAATTCAGAATAAAATAAAATTTGGAGAATAGGGCCTTAAAATAATAAGATACTTTGAGAATAAAACCATTCACACTTTTATTAAATTTACTCCCCCAATAACACTACTGCAAAACAGCCCATTTACGGCGGTTTTTGAACGCCGTCAGTAGGGGCAGTAAAAGGTTCGCCTATTTACGGCGTTTAAAAAACCCGCCGTGAATAATGTTCCTTTACAGGAACTAATATCAGCTGCTCCAAAAAAATCCGGGTTTTCCGATTTTGAATCGGAAAATCTAGATGCAATTCCAGCGTGTTCATCGTGTTCTTCAGTATTCGTTCATCGCGTTCATCTTGTTCTTCAGTGTGCTCGAACAAGAATATCATTAATACCTATAAATAAAGACCCATTCAATCTCAAGAACAAATCAACTCATCAACAAAACAATCTCAAGAACAAATTAACACTCATCATCAACTACAATCTCAAGAACAAATCAACACTCATTCATCAACTACACAATCTCAAGAACAAATCAACATCCATTCATCAACTACACAATCTCAAGAATAAATCAACACCAATCGAAAAAAACAAAGGCTAATTAAATCTGAAAAACCAATAAAAATTACCAATTGTTTTTGAGAAATTCCAATCTGCCAGAGAGGAGATCGAACCCACAGTTTGGAGATATGGGAAATGTAATTCATTGAAGATTTGGGTACAAAGATTTGAGATTTTGGTGGATAAAAGAAGAAAGAGGGGTTTAGATTGGGGGGATCGAGAGATGACTGAAATAATTAAGGAAGAATGAGATTTTAGATTTCAATTCGTAGGAGAAAAGGTTGGGGATAAGGTTGGGACACGCGATTTAATATAGTTCCGGTATCGGAATTACCTTCGTCTCAGCCAAAAGAATTAAGTTCACATGTTCCAATAGCGGAACTGTGATTTTTTACGGTGGCTCCTCCAAAACCGACGTGAATCAACCGCCGTTGATTGAAAATCCTATTTTTAATTCACCTTGAATTACCAAACACAATTTTGATTTAATTTTAAACCACACAAGTTATATTCCTATACAGGAACAATAATATTTCACGGCGGTTTTGTATAGATTGCCGTAAATAGGGCACCATAATTTAAAAACCGCCGTGAATTTGGTTTACTTTTACGACGGTTATCAAAAAACAGCCGTAATTTGATGTCAAAACGTCGTTCAACTGGGTACGAAGTAGTTCCTGTATAGGAACTCGGCGAAATTACGGCGGTTTCAAGTAAATGCCCCCTTCTGCAGTAGTGTAAGTGTCAAATAAACAAAATCTCTCTTTTAGGGGACATACCAAAACCCTAAAAATTCTTCTTTTTCCCCGTCTTCCCTTTGAGAAGGGGAGATGAGGAAGCATCTTTAATTTCTTTTCTGAATTTTATTTCTGAATAAGTGTGAAATTTCCATGCAGATGCTTTGGATATTTTAGATCTGAAATTTTTAATAAGTTTTTTTCTTTTATAACGGTCCTTGCGATCAAACTCTTACTCAATCTGTATCTAGATTGAGGTTCGAATTTGGTTGAATGCTTGGTTTTGTGTTTCAACGCATCTAAAGTTTGGATCAAGGTGGTTACAGTTTGAATCAATGTGTTTACGCTTGAACTACACAGGTCAACGTGTTCGTGGTGTTGTAGATGTTGAAGATCCCTGGTTAACAGGGTGGATTATGCTTGGATGCAGATCCCTTGTTAAAGAAACAGTCAGGGTCTTGGCCATATTATGTTCATTACAAACAACACTTCTATATACTTTCAATATAAATGAAACTTTTCTAATACACTTCTCAGCTCCATGGCCAGTGGTTGAATCTGCCAAGGAGGATTGAGATCCTAATTTGTAAACAGATCCCTTAACACATGACAGTCTGTCCTGATCCACACCACATTCGAATGTTCCCTTGGTACATGCTACAAATATTTCCAGCATGCTACCATTTCTGCATGAAGAGCTGAATATGCTCTAAACGGCTATTCTCCCTGCAACACTATATGGTCGTTTCCTAATGCCAACGAGGCTGTCCAAAACTGCTGCTAATTGTTGTGTTGTTGCCTTGAAAGAACCATCAAATGTAATTACCTAATGTGGCAGAACATGAAGCCACTCCGGGACTTCTGTCCTCCGCTAGATCTGTGGTATTTGAATTTCCACATCTTCAATATCCCGAGTTGTACGATCTGGCTTCCATGACATGTATTGTCTGCATAGCTGCTTCTAGTACCAGCCCCGGTTGCTTACATGTGTCCTGAAACACCTTCAAGTTCCTATCCTTCCATATCTCCCACATAAGACACAATCCTAGATTAATATCTTGCATCTGTGGACTTGAGCCAAACCAGTTCCAAAACCAAGTTTCCAGTGGCAGAACACCTTTGTTTGAACCTGAGAGCCAAGCCTGGAGATATTCAGACTCTCTTAGCCGCCTCACACCCAAGAAAGAGATGTGTAACATCCTCCTGGTGTTGATTATAGTGAACACACATAGGAGAATCCACCGATTTCCGAAACTAGAGATTCTGTGCAGTAGGCAAGGCATTTTGCAATGCCCTCCATACACATACTATGATTTTTAGCGAAAATTTCAGACCCCAAAACTTACTCCACTGGCAAGTATTAGTTGTTGAATCTGCTGGTGCTACACCCTGTATCCTTCTTTTACAAAGTACTCCCCCGAGGACGAAACTGCCCATATCAACCTGTCCTTCTGAGTGGCATGCAAATGTATCTTTGCTATCTCACCAATGACTATTGGTGAAAACCATACCCTTAACAATGGTAGTCTCCACTGCTTTTGATCTGTAAGAAAGTGAGACACCTTTAGATCTGTGTGTTGTGCCATCTCATGATGCTGACTCAGTGGATTCACCACCCCTGGTATCCACTACTCACTGATGTGAATCTCCTTGACCTAATTGCCACCTAACCTGAGGTTTTATGAGCTCTTTTTCCCAATAAGATAGACTTCCAACTCCATGTATCTTGGTTTCTTTGCTTGCATTTAACAAAATGAGTTGTTTTACAATACTTCTGCATGAATATCCTAGCATTAAACAATCTGGTTCCTTGATTATTTTCCACGCATTTTTGCTAGCAATGCCCTATTCATATCATTTGCTCTCCTCATCCCTAAACCTCCTCTGCTCTTGGGGAGACATATCTAGCTCCAAGACATCTAGTGAATTCCTCTGATCCCTCTAATTCCCCCTTCCAAATAACCAATATTCAACCAAAAACAAAGAACAATTATTTCGTTTACTATATGTATATATATTCTCATTTAGGCCCTGCTTATCAGAGCTTATCTATAGATCAGTTCAGTTTAGTTCAATTCAGTTCAATTCAGTTCAGTTCAGTGAAAATGTAATTTGATGAAATTCAGGTTAATTCAGTCATGCTGATTCCATTTTTCAATACATCATTTTTTACTTCAGCTCAGTTCAATTCAGTTCAGTTCAATTTAATTCAGTTCAGTTCAGTTCAGTACATCAAGAAATAAGCTCAAGTAAACATGGCCTTAATATCTGATTCTAAAATTTTTCCTATTCATATAAAATCCACAATAATGATCAATAAATATATTATATTCATTTGCTCAATAAATTCGTCAAGCATATCGAATTGGTAAAACTATGTTCATGCTCAACTCGTTATTTACTTATATATACAAGCGAGTTCGATCTGGAGTTCGAGCTTGGTCAACCCGAGTTCAAACTCGATCTTTGACTAAGATGTTCATGAGTTGCTCACGAACTCAGTTCATTTACACTCCTAGCAGAAGCGGGTCTCACCAACTTTTAAAATAAGCACTTTTAAGGCACTGTTTGCTAGAAATTTTTATGCCGAACTGAAATAATTTTAAATCTATTTATCTGAACTGAAATAATTTATATATATTTAACAGAACTAAAATAAACTTAATTGAATTCAACTTAAATAATTTTGATTTTTTATCACGTTTGAGTGTAATCTATAGTAGAAAAGTAACATTTAAAATAATTGTATAGTAACTCCCAATCTTGTAGAAAATGATCTCATTTTGACCTGCCTTACCATAAGGTGCCTTTATTTGAAACTTGCTCAATACTAGATGCATATATAATTACAATGAATACAAATGTACACTTTAAGAATTAAGACTTGGAATGCATACATACACATACAAATACACTACAATACATGATAACTGTATATTTAGACGGATAATGTATAGGTTAAATAAAAATGTAACTTGTTTTAAGCTTCATTAATTAGAAGGATAAGATTAAAGCTAAATGGGAAAATTAAATTAAACTAACAAGAACACTGAAAGGCAACATGCAGTTGTCACTTGTGACAACCGGAAAAACCCCAAACCCTAAGCCAATATGGAGTAAGATACGAACATCAAATACACGTAGGAGTGTGATTACGAAAGGATAAGTGCGCGTTAGAATTTAATATAAGAGTACTCTTAATATAAATATACAGGACATAAAGTCAAGGGTTTAACTTGGTGAATAAGTGTTTGGATAATCAGATCACTAAATTAGTTTTCCTGGATGGCGGCGGAAAAGTGCGATTCCAGCGACGCAGGCATAATGATGAAGGTGGAAGAGGGCAGCGGTGGCTATGTCCTTCAGGACGTCCCTCACTTGACCGACTACATCCCAAATCTCAAGGGTTATTCTAATCCCCTAGGCTCAATTCCGGCATATTCCGTCGTGAAGCAGTACTTTGTCGACATGGATGACACCGTGCCGGAAAGGGTCGTCGTCCACAAGAACAGCCCGAGGGGGTGCATTTTAGATCCGCCGGACCGCGCCAGAAGGTTTACTTCAAACCGGACGACGTTTCTGCTTGCATCGTGACGTGCGGCGGTTTATGCCCGGGGCTGAACACGGTGATCAGGGAAATCGTCCACAGCCTTGATTACATGTACGGCGTCAACAAGGTTCTCGGAATTGATGGCGGTTACCGGGGCTTCTACGCGAAGAATACCATCACCCTAACTCCGAAGATGGTCAACGACATACACAAACGCGGTGGGACGATTATCGGCACGTCTCGCGGCGGCCACGACACGTCGAAGATCGTCGACAGCATTCAGGACCGCGGGATAAACCAGGTTTACATAATCGGTGGCGACGGGACTCAGAAAGGAGCGGCTGTAATCTACCAGGAAATCCGGCGCCGCGGTCTGAAGGTTTCGGTTGCCGGTGTGCCAAAGACCATCGATAACGACATCCCGGTGATCGACAAGTCGTTCGGGTTCGACACCGCCGTGGAGGAGGCCCAGCGCGCCATAAACGCGGCTCACGTTGAGGCTCAGAGCACAGACAACGGAATCGGTGTGGTGAAGCTCATGGGCCGATATTGTGGCTTCATTGCAATGTATGCTACTCTGGCAAGCCGAGATGTCGATTGTTGTCTGATCCCGGAATCTCCCTTCTACCTCGAAGGAGCCGGTGGATTATTCCAGTTCATCGAGAAACGGCTCAAGGAAAACGGGCACATGGTGATTGTGATTGCAGAAGGTGCTGGCCAGGAGCTTATACTTTCAGAGAGGAGTAATAGCAACGAACAGGATGCTTCAGGGAACAAGGCGCTGAAAGATGTAGGGCTATGGATTTCTCAGAGGATTAAGGATCATTTTGCTCATCCGAAGAAACTTGATATCACGCTGAAATATATTGATCAGAGCTGTTCCGAGCAATGCATCGGACAGTGTTTATTGCACTCTTCTTGCTCAAAGTGCAGTCCATGGAGCGATGGCTGGATACACTGGTTTCACCGTCGGTCTTGTGAATGGCCGGCATACTTATATTCCGTTTAACCGGATAACTGAGGGACAGAACAAGGTTGTCATCACGGACCGGATGTGGGCGCGGCTCCTTTCGTCCACCAACCAGCCCAGCTTCTTGTGCCCTAAAGGCTGTCGATGAAAATGCAGGTGAATGATGACTGCAGTATTCATGATGATGAAAATTGAAGCACTTTCTAGCCACACCGCGGCTTCTTTTAATAATGAAATGTATTAGTGTTTTATATACACTTGGTTAATTATACGGATTTTCTTCTTCATTTTGTAACAGAGAGATGTAACTTCACAATATTTTTTATTTTATTTTGTCACTGTGAGATATGCATGACGGAAAACCTTGCCTGTACTGTAATTTCAGTATCACGCTCTCATGTAGGTTCTTCAGCCTATTGTTTGGAAAAATGAACTAGAACTCATAACCCAAACTGAAAATAATACAACTTAATTAGTAACCCTACTCGACCATATATGAGATTCCAATAAATAGATCTATCAAATAACCATTCTCAGTATTTACGCCTACAAGTAATTATTGTCATAGTATCACACACATATATTAAGAGAAAAGATGGTCAAACAAAAACATTTCAAACCGATTTCCAACTTTTTCAATGTTATTAGACATTATTTGGATCTCTATGAGCGAGTAATAGATTTTCCAAGTCGTTTTTATATGACCAAGCATTTCTAATCACTCCAATACAAGTACCTTTTCAATCCATCTCATTAAACATTAAATATTATTTAGAATATCCCCTCAAAGTCAGAAATATATTTCCCAATATGTTTTCACAGGACTAACGCATTTGAAAGTGTACACTATCACTAGAAGTAGGTATATATTTAAAATACCCTAAATTGATTTTTCCGAAACATAGAAGAAACCATAAACGTATCAAATTGACATAAATATGTTTACATCCATTTCTTTTATTGAAAATTTTATTTTGAAGATAGAGGTAAACTTATATATATGGATTGCTCACGGATTAGCATTGGAACTCAAAGACGTGGAATTGGAAAATAAAATGTATGGTAGAAGATTTCAAAATCTTCTCCAATATTACTTTTTTCCTTCAAAGTTTAATGATAGTTAATTAGTGGAAATGTATAAGTTAAGGAAGCATTAGAGTTGAACCATACCTAGTGTATAATTGGAGACATGTTATACACGACAACAGAAGAATATGCTAGGTATCTTTTAATCAGTTTTTGATTGATCTTTCAGTTAGTTCCCTTGAGCATTCATGTTTTGTCTTAATCTTTTAGTTAATTTGATCTTCCATTCAATTTTCTTGATCTTTCAGTCAATTTTCTTTATCATTCATAATCCTTGGTATATTATTGTTATTCCATACAAATTCATACTGAAGTACAGTGTCGAGTCGGTTCACGTGAGCCGATTTACTGGCAACACTAAACAACCTAAAATCTAACAGCTACGGCACAGTTAAAACTCACTAACGACAATTTCAACCGATAACGGTCCCTTATAGCTAGGACTTGGTCTATGTAGAGATAGGTTTCAAAAATGAGAATTTGTGATATGTATTATGCATGTTAGTACGTAATAATATTTTATTTGATTAATTATATTGCATATATTTCATGAAAATTGCTCCATTTATGTTATCTTGATCTAGTTGTCTTTGTGGGTTTATTTTATTTTTCGATATGATTGTACAAATCGTGTCTGCATTACCTAGTTTATGGTTTTCATGTTATAGTGGTAAGTGTATTATAACATAGTGATTAATTACCAATGCTAGCTCTTTAACTAGCACTTTTGGTGGTTTTCATGATTAGTTTATGATATCACTAGCTATATTATAGTTTTTTGGGATTGAATACCTTAATCTTTAAAACTATAAATGGTACGTACCCGTGTAAGTTACAATTTAACTGGGTAATTAATTAGAATTTAAATATAAACAAGTTTAATTAAATTTTCAACTTCACTTTAATTGCTAATGAACGTTTTCCCAGTACCATGAACGAATTTTAATTTTTTTTTTATATACGTTAAAATAAATAGGTAGGTATACTAATGAAATATTAACAGATTACAAAGGGAAAAAAAACTATTTATTCAGCAGCGTCCACTGTTAATTAATCAGTCAAACATTGTTCCTGAACCGAAGGGAATACAAGAACAATGCAAAAACTTCGTGAAGAAGAAAATAAACGAGAAAATTTGTTGCTCATATTAGAGATTATGCTCATGCAATGTGAATAAAGCTGCTAGACATGTCGTCAAATTGGGGCGTTTGATTTCAAACGCAGGTGGCCGCCGTCGACGTCGGTGGTATTTTCGATATCCCTTGCCGCTGCAACTCCACCATCACGCCGTCCACCGACGGCGGTTTCAGCCCTAGCGGAAGCGGCTGCCACGGCTGCGACAAAACATCTCCGATCGCGGCATCTATGCTCTCCTTCGACTGCACACAAACAATCATGTAAATTTTTAATTAATTGACATAAATATTGTGAGAAAATTACATAAATAATTGAATAATAGAGTTGTCTAGAAATCCAAAATATTACAAACCATGATAAAGACGTGCAGCATATCTTGTTAGGCACTTTGAAGACACCCACACTTCCTTGGACACTGATTCAAATTAAGCCTTGTGGGGTTTGAATATTATCGGTTTTAAATTCACTATTTATAAGACAAGTCATTTTCTCTTGTTACTATATTTTGTAATTAAGTAAATATAAGAGATTTAATATTTTAATACAATAAACATATATTCTATCATCCTACGCAGACAAAAAAATCTGATGAATGACCAAATTTGGTAATATTTAGAAAAACCATCAATATATAATACTCTGATCCCCCTGACACTGAATCAACAATTATTTCATATAAGCCAAGTATTGTAGGGTAATTAATTATGCATGCAGTGCAGAACAACTGGGTGGTTTTTATTATGTACCTACTTTATTTTTATTTTTCTGAAAATGCAAAATAAAAATGAGGAGTAATTTAAAAGAGTGAGACGGTAAAAAATAAAAGGCTTACCGGATGAAAGTCAATCGGAGGGTGAGGCAGAGGTCCGGTGGTGGCGGCGGCAGGGTCTACTTTGTACATGGCAGAAGGTGGTATGCCTGCTACTGCTACTGCAACTGGAACCGGCGGGCTAGGAAATCTCTGCACCAAAATATATACAGCATTTTTTTAATTAAAAATGTATTATGAAAAGTTTTATTATAAAATCTGAATTTTGTCTTAAATGGGGTTTTTTTTTTTTTTTGGTACAAAAAGCCGAAATGTACTTAATTTAATTATGTAGTCACGATTAATTACACATGTACCACTGGTCACTTGCCTCCACGAGAGGGCATGAACAGTACTATTCATTGGCCCCACCCAGAAGGCATCTCGACAAAAAAAGGTATTTTTCAGAAAAGAATTTTTCCGTTGTACAAAATGGAATCAACGGAACTTGACGTCAAAGCGTGCATTTTCAAAATCTTTAAATTCTCTCATGAAATGAAATTTTGTTTTTTCGAATTTCACGGAAACTAAATATATATAATTGACTTATTTATTGGAATAAGAAAATTTAAACATAAAAAATTAAATAAACTATGTATTATTTTAATGAACTGAAGTTGCGGTCATCATCAAACTTTTGAAAAATATTAATGCAATTTCAAACGGGATAATGTATTGTGGTCCTATGCATGGGTCACTTTCTTAAACATGGGTATAAAGAAACAGAAAGAGCAAAATAACCTAAAAATTGTAATCATTATATGTTGAAATCCACTATTTTGCTAATATTATTTTTACACCAACTTTCTTATTTGATTACGCAGAAAATTAAATGCAACTTCATATTGAAAATAGGTATCATTCTCATATCTTTTATAACACTATCCAATTTATTTATTGAAAATAAACTCATTTTCATGAGATAAAATTAGATAAAGAAGGAAAATTTGTTAACAACATACTGTATTTGTAAATTTGATCATTAGAAAAAATAAATAATAGTTTCAAGAGGATTTAAAGATAGTTTGAAATTCCGAATACCGACGTCCAAAAAACAAGGTGAAGAATGCATATTTTCCTTCTACGCGTATGGGTTCACATTATTGGCAATCTGGCATGCATATATAAAATTACCCAAAAGAGTAAAAATAAGGAATTTTAATTACCGTGGGTCCAAGGTGCGGTGGGAAGCAAGGTGTTCCTGGTGTAAGAGAATTCGGAACCTACAAATCGAAAAATAAATAAATCACAATATGCTTTATTAACCATGAAATAAATTCATGATCATTATCTTGGAAATGAGCGAAGTAATTTAACATTTTAGCTCACCCGCTGGTGCTGCGAATGCCAGAAGGCAGGGTCGTGCGGCGGTGGCAGAGCAGGAAGCACGGCGGCCGGAGGCCAGCTGTGCGGCATCGGAGCCGCCGGAGAAGGGCCTAAATGCTTAGGCCAGACTGCCGGCGGCATCAACGAGTGGTCGACGGATGGATGGCCCCACACATGTAACGGTCTAAAATGTGGGACCGGCGCCATGGGAGGGAATCCCATTGTCGGAGCCACCCAAGGGCTCATTTCTGATCTCTTCCCTACAGCCGCCCCGGCGGCGGCGACAGCACCGCCCGGAGCACCGCCGCCGCTGTACACGTGCCTTCTCTGGGTCCAGTTTGCTGCCTCCGCTTCTCTTGCCAGCAAATGTTTCCGGTGAGAACGGTACTTCTGCATGTTCATAATATATCAAATCAAATTAATTACAAACTGATACAAATTAAACCATCCTCATTGTGCACTATAATCTTTCCATTTTACTTTTCTTGCAAGCCATTGGATTGTGTGATAATATGATGAATTGGTAAGTGACCATTTGAATTGTGAAAAGGTCAAAAATGAGGGGCAAATTAAACTTTGTTCTGATAATGGCTTTGGCAGCTGGTTCATAGTTGAGCATACAAACAAAAGGTAAGAGACAAGATGCAAAGGAGAAAAAAGAAACAAAAGGATGTCTGAAAAACCCTGCAAAGCACAAACAATAACCATCAAGTTTGTGCTATATCCTTCTCATTTCCCATAAACTCAAAAACCATTTTGTACATTAATTTCAAGAATCCAATTAATATATAACACACAAAAGGAAATTATATTAGCTAGAGTATATATTCACATTCCCTGCATGGTCAAATTAAGCTAGATTTATATATATCCTTCTCATTCCCCATAAACTCACACCATTTTGTGCATTTCAAGAAGGCGGAATTAATAACACACAAAAGGAAAGCTAGAGCTATATTTTGGATTGTATTAATTTGTACATTAATCTTCTGTAGTATTACATTTCAACCGAACTTTTTTATTATAAAACCATAAAAGTAAAGTGTGTACTCCCGTGAGCTAAGATCTATATGACTGTATCAGATGTTCAAGGGTTGACTTTGAAAAAGGGGGGTTGACCTAGATCTTCATTTGGAAGAAATGAGCTCCATATGAACATCAATGGCAGATTCTATATGCAGATTGACTAAAGGAGAGAAAATCAGAATACGTACCTGAAGATGGCTGGCAATATTGTGCCTGGTGAGACAGTCGATTCCCATAAGCTCAAGAATCCTAGAAGGGACTGCCTTATCCACACCAAGCTGTTCCACTGCCTGCACAAATCTTCTGTGCAGCTCTGGCGTCCAATCCACCTTCAATTTACGCATTTCAAGATGCACATCATTAATACAATTACTCATACAAGAATCACTCCGTTCAGTCCGGTTTAATCGAATGAAAAGCAAACCCTAGCTAGTTTGAGTGTTTTACCTTAACTTTCCTCTTGCCTTGAGAGTTCTTGGATGTTTTCTTGGCCTTATGTGAAGGATTCGAAGCATCCGATGACTTGCTGAAATCATCCTCGGCCTGAGTCAAACCGGATAATGCGTCCGAACTGATATGATTGCTGTCTTTAAAGCTTTTATCCTCTTCCCATTTCGCGGAAGTTTCCTCCTCGGCAGAAGGGGCGCCGCCGCCGCTGTTCATCTCGGATTCCTCGCCGCCGCTGAGTGAGAACTCTGCGAGAATCTCAGGGTCCATCTCCAAATCCGGAAGCACATCTTCATCGTTAATCCCCACGAAAAGGTCGTCGAAGTCGATGACCATGGAGAAATCCGGGAACTCATCCACGCCGTCCACGTTTCCGAACAGCTCCATCTCGCTCTGCCTTCCATCCTTGCAGCTCCTCAGAGACTGAACAGCAAGCATTCCCAAACAATATACTATATGTATATATATATTTACACTCTGGTGCAACTCTTCTTCTTCTTGTTTAATTACCAAGAAGATGGATTAACAGATATATGTATGTATATAACAGATATGTATGTATAGTTTTTCTGGCGAGAATTTACCGGCGGGAAGAAGAAGGGGAAGTATGGGAGGTGGTTTAATTTTTGTTGTATGTTGGGAGTGTGTGGAGAATTTGCATCTCCACCACAGCTTGTATTGTAGGCGCCCTTGGATTTTGTACTTATTCATGTGTTTTGGCCTTTTTATTAAAAAATATATAAATTATTAATGGATTCATTGTTTTATTGTGTTTTGTGGATGACGTTTTTTTGAAGTTTGAAAAAATCTAGTAAAGGGGTTCCCGTGAATTGATACTACAAAAAAAATGGAATTCACTGTAGACTTAATATGGGAATTAGGTAGGTCCGAAAAATTGATTATTTCATGTATATCTGTTGTACAGTGAGAAGAAAGGGACGTTATATATCACTCGGGCGACATTTCACATTTTTAACTACTTGATGCAAGCTTTAATAATACCAGTATTTTTCTGTGCTAAATTAATTGACTGTTCATTGCACGACAGATATTGTTTCACACATATATGTATATTGGTGTAAATATATATAAGCCCGTATATATATATAATAATGATGTAGTACTTTTTGAAGTAAAAAACATATCAGTATAACATAGAATAAAACAAACAATGCAATTATGTATAAAAAATTTAAATTAACCATACACTATCCATATGGATAAAAACATGCATTAAGAAACAGCGAAGAAGCATTAAAATGATAGGGATAGGGATTCAGCAAGTGGTTCCCTCATCAATTATATGATAGGGATTCAGCAAGAGAGAACTCCACATTCTCAAACATTTAAAATGTCATATAGGTATAATCCTTAATTATTTCTCTTCGATTAGATAAAATACGTCCACATTTGAAGGTATTTATATGTAAGTTGACTTATTAAGATTTTAAAATAAATATCCAAATTTATATATTTTTATATGTCACAATTTACCCATATACACAAAACCACAAACCCTATTTGCAGATCCATTTAACAAAAAACTACTAAATTGCTCCTTACAAAATTTTAATTATGATAGTATTAGATTTTAAGATAACCATACATGCATGATCCAAATTTGCATAAATAAAGTTAATAGGGGTACCCACCGTCTTTCTTCAAAATCGACATATGACATATATATTATGACTATATTTATGATACTATTAGATTTTAATCCCTCAAATTTAAGTAAACTTTTCCAAAACATTTATTGATCCCAATTCAGGTTGATCATTCAAAACCCCAAAAATTTTATACTGGAAAATTGAATCAATTTATGCTAAGAAAAAAATATTATGCTAAGAAAAAAATATTTATCCCAGAGCAAGGAGAGATCAATCTTCCTAATAAATTTTATGCAAAGAAGTTGAATGTATCATTTGCATGCTAATAAATAATTATTGGGGTGTATTATATGAATTTGATATTGAGTAACAGACTAAATAAAAGAATAAAGATGAAATTGAATTAAAATTGAATTAAAGTTAATTATGTAAATTTATAGTAAATGAGATCTACAAATAGGGCCGTAGAAAATGATGATTAAGGCCCTGTTTGTCAGAACTTTTCTGTAGATCAGTCAGTTCAGTTCATTTCTGTGAAAATGTAATTTGATGAAATTCATGTTTATTCAGTCAGGCTGATTCCATTTTCAATACATTAATTTTCACTTCAGCTCAGTTCAGTGTAGCAAAAAATAAGCTCTAGCAAACGGGGCCTAAATTGAATTAAGGTTAGTTTTGTAATTTTGCATGTAAAAGATGTGATAGAGCCGTAGAAAATTCCGACCGTGTATAATCAAGGGGACTTGATAAACAGCGTACATAGAGTTGTATTAATTGATGGGGCTATCTTTGTCATCCTAAACTTGGCAATTCTTCATGTATATGTTCTGTTCCTTGTCTGCGCATCAGAAAACATCATGGATCATAGCTAGAGCCATCTTATTTTTCATGTGTACACATACACTTGTGTTCATAATAGGCAAGTAGCTCTAGCTAGGTAACTGGCAGTTGCATGGAATTGATGCCGCAAATTGTTTCCTTTTCGTCTTATATACTCCCTCCATATTAACATGAACTCTTATAAGAGACAGTTTAAATGTTAGACAATCCATAAATATCACCAAAAAATGAATTTTATTCACAAAGTCAAAATAAACAAAGGTAACATAAATTAATAAGTAATTAAGATTAGGTAATTAAACTTCAATAAATAAATGCACAACTTCAATTACAATACATATTCAATATCAACATGTTATTAAAGAACATCAACATAAAATTAAAGAAACATCAACTGCCCCTGCCCAATAAGAGACTCTCATAATATTTGATACCATTTGACCATAATACTATTAACTTGACGACAAGTTTGACCATCATAACTTTAATTACATACACTACTCAAAATAAAATTGTAATATTTAGAAATAGATGTTAAATATTTACAGACGGTGATATTATTATCGTATAATGTTACTCTAACAAGGAGGGAGTATATCAATAGAGAATAGTATTCATTTTTTTTTTAATTATTTTAAAAACAAATGTTGAGCTATTTATATTTTAATTAAAAACACTTTATTATATTTTTTGATTAAGTATTAATTTTAAGATATTTAGATGGGTACTACGACGTTTCGCACCTCATTTAAATAAATGTCTTAGTATATTATTATTAGTTATTTATAAATAAAATGTTCCCGGCCGTAACATTTTCAATTTTTGATGATAGGTACAAGTTTAGCTCCTTTACCTATTTACTATTGTATGTCAATAGTCCGGTCAAAGGTTAGAGTGTTGAAAATTAATAAAATATTTTTAATAGCCCTTCTTACAATATTTAAGAGGAGTTTTTATGCAAATCCTTAGGCGGCTAATAAAAACTTTGAGGATATCAAACAGTATCATGTTCGCGAGAATCGCCAGTCAGTCGGAGAAGCGATTCACGAAAATATCAAGTTGTGATCGATAGTTGTAAATGAAATGACTCGAGGTCGAAACCCGAACTCATAGTTTGTATTTGATTCAAATTTGAACAAGTTAATGAAATCTTGGTTCGACCTCTAATTTGATCAAAAATAATTAGTGAACTTGCTTTTCAACATAAGTCCAATGGCACTGTAACCTTAGCTACTCTCTCTGTAGAAGCTAGGGCTCACATGCAGATGGATAAAGATCAGATTCCATCCCTCAGAACCTCATGATAAAGGATGGATGCTACTAATCTATTTCCTTCTTTGCAGGCACTCCCAATTTGAAGCTAGCTAGGATCAACACCAACACTCCACACAATGTCAGGTGGACTTGCATCAAGGATAGTTGTTCACAAACCAGTCCACTCAATCCAACAAGTACATCAATACAAGCTCTGATTTCTAACCTATAGACCTGAAACTCTGAACTAAATTGTGTGTCGATTTGTTTCGTCTTCACAGAATTGCATGGGGTTTCTCCGAGTCTTTGGTGATTGGAAGTCTGAGCTCCTTTCATTAACACTACCTCTCCCCTCTTGTAGAGTTGTAATTTGCATCATGAGTCCTACACTCATCCATTCATGTTGCCTCAATCTATTAGTTTTCTTTTTTCTATGCTGAACATCTAGTTTGTAATTTAAAGACATGAGGATACTTACTTCATTTTCAGTCATTTAAAGGTTTGGGGAACCCATGAAAATCCCTTCACCTTTCATAGGTGATTTGAACTATAAAAAAATAAAATAAAAAAAATAATGAACTCAAACTAGTATTTGAGATCGATTTGAAACACACTGAAATATTTCCTTATATAAATTTATATTTTCAATATATTATATTTATATCAATAATCTCAATAATCTCAATGAACTTAACGAATAATAATTTTATCGATTTGTCAATTTGAAAATGTAATATTTTTGTAATTTTATATTTTTTCTAAAAAACAATTTAATTATAAAATTGTTGGTGTCATCAATTCTATTTTATTGTACTTTTTATTCAACAATTTAGTTCACATGATAACTGTTTAAATTCTTATTTTTATTTTGTACGAATCCATTCTTAATAAAAGTGTGGATCGCCCAACAGGAAGATATATGTATGCATTTCGAAGGAAAAGGCTATTCTGATTATCCCAAAAATTGATACGATGTAACTTTAATGTCTATATTATTGTTTTATTATGAATGTAATAGCTGGGTCTATAATGACTTTTATTTTTCAATTTTAATTTTTCTCAAATTAAAACACGCCCAATTATGACATACTTGTTTGCTACTTGTGTAATATAAATAAGACATGCAAGTCTTTATGGCTGTTGTCAGTTGACGATCGACAACGAAATGCGAGTAGTACCAGAAATGGGACCTTAACCTTTCAAATAATTGTTCAAGCCTCATCGGGTTATATTTTATTTTATATTATTTTATTTTTTTTGAGAGGCAGCCTCACCCAAGAGGCAGGACCAAGTAAACCCTTTTTTTTGGTGAGATTCGATGAACTGACACAAAAGTTTTGATGAGGTGACATGTTTGATGAACTGACACCAAGGTTTAATGACGTGTCGTCGAGGTTTGATGAGATGTTAGTGAGTTATGATGAGGTGGCGGTAATGAAATTTTCCTTATTTGGCATTGTCTCATGAGTGAGGGTGCCTCACATGAGAATTACTCTAATATAAAAGGTCATTGCTAAATAGCGCCCTAGATTTTACTTACTAACGCCCTAATACGTATAAATACATGAATCTTTTAATTTAAAGGTAAAATTAGTAAACACGTGATTATAATTAAAAGTGGTAAATATTAAAAGTAATAATGGTAACAATAGACTAATTAAATTTATAAGGTAAAATACTGCATTTTTGTATAAATACGGGGCGAGAGTAAGCAAAATACAGGGCGTGATTTAGCAATCCAGTATAAAAACGAGTGTGAATTCTTTCTTTTTCGTAAATATTTGTGTGTTTTCTGAGAGAGGTCCCTCTCTTTCACCCCTGTCAAAATCCAAATCAAGGTTTTGATCCCACCCTCAATTATTCATTCAAGACCGAGTAGTATAATAATATATTTGTCTTGTTAGAAATTCGTACTTTTAGTTTCATCAATTGATTTATAAAAAAATTAATTTCTAATATATGTAATTGTGTATGGATGTATGATTATAAAGTTGATATTTTAAAATACATATTATTACAAACAAGGTTACATGCAACACTTTCCGTAACGTCGTATAGCTTTATTTAATGTATTGATATCACTTGATAAATTGTTGAGATTTTTTGTTTATCACAATATTTCAACATCTCACTGTATCAATTCTATGTTTGCAGAGTGAAAGGCCACTAGGTATTTTCACCCTGTGGTTGAAGATTCAAGGAGAATGAGAAGGAGAAGAAGGAGAACTAGAAGGAGGACAAAGTATTCAGTGCAAAGTTTTAGATGAATCCCAACATAATCTTATACAAATTTCAGCAGCAGTTTCAAACATAAACTTGATGATTTCTGTCATTCCCGGAAAATAAACTTGATGATATCAGTCATTCCCAGAAAATGAACTTGTGTTTTGACGTGTCTCTTCACTAACTTGTCATTCCCAGAAAATAAACTCCCCTCCCCTCCCTCCCTCCCTTCCAGAGCTCTCTGTCTTTTCTCCCCACTTCCCCGACTGTACTCTCGCCGGGGAGGTATCAGACGACGCCTCTCGCCGGCCTGGTGGTGACCTCCTCACCCTAACCTAGTTAAATCTAACCCCACCCCTTTCTCCTCCCCTAACCCGTGAATTGTTTCACCTCCGACACCCAACGGCATTGTCTCGTAGTCACAGAGGTCACAGGAGACCAGATCGGCACCGATCTGGTCCAACCACCGACAGCCCATACGACCCCGGCCCCGATCTGCAGCCACCGACGTCCCCAACGTCCCACATGCTCCAGATCTGAAGCTCCAGCACGTCCGCCATTGACAGAGATCACGTCGGCACCATTAGGAGGAGGGAATCAACGGAGCTCATCCGCCGAGACGTGAGGGGTGTAATCCGCCACCGCGCCACCGCCTCAGTCACGCACCACAGGCCAGAGCCTCACGCGATCGCGAAGCGTGGCTCTGTCCCAACGTGTTTTCAAGCGTCTTACGCGCCGAAATACCGCCACAGCGCCCACGCGTTCTGTGCCACGCGCCACTGCGCCGCCGCCATCGTGCCGGAATCCGCCACTGAGCTCCAAGGTCGCTGCTGGAAAGGGTTTACTTCTTTTTCCTTTTTATTATTATTTCCGTTTTTATTTTTAGTCTAGCTGCCTTTTATCTTTGATGCAACTAGATGAAAGCTATCTGCCAATTATGGTTTTATTTAAACTGTTTTTGGCTTAAGATCTGATATGAGCAATTAGGAGAAATCCGGGTCATAAGTAGTTTGTTAACTCACTTTTTGGCGATTTTGCTTCAGATCTTTAGACCGTTGGAGCTGTTTATCAGTTTCATACGTGTTAGATGGTTTTTGCGCACTCAACCTCTCATTTGCCTGCTTGAAATCTCTACAACCCTGAGATGACGAGTAAGCGAGGGTTTGTGTTGATAGAGTCTGAACGGAATGGGTTGTTTCTTTTACCACGAAACTAACCGGAAAGCAAATGACAATATCTGGGCGTGATCTAATTGTTTGTATATTAGTGTAGGGAATATGATTTAAACCTGGTTTTTTTTGTGGAACTATCCTGGCAGACTTGGGGAGTATCCTTGCCCATTTGTTTGTTACATCCCTCTTAAGCCTTTATTGGTGAGAGGAAAAACCCCATAGGCTTCCGGTCTTGCTAGACTGGTAGATTTCGATTAGATAGTTTAGAATGCGAGTTAAGGTGCTACGCTTGTTAGGTAGTTTCAACCGTAGATTTTACGATGTATTCCTTTTTTGTTGTAAGCCTACGGGCACCACAGCCTTCGGGCGACTCCTTGTTTACAGGTGAAAGCCTAGGAATATGCCTTCGGGCTCCCAGCCTTCGGGCAACTGGTCCCTTGCCTTGGGTGGCGCTCCCACCCCTATTTTCCCTTACTTTAGGGTTGTAGCTGGTAATGGTCTTGTATTTTTCATTTCTTTATTTACGGCATGGGGAAGCCAATATAATCATCCCACCAACGGTGGTCTTATCTAAAAAAATAAAAATACACTAACTTGTTTTCTGATATCTTTCGGTGGCTAAATTGAGTTTCACCATGTCGATTCTCAAAATTGCTCTTGGAATGATACTAATTAATTAAAACATTATATTCCAAGAACCCCGATGATGTACTGAAATTACTTCGCTGACAAAACTATATTATGATATACCTTTATTTGGCCATTGTACAAATTCTGAATTCTATCTGGCCATTGTATCTTTTATTTGGTTTGGGGTGCCAAATAAATTCCTCTCTACTATTGGTGGGTTTTAATTAAAAAAATAACATCGAAGCTCTCTTATATTGTCGATAATAGAGTAACATTTGAATTTGTAAAAAAAGAATAGAGATTCTCACCCTCTACATAATGGAGTGGTTTTTACGGAAAAATACGTCCCTCAGTTCACTGCTGGTACAGTCATATCTCTCCTTCATTCTCTCCTTTCTCAGAGAGTAACAGAGATCAGAACAATCAGATTACACTACCACTAGCAGACATGCAGTACATGTTGATGCATGGAATGCTATAACAAAAACACACAGGTGGTGAAAAAATGCCAACAACTTTAATGGTATAATGGTGATTAAAAAGGAAGCAGATATTCAAAGCAGCTAAACTTCAGATTTGATCATAAAATATCAGACTGCTTAATCGAAACAATCTAAAACCAAACGGTATCATAATCCAGCTATTTCTATGTCGCGTAGATAACAGACAACAGAAATATTCGCCAAGAGGCCGGAGAAAATCAATGTTTATAACCCTCCTCGCTAAAGCTACAGTATTAACCTCGCACCCCCAAAATCTTCAAGAGCCAAACAGCTCCTTGACAGTAGCCTTCTGGTTGGCAGTTAACCTTGCTGGAAAGGTGATGTCGAACTTGATCCTCAGATTTCCCTTCTTGAGTGGATCTTTTGGAATCGGCATCCCTTCACCTGGCACCACTTCTTCATAGCTTGGACTGATGACATTGGTGATGGGAATAACTAAGCTCCTTCCATCCAAAGTTGTTACTTGTGCAGTACAACCAGTCAAAGCTTCCACGAGGGAAACTTTTTGGGTAGTGACCAGGTCGTTCCCCTCACGGGTGAAAACCCTGTGTGGCTTCTCATCGACCAGGAAGACCAGGTCAGCTGGTATCATTCCTGGTGTCTCATGACCCTTTTCTGGGAATGTGATTTTTGTTCCTTTTTTCCACCCTGGCTTGACAGAGATGATAATCATTTCCTCTACAGGCACTGGCTTGCTGGTATTGAAAGATGAAACAATATAATTAGAGAGTGCAGAGAGGAATCAGGCAGATTAGGTATAATGGCCAACAAACAATTTCAACCATGTTGACAGGAACCAAACCTTATAATCCTGAACAAAAATGTCATATGAACTACAAGCTAGCAAGCATGATAAAAAAGCAGTACATAAACATGAAGTACAAGCTAGCAAGCATGGTAAAAAAGGACTTGAAGGACCTTGTGACTTGTCATAGAGGCAGTACTAGCTGAAATATTCTGTTACTATGCAGTCTGTCCAAAAGTAATACTTGACTTAGATTTAGAGTTGCTTCCATGCTTCTTGTCGTTGGATCTTTAATGATGTTCTTGGTGATGAAGTAATATAAATTTATTTCATCAAAAATTAAAAATAAAACCCTAACTGTCAGGAGTTGTATCATCCCCCTTTTGACCATGCCTATGGTAAATTTATTTATAAAAAATACCTTAATCAAAAATACTTTCCAGTAAGTTAAAGAAAAAGCCAGTATTTCATATGACCTATCATCACAATGAAACCATACATTAGGGGTTGAAACCATCAACGAGGTACTAGGGTAAAAGAATAATCAAAGAGAAAGTTAGTCATGTAACCACAGTTACAGAATACAATAACATCCATATTTCAGGCCATATCAGAAGTACTAGGGTAAAAGAAAGTTAACGATGCACATACATCTGACTCTAGATATCAATGTCCAAAAATACCAACATTTTTTATATGTAATTGTCATCCAAGACGCAGACCAAGATTTTTTCACTTATTATTGAAAGCTCAATTTACAATCTCACTTCATTCAACAGAAGTTTTAAAAATGGTTACGAGTTATGACATCTGATTTCTGCTAAATAAGTAAACAAATCCTTCATCAAATACAAATAACAGCTCATGTAGTAACGCAATTATAAGCTTGCATTAAAGTCCCAGACAAAAACAAATTCAAAAAATGACACATGACCTAATGATCAATCCTATAGAGACAATAACTGTAACCAAGCAAGCATATAAACTAGAAGCACAAACATTACATGATCGTGATATAACAGGCTTGTCAAACTTAAACTGCATAGCAACAGTTGTAAAATACATTCTACATTCTCCATTCTCCCTGACTATGGTTTCTGAGCACATCAATGCTGAAAGATCTCTGACACAAAGCTGTTACCAAAGCATAATAATTTGACCCAGCCTGAACCAACCTAGAGAAGTTCGGTAGAGTATATCCCTGCCTTACATGGAGACCTATCCGTAATAAATGGTGGATGAGTCTCGATTTACTCTGGGAGAGCAATGCGAGACTGAAAAAAGGTACAAGTATTAAAGCAGCAATTTCAGTGGGTGAATCACGTGATTAGTTATGAATCTACCGTTCTAAATTCCGGCCTAACAGGTTATCATCAGCAAATGAAGGAAACAAATATGGACAAAAGAAAGAGGATCGCAGATGCTAATAAAGTAATACTCACTGAATGGGATCAAGAATATCTCGAGAGATCCTTAATCTCTTGGTTGCCCCTGTATAGAGTTCCTCTAGTGCACAGTACAAGGTCCGCTCAATTGGGGGTGATTTTCTAATAGCATGTTGATGCCCCGATGCCCCACCACCTTCAGAAAAATGTCTAAACATGCCACCAACCCCTGAATTCCCAAAGGGACCTTTAGATCCAAACATTTCAGAGAATATATCGTCAGGATTCCTAGTGTTGAACCTGAATCCAGACTCGGCACCAGCCGGGTAGTATGCAGCACCATCAGGGGGGCCTCCTGGCCCTCCAGCACCAGCTTTTAGACCTTCTTCACCATATCTATCATACACAGACCTCTTTTGAGAGTCACTCAGCACCTGAAAAATATATTTCCAAGCTATCAATTTCAGCAAAATCTCCAAATTCAGAGACACTATACCAGTATATGCACAAATGATCGACAAGATCACACTTCCTGGCAAGCCATCATTTCAATAGCACCATTCCAAATTCAAAAACTACACCAGCTTCATTACTAACATGTCCTACTGTCCTCTTTACCATGATATAAACAAATGTTTGGTAAGAAAAAACTTTTATTACATGAATCACCCAAAAACCCTCAAAGAAACTTTGACCAGAGCAATTCAAATAAAAGATGGAAACTTTGATAGCAACAAACCGTCAATTGTAAGAATGCAGAATAAATAAACTGATAGAACATCAACCATTTCGATCAAAAAGGGCAATTGACCCACAAGATCAAAACTTTCTAACTAGCAATTTCCAACCAGCACCAGTGCAATTCTAATACACGACTGCAACATTGATTCAAGCACTCACAGCAACCTCAATAAACAAACGAAAAACAAAACAGGTACACAAGCAACTTAATCAAAACGTACATCATAAGCTTCTGATATCTGTTTGAATTTGGCCTCGGCGTCCTTCTTGTTGTTGGGGTTCTTGTCGGGATGCCACTTCATCGCAAGCTTCCTATACGCCTTCTTCAGGTCATCGTCTGTTGCCTTCCGATCAACTTCAAGAATGTTGTAGTAATCGGCGCCCATCTTCTCCTCTCCCTCCTCCTCTCTCCTCCGCCGCTTGTTATTAAGCTTCGCAATTTTGGCTGCCTTTTTATTCCACCGCAATTTATTTATTTGCCTCTCTCTGCCGGAGAGCGGGGGTTTTTGCAGGTTTGGGGTTGTGCTCTAAACCAAAGCTAGTTAACTAAAGTATAAACCAAGAAGACATTCTGGGATGGGACACAAATTAGGACATTCCAGAAAACAAGAATCCTACTAGGCTACTAGAGTTCCATCCGCTCCAACTTCAGTTTAAGGAATTGAGATTACCAAAATATTATGTAAATTTGGTGAATTTAACTTAATTATATTTATTTTCCAATTCTAGAATTTATTAATTTGCCGAAAAAGTTGACTGTTTGATTTTTGTATCGCATTAATTAATTTGGTCAGCACTCAGCAGCATGTAGTGAAAACTGAAAATAACTAAATACTGGAGTATGTAAATTGAGATTTGACAAAAAAAAAATTTATAATAATAAGTTGAGAGAAAAATAACACTATAGGATTTAGTTACTTGTGATATATAAAGGTTGCTAATTAACACAAATAAAATTTGACAGATATAGACTACTAAATAGTTATGGTTGCTATGAACTGCTTTTATTTAATTAATTTGACCAAATAAAATTTTGAAATAGTATAAAATTCGTTTGGGAAATAGGTGATATATACCCTTTGCATTTTAAGTAAAATTTCTTAGTAGAGTTTGACTCTTATGTTAAGGAGGGAGTATTATGTATTCTATAAATCAATGTTTAGAGGTAAAGAAGAAAATTGTGTTCTTTATATTTAGGGAAATTTTATTTTTCCTCTTTTTTATCCACTTCAGAGAAAAAAAAATGAAATTAAAATTTTTTGATTGACACGGAAAGAAAACTAAGAAGGTTGTGTGAGGAAGTAGTAGCATCTCAATTGAGTTAGCTAGATTATGCTCCTTCTCATTTTAACTAATTGAGAGTAAAAAAGTTGTGGTTTTAAAGTGCCAAATACAAATCTCTCTAGTAAAAATACCAGCATACTTTCAAGTGTAGTTTTCCATTTTGAGTTGTTTTTTTAGTCATACTACCAACTGTTACTAAGCAGTTTAAGTTTTAAAATCATATACCTTTGTCACAACCAAAACTGCTTAGTTGACTTTTCAAAGTCAAACTGAATCGATTTTGACCATGAATATCTTCATTTTTATGTTTTAATTTATTTTTTAAGAAATATAATAATTTGAAAATATATGATATGATGAATTTTAAAAAAATATATACTATATCAACTCTAAATATATATTAATATAAATTAGTTATCAAAGTTGGCTCAGTTTGACTTTAAAAAGTCAACTAAGTAGTTTCTGTTGGGACGGATGGAGTAGTAGTTTGTTGAATTTTACATTATTATCAATTGTTGTTAATTGTTGTTAATCAACCATCTTAACTTCATGTAAAAAGTGCAATTTTGGTGATACCTAATGGAAAAAAAGCCTCTTATCTACACTTTGAATTGTTTCATCATTCATGTCATAGTTTGTGACCTTTCCTACATCTGAAGTTATTGAGTTAGCTATCGGCGGAGGCCTCCAGCTACCCTCATTTACATGTCGGTCATCCTGTTCATCAACGGCCGCCCATGGCAGTCATTCGTAAACTGCTAACATGAAAGCATCTAAACTGCCACATAGTTGAAAGGTTTCCTTGATTGAAAGAATCATGCTATATTCCAGATGTAGAAGTGGGAAGGCCAAATGAAGAGTGGATCAAAAACATTTCACATATTCTCCCATAATACCTCAGAGAATTGAATGAACCGGCATGCCACTTGGTAAAGATAGACATTAAAAATTTTCAAAATGTCCATGTGTTTAAATTTAACCGAGGCAGCTGGTTTTTGTTGAAACAAAAAAACAATAAGTGATTCGCAATCACCTCTACTTCATTTTAGACCTTTTAAAGAAAGAAATACGCATTTGTTATACAGTAAAAGTTGAACAATGATCAAGCTGTAGACAGCTTAACAAGACAAGTCTCTTATACCCCTAACAACCACCCTTCAACATGCATACTTGTGCAAGGAATTTGTGCCAACTTGAGAGCAGGATTGTATATCATCAGCAACACATTTGGTAACAACTCTCTACTTGCAGTTTACAATGTATGCATCCCATCCTTGAACACGGTACTCTCGTGCCACTTTTGCAGGTTCTGCTGCCTTTATAATTCCACGCCCAACAATTATGATGTCACTGCCTCTTTCAGCAATAACCTGAACAGATTCCTTGGCACATTAATACCTTTCTTGTATTACAACAATAAGGATAATGTAAAGTGAAAAATGAAAATAAAACTTGGTAACTTTCTTGTACAGCTACAAAGCTTCTTTGAACTGATTTACACTTTTTCAATGACTACCAAGTGTAATCTAGCAGAACATCAATAAGATTATATTTTGCAATGAGTCACATTTGACTGATAAAGTTAATCCTTTAAAAAGATAGGTCCATTGTTAGGAATAAGTAGCATAGATAATTTGCATATGTACTCAATCTCTATACTTCCGAGAAGAATTTGATAGATCTTAGAGTAAGCACAAGGAAATTTTGAATGTAACATACAGGATCTTGTTGAACTTACAGAATAAGGAGTATTATACTGCTGGCCCAAAGCATCTCCACCTTTAGCCATCTGAACTCCTGGAGTTGCATGAATCAGAGCTGGATTTCCAGGTCCACTAGGCCAAGATGCAGGATTAACAGAAATAAAGCCAATAACGAAATCGGAATGGTCCTCAGCAATTTTAACCGCAGCAGTAGTGTAATCACCCTTGGCAAAGTTACCAGCTGAACTCATTTCAGCAAGAAGTAACAAACCCCTACCACGTGGTAAACCCTAGTAACACATTCAAAGAAGCTATTAAAAACCTAAATATGCTGAGTCAACCTAATCGAGGGACCAGGGTCCATATCAGGTGCAATTAAATTTTGTTTAAAAAAAACTGACCTTTAACTTCAATCCATCCACAATTCCTGGACCTGAAACAATGTGAGCGTTCACTATATCTGCCCATTCCAGAATCTTAAAAATGCCTCTGCAGAAGATACAAGTGACAGTTGAGAAAAATTCTAGAAAAGGAAGAACCATATCGGGATAGCGTTATGACGTTACCCTTCATACTGCATTGTTACCGTATTACCAATGTCAGCAAATTTTCGATCTTCAAATATCAAGAAGTTATGCTTGTCTGCAATCTACATATATAACAAAAAAATACCAAAGTGAGACAATTCATCTAACGCAAAACATCCATAATGTATATAACCAAATAAATAAAAAACTAAACTAAAAATTAACACTTTGGTAACATCACAGACTGCTCGACTGGAGCGTGCAATTTTCTTTCCGCTAAACTAAATCATTTGGATGTTAACTGAAACCCATTTCCAATTTTATTGTTAAAAGTATGACAACTTGCATTTTACTAGGCAACATGTGAAAATACATTCCAATAAATACAAACATATGGAAGAGATATAACCAAATTTTAGCAGCCAAACCAAGTTTAATTAGCTGTACTGTCCTATACCCACTAAGTATTTAATCATCAGCTTCAACTTTGAAAATGGAGATGAGTCTGAGTCTGACACCATATGTAACTATTCCATTGCAGAGTTTTGAAAGATATTTAACTAAGATATTTGTTTCTGAGGAGTCAGGTCATATAATATTTGTGTGTTAGAGAAAGCTTATTAAGCGTAAAAGTTAAACTCAAGCCTAAAAGGATACTCCCTCAGTTCCATAAGACCAATAATGTTTACCAAGGAACAAATTTGCATTTCTAGTCATTCTATTGATGCTTATAAGCCCCAATTGATTGTCCAAGAAACTACCCTCTAATTTAAGGGGACTAAGACACAATTCAAGGGCAGTATATGAACTTAACGTGGAAGAAATATTTTTTTGTAACAAAACTCCAAGGTTCCCACATTATTCAATCACTACATCCACCAAATGTCTGCTAATGCGAGCAAAAATCATCTGCACTGAATAAAACTTGTTTAAATGTTGATGATGGAGACTTACAGCACGGAGTTGAGAGCCGAAATCGGGGGAGAAATCAGGCAAGATATCCACATGAGTTTTTAGCATGCAGATTTCAGGTCCAACCTGCAAAGAGATGATTTTTTAGACACTTATAATATCTTACTCCCGAATGTACACAAGAAAACCTATATATATATATATATATATATATATATATATATATATATATATATATATATATATATGATTTCATGACTCTTAAGACACATTTAATATATAGTTATAAATGCAACCAACTTTCTCACCTTATCAGCAATTTCAAGCAACTCAGCAGCAGTGGCAACATCAGCAGCCAGGCACAAGTTGGTTTCTTTCTCAATCATTATCTCAAACAACCTTTTCCCAGTGGGGTTTTTCGCCACCTTAGCCCTCTCAATGTATGGCACCCGCGCCCGTGGTTCGACCTTTCCAGCAGGAGCTGTCGGGACAGCCACATTTCGATTCTCCTCCAAGAACTGCATCACCATCTTCTCCGTCTCTTCAGAAACCCTCCCGTTCACCTTCAGGATCCTCACCATCTCCGTCAGCTTAACCATGGCGTGCAAAGCGATGCCGTTCCGTGCCAAGTTCTCCCGCCCTCCCTGCTCCCTGTCGATCATGACGATAGCGTCCGTCACCTTGAGACCAACGAGGCGGAGCGGAGCGGCAGTCTCGAGGACGGAGGCGCCGGAGGTCACCAGGTCTTCGACGATGAGGCAAGTCTGGTTGGGCTGAAACGCGCCTTCGATGGCCTTGGCGGTGCCGTAGTCCTTAACCTCCTTGCGGCGCATGAGCATGGGGACATCGTTGGCGACGGAGATGCAGGTAGCGATGGGGAGAGCGGTGTAAGGGACGCCGCAGACGACGTCGTACTGGGCGGAGTGAGGCAGGATGGAAACTAGGGTTTGTGAGATCTGGGAGAGAAGCGCAGGGTAGGAGACGATGAGACGCAGGTCTATGTAGATTGGGGATGAAATGCCGGATTTCAGCTTGAAGTTGCCGAACTTCACAGCGGATATGTCATGGAGCTGGAGGATTAAGGTTTCCAGGGTGGATGATGAGGCCATTGATCCGATGATCAACCGCTCCTCTCCGAAATGGAATCCGGCGACCGGCTGCAGAGTGAGGGTTTTAGGGGGGTTTTTGGGAGGGGGGAAAAGCAGAGATAATGTATGCTTTATGTCGAGCACTACGAAAAGGCCTTTTAACTTTTATTACTGGAATAAACTTTTTTGTTATGGACATACAACTTTTGTTGAATCAAAATAAATTAGATCGAGTTGAATGTCTAAAATTAAATTGAATTTAATTAAACTAAACTGAAGTAAAAAATAGAATGAATGAATTAACCTGAATTTCATGTGATCAACATTAAAACAATCCAATTAATAGTGTATGTACTATACAAATTAAAAGATCAAATAAAGATGTAATACTATTAACTCGTACTATCAAATAAAGATGTACTATACAAATTAAAAGATCAAATAAATATGTAATACTATTAATACTATCAAATAAAGATGTAATAGCGAAAACTATAACCATTTGACGATCAATCAAAACTATAATCATTTATCGTTTAGCAAAAGGTGCTTGTAAAGAGTCAAGCTTATTATTTTAGTTCAGAAAAAAATGAAGCTCATCAATGCAGCTAATGGAGTCATACACAACAGCAGTTGAAACTTTCTCAAGAACATCCAATTGAAAGGCAAATTTCATTTTCTTGTTACTATCAGCTTCTACCAGAAACCAAAATAGCTCCAACTCAGTCATTTCTCAGCTGTGGTATTTACCAGAATATATGTCATACACTCTCTTAAGATCCAGGGAGTTGAGAGTATAAACATGTCCAGGCAATGTAGGTGGAAGGGAACAGCCAGCCTCCTCGCTTCTTTCTTCCACAGCTGCTGCCTCTCTGAGCTTTCCTTCCTTCCAAAGACTCTTCACAAGCAAATCTTTTGTTGCAGCGTCAGGAAACAGCCCCGAGTCCATCATATCCTCAAAAACCCTAACCGCAAGAGCAGCTCTTTCGCATTTGCAGTAAGCACGAATCAGAACTCGGTACATAAAAGCATCCGGCTCTAGACCAGTCTGCCTCACCATCCCAAACAGCTTCTGCACTGTTTTGACGTTTCCCTGAACTGCGAAATGATGCATCAAGCCAGAAAACGTCTGTATCTCTGGAACAACCCCGACTAGAATCATCTCTTCGAGTATGTTTAAGGCTTCATCATCCATCTTGCAATTGGTCAGGGTCCTCAAAACAGCTGTGTACAAAATTAGGAGACTGCTCCTAGAAATAGGACCACAAAATGTGTTCACACGTTTCAGAATTTTCAGAGCAGCATCCCCGTTTCTAGAAAGGCCATACGAGTCTATTATGAGCCTCACGGTGCTGAATGACAGATTCATGCCCTCCTTATCTAGCTTGGACAAGAGCTCATCAACCAAATCTACGCACCCTTGGCGAGCTAATTTGGCAGCCATCCTTGATATTGTGTACAAGTCGTGAGTGAATCCCGGTTGATAAGCTACCCAACAGAAGAATTGCCAAGATGTTTCAGCAGACTTAAAGCTCCGGATCATCTTGCAAACCAGCCTTGTTGTCCATATAATTTTGGCATCCTCCAAAGCCGACACTTGTTCTGGTCTCCACTGTTGCAATGCACTAGCCAAAGCAGAAGGATCTAACCATGGTTTTAGCTGAACTTGCTCAACGGCCTTCTCATCTTCATCCTCACTGCCATTGCACAAATAAGCAATACTCTTAATCCTCCCATCTGGTACCATTTCCCTCACCAACTCATCTGTTTCCTCAGCAAGGCCTGCCTCTTGCAGGCGTTTTAGACAGTTCTGCATAGCCCTACCAGGTAAGATTCCATCAACTCGCATCTCATCAATCATGGCCTTGACCGTGTTTAGTTGATTGATCTGACAAAACGCATCAACCAAAACAGAATACTGCTTCAAGCTCCGCTTGATCCTCATCTGCGGCAACATCTGGAAAACTTCAAATGCATCACATAAATGGCCCGACATTATAAGATGCTCGATCATTATCGTGTATGTTCTCGAATTGGGAAGCACTCCATCATCAATCATTCTTCCAAAGACCGTCACAGCCTCAAAATCTTTACCATTCCTTGCCAGAAGAGCCATCACAATGTTGTATGACTCTGCACTGGGATGCCTATCTGAAGCCCTCCACTCCTCCCATACATTAACAACCTCATCAAGGTCTCCAGCGAGAGCATACCAACGCATCCTATCCATGAAACTAACACGCGCAACGTTCGTAAACTTCCCTGCATTGATAGCACTGATCAGGGCTCCAAGTTTACTGGTATGGCCACATTTTGCAAGAAGCTTGGCTAAAGTATGAAGTGTTTGCTGGTTATGGGAGAAATGTGGTATTGCTTTAAGTTTTTCGACAAGGGATAGAGCCGACTCAGGGGACGGTGCGGATTTGAGAGCGTTATTGACTACAAAAGAATCCAGAGTAGGACTCTGCAAGAGGTGAAGAAGGGAGTCTGGAGAATTCGAACGAAGGCCAAGTCTTATTGAGTCGATTAGGCTGGCCCTTTGTAGGTACAGTGTCACCTTATTAACATTTGGGGTGGTACAAAAACTGCAAATTTGCAGGGCACGGTGGAATCGAGAGAGGTACATTTAAGGCATAGATAAGAAAGAAACAAGCTCTATGTGACAAATCATCAAACAGATGGTGGGCGCACAAGTGAAGTGCTGCATTTTGATGTAATGGACAATGAATGATATTTGAAATGTTCCATTTGCACCTCCTCCTACTGTTTCGCTATTTACTTCAGTCTGGTAAAAAGCTATGGTGGTGGTTGGCCGGAGAAAGGGTCGGCGGTGGATGGAGTGAGACTGAGCAATCGGAGATTTTGGCAACCTTTTTCCTTAGTATTAATTTATGGCGTCCAAAATTTCGTATTAAGGAATTAAGAATATGCCTTTTATGTTTCATTTCTAATCCAAAATTTTCTTCTTCTTTTTTTTTTTTTTGAAAAACTAATCCAAAATTTTCTAGCATAACGAACACATGAATTCGTATAATAATAAGAAATTTTTTATCATCGTTAATACTTTTATATTTTAAATTATAATAATAAAGGAAGTAATTCTCCTATGAGGCTGCCTCATGAGGCCCAATATGGCCCATAGCATAAATAAATATACAACAACATCAATTATTATAAAATTTAGGGGCTAATTTGCAAATATCTTATTTTAAGTACATATATTACTAATTTCTCCCATTACTCCATCTCATCCTCCTAAATTCCTGCCACTTCATCCTACCTCAATGACACCTCATAATACTTCACTACAACCTCATTATATCTCGATGTCACCTCATCATACCTCACTGCCACCTCACCATACCTCGACGCCAGCTCACTATACCTCACCACCACCTCATCATCAAAACATCGACGTCACCTCATCAAACCTCGACCTCATTTCTAACGATACAAACCTCATTTTCGATGACACACAAACATTCAAGTGGACAATACATACCTCGTTTTCAACAACAAAAACATCAATGTCGATGACAAAACCTCATTTTTAAGAATACAAACCTCATTTTTAAGAATACAAACCTCATTTCCGAGGACTTAAACCTCATATTTGACGATACAAACCTCAACGTCAACAATAACAACACAAACCTCATTTCAAAGAAAAAACCTCAACGTCAATGACACATACTTCATTTTTTACGACACATAACCTCATTTTCGACAATACAAACCTCAACAACGACGACACATAAATCATATTCGACTACACAAACCTCAACATCTACCACAAACTGATTTTCGTGCCTAGCAAACATCAACAGATAAGTAAAATCAGAGTGTTGCACTGCCACCGAAAATTGCAGCTTCCTTGGCTCTTCAAATTCCGAATGAAATGGAGATAAACGCTGAACCAGTGGACTCTAACATTGCAGCAGCACCAGAAGTATAGCCACACACATTACCCCATTCCCCACTCGAGTTTTCTGTCAACTTGCAATCTGAAATGCAATAGGCACCATTTTTGCTGCAATAAAAATAAAACCTCGCCGCCGCATCGCGAAACGGCCGATCTGCCTGCCGCCGCCACACTAAACGGACCATCTGCCTCACCGCCCACCGCCTTGCCGCCGAAATTGAACTACCGATCCACCGCCACGCCTGAAAAATTCCAAATGTGAAACCTCCGGCCGGCACCCGTCGAAACAAACACCGACGAAAGCCACAAATTGCAGAGGCCCGATTCAGATTTTGGGGTTAAAGTGAATATTATGCATAATTTGCAGATTGGTCCTCTGATATTTAGATGTCTTTTAAAAAAGGCCCGTGTACTGTGTGAAGTATTTTTTGGTCCTGCCTCTTGGGTGAGGCTGCCTCACCCAAGAATTTGTCTAATAAAGGTATACTTGTTAATATTCGTATTGTTTCTTGGTCAATATTTTTTTTAAATCTTACGCACAAATTTTTTTTTCTATTCATTGAGTCAAAGTCACATATTTAACCATAATTATAAGTAAGTATAAGTTAAAATATATTTCTGCAAAAATTTGGGCTCAAAATATAAATTAAATATTTTTAATATAAATGACCAAATTGTACCCAAAGAGCAGTAAAATTTGCGGAATTGCTAGATGTAAGACTGAATTTCTCATGGAGGACCAATTTTGACCTGAAGTGACGGGACTGCTCTCTTTAGTTTTGGAGTGATTTTGTGAGTCCAACTTGTATGTTTGTCCTCGGTTTTGTAGAAATTTCAAGTTTTATTCCAGAATTCATTCAAATTTGCAGAAGAGTTTCTGGATCTAAAGTGGCTGTCAAAAGTTTATCCCCGCCCACATCTCGGGGTTTTGATCCGGGATAGCATGTATATTGTCTTGAAAGTATTACGTACAAATAAAAATGTATTATAATAACTAAATTATAAACTATAAATAAAATAATATAATATGTAAAATTTTAACCCATTTTTATTTTATTTTTATGCATAAACTATGTGAAACCTATATTAATATTGTATTTTGTTTGAAAATCAAAATTTTATTAATACTAATCAAACAAATTTTGTTTTACTGTGTTGCAGTATAAAATGAGTGCAATCTTTCCTAACTTTGCACAAATCATTCACAGCGATAATATTGTTTCAAAATCACAAAACACACACTAAATTGTAGTCCTGGAACCTCAAACAGTAAAAAGATGATCATGGATTTGACAAATGAAAGGTATGTTGTCTTCATCTGTGAGGCTTCATCTCTGTTAAGTGTCTCATCTCCCATGGTGGATGTTGTCTTCCTTGCAAAATGGGGCGTGTTATTTGGTTCCCCGTGCCATAATAAAGTTCGGATTGTGTTTCTAAGGAGCAATATCAGGCAACGGTCATGATGACCAAAAACCTCAAAGCCGCATGAATATACTCACAAGAGCACAGGTCATTTACACGTTAAAAATCAACGCCGAAGGAGAGCAAACAAGAAAAGAAGTATAACTGAATATGCAAGTATAAGATTAAACTTTAATCTAGCAAAGGACCATTTAGTATGATTCCCCAGATTGGACATTACAATACTTTGCCTAAATGTTTATAAGCTAACATGGTGTCCTAATCACTATAATCAGATGACGAAAATTCCAAACCTTTATCTGGATTTCCAGTTTCACCTCTACCTAAGAATCCATTCTCTTCTTCGGATTCACTAAAGTATTCTTCGACAGCCTCATCGCCATTGCCATCATCTTCCATACCTACATCCTCCTCATCATCCCCACCTTCTTCCTTCTCGTTTTCATCACCAACATCAAAGTGGTGGTGGGGTTCCCTCCTGCTACCACCTGAATAGTTGTCTAACACAAGGTCATCATACTCATCCCCATTACCGCCTTCTTTCATGGTTTCCTCACCAACACCAAAGTGGAGGCCCTCCATTGAGGACACTGGATTCCTGCCACCACCACCACCACCTAAATACTCATCATAGTCGTCCCTAACCTCATCTTGACCATTCTCATCATCGAATTCAGACTTTTCCGAGCTGCTGCTAGGAATTCTGGCTTCAGCAATTGGTGTTGCTTCTTCTTCTTCTTCTTCTTCTTCTTCTTCCCATTCTTGCTCAGGCCAGCTAGGAGTTTCTTTGGGAATCTTCAGCCTGGCACTTGTTCTTTTACCAGCCGTTTTGGACATCTGTTTCCCTGGTTTAAGCCTGCTTTTAGCTGATGTACGACCTGCCTTACGACCCCCACGTCCACGTGTTCGGCCTTTCCACTCAGGCAGCGGCTCTAATTTAGCTGTGCTTGTTGCCTGACCAGAACCATAACTTGAGGATTCAGTGTTCAGCCTTCTGTGAGATCTCCCACCACGAATACCAGCACCTCCTCTTCTGCGTCCTGAGCTGCTAGGCTCTGCGCAAATATCATCCCAGTTGATTACTTCACGGTGAGGATTGGTGCCTTGATTCTCAGAGGTATTATTCCTGGATATGATACTTCTTGAAGGGGTTTTCTGAGAAAACAAAACAAAATATCATGAGAGGAGCAACATTGGTCAGCATTGAAATGTCCACTACATGATGACTAAAAAGTATTATCATATTAACTAGATTGCTGAATCATATATAAACTGAACAAGATAAAATAGAGAGCATGATCTATTGATGGCAAAAAATGTTCATCCCCTTGCATAAAAAATTTGGACTCAAATTCCAGTGGTAAAAGAACATTTTAAAGGTAATAAGCTTTTCAAAACCAAACAATATAATATATGCAAAAAAGAGGCATCTTCTTTTTAACGTCAAACCAGAAAATGCTTACAATTATATGTCTGGCTCCATTCTCCTGTTCATAATCCTCTTTCTGCTTGGTGGTGTAAAATATAGAAGTATCAAACTCCATCAACCTAAGTGCCACAGCAGACGATGTTGTGGGTATCCAAGGCAGCACAGCAGGTACCTCAATCGCAGGAGTGATACTAACCGCTTGTTTCTTTATAGTACTGCAACTCAACAATTCAGAGGTGGTCTCGTAATCGGAAACTAAGAAATCTCTTTTTATGGCAGTCTCTAAAAACGTCAGAATCTGGACTTGGTAGACAAATTCAGAATTAGAAGATAATAATAATAATAATAATAATCCTAATGTCAAAATCTGAGGAATTGACAGACAATTACATAATAAAATAATAATATGCTATATACACTACTAAAATGATGACTACAATATAGGTGGAGCATATAGAGGTCCACCAAGGCACATGTAGATGTCAAATACCTAGAGAGCGCATTTTTTGGTAATTTTAGAAAACCAAAGAAAGTGACATGTTATTATTGCATACAAGTGAAGATTAAGCCTTCAATAATCCACAACTAATATACTTTACTAGGTATGTTTGGAGATAAATTCCTAGCGAGAATGGTATCTGGGTTTCATTACGGGGGACAATCACAGCAGCGTTCATCATTGTATATATATATGCTTCGCACAAGTGAAGAATACCAGATCATATAAAACCAGACGGCAGAAATCGGAAATAGAATGAGAGGATAACCTGAAGAACATCTTCAGCAGTTACTGCATTTTGCAGCTTTCTACACCAGGATAAACGAGAGCCTTCAGACCAAAAGGCCTCAAGAGCTTCAGGCAGAAGAACAGCCTTCACAATGAGCAAACAAACATTGAATAAATGATAACAAAAAACTGTTGATTATCATTTCATTTCAACTCTGAACTCATGCTAGAATATCTTTGTTGAAGAGAATTTATAAACGAGAGATGATTACCTCCAGGAAAGCTAATTGTGCTTTTAGTATTCTGATCTTTAGAGGAGGGGAAGATTCTGATTTGGCTAGAGTCCTGTTAATCACTCGATCCTGTTCTTCTTGGCATTGAGTAACATGCTCAGCAAAGGTTAAAGTTTTGTCACACACGCTGTAATTTAGATGGCAAAATGAACAGTGTTGGTCCTCAACGGAGTACAGATCATGACAGCTGCTACAAATGTTCAGTAACTGCCTGCGATTGGTCTTCCCATACTTCAACGCACAGAATGTTCTCGAACTAAAACATTCTTCCCAGATCCACTTCTTAAAATCTTCATACCTCCCCAAGGTCTCAGTTTTTCCCACTTCAGAACTCCTATATTCAGTAGCCCTACATGCTGATATAATATTTCGATTCAAAGCAGAGACAGCGCTCTTAGGACTCTCTTCAGTAACTCGAATTTTTAAATCATCCTCAAATTGGCCTTTTATGGACACGTGCAAATTCTTCTTAGCAGATTCTTTATAAGAATGTTCAATTGTTTGCAGCATTGTATGCAAATGAGACTCTCTAACTCCCCGCACATCCAACGCTACCAGCAAAGCATCAAAGTCCTGCAAAAAGATAGTTGCATGGATGAGCTAGATATGGAAACTTCTAATAAAATGATTGAGGGCAATGAAGACTCGTAACCAACCTCTGTAGAATCAATAATTCTCCACCGACCATCACATAACTCCACAAAAATCCTGCCAGAGCCAGGATCATTTAGAGATGAGGACGTAATAAATTGCCAATATCTATTACGTCTTCGATCTAGCCCCAACGGCAATGACTTGTAGACATATATCTCCTCTGCCCTCTGGCTGATATAAGCCTTCATTTCTGATCGAGACTTGTCAGCAGCGTATGCAGATTGCGAAAGTTGATCAGGGCCAGACAACTCTTGGAAGAGCATGCTCCTCCCAACAGGCGCAGCAGTACCACAATAGTTTGGGAGTCTCTCAGAGTCATTTAAACCTTCTTGCTGGTCTTTGGGGTTCGCCGATGCAAATTCATTTCTTTCCTCAACAGCAACAGAAGGACTTTGATCCACAGATTGAGAAAGATGATCAGATTTGATACATGTGAATTGTGGATGATGCACCTTCAATGCATACTCCTCTTTAAAACGACGCTTATCAAGCTGTGCCTCTACCCACATCTGCTTCTTTAAGGCATTTGCTGCTTCCATACGTTCCTATACAGTTCCATTATTAGTTGTAGAATGGTGATGCCAGAAGCACTAAAATAAAGAAACAGAAACTTATATTCGATAAGCAAAAGATACATACCTCTAAAACAACACGAATTGAACTCCCTTCATTTGCAAAGCCAATTAGAGCAACAAGGGCATCTAAGCGTTCTTCAACACTTAAATCAGAATAATCACCTTCTGTTAGTCCCCGAACCCACAATTCACCATAGTAGCACTCATCAATTACAGTCTCTTCTTGATTAGGTTCATCAGGATGAGTTCTAACAGTAGTAGCAGACTGATCAAATTCAGATGCAGTACCCTTTAACTTCAAGCCATCATTTTGAGCATCATCACAACTCTTGCTTGTGCTAGCACCATCAATAGATGGCAATTTACAATAATTACTATCCAAATTCTCAGAGCAATGTTTGGCCTCATAACCGCTTCCTTCACAAGACTGCAAGATATCCTTATCTGGTTTGAGTTCCGTATCTAACTCATCCACATCGGGATCATCAGCCACATCACTTTCTGAGTCCTCGGATCTATCAGCATCATCCCTTTCAGGGTCATCTGGCTCTTCTGCATCTAAAAATTCACTCTTGTATGCTTGAACTCTTTCAAGGGCAGAAGCCAGTGAGGCCTCAGCGTCAGCAGGGTCCTTTCTATAAGGGGAACGCACACAATAAGTGGAGGGTGCTGTTCTCTCAAAAAGTTTTGTATCCCTGGACAATGCAGCAGCAATGGATGCTTCAGGAGTCTTGCTCGTTGTAAGGTCTCGAAGACCAGATCGCTTCATATGACAAAGCAAGAGGAGAAAAGAAGGAATAAGACAGCTGAACAAGAGAAAGCAAGAGATGTGCGAGTATTGGTCTAGACCTCACCTGAATCTTATCTACGGCTTCCATTATTGTAATGCCATTGCTCCCCTCAAGTGAAAGAATGTGAAATGCAGCAAATTTTACTGTTCCAGGTGTTAAGCGGTGTCTAGATCTCCGAAGATTTGAGATACCCCTTTCTCGCATTTTGGCAAGAGCTTTCTCAGCCGCAGCTCCAGTTCGCAAGTCTGATATGACATCTATACTATCATCACCCTGCATGCATACTCCAAAGGTCAAAACCGTCTCTCAGAAATCTCAAAATCATTTCTAAAGTTACATAGATTCTCACTTTTTAAAGCTCCCGTCATAAGAAAATAAATCTTCTTTAATTGAAAAAAACTAAGAGTGACAGACAGAAGAGATGGATAGTCATGCTTCACAGAATCTAAAGTCATACAGATACTTCTTGGTAAAACACTTCATAGAATATTTGTGCCAGTGACATGACCTAACAAGCTCTAAGAAATGATCACTTACTGATTCAACAAAATGAATTCGGTTACTTAGGAATTACATCACACGAGAGCATAACAAAATCACAGGAATAGCATCCCATGAAAGCTTAGTTAGGAATGGTAACATAATCCTACCTCAATATCATCATGAAGATTTGCTTGTTCAATATTTCTCCTTTTCATCTTTGGACCTAGGCCTGCAGCTAAAGCAAATTGCCTTAGAACTTCAGGCCAGGTCAATGGATTTAAGTTATGTTGCCAACTTCTTATATCAAAACCCCAAGTATATGCCTGAAAAAATGGAAATTTAAATTAATAAGCAGATATTTCTAACAGATATTTCTGAAAAAAATGGAAATTTAAATTAATAAGGAAAGGCATGTGGCCCTAATTCTAACAGATCAAACACTATAGCTCACCCCTTCAACAACACGTGGATGTCCACCTCCTGGGTTGGCAGTACTTTGATTTGCTCCTACTGCAGTGGCAGAAATTCTACCAGAATCTTCAACATCTTTAATTATGTTTCTCAAAAGAGCTATGTGTATCTCTCCCAACAACCTCGGATCCTAAAAGTTGAGTAATGTTGTTTAAAAACATGAAGAGCTATTCATAATGAAATCCAGGTATCAAGTACTTACATGATCGTGTAATCCTTGGACAAATTCATCCAAAGTAAAAGGCCATAGACCAAGAACATCGCAGAATGTAATTAAGAATCTCCATACCTAAACAATTGAAGAGAAATAGACAATTAGAAGGATGAACTGTTTTCACATAAACCTGGTTCAACGGAGGCCTGGTTTCTCAATATTGACTAAATATTAACAGCCAACTTGCAGTTGAACACGGGCTTCATTGTTCTTCATTGTAATTTATATTGCTAGAAAACATCAAAAAGTATGTAAGCTAGAGCACTCAGTTTATGCTAGGTTATAACATGAAGTTGAAACAACATAACATAAGAATGATTATGATCCATGAAGAACTCATATCATTTATCATTGGTTAAAGGACCAGTGCAGAAAAGAACTCTTTCCAACTATTGTCTGAGGCTAAGCAAATGAGAGTAGCGAAACAAAAGTATCCAAAAGTATCCATATTCACCCTAGAGCAGTAATAATTAAAGAGCATGTGCCAACTAACCATTAGAAGACTGCCAACTCTTTCCTCAGACTCGATCCATGGCTGAGTTTCAAATGGTCTTTTCAAGTGGACGGTCTTGGGAGGGAAATCCAGAAGGCCATCTGAAGCATACAAAATCAGTCATAACAATGAATTTCTAAACACCGAGAACAAGAACAATGAGAAAAGATATTAAATAGGAAACTCAGCAAGAAATGGGAAAGAAATGAGAAAGGCCAATGTTAAACTAACAGGAGAAGCAAGAAGTGGGAAAGCCAATGTTAAAGGAAAAGAAATAGTTTTATGTATAATCTGGCCAGCTCATGGTAACTGATGGTATGAATAGTGTCACTACCATCCCCAAGCAAGAGACTCAACCAATATTTACACTTGGAAGAGGACTAGCAAAGTTTACTGAAGCCTAGGACCAGTGATAAACCCTATAATTCAATATAAACTTGACAGGGACACTCCCCCAGGACCCCCACACTTGTACAGGTTTACATTTTCTCTACAGTTACTCTGGCTTCCCTTATTACTTTGGCATCGGAGTGCAGACTGAGGAGGTACACAACTGGGCTAGCATTCTAGACCACTATGAGGCCCAGCTCAATGGAAATATATTTATATAGATGTCAATGACCTAACAGAGAAACTATAAACATTTTCTAGTGATTGACATGACTAACAGATGAATGCATCTTATGAACATATGAATAGACCTGCCAAGTGTATTGGATGTAATTACCTCTAAATGACCAAAGATTTTGCAGAGCTTCACTATCAAGAGACAAATTCGAGGGTAGACCACTGTGGGATGCAGCTAACTCCATAAGTTCCAATTGTTCATCATCAATTAGCTCAACTGATTCCTTAGCCATCCTACGAGCACTGGCCCGCACATGAGCAGCTCTAAGCCTTGCAGCTTCTTTTTTACTCCGCATTTCTTCTTTAAGCTTCATTTTCTCAACCTGGCACAGGTGAGAATGAAATAATAAGATCGATGAACAGGAAGATTACATTTAAATGGGACATGAAACAAGTAATTACTCTCATGGATTCCTTCTGTATAAGTCTCTCCTTTCGTTCCAATTCACGCTTTTGCTCTTTCTGATACCTTTCCGCCTCCCGCTGCTTTTCTCGCAGTAGCCTTTCTTCTTCCTTTCGCCTTTCCTTCTGTTGCCTCTCCATCTCTTTTCTCATTTGCTCCTCTCTCTAAAAGTAAAGTAATATAAAGTTATTTGCAGATGAGAAGTCCTTGCACACTGTATGACACCTCCAACAAAAACACACAAACAGAAGAAACTACTAGAATTAAAGGGCAAAAGTCCAGGAAACCGGACCTTTCGCCTGAGTAAATCTTGCTTTTCAAGTTCTTTCCTGATTCTCTTCTCATGAGCTTCAACTTCTCTTGCAATTCTCGCCTCTTCACCCTGCAAGAGATAACTCAGGCCTGTACTTTTTTGAAGTAAAGCTGAAGATACTCTACAAAGGCATATCTAAAATGTTACAACAATTTTTTTTATACGGTATTGGAATAACTTCAAACCTTGCGTTTCCTCTCCAAACGCTCCTCATCATGGATGACCCGTCTCTCAGATGACAAAAATGATGTTTCGAGTCCCCTTATTGCATGTGCATCCATGTCAACATTCACATAAGAGTTCCTTGGCAGAATGCTATCTGAAGATGGAGATAATTGATGCCCCTGGTGTCCAAGCTGCGGCAGTAAACTTAGACTTGGAACTTTACCATGGGAACTATATTCTGGAGGTATTTGCTCAGTACCATGCACAAAAGACCTTGCCGTAGGAAATGGAGCGCCAGAACTTCGACCATCTATCGAGGAGCCATATTGATTAACTGAAACAGCTTTTTCCCGTGAATCTTCTCTGATAGACGGTTGCTCTGGAAGAAATTGGTACTCATGGAACGTCCTCTTGGCACCCTAACAAATACACAGTAACCTGATAACTATAAATTCTTTGACTAACATCCGTACATATAAATCACGTGAAAACTATAAAATGTTAGGCAGGATAATCCATGAAAGACATGTCCAATCCATGAAAGAAAAACTAAAGAAAGGAGTAAATAAACAGGGAATTAGTTTTAAGAGTGTATCATTGTCAAGAGGTTCAAGTTTTAAAATCATAATATATTCCACCTATAGATCAAGTTCCAAACAAGGATGCATAAACTATTACCAGAAGCAGAAAACATACATTCTTCAGCTGTAAATTATCCATCTACTGAATGAAAGTTACTTAGATAGAGAGTAGCATTAATGTGAACATGCTTCGTAGCACAAAAATTGTACAAAGTATCTGAAAAGTACTTAATCATATCTGTAAGTTACAATAATTAGTACATGTCAGAAAAAAATTATAAGTGTGCAAATAAGCCATATACTAAGAATTTGTAAGCTAGATGGGCCAGCTAACCTGTATGACTTTAGCATCTGGACTCTCATATGCTTGAGCTTCATAGAGACGAACAGTGGGTTTTTGAGGTTTTGATGCCACTGGTATTCAAAAAGGAGTTAATTCAAATGTAGGTAATATAAAAGAGATAACATGAAACATTTCAGTTAAATTTGAATTCATCAATCGAAGGTAGAGAGTGAAAATAAATTGCACTATGGGTCCTGAATAAACACACTATGATTGAAACAATCCCAAATGAACAGTTGGTTTTCATCTTCCTAGTGATTCAATAGATCTCCAAGGAAACACTTGAAAAAATCAATACATCTTTTATCCTCCCGGGTCACTTTAACGAATCACTCCAAGCACCATATACAGTTAGATAATTTCAACACCCCATGGACTAAATATAGTCAAACACTTTATATGGAATTATTGCTTTGACTCTTTCTGGATAACCTCCTACATGTTTCAGATTATGTCTTCTCTTGAACACTAGCTATTTCCAGGGACAAGTTTGTTTTACTTTAGGCTCTAAATGTAAAATTGGTGAAACAATCATACTCAAAATTCATACATAGAACTTGTCCACAAATCAATTTCAACTGACACAAAAGCTGAATGAAATAAGTTACCTATAGGAGCACCGAATGCACCAGGTGGGAGTGGATCAAACTCCATTCCAAGAACAGGACCATCCTCCCTCAGCCGCTCCCTTAATTGCGCTTCCACAAATGCAATTGCTCGAAGCTCAGACAGTGCCTGGGGAGGCTCATAAAACCTCTTTACAGCTGGCATTTCACTTCCAATCCTAGCCAGAGCCGTACCGGTTCGATGAATAACTCTATGTTGCTGGGCCTCTGCAGCCACAAAACCCAGAGCTTGATCGCGTGAAGGCTCTGCAGCATGACCAACAATAAGTTCACTAGACAACAATGCCGGAGAAGCCTCCTTCTTCGCTCTCTTCTCCGCATGCCCCTTCCGGTCCTTCAACCTTCTGTGGCAGAACCACATTTGCAGCTGCCTATCTGTCAGCCCCAGCTTCCCCGCCAGCTCAATACGTATAGCCTCGGATGGGTACGTCTCCACTACACAATTCAAACCATTTAACAAAAATGTGCTATCATGCCAATACCCGCTTAACTAAATTAAAAACACCAATCAAGAACTAAACTAATACAACATTAATAAAAAAAAATTAACATTAAGAAAAAACACACACACACACACACACTCACCAGCATAAGCTTTTTCAAGAATTTCTAACTGAGAAGGAGTTTTCATTTTCCTCTTCCCTCTGGACTCTCCATCACCCCTTGTACTCTTCTTGTCGAGCTCAGAGCTTCCTCCACCGTCCACCACCGCCCCACCGCCACTTGCCCCACCATAATCAACCTCCATTAGTTTGCCCCACCAAAATCAACCAAATCCTTCAAAGATTGAAGCTTCCAGCAGCATCCAACATCACCATTCCAATGGAACCAAAAATCAAAAAAAGCACATACCCTCCTCTCAAAGATTAAGAATTTAGGGCTTGTGGAAAATTGGGGGAAATGAGGAAAAGGAGTAGATGGTAGGCTTTGTTTTATCCCAGTTGATGATGGAGATGTGCGGTGAGATTTGAAGAATGCCACACAATAAATAAAGTAAGTACTCCTCTACTCTTCCTCAAAATAATTGTTATCACTATTTGGTTGAACTTGCTCAAAAGCAAATTGAAACACTCGTATTGATGGAATCTATGTTCATTTATTATTACTATTAGGAGTATGATGAGTAGTATACACCAAAGCTCTCCTGAACTCCAAAACAAGAACCAATACCAACAGCAACACCAAAAACACCTAGTACCCAAAATACAATCTTTTTCCTTCCCACACCAACCCATCACTTCCCTTTCTATCTTTCTTGTCTTTTTTTTTGTTTTTCCTGATAATGGGTTTGAATTGTTTTGTGAGCTTATGATGTAAAAAAGAAGAAAAATCTTGTGTGTGTGTGGAGTGTGTGGAGTGTGTGAGAGAGAGTGGGGGTAATTGAAAATGATTAAAGAAAGGGTGTGAAGGGTTAGGATTGAGAATTGTCAGATATTGGGAAGCCCCTTTGATGATCAAGAATTGATGCTTTTGTTGTTTGTGTGTGGACTCTGGGGTGAGAGACTCTGTGTGTGTGTTTCTCTCTCTACTATTTCTCTCTCACACACACTCACACACTCACTCACTCACGCATAAACACAAATCCGACGTCACGTTTACTACTTCGTACGATGATCGGGTTCAAGATTCAAATGGTTTATGACCAGCACCAAGCTCTGTAACAGCGCGTGACTCCACGATAGCCTTTTCGTTAAATAGTCAGCGCGCTTGAAGAACACGGTTGAGTTTAACCACTGAAACATTGCCGCGACTTTTTGCTGCAACGGAACTGCGGGTCCCCCATCCCAGATGCTTCATGTTCTTTCGGACATCTGTATATATTTGTAAATACCGTATTTATATTTTGTATATAAATATAAATATAAATATAAATAGAATTCAGGGATAGAATCACACGTATTTAGTGGTGTCGATTCGGGTAAATAGGTCGGTTTCGATCTTTCAAAAACGGGTTCGGTTAAAAACGGTTTCGGTTTAAATCGGTCATTTTTTCCTATTCGGTTAATATCGGTCAGGTCGAGTTGATGTCGGGTCGGATTTATTCGGTCATTTTTTCCTATTCGGTTAATATCGGTCAGGTCGGGTCGAGTCGGGTCGGTTCGGTTTGGATACTGATGTCAATACGGGTCATTCGGTCGGGTTGAAATGGTTTTGGGTCAAAATATGTTTGGTTTTATAAAGTTCATTTAAATTTTTTTTTGTTCTTGTCGTCGAATTTGATTTTTCATATATATATATATATATGTGTGTGTTTGTTTTTGATTCATTTAAATCGATATCTTTTCTCGATCTCCATAGCAGATTGAGTACTTTTGATTCTTTTATAGATTAATGTAATTGCTAGTTATTATTTGATTCATCTGATACTTTTGTTTTTGATCTATAATAGATCATGATTTTGTTACTACTTCTTGCTATTTAAATGTTTAATTTTGCGATTCCAACGTGTTTATAGTTTGATACAAAATCTTTATAATTTTGACCACAATCATCTTGTTTATGGTATTACAGATGTTCTGTGAACCCTGATTAAAAATTTAGATTGTACTTAAGGTGGAGATCAATGTCAAGCGATTAATTCCCTGATTAACAATTTTGATTACTTTTAATTATTTTCCTCTCTATATGAATTAGTAATAAAATTGCAAATATTTAACACAAAAGTCGAATGTGTTAATGTGTACATTTATTTTGTTAAAATTGAGTAGAATTGTATATAGAATATGTATATTTTATATTTTAGGTGTTTACTATCAAAATTTTAGTTTAAATTAATTGGTAGGAACTAGGAAGTTTGAAAGTTTTATTTGCTTAGTAGTAATACAAACTTTAATTACATTTATAGGAATTTTCCATTTTCTTTGGTTGATTGAATCGATTGATTTATGATGGTTATTTATTGGTTTGAATCGGTTTAGGTTGGTTATAAGTCGGGTTGATTTCGGTTCGGTTCGGTTCGGTACCGTGCAAATTCGAATATTGGTTGGCTTCGGGTCTAAATTCTCGGGTCAGTTCGGTTTTCAGGTTGAGTTCGGTTCGGGTCGGTTCGGTTCGGTGATCTATATCTCTCGGGTTATTATTGGATCGGTATTATTCAGTTTCGATCGGTTTTTCGGGTTCGGGTCTGAACTGACAGCACTACACGTATTTTTTCTTTCAAACTCGAGCTCCAAGAAGTCATAAGCCCTTTCAAGACGTGGAAAGTTTTGAAAGGTTTCACTTACGAAGAAGAATTCGTAATGAATATTGAAGAACTATACTCATGGATTCATATCATAGCATACTTAAAACATGGCACCTTGTCAGAAGATAAATAGGAAGCCAGGTGCTAAAAAATAGTTGTTATGTATAACAACTTTTTGTACCACCTTTTAAGGGAAATGCACGAAGAAGTATGCAGAAGTCATCAAGGTGCTAGATATCTAGCAAAGAGACTCCTCCAATTGGAATACTATTGGCCCACTTTATTTGAGGACGCTCAAAATTACATACAATCGTTACAACAATGCCAGAAGCACGTGCCAATGGTGCATCTTCCCCAAGAAGAAATGATGAATATTCAAGGTGTCTGGCCATTTCAAAAATGAGGTAACGATCTGGTGGGTCCACTGCCAACAGCAGTCGGAAACTTGAAATATTTGATAGTGTCTATCGATTACTTCACTAAGTGGATCGAAGTAGAAGCCCTAACCAAAATGACCGACAAGCATATCATTAGCTTATGTTGGAGGAATATTCTGTGCATGCACGGAGTACCTGAAATCATTATTACTAACAACGGAGTGCAGTTCGCTAATAATCCCTTCAAGAAGCGGTGTTTGGATCATCATTTCCAGCAGCGACTAACCTCTAGCTATCACCCCAAGCAAATGGCCAAGTAGAAGACACCAACATGACTATCATAAAAGGCAAGGCTCCAAGGAGCTAGGGGAAACTGGATTCATGAACTCCCAAGTGGGCTATATATGGGCATATCAAACGGCTGAAGCAATACAGAGTGGTCAAGGCTCACCCCGGGGGAAGTTATGTGATTGAATCTAAAGATGGAGAGGCAATTCCGAGAAGGTGGATCGACAATCTAAGGAGATTCTATGGATGATAGAATCTGCTTAATATCCGAGGGAATGGGCTCGACGTGGATACATCGTGGCTCAAGTGCGTGGATACGCTTCAAAATTGCACATGTAGTGGGTTGTACATCATAACAGGGATCTTAATAGCGTGGGTACGCTTAGGGCTACACGTGTGCTGGATAGTACATTGTAATAGGGTAAGTCGGGACCTCGGGGTCGCTCCCACGATCGGTGCTAAAAGAAATGTACTTCAACAAGGGTAGTCCAACAGGAAGAAAAATTATAAAGGAAAAGGGCAATTTTATTGCGAAATTCTTGCAAGAAATTTACATAATGAAATAGGTGTCAAAGGGAGACGTCTCCCAACACCTGTGAATTACACAAAACTAAAGGGATACGTTCTTACAAAGGAAAAGGTAAAACTAACTATAGCTCGGCGCCAGAAGTCGAAACTCCCTCGGTTCCTTGAAATGCATCCGAGGCTAGTAGATTCTTAATGGCCTTAGCATCTGATGCGGGGAAATCTACTCCAGTAAATGATGCCTCGAATGTTAGTGAGTACCTCGACCTCTACCCATTTGGTAAAAAACTAGGGGTATAAATGAACTGAACCGTTCATGAACAATTCGCGAACAACTCGGTCAAAGTTCGTTTTCGAACTCAGTTTGACCAGTTTGAAATCGAACTCGAGCTCATAAGAGCCAACTCAATAGGCTCGTCGAGCAGCTCAAATATAATTTTATATAGAATTTTATATAAATAAATTAAATTTTATTCATTAATGCTTTAACAAGCTCGAACTGTCTCGAGTTCAAGTTCGAACTTGATTTTTTATCGAGCTCACGAGTTGAGCTCGAACTTTTTAAAAGTCAGACGAATCGAGCTCGAGCTAAAATATCTCAACTCGTACGAGGTCGAACTCGATTATGAACATACAAATACGAAATCAAACTCGAACTCGAACACAGGTCTGTTCGAGCTCGATTCAACTCATTTACAACCCTAAAGTAATCTATGGCCACAATGAGGTACTTGAAGTTGAAACCTCCTGGTGCCGTCGGGAAGGGTCCCACCAGGTCTATCCCCCACCTTTGAAAGGGTGACGCACTTGTTACACTTACCAGCTCCTCCCTTGGAATGTGAACCAAGGGGGCAAACCTATCACATTGCACACACCTCTGCACATAGTCCTCAGCATCTTTGAAAAGGGTCATCCAGTAATATTCGAGCCTCGAAATCTTCTTCGCCACTGCTCGACATCCTTGATGGCTACCATTCAGCCCTTCGTGTACTTTCTTTAACATAGATCCTCCATTTGTCTTTTTTATGCACTTTAACAATGGTTGCAGATATCCTCTTTTATACAGTGATCCTTCATGTAATGTATACCCCGGAGCTTTCACCTTGATCTTTCACGCCAAATTCTTATTCTCCGGGAGCACGTCGTCCCTAATGTATGCCAAAATTGGAGCTATCCATGACTCATCCTCTGCGATCGTCTCCACCCTCGGAGTTTCCTCATAACTTCTCAGCTCTAATACCTCCATGTAGAGTTTCTGGTCTGGTCCAAGCTTTACTTCCGAAGACGCTAGTTTGCTCAATGCGCCAGCCTCAGCATTTTCCTCCCTGGGGATTTGCTCTAACCGGAAGCTGTCAAATCTCATCACCAATTGTTTAGCGATTTCCAGATACCTCTGCAAGCTTCTTTCTCAGGCTTCTTACTCCTCTTTTACTTGCTGCACCACGATCTGGGAATCACTAAACGCCACCGTCCTTTTGATTCCTATTTTCTTTGCCAATCGCAACCCCCTATCGACGCCTCGTACTATGCTTTATTGTTTGTTATTTTGGAGAAAAACTGCAATGCATATAAATGTTTCTTACCCTCAGGACTGATTAGTAATATCCCTGCTCCATTCCCGCCTTGGTGGGATGACCCGTCTACAAACATCCGCCACTCCTGCTCTTTGACCTTAGCAGGAGCTCGGCCTTTCTTTCCTTTCCCGGCCCCGGAAAGTACTCGGCCCTTCTTTTCCTTCCCTGCCTCGGCTGGGGCTTGGTCATTCTCTTCATTTTCGACCGCCCCATCTTTTACGCACTCTGCCTTGCTGGCCATAGATTCTACCAGAAAATCCGCCAACACCTGCCCTTTGATAGCCTTCCGTGGCTGATACGTCACATCATGCTCTCCTATCTCCACTGCCCATTTCATCATTCTTCCTGAGGATTCTAGCTTTTGCATGATCTTCTTTAAGGGATAATTGGTCAACACTACTATCGGATGACCTTGAAAATACGCTTTCAATCTCATTGAGGAGGCTATGTACCGCCTCATATTGCTTACTGACAAGCGATTTCCCCACGTCGTAAATGGGAATCCCACTCAATCAAAACACATTTATATTTCACCTACGACTTCTAACTACTATAGAGTAGATAGTGGGAAGTAGGGATCGAACCACAAGGAAAAGGATCTTGTTTAGTGTTTTAGCGAAGATTATAAACACATACATATATATTATATAGAAAGCAAGGTAAACAAAGGGGAGTTTTGAAGTTGGTTTTGTAGGAAACACTACGATGCAAAGCAAATGAAAATCTAAATTATCATGCAATTATCTAAGTAAAGATTAACTATCTAAAATGCAAGTCTTGGGTGCATGTGATTTCAACTACCATGGGTTCTTCCTCAAACTATGACGTGTTGCTTTGAGAATGATGATTGTTTATCATAAGAAGATACCTCTAATCGTAGAGCATATTTCTCAATCTCACTATGATAGTTGTGGATGACGAAAGCATCACCACAACTCTCATCAACAAATGACATAAATGATAGCATTTAAACCGATTCGTTAATGGCATTACCAATTAGAGACTCAATAAACACTACCCATGATGTTCGATAGCGAAATTAACATGGATATAACACTAGTGAATGGATTCAAGAGCAAACACAAATGATAGCATAATGTAATTAACTCATAAATCTACTACTGATAGCCCCTAGATATACTCTTATTTTGTAGCATTTGAGAACTGTTTTAGATAGTATTTTGTGTAATTATATTAGACTTTTGGACCGAATCATTCATAGTGGTTTGAAATTGAAGACGTGCATTTCGATCTAGAATTGCACTTGCGATGGATTTGAATGATTTGAAGACCTTCTATGACCGTCCTGACCGCGTTTGATACATTGAAGAACCGGTCGTAGAAGTGGCGTGAAGGCACACCCTCGCGGGCCGCGAACCCTAGGTCGCGAACCGCGAGGGTGTGTGTTGCTATTTTGACCATGCCAAGTTTCGCGCGGGCCGCGAAACTCCGGTCGCGAGCCGCGAGGACCGACCAGCACGCGGACCATGCCGAGACCGAGGCGCGCGGACCATGCCGAGACCGAGGCGCGCGGACCATGCCGAGACGGGCGCGCGGACCACGCCGAGACACGGGCGCGCGCGCGCGCGGGTGCGAGACTCCGGTCGCGGACCACGCCGAGACACGGGCGCGCGCGGGCGCGGGCGCGAGACTCCGGTCGCGGACTACGCCGAGACACGGGCGCGCGGGGCGCGAATCCTCGGCCGCGAGCCGCGAGAACCAGGCTCGCGGTCCGCGAAGGATTCCCGCGCGACCCGCGAATGGTCCTGCAACTTGCATTTTGTTTGGCTTTAATTTTAATTGTTTTGGAGTATATATTGGAACTTATCCTCATTGTTTTGGGGATCGTTTTACAGAGCCTTAAGCTCATTTTCTTCATTTTCTCTTTGGATTTTCACTTTGAATTCACCATGTATTATTGTATGGATTATGGTTATGATTATATAGTTATGGTTGTAGGCTAAACCCCATCTTGGGTATGTGAGATTAAACCTCTTGTTATGGTTTGAGAACATGGTTTATGAAGCTTAGGAATGGATGATTTGTCATTGAATGATCATGAATTATATGTGTATTTGATGCTTGAAATGGTTAGGAATGATTTCCTAGGTATAGATATGTGTTGGATATGTGTTAGACATTGCCTTTCCATGATTGAAATGCTATCATTTCTTCTATGTAAAAGTAGTGAATTAGGAATCAAATATATGTTGTTATCAATTGTATTTGTTCTTGAGATCATTCATTAGCATTATATTTATGTCAATTGTGTTATCACATTGCATGGGTAAGGTGGGAAAACATCCAATTTGAATTAGCATTGGCCAATTTGTCTATTTGCTATCATATAGATAAGTTGCCAATGAGAGTTGTGAAAATGCTTTCATGATTCACAACTAGAATAGAGATGGTTTCCCATTAAAAACAATCACCATTCTCAAAGTATCATAACTAGGTTTGAGGAAAAATCCATAACAAGAAGATACAAATCTCATGTACCCAAGTCTCTCATTCTCATTAGTTAATCTTTTAGTTGAATCTTTAGATGCTAAATTAGTTGTGATTCTAAAGTTCTAGTAGTTTTACTTAGTAGTGTCTTAAACAAAAACTCAACTCAAACCCCCCTTGTTTACATTGCTTTTATATATGTATATGTATATATATCCTACAAGATATACATAGAAATAACCTTTTCCCTGTGGAACGAACCTTACTTGCCATTGTACACTTAATAGTGTGGAAAGGTAGTAAGTGATCTAAAAATTGTATATTTGAGAGGTACGGCGACGACCTCCCAAATTTTGGCGCCGCTGCCGGGGAAAAGGCGTATTTTTATGTGTATATTGTAGTTTTATTTCTAATCTATCTTTCTTTTTAGGTTCTATTTTGGTTTGGAACCCTATTGCTCTAGCTCTTGGTGCATGGTTCTTACACGATCCTCGAACCAAGACCCTTTGCAATACGATTCCGAGCTAGTAAGAAGTCTCCGCCAACTTAGGAGGCAAGTGCAAGAGTCACTAGCATCTAATCCTCTATCCCTTGAAAGTGAATCACTACCTTTCAACATGGCGGACGATGAAGAGGATACCGGCCAAAACCCCCCCCGAAACCAATTCTACAACCCTTTCCAAAACCATAACACTTCTCCTACCAACATTTCTATGAGAGAGTTCATGTCCCCCAACTATGAGCAACAACAATCGAGCATTGTTTACCCGAACTCTCAATACGAAATCAAGACGGGAGTGATAAATTTGCTTCCAACTTTCCATGGTAGAGAAGTGGATGATCCGAATGACTTCCTTGAGGCTTTTCATAGGGTGTGTAGTAGTTTGAAACCTTCCGAGATGAGTGTGGATGAGTTCAAGTTGAAAACCTTCACTTTCACCTTGAAGGACAAGGCCGCTAAATGGTTAAGCCGTTTACCTTCATCATCAATCACTACATGGCCACAATTGAAGAAAAAGTTCCTTGACAAGTACTTTCCTCCCTCTAAGTCCTCGGTCTTAATACAAGCCATTAGCAACATCACTCAAGACGATGATGAGACCTTGTATGAGTATTGGGAAAGGTTCCAAACTCTCCTTTCAAGTTGCCCATACCATAGCTTCACCGAACCTCAATTGGTGTGTTTCTATTACAATGGTTTGAATGATAGAGAAACCGAGTCGATGAATAGGACTTGTTATGGTTCCATTGGTAACCTTGGTTCATCCGATGCCATGATGCTATTTGAGCAACTAGCCGAGGGGTGCAAACCAAAGAGGGACCGGAGACTACGAGTGGGTAACTCCGGTGGAAGCAATGACGGAACTCGTCAAGAGATCAAGGAGCTTACGGCATTAATGAAGGGCTTCATGATGGGAAATAGCTCCGGAGGGAACACGGGGAACCAACCACGGCAACAAGTGATGACGTGTGGGATTTGTGCTTCGAACCATCTCACCGAATCTTGTCCTCAAGCAAACGAGGATTATAACGAAGAAGTCAATGCCATGGGGGTCTATGGAGGAAACCAAGGTTTTAGAGGCGATCAAGGAGGAAACCAAGGTTTTAGGGGCTACCAAGGAGGACGAGGCTACCAAAGTGGTAGGGGTTTTCAAGGTGGACAAGGCCAAGGTGGTGATAGGGGTAACCAAAGGAAGTATGATCCTTTTGCTCAACACTACAACCCCGGAACTAGAGATCACCCCAACTTTCGGTGGAGAGATGAACCGACGGGACAACAAGGCCAACAAGGTGGCTACCAAGGGGGTTATCAAGGTCAAGGTGGTCAATCTTTTGATAGACAAAGGGGGCAAAATGATCAAGGGTACCAAGGGGACCAAAGCCACCAAAATCAAGGGTACCAAGATTATGGCTATCAAGGGTACCAAGATCATCAAAACCCTCAATATCACCCTCAACCACAACAATACCAAAGGAACCAAGGTCAAGGCCGTTTCAATAACCGTGCTCCTCAAAATGCTCATCCGAGGTTGGAAGATAAATCCCACAATCAAGGTGAAAGCTCGGACCAATTCCCCCTAGATGCTCGACTCAAAAGCATTGAGGTGCAAATGAGTCAAATGGCCACGGTTTTGGGAAAGTTAGAAGCACAAAACTCCGGGAAACTACCCGCACAAATGGAGTTGAATCCAAGGCTTCATGCGAGTGCCATGACTTTGAGAAGTGGTAAACAAGCTCTTGAACCCGAGGTGGTTGTGAAAAAGGCACCCAAGAGAGGCCTTGTGAAGAAGAGCTTAGCCAATGACGAAGTTGAGGCAACCTTGGCCGACGAAGAAGTTATTCTTGAGGAGCTAGCCAAAGAAAAAGGTGAGGCCGAGGTTGAGAATGAGAAAGAACCTATTGATGAGGAACATGTAGAGACATCCTCTCATGTTGAACCAATGTCACCTCCATTCTCACCTCTTCACAAGAAAACTAGGGTGGACACTACCTTTGATGTGGAAGCACCATTTCCCGAAGCCTTGAAGCATACTCGCAAAAAGGAGATGGACAAAGAAGCTTTCGAAGTCCTTCGAAAGTGTGAGGTAAACATTCCTTTGCTCGATGCTATTGATCAAGTTCCTAGATATTCTAAGTTCTTGAAGGAATTATGTGTGAACCATCGTCAACAAAGATCTAAGCATGTTAAAAATGAAAAAATCAATGAACATGTGTCGGCTTTGTTTCAAGATAAAATGCCTACTAAATGTAGTGATCCGGGCATGTTTACAATTCCTTGTATCTTAGGGAACACTTACTTTCCTAGAGCCATGCTAGATCTAGGTGCATCCATAAATGTCATTCCATATACATTGTATGAATCGTTGAATCTTGGCACTTTGCATAAAACCGGCGTGGTGATCCAACTTGCCGACCGCTCTAATGCATACCCTAAGGGTATTGTTGAAGATGTCTTGGTGAAAGTCGACAAGTTGGTGTTCCCGGCCGATTTTTACGTTCTTGACATGGAACATGATAAATTTGCTACCCCTATCTTGTTAGGGCGTCCATTTTTGAAAACGTCAAGAACTATCATAGATGTGCATAGTGGTAGGCTTACCATGGAATTCGATGGGGATAAAATAGAATTCAACATTTATGGTGCAATGAAATACGATGATGAGGAAACTTCTTGCAACGCTATTGATGTGATTGAGCCTTATGTGCAAAAAGTTTATGAAAATGATGTTGATGATCCTTTGTTAAATGCTTTAGCTAATAGTTTACACACAAGTAATGTTCATACATATGCTTTGAGTGCTAACTTGAGGGAAAGCATTTTTGAGCTAGATACCTTTGAGGAACTTTCTCTTGATGCACCAATTTTAGACCTTGAGGTATTGAAGGGCTCGGGCAACCGACCATCTTTCAATAAACCTCCGGTGGTGGAGTTGAAACCACTACCCGAGAATCTAAAATATGCATTCCTTGGTGATGGTGAGAAATTGCCGGTGATCATCTCCAACAAGCTCACCAAGGAACAAGAGGAAAGGTTGATGAAAGTGCTCCAAGATCATAAGGAGGCCATTGGGTGGACCATTGCCGACATCAAAGGTATGAGTCCAAGTACTTGCATGCACCGTATACTATTGGAGGATGATGCTAAACCCGTCCGACAACCTCAAAGGCGGTTGAACCCTCCAATGATGGAGGTAGTAAAAGCCGAGGTGCTTAAATTGTTGGACGCGGGAATGATCTATCCAATCTCTGATAGTAAGTGGGTAAGCCCAACGCAAGTAGTGCCAAAGAAAACCGGAGTGACCGTAGTGGAGAATAGCCATGGCGAATTGATTCCCACTCGTGTCCAAAATGGATGGCGTGTTTGCATTGATTACGAAGGTTAAATGCGGTAACAAGGAAAGACCATTTCCCTTTGCCATTTATTGATCAAATGCTTAACCGGCTTGCAGGCCACTCTTTCTATTGTTTTCTTGATGGCTATTCAGGGTACTTTCAGGTTGCCATTGCACCAGAGGATCAAGAAAAGACAACCTTCACATGTCCCTTTGGCACCTTTGCATATCGACGCATGCCTTTTGGCCTTTGCAATGCGCCGGCCACATTCCAAAGGTGTATGGTTAGCATTTTTTCAGAATATCTAGAGAAGTTTGTAGAGGTTTTCATGGATGACTTTACTGTTCATGGAAACTCTTTTGACAATTGCTTAATTCATTTGTCATTAGTCCTAAAAACTTGAATTGATAAAAACCTTGTGCTTAATTCTGAAAAATGTCATTTTATGGTAGAAAAGGGCATTGTGTTAGGTCATGAAGTGTCATCTAAGGGTATTGAAGTAGACAAAGCAAAAATTGATATCATCCAATCTCTCCCTTACCCTACTTGTGTGCGTGATGTGAGGTCCTTTCTTGGCCACGCGGGTTTCTACCGCCGTTTCATAAAAGACTTTTCAAAAATTTCTTCCCCTTTATGTAGATTGTTGCAAAAGGATGTGGAATTTGTGGTAGATGAAGGTTGTAAAAGGGCATTTGATTGTTTAAAGTCTATGCTAGTGTCGGCCCCTATTATACAACCTCCAAATTGGTCCCTCCCATTTGAGATCATGTGTGATGCAAGTGACTACGCCGTTGGTGCGGTGCTAGGTCAAAGGGTGGGGAAAATTCCCCACGCCATCTATTATGCATCCATGACTCTCAATGATGCTCAAAGGAACTATACCACTACTGAAAAGGAATTGCTAGCGGTAGTCTTTTCCTTAGAAAAGTTTAGGCCATATTTGCTTGGTACAAAAATTATTGTTTTCACTGACCATGCAGCTCTTCGTTACTTGATGACGAAGAAAGAAGCAAAGCCTAGGTTACTCCGATGGATTCTACTCTTGAGTGAGTTCGATTTGGAGGTCAAGGACAAGAAAGGAGCTGAAAATCTAGTGGCCGACCATTTGAGCCGATTGGTGCCCAATGAGGAGTTTGGGACCAAGGCATTGAAGGAGCATCTTCACGAAGAATTCCCCGACGAGCAATTGTTTGCTCTTGGTGTTTATCTTCCATGGTATGCCAACATTGTGAATTTCCTTGTCACAAGTAAGTACCCTTCTCACTTCACAAAAGCACAAAAGGATAAGCTAAAGCATGATGCTAGGTTTTATGTGTGGGATGATCCCTATGTATGGAAACATTGTGCCGACCAAGTGATTAGGAGATGCATTCCTAATAATGAAACAAATTCAATCCTTGCTTTTTGCCATTCATATGCATGTGGTGGTCATTTTGGTGCTAGGCGAACCGCTAGGAAAGTGCTAGATTGTGGTTTCTATTGGCCTAGTTTGAATAAAGATGCATACACATTTTGCAAGTCTTGTGATAAATGCCAAAGAGTAGGAAACATATCTTCCAGGAATGAAATGCCCCAACATTGTCCTCTATATTGTGAACTTTTTGATGTTTGGGGAATGGATTTTATGGGACCTTTCCCTACTTCCTTTGGTTTCAAATATATCTTACTTGCGGTTGATTACGTTTCTAAGTGGGTTGAAGCAATCCCCACTCGTACTGATGATTCTAAAGTGGTTGCAGAGTTCATCAAATCTCACATCTTCTCTAGGTTCGGGGTACCCCGAGCTTTGATCAGTGATCGAGGCACTCACTTTTGCAATAGAACCATTGCCGCATTGTTGAAGAAATATGGGGTAAATCACAAAACTTCCACCGCCTATCACCCACAAACGAATGGACAAGCCGAAGTTTCCAATAGGGAAATCAAGTCCATCCTTGAGAAAACGGTTAGGCCGACTCGCAAGGATTGGAGTACTCGGTTGGATGATGGATTGTGGGCATATAGGACGGCTTATAAGACTCCAATTGGTATGTCTCCATACCGATTAGTCTTTGGAAAGCCGTGTCATTTACCGGTGGAGTTAGCACACAAAGCCTATTGGGCAATCACAAGGTTCAACTTGAACTTGGACGAGGCCGGGAATGAAAGGAAGCTTCAATTGCAAGAGCTTGAGGAAATCCGGAATGAGTCCTACGAGAACGCGGCCATTTACAAGGAGAAGACGAAGGCATGGCATGACAAGATGATAATTAGGAAAACTTTTGAGGTAGGTCAAAAAATTCTTCTATTTCAATCACGTCTTCGGTTGTTTCCAGGCAAACTGCGTTCTCGGTGGACTGGACCGTTTGTAGTTGTGAAGGTTTTCCCTCATGGAGCAGTGGAGATCCAAAGCGGCGAGGATGCCAAAATCATCAAGGTCAACGGCCAAAGGTTGAAACCGTATTACGAGGGTTTCAAATCGGAGATCCTAGAGGACATGTCTCTAGGCAACCCGACCTACGAGTGACCTTTACCATGGAGGTACATCGTGCCGACGATGTTAAATAAACGAGTTTTGAAGCTTTTAAAGTATTTCGTCGAACAATTTCAACATTTGGAACAATACTTTCTTTATATTTATTTGTTATGTACATTTAATTAAGCTTGTAATTCGAACATTACGCTAGTTTTTATGTTGTTTTTGTAGAAATAGGTTTGAAGTGGTGCAAAACAACAAACACCAAGGAATGCATTCCTCGCGGTCCGCGAATTCATCGCGCGGACCGCGCTCGAGGTTTTCGCGGACCGCGGACGAGGCCTCGCGACCCGCGATCAAGGCTGGATTTCCTGGAAATCCCTGCCACAAAAACGACGGTTTTCGCGGTCCGCGGCTTGATCGCGCGGACCGCGACACTATGCACGCGGATCGCAGTTTCATCGCGCGATCCGCGAAGTTTTGTCGAGCGCGGCACGCGATTTCGTCGCGCGCGCCGCGACGAGCTTCAATTTGCGCGCGGTCCGCGACGAAGATCGCGCGAACCGCGAACGTTTGGGGCGCGGTCCGCGAAAGAGACCGCGCGACCCGCGAAAAAACAGAGAATTCCAGGAAATCCCTGGAACGAAATGACACATTTTCGCGGCCCGCGACTTGATCGCGCGGACCGCGACAATATGCTCGCGGTCCGCGGTTTCATCGCGCGAACCGCGACGATTGCGAGGTTCGGCCGAGGTTTTGCGCGCGGTGCGCGCGCGCATCGCGCCGAGTTCCAGCGCGCGCGACCCGCGACGAGACAACGCGCGCACCGCGACGAGGATTCGCGCGCACCTCAACGGTCTTCAGCGCGCGGTCCGCGAATTCATCGCGCGGACCGCGACGGACTTGCGCGCGGCCTGCGACGGAGGGCGCGCGAACCGCGACGAGGACCGAGATTTCTCGGAAATCGCTGGAACGAAACGGGCCATTTTCGCGACCCGCGAAGATGTGGCGCGGCCCGCGACGGTGTTTCGCGTCCCGCCAATGGACGCTCGCGACTCGCGAGGTGACGGGGACTATTTCTTCACCTTTTCTCCTTCTTTCTTTCTCTTCTTCTTCTTCTCCTATTCCTCCCGACCCCAAGACCCTTTTCCGGCCACCTACTCAATCCTCCATTCCGGCGAGTTTTGAACCGATTTCTTCCACCCAAATCAATCCCCCAAGCTTTCCCAACAAAACCCACCAAAAATCCCAATCCAAAACACCATCTTTTACCCACATTGCCGAATTCTCACCGGAAAGTTCTTCACTCCGATTCGCCGACCTCCGGCGACTTTTGTTCCAAACCAACTACCCAAAAACCTTCCCTCCACCACCCTTAACCTTTTCCCAATCCCAAATTCCAAATTCCAACTCCCAATCAAATACCCCCAAATCTTATGAACCCTAATTTTTGGATTCTTTGATTTGGTGGTGTTTTGATCAAATTGATGATATACTTAAGCTACATTGCATCCTAAGGCTTCAATTGACGGTACCCTACTGAATTTATTTCAATTTTGGGTGATTTAGGGCTTGCCGCCAATAGGTTTTCATTGAAATTTCAAAGGCTTGCCGCCTTTAGTTATAAACTGAACTATTTGAGTAGGGGCTTGCCGCCTTATAGCTAGTATAGTTGTGCTGGACTGTTGTTGAATAGATTGTGATAATGGCACCGAGGAAAAGGTCACGCCGAGGAGAGGCCTCTAGTTCGCATGATCCTGTGGTTCCCGAATCCCCACCTCGCCAACCTAGTCCTCCCCCTGTAGAAAACCTGCCTCCTATAGACCTTATGGGACTGCAAGGTTTAGATGAGGATGCCCAACAACGGTGGAGAAAGTTGATTGGGAATGGGAAGCGAACAATCATGGAGACGAAGTTCTTGTCCTCTGAGCTACTTCAGGAGCTGGGTTTGCAGCAACCAGTTCTATTTTTATTGGATCGCGTTGGCATGAGAGGATTCATTGATCGGTCGGCACCGACCTATACCCGCTATACATTTGAGTTCTTATCCACTCTAGCCAAGCACTATGACGAGGACCATGACATGCACTACATCACCTTCAGGTTGAATGATGTGGACCGCCGGATGACCTATGATGAGATCCAAGATGCTTTTGGGTTCCAATATGCAGGGGGATACAAGAATCCAAAAGAAGCTAACCCGGACGGATTTGATCTAACTTACTTTTGGAATTGCTTGTCTGGATTTCCCAACATCACAGGCACTACGAAGAATAACCACATCATACATCCAGCTGTTCGTATGGTGCACAAGCTCCTAGTGATGACGATCTTCTGCCAAGGAGAGTTGACGCACATTACTAGGGAGCAGGTCCAATGCCTTTGGACCATGTGCTGGGGACCAGAACACCCTTGTTGGGTGGACCTTTTTGTGCAGAAATGTCTGGAGGCCTCTGAGAAGACCAAGGGAAAGATACCACAGGGGGGTATGATTTCACTTCTGGCAGCTTATCTGAACATCCACCTACCTCCAGACATTCAGGCAATAGGCAAGACAGCCGAGAGAGCTCACCAGTTTTACTCCATTGCTTCTTTGGAGTTCACTAATGTCTTGGCCATGCACAAATATCCTCCTCCTAGATTCATTTGGCTAGTAGCCAAGAATCAGCACATGTACCTGCCGAATCCAGAGGCTGTACAACTGACTGGGCGCACCCGCATAGAGGATCTCACCTTGCCAACCCAGATCACAGTTCCTGCACCTACCATTGCCCTTGCCAGGCTAGAGGCACCTCCGGAGCATGGAGAGCAGTACGCTCCTCCACATCATGAGGCTCAGTATGTCACTCAGCAGCAGTTTCAAGCATATACTGAGAGGTACGAGGATGATATGGCAGTGATGTTCGCCATGATGGCATCCATGCACCCACAGGGACCAGGAGCATTTGACTATGAGGGCCATCGCAGATCGCGAGCTCAGCGCCGTCGCGACGGCTCCGGTCCCTCGCAGTGAGTCTACCCTATACCTTTTCCTTTCACTATGGTATTCATTCATATATTTAAACATTGAGGGCAATGTTTAGACTAAGTGTGGGGGAGAGGTGTAGGAATTTTGTTGCTGCTTTTGTTGCTGCTTTTGTTGCTGCTTTTGTTGCTGTTTTTGCTGCTATTTTTATTACTGTATTCCTTTAAAAAAAAAAAAAAAAAAAAAAAAAACAGCCCGGATGGTCCCAAAAATACTAGAGGATCAGGTAAAAATGAGAGGCATGCCCGGATGGTTCCAAAAATACGAGAGAATCAGGCAAAAATGAGAGGTAAAAAAAAAAAAAAAAAAAACATTTTCTTTTATCTTGTTTAAATATGTAAGCTCTCAAATGTTATGTGCTTAATTATTTAGAACATACACTTGGATCTTAATCGTTCTTTCTCGAGGACGAGAAAGGTTCAAGTGTGGGGGATTTTGATAGCCCCTAGATATACTCTTATTTTGTAGCATTTGAGAACTGTTTTAGATAGTATTTTGTGTAATTATATTAGACTTTTGGACCGAATCATTCATAGTGGTTTGAAATTGAAGACGTGCATTTCGATCTTGAATTGCACTTGCGATGGATTTGAATGATTTGAAGACCTTCTATGACCGTCCTGACCGCGTTTGATACATTGAAGAACCGGTCGTAGAAGTGGCGTGAAGGCACACCCTCGCGGGCCGCGAACCCTAGGTCGCGAACCGCGAGGGTGTGTGTTGCTATTTTGACCATGCCAAGTTTTGCGCGGGCCGCGAAACTCCGGTCGCGAGCCGCGAGGACCGACCAGCACGCGGACCATGCCGAGACCGAGGCGCGCGGACCATGCCGAGACCGAGGCGCGCGGACCATGCCGAGACGGGCGCGCGGACCACGCCGAGACACGGGCGCGCGCGCGCGCGGGTGCGAGACTCCGGTCGCGGACCACGCCGAGACACGGGCGCGCGCGCGCGGGCGCGAGACTCCGGTCGCGGACTACGCCGAGACACGGGCGCGCGGGGCGCGAATCCTCGGCCGCGAGCCGCGAGAACCAGGCTCGCGGTCCGCGAAGGATTCCCGCGCGACCCGCGAATGGTCCTGCAACTTGCATTTTGTTTGGCTTTAATTTTAATTGTTTTGGAGTATATATTGGAACTTATCCTCATTGTTTTGGGGATCGTTTTACAGAGCCTTAAACTCATTTTCTTCATTTTCTCTTTGGATTTTCACTTTGAATTCACCATGTATTATTGTATGGATTATGGTTATGATTATATAGTTATGGTTGTAGGCTAAACCCCATCTTGGGTATGTGAGATTAAACCTCTTGTTATGGTTTGAGAACATGGTTTATGAAGCTTAGGAATGGATGATTTGTCATTGAATGATCATGAATTATATGTGTATTTGATGCTTGAAATGGTTAGGAATGATTTCCTAGGTATAGATATGTGTTGGATATGTGTTAGACATTGCCTTTCCATGATTGAAATGCTATCATTTCTTCTATGTAAAAGTAGTGAATTAGGAATCAAATATATGTTGTTATCAATTAAGCTCCATAAATCAAGTTCTCAACCCATTACAAGAAGTCTAATCACATGCCCCCAAGATGGGTTTTTAGCCTACAACAATAATCCTAATTAATACAAACATGTTCATCAAATCAAATGGAAGAAAAGGGAAGAAATGGAAGAAAAACTAGAGGAAATTTGGGTTTGGATTGTGAGAGCTCGTCCAAAAAGAAGAGGATAAGGAGGTATTTATAGCCTCAAAATTTCAGCTCAAGAGTGCAAGTGGGTTGAAGCTTTAGCGACGCTTTATTTGGTCGCTGTTCATCACAGCGACACTTCTGGGCAGCTGGTGACACTTCTGGGCAGCAGCGACACTTTCTTCATCTGGAGTGACACTTCCTTCAAACAAAAGCGACACTTTTCTGGGCACGAGTGACACTTTTCTGGGCAGCTTCTACCACCTTTTGTAAAGTGGCCTTCTCGCCACTTCTATGACCAATTCTTCTAGTTCCGAGCATCAAATCATCAACTCCATAGCATAGTCATAGAAGGTCTTCAAGAATTCACATCAAGAAGTTCCAAAATACACATATAAACATAGGAATTTACAAGCTCTAAACATAAAGCTCTAATGATACAATTCACTCTAAAATCCTATGCTTTGTTACAAAATGGTCTTCAAAACAAGTCTCAAATACACTAAAAACTAGAGTATAAATAGGGTACATCACTTACCGCCTCATCTGAGGAGGCTATGTACAAGAAAAGAGTTTCTCCTGGGAGAGGTTTCTTCAAAGTAGGTAGCTTTAGCAGGTGCTGCTTCAAATCCTGAAAAGCCTTATCGCATTTATCCGTCCACTGGAAATCCTTTGCTTTTCTTAGAACATTAAAAAAGGCAGTTGTCTCTCCGCTCATTTTGACAAGAAGCGGCTCAATGCTGCCAGCGACCGATGTGCAGCAATAGTAGAAGGTATTCCTACTACATCTTCTGAATTCCAAGAAAAAGCCTCTACGTACCTGGCTAATAGCTTTTGTAAGCTTTTTTTATGTCGTCTGGAAGATCTTTTCCAATCTTCACCACCCCTTTGTTCCCGACAGCCATCTCCTCCAATTCATGGTCGAGAACAGTCCATGGAATTGCTCCCACTTCTCCCATTGCTTCTCGAACTGTCGCCATGCCTTGCTCGGTTGGAAACTTCAGCATCAAAAGGTGAGGGCAACTTACCGCTCGGATTTGATTCAACCAGGGTCACCCAAGGACCATTTGTATGGAGATACAACATCTATCACCACGAAGTTGCTTAGCACTGAAATCCTTCAGGTGGTGTCGGTGTCAACTTTCATCACAACTCTCGGAGATATTACCCCGAGGGCTCCTTTGATTTTCCTGAGAATTCCATCAGTAACGGCACAGAGGAGCGCAAATTCTCTCTTTCGATCCCCAATTGATCAAAACACGATGCAAACATTACCTCTACCCCACTGCCACTGTCTATTAGCACTCTCCAACTTCGGCAGTTACTAGTAGGGGGCCGGAGTGCGCTGCTTGCATCGGACATTCTTCAGCTGCAGAGAATTCCAAAGTCCATTCGAACCGGAATCTCTTGACTTGCTCTTCCCCTAGTGGTACGTATCTTGTTTGTACTTCTCAAGATATGTCCACGCGTGTGCTCTCGACCCCTACTTGGTCAAGAATTCCTCAATCATATTCCTTTCAAGCTTTGTAAATTCCGATGCCTCCTCGGCTGACCAAGAACTGGAACTGTGAAGAGATGAGAACCCACTTAGTCGGGTCCCACCGAGTCTTCCAACTGATTCGGGGAAATCCGCTCCAGTAAATGATGCCTAGGATAGTCGAGATATCTGAGGGCCTTGAGGTGTGAGTAGCTGACTGTGTGAATGGATTGCTTGTCGAGGATGCCTATCTATCCGAGCACCTGAGCCTCGGAAGACGTTGCTTAGGACTTGTTCGTCTGAAGCCTACAAAACAAGTCCCCGGAGCCACCCGAGGGTAGCAGCTCCGGTGTGATGATGAGATTTCATGTATTGAAAAGAAATATAAAACTATATATTCAAGAGTTAGAGAACTTACCTGGAATGGCTGATTGTGGCATCTATTTATAGGCGCCTTAAACCTCTTTCTCCTTCATCATCATGCGTCACTTTCCTGTACTATGTGGGGGCCTTCAGCACGTGAATGTACCTTCTAATGCCTTGTCATCGTCTCTAGTCACGTGAACAAGCATCTTCCTAGAAGATGACTCAAATCTGAATCATTCCCATTTTTCTCTTACTATTAGCTATCATCACAAGCCCCCCAAGACAGGGGTTTCTTGGTTCCGAAACAAGAGACCTTCTGTCTTATTTCCTTTTCTCAGAATTGCCCTTCCTTCGGAATTATCCTTGGTATTTTATGCCGCTTTCCTTCTTGGCATGTGTGTCCCCTAATTCCCCATGTGGTTCCTACCGCCATGATTACTTGGTGCCCCCAAGAGTTTTGGGCGCCTGCGCGTTTCCATTTCCCTATGCTTATTTATTTCCTTTTCCCGCCGCTATTACTTTTCCTGCTGCCAAGACAATTTGTTTAATCTTCCTCTATCTCCCTATAAATAGCTTTTGTCCCTCTCCGAAATTCTCCATGGCGCTCTCCACCCTACTTCTTTTGGTGATGCCTCATTTTCTTTACTGCCAGTTTTACTTCTTTTTGCAATCTTTCTCATAGTTATGTCCTAATATTTTCCTTCTTTTGGTCATAGCTCGACAGTCCCTTCAGCGTGTTTGTGTCACCCCCTGGTTCTAAAATGCCATATATTTGTCGTGGTCCTGGGAAGGTTTCTGAAATCACCCTGGGCATGAGGCCCTGTTCTGATGCTAATATGTTGCCCCTGTTTTCTTCTCGCCTGGTCATTTCGCCTTGCTATTCTTGGCTACTCGAATCGCAACTGAAGATGGGGCCTTTGACTTCCGAACGTCACGTAGGGCTTCCTCTATATATATTTTTACCTCTTTACTGACTTGTTGTTTCCTTTAACAGTTTCCTTCTCCCAAGGATTCGACATGTTTCCCAGCTTTCAAGTGTCCCTTGCCTACGGAACCTGGTGCCTCTTGGTTAAACCGGGTCCAAGTTCTGCAGAGCAACGTTAGGCCTCGCAAGTTCCTTTCGAGACTGGCTAGCTCGGCAATTCCTGATCCGGCTCCATCCGAAGCGTCGGCTGCAATATGCCCTCCGTCCGAGGTGTCCCTTGCACCTTGGATATCGCGTCGGAAAGATCTCGAACCACTGCAAGGAGGAAAGAAGAAAATTTTAAGACCAACATGAGAAAATAACACGGAAAGTGAGAGCGCAATACAAGGCAGCACTACCACTCTTGCATTTCAAGAATAGAATGCCACAATTCTTGAGGTTTTGACAGGGGAATGAGTGAATAGGCGAAGGAACACGAAGGAAAAGGATGAAGGATCTTACCAAGAGAATCAAGACAGATAGAGCAATGGAAAAATCAAAAGAAGAAAGGGGGCTATATATTTATATAGAAGGGAGGAGGAAGATCAAGAGAATCATATCAGGGGCAGGAAAATAATTGTTGCAAGAAAAGAGGAACGAACGAATGTTGGGAAACGGAAACGAGCAGCTTCCAAAACTTTCGAATATACCAGGAAATTGTGTCGGTAGGACCCGCACAATTATTGATAGAGCACACACGTGAGAAGGAGACAGGGAGAAAAGGCAATTCCGAGGGACATAGCAGTAAGACATAGGATTCCTTGCTTCGGAACTTGGAAACCTCCGTCTTGGGGGTCTTGTGATAACGATGACTACGTTGATTGAGGGCCACCTTCCAGGAAATTGCCTGGTAACATGACAAAGGATAGAGATAAGGGGTCGGCCAGTACATTCACGTGGCTGGGACCCCTAGATAGTACAGAAAGGTGACGCATGATGTTGATGTATATGGTCAGGGCTAAGGTGTCTATAAATAAAGGCCACATTCAGCCACACCATGTAAGTTCTCTAACTACAGCTTTTTCTGTTAGGGTTTTCTCTCCTCTTTCTATACACGAAATCTCATCATCACACCGGAGCTGCTACCACCGGGTGGCTCCGGGGGCTTATTTTACAGGCTCGGATTAGATACGCCATTTATCCGAGGCCTCAGTTACTGAGCGGATCACCCCGCGTCACCTTATAACCTAGCAAATACTTAGAATATTTCGGGGGGGGGGGAGGTGGGACAGGACGGGATGGGACTAGGAACATGAATGTGATATGATTCTGCATTCTCCTTCCCATTCCCAATCTTCTTTACCTTCACACTCTTTTTCTTATCCTTTTCCCCATCTTCTTTATCCTAGCAATATTCTTCCTCTTATCCAATATAATGGTAAATAGTGTCATTGTGGTGGTGGATCAGAAGCGAAGAAACGCTCGTTCGGTGAGGGATTTCGATTGATCAGCTACGAAGTGGGTTCGATCGGCAATTTGGAGGAGGCTAATCGCGGCGGCGATCTGGAGGGTGGGTTTACAGAAAGAGGAAGCGAATGATTTGAGGTTGATGGTTTTATAAAGAGACTGATGGCGAGGAATGAGATGATTTGGGGGGTTTATGTGTGCATTTTTCGGAATTTGCAATATAGTCACTGTGTTTGCAATATAGTCTAGAGAATAAATTAAATTATAAACTTTTTTGGCCCCTGTTTTACCATAAGGCCCTATCCAATAGGGTGTTGAAAAGTGCTGAAAGGTGCTGAATCTTGCTGAAGGGTGCTGAACCTTGCTGAAGGGTGCTGAACTTTGCTGAAGGGTGCTGAACCTTGCTGAAGGGTGCTGAACGTGCTGAAAATAAGCTGAAGGTAGGGCTGATCACAGTACGGTTAACCCTTCCGTTTCTAGAAAATATACTAACCGCTCAACTATTCAACGGTTCGGTTTAGCTTTAACATTGACAAATAAAATCAGATAACCTTTATCTCGGTTAATTAGAAATTCGGTTAGGTTAACCTACGGTTAACCAATAATTTTGATAATTCATTAATTATAAAATATTTTGAGACACAGTTTAGCATACTATATATATATATATATATATATATATATATATCCCCATATGCCAAGACTTATACAAAATCTACCTATATATACATATTTCCTCATACACCAAGCGGCAAGAGGAATTAATACAAAAGTTAGCTACCTAGAGTGAAATGTGGGAGGTTAAGTTTTGGTAAGGGCTCGGTGCTATTTATATAGGGTTAATAATAATAATAATATAAATAAATAATTACAAAGTAATCCTCGGTTAGTCGGTTAACTATTCGTGTTGAATATTGAAAACCTTAACCTTAACCGAAAGACCGGCTAGTCAAAAAGTGATAACCTTAACCTAACCCTATGGTTAAGTTAACCTTAAAATCGGTACAGTTCCGGTCGGTTAACCAGTTGGTTTCGGTTATCCGGAAGATCTTGTCGACAATTCGTTGGTAAGTGGCCCCTGCGTTCTTTAATCCGAAGGGCATCATCATGTACCCAAACACACCCTTCTCTGTTATAAAAGATGTCTTTTCTGCGTCGGTTTCCAGCATTAGTATTTGGTGATATCCTTTGTAGGCGTCCAGGAAACACTTGATGAGGTACGCTACCAACGAGTCCACCTTCTGATCGATTTGTTTAGCAGTCTTTCGGGCATAATTTGTTCAGAACAGCGTAATCAATACACATTCTCCAGCTACCATCCGGTTTTTTGACCAGCACAGGGTTGCTAAGCCATGATGGATATGGCACATCAATTAGGACTCCAGCGTTCAATAAGTCGGTGACCTTTTGATTGATCGCGGAATTGCGCTCCGGACATTGCGGTCTTCTGCGCTGTAAGACTGGTTTGTGGTCTGGGTCTACTTTTAACGTATGGTAGCCTATCTTTGGAGACACACCAGTCATATCACTTGGTTTCCAGGAAAATGTCGATGCATGTTTGGACAGTACGGCCAATAACTCTCGTTGGACGGATGTAGGAAGTGTCTTACCAATTTGGACTATCGCCTCGTGGGCGCAGTCAAGCTTCACCTCAACCACTTCTCCAGACAGTTCAGTAGGCTTGGATTCTCCTTCCGTGATTGTCATTAACACTTCTCGCCTGGTGTGTGTCCTGACCACTGGACTATCCCTGATTACCTCTCTTTTTCTCTTGCTAAGGGCTATCCGGTGACATTCTCTGGCTTTTTGTTGATCTCCTTTCACGGTAGCCACACCGTACTTGGTTGGGAATTTTAGTAGCAAATGTAAAGTCGATACTATCCCTTTCAACAGCGCCAAAGTTAGTCGTCCTATAATGAGGTTATAGGGACTGTTTGCTTTAACAACTACGAACTCAAGTTCGATTACTTTTCACGTCGGGTGCTCACCGAACACTAATGGTAAGACGGTTCCTTCTGGCCATATGGTTCTGTCTGCGAAATCTACCAGCGGAGTGTCAGTTGGTCGTAGCTTGGCCTTCATCGTCTCGTCCATCTGTTCGAAACAATGCCAGTACATGATTTCTTCCGAACTGCCGCCGTCCACATAAGCCCGGTGGATGAGCTTGTCAATCACCTGGACTGTTATGACAACTGCGTCACCTCCGGCTGGTCTGCACGGGATAGGATCGTTGGAGTCGAAAATGATTGATTCTTCCGGGCCGAGACTCCTGTCCGCCGGAGTGTCCTCCGGTACACGCCTACATCACTCCTTTCGTTGTGACTCTGTCTTGCCCCCCGCGCTGCCGCCAATGATAGCAAATATATTGGTGGTAGTGGGATTAACTCCCATTGGTTCAAGGGACAAGTCTTCATCTTCGTGCTTGCGCTTAATGCCTTTAGAATGCTATCGGACCAGTGCAACCTCCTTTCCTTTATCTCCATTTCCGGGATAGTCCTGGTATCGAGGGTTATATCCGCCGGTCTGTCTGGTCGACCCTTCAGATTTCCTCGCATACTCCACATCATTATGGGACCGCGCCTCTTTTGCAAAGTGTGAGAGCTGACCTGTCTTGATACAGTTCTCAATGGCCCGTTTCAAGTGTTTGCACTCATTTGTGTCATGCCCATGGTCACTATGGTAATCGCAGAACAGCTTCGTGTTTCGGCTATTGCCAGAGGTCTTCATCTTGCGAGCCGGATCAAGAACATTCTTGTGTGCCACCAACGCGAATATCTCTTTTGATGTTTTATTCAGCGGGGTGAATGTCTTTAGCGGCGAAACTTGGCCTGTGTTCGCTTGTGGGTATTCTCTCTTTCCCAGCCTTTCCTTCACAGGTTTGCGCCCGCCTCGGTTCGTTCCAGTGACCTTCTTCCCACTCGACAGAACTGTCTTGTCTTCTGCCCGGTTCCTGTAATAGGTCTTCTCATCTATGCGTACCTCTATTATGTCTGCCTTATCAAAGAATTCAACTCTGATCATTAACGCATGCACATAGTATACCGGGTTTATCACCAAGTCCCGACTGAGGGCTTTATGGCTGGGAGGTCGTCGCCGTACCTCTCAAATATACAATTTATAGATCACTTACTACCTTTCCACACTATTAAGTGTACAATGGCAAGTAAGGTTCGTTCCACAGGGAAAAGGTTATTTCTATGTATATCTTGTAGGATATATATATACATATACATATATAAAAGCAATGTAAACAAGGGGGGGGGGGGGTTTGAGTTGAGTTTTGTTTAAGACACTACTAAGTAAAACTACTAGAACTTTAGAATTACAACTAGTTTAGCATCTAAAGATTCAACTAAAAGATTAACTAATGAGAATGAGAGACTTGGGTACATGAGATTTGTATCTTCTTGTTATGGATTTTTCCTCAAACCTAGTTATGATACTTTGAGAATGGTGATTGTTTTTAATGGGAAACCATCTCTATTCTAGTTGTGAATCATGAAAGCATTTTCACAACTCTCATTGGCAACTTATCTATATGATAGCAAATAGACAAATTGGCCAATGCTAATTCAAATTGGATGTTTTCCCACCTTACCCATGCAATGTGATAACACAATTGACATAAATATAATGCTAATGAATGATCTCAAGAACAAATACAATTGATAACAACATATATTTGATTCCTAATTCACTACTTTTACATAGAAGAAATGATAGCATTTCAACCATGGATAGGCAATGTCTAACACATATCCAACACATATCTATACCTAGGAAATCATTCCTAACCATTTCAAGCATCAAATACACATATAATTCATGATCATTCAATGACAAATCATCCATTCCTAAGCTTCATAAACCATGTTCTCAAACCATAACAAGAGGTTTAATCTCACATACCCAAGATGGGGTTTAGCCTACAACCATAACTATATAATCATAACCATAATCCATACAATAATACATAGTGAATTCAAAGTGAAAATCCAAAGAGAAAATGAAGAAAATGAGCTTAAGGCTCTGTAAAACGATCCCCAAAACAATGAGGATAAGTTCCAATATATACTCCAAAACAATTAAAATTAAAGCCAAACAAAATGCAAGTTGCAGGACCATTCGCGGGTCGCGCGGGAATCCTTCGCGGACCGCGAGCCTGGTTCTCGCGGCTCGCGGCCGAGGATTCGCGCCCCGCGCGCCAGTGTCTCGGCGTAGTCCGCGACCGGAGTCTCGCGCCCGCGCCCGTGTCTCGGCGTGGTCCGCGACCGGAGTCTCGGCATGGTCTGCACGCCCCGGTCTCGGCATGGTCCGCGCGCCTCGGTCTTCGCGGCTCGCGACCGGAGTTCCGCGGCCCGCGCGAAACTTGGCATGGTCAAAACAGCAACACACACCCTCGCGGTTCGCGACCTAGGGTTCGCGGCCCGCGAGAGTGTGCCTTCACGCCACTTCTACGACCGGTTCTTCAATGTATCAAACGCGGTCAGGACGGTCATAGAAGGTCTTCAAATCATTCAAATCCATCACAAGTGCAATTCAAGATCGAAATGCACGTCTTCAATTTCAAACCACTATGAATGATTCGGTCCAAAAGTCTAATATAATTACACAAAATACTATCTAAAACAGCTCTCAAATGCTACAAAATAAGAGTATATCTAGGGGCTATCAAAATCCCCCACACTTGAACCTTTCTCGTCCTCGAGAAAGAACGATTAAGATCCAAGTGTATATTCTAAATAATTAAGCACATAACATTTGAGAGCTTACATATTTAAACAAGATAAAAGAAAATATATATATTTTTTTTTTTACCTCTCATTTTTGCCTGATTCTCTCGTATTTTTGGAACCATCCGGGCATGCCTCTCATTTTTACCTGATCCTCTAGTATTTTTGGGACCATCCGGGCTGTTTTTTTTTTTTTTTTTTATAAAAAGAATACAGTAATAAAAATAGCAGCAAAAACAGCAACAAAAGTAGTAACAAAATTCCTACACCTCTCCCCCACACTTAGTCTAAACATTGCCCTCAATGTTTAAATATATGAATGAATACCATAGTGAAAGGAAAAGGTATAGGGTAGACTCACTGCGAGGGACCGGAGCCGTCGCGACGGCGCTGAGCTCGCGATCTGCGATGGCCCTCATAGTCAAATGCTCCTGGTCCCTGTGGGTGCATGGATGCCATCATGGCGAACATCACTGCCATATCATCCTCGTACCTCTCAGTATATGCTTGAAACTGCTGCTGAGTGACATACTGAGCCTCATGATGTGGAGGAGCGTACTGCTCTCCATGCTCCGGAGGTGCCTCTAGCCTGCAAGGGCAATGGTAGGTGCAGGAACTGTGATCTGGGTTGGCAAGGTGAGATCCTCTATGCGGGTGCGCCCAGTCAGTTGTACAGCCTCTGGATTCGGCAGGTACATGTGCTGATTCTTGGCTACTAGCCAAATGAATCTAGGAGGAGGATATTTGTGCATGGCCAAGACATTAGTGAACTCCAAAGAAGCAATGGAGTAAAACTGGTGAGCTCTCTCGGCTGTCTTGCCTATTGCCTGAATGTCTGGAGGTAGGTGGATGTTCAGATAAGCTGCCAGAAGTGAAATCATACCCCCCTGTGGTATCTTTCCCTTGGTCTTCTCAGAGGCCTCCAGACATTTCTGCACAAAAAGGTCCACCCAACAAGGGTGTTCTGGTCCCCAGCACATGGTCCAAAGGCATTGGACCTGCTCCCTAGTAATGTGCGTCAACTCTCCTTGGCAGAAGATCGTCATCACTAGGAGCTTGTGCACCATACGAACAGCTGGATGTATGATGTGGTTATTCTTCGTAGTGCCTGTGATGTTGGGAAATCCAGACAAGCAATTCCAAAAGTAAGTTAGATCAAATCCGTCCGGGTTAGCTTCTTTTGGATTCTTGTATCCCCCTGCATATTGGAACCCAAAAGCATCTTGGATCTCATCATAGGTCATCCGGCGGTCCACATCATTCAACCTGAAGGTGATGTAATGCATGTCATGGTCCTCGTCATAGTGCTTGGCTAGAGTGGATAAGAACTCAAATGTATAGCGGGTATAGGTCGGTGCCGACCGATCAATGAATCCTCTCATGCCAACGCGATCCAATAAAAATAGAACTGGTTGCTGCAAACCCAGCTCCTGAAGTAGCTCAGAGGACAAGAACTTCGTCTCCATGATTGTTCGCTTCCCATTCCCAATTAACTTTCTCCACCGTTGTTGGGCATCCTCATCTAAACCTTGCAGTCCCATAAGGTCTATAGGAGGCAGGTTTTCTGCAGGGGGAGGACTAGGTTGGCGAGGTGGGGATTCGGGAACCACAGGATCATGCGAACTAGAGGCCTCTCCTCGGCGTGACCTTTTCCTCGGTGCCATTATCACAATCTATTCAACAACAGTCCAGCACAACTATACTAGCTATAAGGCGGCAAGCCCCTACTCAAATAGTTCAGTTTATAACTAAAGGCGGCAAGCCTTTGAAATTTCAATGAAAACCTATTGGCGGCAAGCCCTAAATCACCCAAAATTGAAATAAATTCAGTAGGGTACCGTCAATTGAAGCCTTAGGATGCAATGTTGCTTAAGTATATCATCAATTTAATCAAAACACCACCAAATCAAAGAATCCAAAAATTAGGGTTCATAAGATTTGGGGGTATTTGATTGGGAGTTGGAATTTGGAATTTGGGATTGGGAAAAGGTTAAGGGTGGTGGAGGGAAGGTTTTTGGGTAGTTGGTTTGGAACAAAAGTCGCCGGAGGTCGGCGAATCGGAGTGAAGAACTTTCCGGTGAGAATTCGGCAATGTGGGTAAAAGATGGTGTTTTGGATTGGGATTTTTGGTGGGTTTCCGGTGAAAACTCGGCGCGGGTATATTTGAAACCAAAGGAAGTAGGGAAAGGTCTCATAAAATCCATTCCCCAAACATCAAAAAGTTCACAATATAGAGGACAATGTTGGGGCATTTCATTCCTAGAAGATATGTTTCCTACTCTTTGGCATTTATCACAAGACTTGCAAAATGTGTATGCATCTTTATTCAAACTAGGCCAATAGAAACCACAATCTAGCACTTTCCTAGCGGTTCGCCTAGCACCAAAATGACCACCACATGCATATGAATGGCAAAAAGCAAGGATTGAATTTGTTTCATTATTAGGAATGCATCTCCTAATCACTTGGTCGGCACAATGTTTCCATACATAGGGATCATCCCACACATAAAACCTAGCATCATGCTTTAGCTTATCCTTTTGTGCTTTTGTGAAGTGAGAAGGGTACTTACTTGTGACAAGGAAATTCACAATGTTGGCATACCATGGAAGAGAAACACCAAGAGCAAACAATTGCTCGTCGGGGAATTCTTCGTGAAGATGCTCCTTCAATGCCTTGGTCCCAAACTCCTCATTGGGCACCAATCGGCTCAAATGGTCGGCCACTAGATTTTCAGCTCCTTTCTTGTCCTTGACCTCCAAATCGAACTCACTCAAGAGTAGAATCCATCGGAGTAACCTAGGCTTTGCTTCTTTCTTCGTCATCAAGTAACGAAGAGCTGCATGGTCAGTGAAAACAATAATTTTTGTACCAAGCAAATATGGCCTAAACTTTTCTAAGGAAAAGACTACCGCTAGCAATTCCTTTTCAGTAGTGGTATAGTTCCTTTGAGCATCATTGAGAGTCATGGATGCATAATAGATGGCGTGGGGAATTTTCCCCACCCTTTGACCTAGCACCGCACCAACGGCGTAGTCACTTGCATCACACATGATCTCAAATGGGAGGGACCAATTTGGAGGTTGTATAATAGGGGCCGACACTAGCATAGACTTTAAACAATCAAATGCCCTTTTACAACCTTCATCTACCACAAATTCCACATCCTTTTGCAACAATCTACATAAAGGGGAAGAAATTTTTGAAAAGTCTTTTATGAAACGGCGGTAGAAACCCGCGTGGCCAAGAAAGGACCTCACATCACGCACACAAGTAGGGTAAGGGAGAGATTGGATGATATCAATTTTTGCTTTGTCTACTTCAATACCCTTAGATGACACTTCATGACCTAACACAATGCCCTTTTCTACCATAAAATGACATTTTTCAGAATTAAGCACAAGGTTTTTATCAATGCAAGTTTTTAGGACTAATGACAAATGAATTAAGCAATTGTCAAAAGAGTTTCCATGAACAGTAAAGTCATCCATGAAAACCTCTACAAACTTCTCAAGATATTCTGAAAAAATGCTAACCATACACCTTTGGAATGTGGCCGGCGCATTGCAAAGGCCAAAAGGCATGCGTCGATATGCAAAGGTGCCAAAGGGACATGTGAAGGTTGTCTTTTCTTGATCCTCTGGTGCAATGGCAACCTGAAAGTACCCTGAATAGCCATCAAGAAAACAATAGAAAGAGTGGCCTGCAAGCCGGTTAAGCATTTGATCAATAAATGGCAAAGGGAAATGGTCTTTCCTTGTTACCGCATTTAACCTTCGGTAATCAATGCAAACACGCCATCCATTTTGGACACGAGTGGGAATCAATTCGCCATGGCTATTCTCCACTACGGTCACTCCGGTTTTCTTTGGCACTACTTGCGTTGGGCTTACCCACTTACTATCAGAGATTGGATAGATCATTCCCGCGTCCAACAATTTAAGCACCTCGGCTTTTACTACCTCCATCATTGGAGGGTTCAACCGCCTTTGAGGTTGTCGGACGAGTTTAGCATCATCCTCCAATAGTATACGGTGCATGCAAGTACTTGGACTCATACCTTTGATGTCGGCAATGGTCCACCCAATGGCCTCCTTATGATCTTGGAGCACTTTCATCAACCTTTCCTTTTGTTCCTTGGTGAGCTTGTTGGAGATGATCACCGGCAATTTCTCACCATCACCAAGGAATGCATATTTTAGATTCTCGGGTAGTGGTTTCAACTCCACCACCGGAGGTTTATTGAAAGATGGTCGGTTGCCCGAGCCCTTCAATACCTCAAGGTCTAAAATTGGTGCATCAAGAGAAAGTTCCTCAAAGGTATCTAGCTCAAAAATGTTTTCCCTCAAGTTAGCACTCAAAGCATATGTATGAACATTACTTGTGTGTAAACTATTAGCTAAAGCATTTAACAAAGGATCATCAACATTATTTTCATAAACTTTTTGCACATAAGGCTCAATCACATCAATAGCGTTGCAAGAAGTTTCCTCATCATCGTATTTCATTGCACCATAAATGTTGAACTCTATTTTATCTTCATCAAATTCCATGGTAAGCCTACCACTATGCACATCTATTATAGTTCTTGACGTTTTCAAAAATGGACGCCCTAACAAGACAGGCGTAGCAAATTTATCATGTTCCATGTCAAGAACGTAAAAATCGGCCGGGAACACCAACTTGTCGACTTTCACCAAGACATCTTCAACAATACCCTTAGGGTATGCATTAGAGCGGTCGGCAAGTTGGATTACCACGCCGGTTTTATGCAAAGTGCCAAGATTCAACGATTCATACAATGTATATGGAATGACATTTATGGATGCACCTAGATCTAGCATGGCTCTAGGAAAGTAAGTGTTCCCTAAGATGCAAGGAATGGTAAACATGCCCGGATCACCACATTTAGTAGGCATTTTATCTTGAAATAAAGCCGACACATGTTCATTGACTCTTTCATTTTTAACATGCTTAGACCTTTGTTGACGATGGTTTACACATAGTTCCTTCAAGAACTTAGAATATCTAGGAACTTGATCAATAGCATCGAGCAAAGGAATATTTACGTCACACCTTCGAAGGACCTCGAAAGCTTCCTTGTCCATCTCCTTTTTCCGAGTATTCTTCAAAGCTTCGGGAAATGGTGCTTCCACATCAAAGGTAGTGTCCACCCTAGTTTTCTTGTGAAGAGGTGAGAATGGAGGTGACATTGGTTCAACATGAGAAGTTGTGTCTACATGTTCCTCATCAATAAGTTCTTTCTCCTTCTCAACCTCGGCATCACCTTTTTCCTTGGCTAGCCCCTCAAGAATTACTTCTTCGTCGGCCAAGGTCGCCTCAACCTCGTCATTGGCTAAACTCTTCTTCACAAGGCCTCTCTTGGGTGCCTTTTTCACAACCACTTCGGGTTCAAGAGCTTGTTTACCACTCCTCAAGGTCATGGCACTCGCATGAGGTCTTGGATTTAACTCCGTTTGCGCGGGTAGTTTCCCGGAGTTTTGTGCTTCCAACTTTCCCAAAACCGTGGCCATTTGACTCATTTGCACCTCAGTGCTTTTGAGTCTAGCATCTTGTGGGAATTGGTCCGAGCTTTCACCTTGGTTATGAGATTTATCTTCCAACCTCGGGTGAGCATTTTGAGGGGCACGGTTATTGAAACGGCCTTGACCTTGGTTTCTTGGGTATTGTTGTGGTTGAGGGTGATATTGAGGGTTTTGATGATCTTGGTACCCTTGATAGCCAAAATCTTGGTACCCTTGGTTTTGGTAACCTTGGTACCCTTGATTTTGGTGGCTTTGGTCTCCTTGGTAGCCTTGGTCATTTTGCCCCCTCGTCCTATCAAAGGATTGACCACTTTGACCTTGGTAACCCCCTTGGTAGCCACCTTGTTGCCCCGTCGGTTCATCTCTCCACCGAAAGTTGGGGTGATCTCTAGTTCCGGGGTTATAATGTTGAGCAAACGGATCATACTTCCTTTGGTTACCCCTATCACCACCTTGGCCTTGTCCACCTTGAAAACCCCTACCACTTTGGTAGCCTCGTCCCCCTTGGTAGCCCCTAAAACCTTGGTTTCCTCCTTGATCGCCTCTAAAACCTTGGTTTCCTCCATAGACCCCCATGGCATTGACTTCTTCGTTATAATCCTCGTTTGCTTGAGGACAAGATTTGGTGAGATGGTTCGAAGCACAAATCCCACACGTCATCACTTGTTGCCGTGGTTGGTTCCCCGTGTTCCCTCCGGAGCTATTTCCCATCATGAAACCCTTCATTAATGCCGTAAGCTCCTTGATCTCTTGACGAGTTCCGTCATTGCTTCCACCGGAGTTACCCACTCGTAGTCTCCGGTCCCTCTTTGGTTTGCACCCCTCGGCTAGTTGCTCAAATAGCATCATGGCATCGGATGAACCAAGGTTACCAATGGAACCATAACAAGTCCTATTCATCGACTCGGTTTCTCTATCATTCAAACCATTGTAATAGAAACACACCAATTGAGGTTCGGTGAAGCTATGGTACGGGCAACTTGAAAGGAGAGTTTGGAACCTTTCCCAATACTCATACAAGGTCTCATCATCGTCTTGAGTGATGTTGCTAATGGCTTGTATCAAGACCGAGGACTTAGAGGGAGGAAAGTACTTGTCAAGGAACTTTTTCTTCAATTGTGGCCATGTAGTGATTGATGATGAAGGTAAACGGCTTAACCATTTAGCGGCCTTGTCCTTCAAGGTGAAAGTGAAGGTTTTTAACTTGAACTCATCCACACTCATCTCGGAAGGTTTCAAACTACTACACACCCTATGAAAAGCCTCAAGGAAGTCATTCGGATCATCCACTTCTCTACCATGGAAAGTTGGAAGCAAATTTATCACTCCCGTCTTGATTTCGTATTGAGAGTTCGGGTAAACAATGCTCGATTGTTGTTGCTCATAGTTGGGGGACATGAACTCTCTCATAGAAATGTTGGTAGGAGAAGTGTTATGGTTTTGGAAAGGGTTGTAGAATTGGTTTCGGGGGGGGGTTTTGGCCGGTATCCTCTTCATCGTCCGCCATGTTGAAAGGTAGTGATTCACTTTCAAGGGATAGAGGATTAGATGCTAGTGACTCTTGCACTTGCCTCCTAAGTTGGCGGAGACTTCTTACTAGCTCGGAATCGTATTGCAAAGGGTCTTGGTTCGAGGATCGTGTAAGAACCATGCACCAAGAGCTAGAGCAATAGGGTTCCAAACCAAAATAGAACCTAAAAAGAAAGATAGATTAGAAATAAAACTACAATATACACATAAAAATACGCCTTTTCCCCGGCAGCGGCGCCAAAATTTGGGAGGTCGTCGCCGTACCTCTCAAATATACAATTTATAGATCATTTACTACCTTTCCACACTATTAAGTGTACAATGGCAAGTAAGGTTCGTTCCACAGGGAAAAGGTTATTTCTATGTATATCTTGTAGGATATATATACATATACATATATAAAAGCAATGTAAACAAGGGGGGGGGGGGGGTTTGAGTTGAGTTTTGTTTAAGACACTACTAAGTAAAACTACTAGAACTTTAGAATTACAACTAGTTTAGCATCTAAAGATTCAACTAAAAGATTAACTAATGAGAATGAGAGACTTGGGTACATGAGATTTGTATCTTCTTGTGATGGATTTTTCCTCAAACCTAGTTATGATACTTTGAGAATGGTGATTGTTTTTAATGGGAAACCATCTCTATTCTAGTTGTGAATCATGAAAGCATTTTCACAACTCTCATTGGCAACTTATCTATATGATAGCAAATAGACAAATTGGCCAATGCTAATTCAAATTGGATGTTTTCCCACCTTACCCATGCAATGTGATAACACAATTGACATAAATATAATGCTAATGAATGATCTCAAGAACAAATACAATTGATAACAACATATATTTGATTCCTAATTCACTACTTTTACATAGAAGAAATGATAGCATTTCAACCATGGAAAGGCAATGTCTAACACATATCCAACACATATCTATACCTAGGAAATCATTCCTAACCATTTCAAGCATCAAATACACATATAATTCATGATCATTCAATGACAAATCATCCATTCCTAAGCTTCATAAACCATGTTCTCAAACCATAACAAGAGGTTTAATCTCACATACCCAAGATGGGGTTTAGCCTACAACCATAACTATATAATCATAACCATAATCCATACAATAATACATAGTGAATTCAAAGTGAAAATCCAAAGAGAAAATGAAGAAAATGAGCTTAAGGCTCTGTAAAACGATCCCCAAAACAATGAGGATAAGTTCCAATATATACTCCAAAACAATTAAAATTAAAGTCAAACAAAATGCAAGTTGCAGGACCATTCGCGGGTCGCGCGGGAATCCTTCGCGGACCGCGAGCCTGGTTCTCGCGGCTCGCGGCCGAGGATTCGCGCCCCGCGCGCCCGTGTCTCGGCGTAGTCTGCGACCAGAGTCTCGCGCCCGCGCGCGCGCGCGCCCGTGTCTCGGCGTGGTCCGCGACCGGAGTCTCGGCATGGTCCGCGCGCCCCGGTCTCGGCATGGTTCGCGCGCCTCGGTCTTCGCGGCTCGCGACCGGAGTTTCGCGGCCCGCGCGAAACTTGGCATGGTCAAAACAGCAACACACACCCTCGCGGTTCGCGACCTAGGGTTCGCGGCCCGCGAGAGTGTGCCTTCACGCCACTTCTACGACCGGTTCTTCAATGTATCAAACGCGGTCAGGACGGTCATAGAAGGTCTTTAAATCATTCAAATCCATCGCAAGTGCAATTCAAGATCGAAATGCACGTCTTCAATTTCAAACCACTATGAATGATTCGGTCCAAAAGTCTAATATAATTACACAAAATACTATCTAAAACAGCTCTCAAATGCTACAAAATAAGAGTATATCTAGGGGCTATTAATGGCATAATCCTCGGATGAAAACATCGATGACAAACCGAGCACCTCCACGGTGATCAACCGCATTAACCAATTCGTTGAACCGTTCCCAATACTCCAACAACGCTTCTCCCACGTGCTGCATGATTGTCAGCAAATCATTCCTAGTCTTTATGAATTTCTGCTTCTGGATGAACCGGCTCAGGAACTCTTCTTCCAGCTCCGTAAATCGTGAGATGGTGTCATTTGGCAGGTTTGTGAACCACAGTCTGGCTGCCTTGGTCAGCGTTGTGGCGAAGACTTTACACCAGATGGGTTCTGAGATGCCGAATGTCGACATATTGGAGGTGAACGTATGGAGATGGTCCGTTGGGTCCGAGGTTTCGTCATATGCTCCCAGGTTTGGAGGTATCTTCAATTTGCTGGACGCCGAGAAACTTAGCACTTCAGCTTTGAACGGACACCCTCTCGTGTTCAGTTTTGGGTCCTCTTCAAAGTCGATTGTGAGGCGCTGTCTGACTGACCCTTGGCTTGATCATCGGGGAGTGCATGTAGACTGCCGGCCATTTCTTGGTCTGGTCATCGCTCCGTCCCGACCCTTCCCTGGTTGAGTTTCTCGAGGAGGAATGGGCCTCATCTCCCCTGCGAGAGGGTATCGCTTCGCGACGGGTCCTGTTGGCTCCAGACACATCTTCCCCGTCATCAAACAGTCTGACTGGTCGCATACGCGGGACCAGTGTCTGACCTGTGGGTCCATTGGATCTCATTGTGGCTCCAGCTGTATTTGCTCTATCTTGGCTCGCCGGTGTGCCCTCTTTCAGTTCCTGGAGCTGTCGAAGCATCTCGGTCTGAGTAGTCATTACTTGCTTCAAGATCTCGGCCGTATCCGTTACTTCAGAAATGCGCCGGATTCGTTGTGTCGGGTTGGTTGGAGTTTGTTTCGTCGTCACGATTGGCCTGCTCGTCGATGTGGTTGGCCTACTTGTCGTTACGATCGGTCTATCAGCAGAGTCCAAAATGTGACCATCCATGTTGGCCTCCAATAGAGCGCGAGCTCCGCCCAACGGGATCCTTGGTAGCTCCGGGAATGGATCCGGATCTGCTCTTTCTTCTGTCATGATATCAAAGCTGTGTGGGCTGTGAAGACAACGTGATCCCCACAAACGGCGCCAATGTTAAAGTTATAATTAGGATTTCTCTGTTATGTTCCTGCTACTAAGCCCTGCAAACCTTCATGGACACAACAAAGGTCAGACAGACCGGCTTAAGCCTGCGCCTGCTCCGACGATCAAATTAGAGATGAACTCTAAGATCTGATCGTGATATTTGGTAGGGATAAACAGAGAACTTCATTGTTCTGGTCTTGGATCTTGTTCCATTTATAGTCCTCTGAGCTGCCGACATCAAACAGTAGAAGTCGCTACAGTGCTCGTACCTGTCCGTGGGCCGGTGCTTGGTCCAGTCCAGTTTGGGCCTGCAGCGTGGGCCTCTGACTAGGACTGGGAATAGTGCCATATTTACTAAAGCCTTTTTAATTAATCTGGAAAAAACTAGACTACCTAGTGGGCCGGCCCAAGGGAGTGCAGGCCCAGTTATGTTCATGGCCGCAGAGCAGTAGGCCCAACAAACCCGGCACTGGCCCAACCAGCGCAAACTGCCCATCAGACCCAGCAAGGCGCGTGGACACACGCGCCTGGAGAAGACAATAAGGAAGCTACGCGTGGCGCGTGGACGCACGCGCCTTTAGAGGGAGCGTGGTGGCGGCGCGTGGCGCACACGCGCAGCCGGTGGCGGCCGTTCCGGTGGTCGCCGTGGTGGTCGTGGCTCCTGGAGATCCTCTGGTCATGGTTCCTGGTCCAGATCCCCTGCCAATGGCGCTCAAATCCAGTGCTACACATGTGAAGGTTTTGGTTATATTTCGAGCCAATGTCCATCCTCCACTCTTCGTCCTATGGTTCCGACCTTGCTGCCCTATGCTTACCAACAGTACGCTACCCCCGTTGGTCCATCCCCTTAGTCGTTTTAAGCTCATGTTGCTCAACAGTATCAGGCGTATGGTCCTCCGACTCCGCATGCCTTTGTTGCTCCTCAACACTTGTCTTATGCTCCTCCAAGTGCTCCGCAGTCCTTGCCCTATGTTACCCAGCCACCATCAGCACCATCCTTTGTTGCTTCAGACTGGTATGTGGATTCGGGGGCAACCAATCACATGAGCTCGTCCGCCTCCAACCTTTCGAGTGTCACTCCCTAAAATGGTAACACTCTTGTCTCTGTTGGTAATGGTGCTTCTCTTTCTATTGCTGCTGTTGGTGATGCTCATATTAGTTCCGCTTTGCGCTTATCTGATGTGTTCTATGTGCCTGCCATTACTAAAACTCTTTTATCGATAAGCAAGCTTACTAGGGATCTATGTGCTATTATCACCTTTGATGATCGATCTTTTATTATTCAGCACAAGGTCACCACTCACCAGGGCAGTTCTGGGGCGGGGGCACAGTGATGATGGTCTTTATGTGCTGGATCGTGGTGAAGAAGCGCTTATTTCTTTTGTTAGATAGAATAATAATAGAGCATCTTTTGAGACTTGGCATGCTCGTTTGGGACATGTGTCCGCTAGTGTTATTTCTTTATTGAACAAGAATGGTTTTTTATCGCTTACTTCTGTGCTTCCTAAACCTGGTATTTGTGAACCGTGTGCTATGGCAAAGGGGCAGACATTGTCTTTTATTGAGAATTCTAAATGTGCGAGTAATGTTCTTGATTTGGTTCATTGTGATTTATGGGGGCCTTCTCCGGTTTTATCTGGGAATGGATTTGCTTATTATGCTGTGTTTGTTGATGATTACTCGCGATTTACCTCGTTTTATCCTCTTCGTCGTAAATCCGATTTTACTGACTTCTATTTCCAGTTCGAGGTGCTAGTAGAAAATCAATACTCTTCTCGAATTAAAGATTTTCAAAGCGATGGTGGAACTGAGTTCATTAATGCCAGGCTGCAGTCTCACTTTGGTACTCGAGGTATACATCATCAAGTGTCTTGTCCTTATACCCCAGAACAAAATGGCAGGGCTGAACGGAAACACAGACACATAATGGAAATGAGGCTAACCATGCTTTTTCATTCTCACATGTCTCTCTCCCACTGGGATGATGCATTTGGTGCTGCAGTCTTCACCATCAATCGCCTTCCGACTCCGATTCTGAATAATGTATCTCCTTTTGAAATGCTTTTTGGTCGGCCTCCGGAGTACTCCAACCTCTATTCTTTCGGATGCAGAGTTTTTCCATATGTTCGACCCACTGCAGCTCATAAACTTGCTCCTCGCAGTCTTCCATGTGTCTTCATTGGATACAGTGCACAGTACAAGGGGTTTAAGTGCTTGGATACAACTTCTGGACGGATCTATATGACTCACCATGCTCGATTTGATGAATATCACTTTCCATTCTCCAATGCGTCTTAGGAGGCCCAGTCAGAAGAGGAGTACATCACCTTCAGGTTAAATGATGTATACCGCAGGATGTCTTACACTGAAATCAAAGCTGCTTTTGGGTTCGATTATGAGAAGGGCTACAAGAATCCAAAAGATAATGCCCCGGAGGCATTTGATCTTGCCTTTTTCTGGAACTGTTTGTCAAGATCTCCCAACATCATGGGCACCACCAAGAACAACAACATCATACATCCAGCTTTCTGTATGGTGCACAAACTCCTAGTGATGACTATCTTTTGCCAATGGGAGATGACACATATCAACAGGGAGCAGGTCCAATGCCTATAGATGATGTTTTGGAGGCCGGAGCACCCGTGTTGGGTAAACCTCTTTGTACAGAAGTGTCTGGAGACCTCCCAGAAGAGCTCAGGGAAGATACCGCAGGGGGGTATGATTTCTCTCCTGGCAGCTTATTTGAACATCCATCTACATCCAGACATTCAGGCAGTAGGCAGGACAGCCGAGCGAGCTCATCAATTCTACTCTATCCCTCCTCCTAGATTCATCTGGCTTGTAGCCAGCACATGTATCTGCCGAATCTGGAGGCTGTACACCTGACTGGGCGTACCCGCATGGAGGAGCTCACTCTGCCCACTCAGATCACTGTCCTTGCACCTACCATTGCCCTTGTCATGCTAGAGACACCTCCTGTGCATGGAGATCAGCATGCTCCTCCACCTCATGAGCGTCAGTATGTGACTCAGCAGCAGTTTCAGGAGTTTACGCAGAGGCATGAGGCATTTACTCAGAGATATGAGGATGACATGGAGGTGATGTTTGCCATGATGGCTTCCATGCACCCATACGGGCCGGGAGCATTTGACTATGAGAGCCATCGCAGATCACGAGCTCAGCTCCGTCGCGACGGTTCCAGCTCCTCACAGTGAGTATGTTCTATACCTCTTCCTTTCACCATGATTTTCACTGATATATTTAAACATTGAGGGCAATGTTTAGACTAAGTGTGGGGGAGAGGTATAGGACTGTGATTATGTTTTCTGTTGCTGTAATTTTTTATTTAAAAAAAAAATAAATTTCGTTTCTCTTGTTAGTAAACATCTTTTGTAAAGCTCTCAAATGTTATGTGAGTAATTATTTAGAGTATGCACTTGGATCTTAATCGTTCTTTCTCGAGAACGAGAAAGGTTCAAGTGTGGGGGATTTTGATAGGCCCTAAATAAACTCTTGTTTTACAACATTTGAGAGCTAGTTTAGGTAGTATTTCGTACTTTTATATTAGACTTTTAAACCAAATCATTCATAGTGGTTTGAAATTGAAGACGTGCATTTTGACCTTGAATTGCACTTGCTATGGAGTTGGATGATTTGAAGACATTCTATGACCGTCCTGAAGGAGTTAGAAGCATTGAAGAACCGGTCATAGAAATGGCGTTAAGGCACACTCTCGCAGGCCGCGAAGCATCTCTCGCGAGCCGCGAGGGTGTGTGTTGCTGTTTTGAAGAGGCCGTATCTCGCGGGCCGCGAATCCTTGGTCGCGAGCCGCGAGACTGGTTCTCGTGGGCCGCGAAAACCTCCTGCCACTTGCATTTTATTTTTTTAATTTAATTCCTTTTGGGATATAAATGGTATCTTATCCCCATTTTGTAAGGATCGTTTTACAGAGCTAAAAACTCATTTTCTTCATATCATTTTCATTTTGATCTTTGAATTCACCATGAATTGTAGTATGGATTATGGTTTTGATTATATAATTATGGTTGTAGGCTAAAACCCATCTTGGGTATATGTGATAGGATTTCTTGTTATGGATTGAGAACATGATTTATGAAGCTTAGGAATGTGTGATTTGCTATTGAATGATCATGACTTGTATGTATATTTGATGCTTGAAATGGTTAGGAATGATTTCCTAGTTATAGATATGTGTTGGATATGTGTTAGATATTGCTTTTTCATGGTTGGAATGTTATCATTCCTCCCATGCAAGAGTAGTAAATTAAGAATCAAATGCATGTTGTTATCAATTGTATTTGTTCTTGAGATCATTCATTTGCATTGTATCCATGTTAAGTTTGTTATCAAATTGCATGGGTAAGTTGGGAAAACATCTAAGTTGAAATGACATTGATTAATTGATCTATTTGCTATCATCTAGAAAAGTTGTCAATAAGAGTTGTGAAGATGCTTTCATTTTTCATCACTATGATATAGATAGTTTCTCATTACAAACAATCACCATTCTCAAAGCAACATGATAAAGTTTGAAGAAGATTCCATAATAAGAAGTCACCAATCTCATATGTCCAAGTCTAGTATTCTCATTAGTTAAATAATTAGTTGAATCCTTAAATGTTAAATTAGTTGTAACTCTAGAGTTCTAGTTACTTTACATAGTAGCGTTTCTTACAAAACTCAACTCAAACCCCCCTTTGTTTGCATTGCTTTTATATATATATATGTATATGTATGTTACTATATTTAGTAATCATCCTACAATAGATACGTAAAAATACCCTATTCTCTGTGAATACGAACCTTACTTGCCATTATATGCTTAGTTGTGTGTAGCGGTAGTAAGTGGATATAAATTGTATATTTGAGAGCTACGGCGACGACCTCCCAAATTTTGGCGCCGCTGCCGGGGAAGAGGCGTATTTCTATGTGTTTATTCTAGTTGTATTAACACTCTATCTTTCTTTTTTATCTTATTTTTGGTTTGGAACCCTATTGCTCTAGCTCTTGGTGCATGGTTCATACAAGAACCTCGAACCAAGACCCTTTGCAATACGATTCCGAACTAGTTAGGAGTCTCCGTCAACTCAAGCGACAAATGCAAGAGACACTAGCCGCCAATCCATTTTCCCTTGATAGTGAAGTACCACCTTCCACCATGGCGGAGGATGACCGAGAAGAGGCTACCGGCCAAAACATCCCCCGAAACCAATTCTACAACCCTTTCCAAAACCCTAACACTTCTCCTACCAACATTTCCATGAGAGAGTACATGTCCCCCAACTATGAGCAACAACAATCGAGCATTGTTTACCCGGACTCTCAATATGAAATCAAGACGGGAGTGATAAATTTACTTCCAACCTTCCATGGTAGAGAGGTGGATGATCCAAATGACTTCCTTAAGGCGTTTCACCGAGTTTGTAGTAGTTTGAAACCTTCCGAGATGAGTGTGGATGAGTTTAAGTTGAAAACATTCACGTTTACCTTGAAGGACAAGGCCGCCAAATGGTTAAGCCGTTTACCTTCATCATCAATCACTACATGGCCACAATTGAAAAAAACAATTCCTCGACAAGTACTTTCCCCCCTCTAAATCCTCGGTCTTGATACAAGCCGTTAGCAACATCACTCAAGACGATGATGAGACCTTGTATGAGTATTGGGAAAGATTCCAAACTCTCCTTTCAAGTTGCCCGTACCATAGCTTCACCGAACCTCAATTGGTGTGTTTCTATTACAATGATTTGAATGATAGGGAAACCGAGTTGATAAATCGGTCTTGTTATGGCTCCATTACTAACCTTGGTTCTTCCGATGCCATGATGCTATTTGAGCAATTAGCCGAGGGGTGCAAACCAAAGAGGGATAGGAGGGTAACTCTGGTGGAAACAATGATGGAACTCGTCAAGAGATCAAAGAGCTTACGACATTGATGATCGGCTTTATGATGGGAAATAGCTCCGGAGGAAACACGGGGAGTTAACCAAGGCAACAAGTATTTTCGTGTGGGATTTGTGCTTCAAACCATCTCACCGAATCTTGTCCTCAAGCAAGCGAGGAATATAGCGAAGAGGTTAATGCCATGGGAGTATATGGTGGAAACCAAGGTTTTAGAGATGGCCAAGGATTTCAAGGAGGGCGAGGATACCAAGGTGGTCGAGGTTTTCAAAGTGGACAAGGCCAAGGTGGTGATCGAGGTAACCAAAGGAAGTATGATCCTTTTGCCCAACACTACAACCCCGAAACTAGAGATCACCCCAACTTTCGGTGGAGAGATGAACCAACGGGGCAACAAGGCCAACAAGGTGGGTACCAAGGGGGTTACCAAGGTCAAAGTGGTTAATCTTTTGATAGACCGAGGGGGAAAAATGACCAAGGCTACGGAGGAGACCAAAGCCACCAAAATCAAGGGTACCAAGGTTACCAAAACCAAGGGTACCAAGATTTTGGCTACCAAGGGTACCAAGATCATCAAAACCCTCAATATCACCCTCAACCCCAACAATACCCAAGAAACCAAGGTCAAGGCCGTTTCAATAACCGTGCCCCTAAAAATGCTTACCCGAGGTTAGAAGATAAATCTCATGAGCAAGGTGAAAGCTCGGGCCAATTCCCACAAGACGCTCGATTCAAAAGCATTGAGGTGCAAATGAGTCAAATGACCACGGTTTTGGGGAAATTGGAAGCACAAAACTTCGGGAAACTACCCGCATAACCGGAGATAAATCCAAGACCTCATGCGAGTGCCATGACCTTGAGGAGTGGTAAACAAGCTATTGAACCCAAAGTGGTTGTGAAAAAGGCACCCAAGAGAGGTCTTGTGAAGAAGAGTTTGACCAATGAGGAAGTTGAGGTGACCTTGGCCAATGAAGAAGTGATTCTTGAGGAGCTAACCAAAGAAAAAAGTGATGCCGAGGTTGAGAAGGAGAAGGAGCTAATTGATGAGGAACATGTAGACTCAACAACTCATGTTGATCCAATGTCACCTCCATTCTCACCTCTCCACAAGAAAACTAGGGTAGACACTCCCTTCGAGGTGGAAGCACCATTTCCCGAAGCTTTGAAGAATACTCGCAAAAAGGAGATGGACAAGGAAGCTTTCGAGGTCCTTCGAAAATGTGAGGTAAATATTCCTTTGCTCGATGCTATTGATCAAGTTCCTAGATACTCTAAATTCTTGAAAGAATTGTGTGTAAATCATCGTCAACAAAGGTCTAAGAATGTAAAAAATGAAAGAGTCAAGATAAAATGCCCACTAAGTGTGGTGACCCCGGCATGTTTACCATTCCTTGCATCTTAGGGAACACTTATTTTCCAAAAGCCATGCTAGACCTAGGTGCATCCATAAATGTCATTCCATATACATTGTATGAATCATTAAATCTTGGTACTTTGCATAAAACCGGGGTGGTAATCCAACTTGCCGACCGCTCTAATGCATACCCTAAGGGTATTGTTGAAGATGTTTTGGTGAAGGTCGATAAGTTGGTGTTCCCCGCCGATTTTTACGTTCTTGACATGGAACATGATAAATTTGGAGGGTTGCTCCATGCAGGTCCATTTTTCTCTTGCAGGTCAATATTTTTACCATAATACCCCTAATATTGTTAAGATAAAAAATGGGCTTGAAATCATAGGGTTCCATCAGGGGCGTTATGGTAAAAATACGGACCTGCAAGAGAAAAATGGACCTGCGTAGAGAAATTGCTTAAATTTGCTACCCCTGTCTTGTTAGGGCGTCCATTTTAAAAACGTCAAGAACTATAATCGATGTGCATAGTGATAGACTTACCATGGAATTTGATGGAGATAAAATAGAGTTCAACATTTATGGTTCTATGACATACAATGATAATGAAACTTCTTGCAATGCTATTGATGTGATTGAATCTTTTGTGCAAAAAGTTTGTGAAAATGATGGTGATGATTCTTTGTTGAAGGCTTTAACCAATAGATTACACACAAGTAATGTTCATACATATGCTTTGAGTGCTAACTTGAAGGAAAGCATTTTTGATCTAGATACTTTTGAGGAACTTTCCCTTGATGCACCACTTTTAGACCTCAAGGTATTGAGAGGCTCGGGAAACCGACCATCTCTCAATAAACCTCCGGTGGTGGAATTGAAACCACTACTCGAGAATCTAAAATATGCATTCCTCGGTGGTGGTGAAAAATTACCGGTGATCATCTCAAACAAGCTCACCGAGGAACAAGAGGAAAGGTTGATGAAAGTGCTACAAGATCACAAGGAGGCCATTGGATGGACTGTTGCCGACATCAAATGCATGAGTCCAAGTACTTGCATGCACCGTATTCTATTGGAGGATGATGCTAAACCCATCCGACAACCTCAAAGGCGATTGAACCCTCCTATGATGGAAGTAGTAAAAGCCGAGTTGCTTAAATTTTTGGATGCGGGAATTTCTTGGAGATCCAGGTTTCGCTCGCGGGTCGCGAGACCTCGGCTGCGGACCGCGAGGCATTGTCGCGGCTCGCGCGTTCTCGGCCGCGGTCCGCGAAACCTTCGGTCGCGGTCCACGCGATGAGTTCGCGGACCGCGAGGAATGGCCCCTCGGCGTTTTTCGTTTTGCACCACTTCAAACCTATTTCTACAAAAATAACATAAAAACTAGCATAATGTTCGAATTACAAGTTTAATGAAATGTACATAGCAAATAAATATAAAGAAAGTAATGTTCCAAATGTTGAAATTGTTCGACGAAATGCTTTTAAAGTATCAAAACTCGTTTATTTAACATCGTCGGCACGATGTACCTCCATGGTAAAGGTCACTCGTAGGCCGGGTTGCCTAGAGACATGTCCTCTAGGATCTCCGATTTGAAACCCTCGTAATACGGTTTCAACCTTTGGCCGTTGACCTTGATGATTTTGGCATCCTCTCTGCTTTGGATCTCCACTGCTCCATGAGGGAAAACCTTCACAACTACAAACGGTCCAGTCCACCGAGAACGCAGTTTGCCTGGAAACAACCGAAGACGTGATTGAAATAGAAGAACTTTTTGACCTACCTCAAAAGTTTTCCTAATTATCATCTTGTCATGCCATGCCTTCGTCTTCTCCTTGTAAATGGCCGCGTTCTCATAGGACTCATTCCGGATTTCCTCAAGCTCTTGCAATTGAAGCTTCCTTTCATTCCCGGCCTCGTCCAAGTTCAAGTTGAACCTTGTGATTGCCCAATAGGCTTTGTGTGCTAACTCCACCGGTAAATGACACGGCTTTCCAAAGACTAATCGGTATGGAGACATACCAATTGGAGTCTTATAAGCCGTCCTATATGCCCACAATCCATCATCCAACCGAGTACTCCAATCCTTGCGAGTCGGCCTAACCGTTTTCTCAAGGATGGACTTGATTTCCCTATTGGAAACTTCGGCTTGTCCATTCGTTTGTGGGTGATAGGCGGTGGAAGTTTTGTGATTTACCCCATATTTCTTCAACAATGCGGCAATGGTTCTATTGCAAAAGTGAGTGCCTCGATCACTGATCAAAGCTCGGGGTACCCCGAACCTAGAGAAGATGTGAGATTTGATGAACTCTGCAACCACTTTAGAATCATCAGTACGAGTGGGGATTGCTTCAACCCACTTAGAAACGTAATCAACCGCAAGCAAGATATATTTGAAACCAAAGGAAGTAGGGAAAGGTCCCATAAAATCCATTCCCCAAACATCAAAAAGTTCACAATATAGAGGACAATGTTGGGGCATTTCATTCCTAGAAGATATGTTTCCTACTCTTTGGCATTTATCACAAGACTTGCAAAATGTGTATGCATCTTTATTCAAACTAGGCCAATAGAAACCACAATCTAGCACTTTCCTAGCGGTTCGCCTAGCACCAAAATGACCACCACATGCATATGAATGGCAAAAAGCAAGGATTGAATTTGTTTCATTATTAGGAATGCATCTCCTAATCACTTGGTCGGCACAATGTTTCCATACATAGGGATCATCCCACACATAAAACCTAGCATCATGCTTTAGCTTATCCTTTTGTGCTTTTGTGAAGTGAGAAGGGTACTTACTTGTGACAAGGAAATTCACAATGTTGGCATACCATGGAAGAGAAACACCAAGAGCAAACAATTGCTCGTCGGGGAATTCTTCGTGAAGATGCTCCTTCAATGCCTTGGTCCCAAACTCCTCATTGGGCACCAATCGGCTCAAATGGTCGGCCACTAGATTTTCAGCTCCTTTCTTGTCCTTGACCTCCAAATCGAACTCACTCAAGAGTAGAATCCATCGGAGTAACCTAGGCTTTGCTTCTTTCTTCGTCATCAAGTAACGAAGAGCTGCATGGTCAGTGAAAACAATAATTTTTGTACCAAGCAAATATGGCCTAAACTTTTCTAAGGAAAAGACTACCGCTAGCAATTCCTTTTCAGTAGTGGTATAGTTCCTTTGAGCATCATTGAGAGTCATGGATGCATAATAGATGGCGTGGGGAATTTTCCCCACCCTTTGACCTAGCACCGCACCAACGGCGTAGTCACTTGCATCACACATGATCTCAAATGCGAGGGACCAATTTGGAGGTTGTATAATAGGGGCCGACACTAGCATAGACTTTAAACAATCAAATGCCCTTTTACAACCTTCATTTACCACAAATTCCACATCCTTTTGCAACAATCTACATAAAGGGGAAGAAATTTTTGAAAAGTCTTTTATGAAACGGCGGTAGAAACCCGCGTGGCCAAGAAAGGACCTCACATCACGCACACAAGTAGGGTAAGGGAGAGATTGGATGATATCAATTTTTGCTTTGTCTACTTCAATACCCTTAGATGACACTTCATGACCTAACACAATGCCCTTTTCTACCATAAAATGACATTTTTCAGAATTAAGCACAAGGTTTTTATCAATGCAAGTTTTTAGGACTAATGACAAATGAATTAAGCAATTGTCAAAAGAGTTTCCATGAACAGTAAAGTCATCCATGAAAACCTCTACAAACTTCTCAAGATATTCTGAAAAAATGCTAACCATACACCTTTGGAATGTGGCCGGCGCATTGCAAAGGCCAAAAGGCATGCGTCGATATGCAAAGGTGCCAAAGGGACATGTGAAGGTTGTCTTTTCTTGATCCTCTGGTGCAATGACAACCTGAAAGTACCCTGAATAGCCATCAAGAAAACAATAGAAAGAGTGGCCTGCAAGCCGGTTAAGCATTTGATCAATAAATGGCAAAGGGAAATGGTCTTTCCTTGTTACCGCATTTAACCTTCGGTAATCAATGCAAACACGCCATCCATTTTGGACACGAGTGGGAATCAATTTGCCATGGCTATTCTCCACTACGGTCACTCCGGTTTTCTTTGGCACTACTTGCGTTGGGCTTACCCACTTACTATCAGAGATTGGATAGATCATTCCCGCGTCCAACAATTTAAGCACCTCGGCTTTTACTACCTCCATCATTGGAGGGTTCAACCGCCTTTGAGGTTGTCGGACGGGTTTAGCATCATCCTCCAATAGTATACGGTGCATGCAAGTACTTGGACTCATACCTTTGATGTCGGCAATGGTCCACCCAATGGCCTCCTTATGATCTTGGAGCACTTTCATCAACCTTTCCTCTTGTTCCTTGGTGAGCTTGTTGGAGATGATCACCGGCAATTTCTCACCATCACCAAGGAATGCATATTTTAGATTCTCGGGTAGTGGTTTCAACTCCACCACCGGAGGTTTATTGAAAGATGGTCGGTTGCCCGAGCCCTTCAATATCTCAAGGTCTAAAATTGGTGCATCAAGAGAAAGTTCCTCAAAAGTATCTAGCTCAAAAATGCTTTCCTTCAAGTTAGCACTCAAAGCATATGTATGAACATTACTTGTGTGTAAACTATTGGCTAAAGCATTTAACAAGGGATCATCAATATCATTTTCATAAACTTTTTGCACATAAGGCTCAATCACATCAATAGCATTGCAAGAAGTTTCTTCATCATTGTATTTCATTGCACCATAAATGTTGAATTCTATTTTATCCCCATCGAATTCCATGGTAAGCCTACCACTATGCACATCTATGATAGTTCTTGACGTTTTCAAAAATGGACGCCCTAACAAGATAGGGGTAGCAAATTTATCATGTTCCATGTCAAGAACGTAAAAATCGGCCGGGAACACCAACTTGTCGACTTTCACCAAGACATCTTCAACAATACCCTTAGGGTATGCATTAGAGCGGTCGGCAAGTTGGATCACCACGCCGGTTTTATGCAAAGTGCCAAGATTCAACGATTCATACAATGTATATGGAATGACATTTATGGATGCACCTAGATCTAGCATGGCTCTAGGAAAGTAAGTGTTCCCTAAGATGCAAGGAATTGTAAACATGCCCGGATCACTACATTTAGTAGGCATTTTATCTTGAAACAAAGCCGACACATGTTCATTGATTTTTTTATTTTTAACATGCTTAGATCTTTGTTGACGATGGTTCACACATAATTCCTTCAAGAACTTAGAATATCTAGGAACTTGATCAATAGCATCGAGCAAAGGAATGTTTACCTCACACTTTCGAAGGACTTCGAAAGCTTCTTTGTCCATCTCCTTTTTGCGAGTATGCTTCAAGGCTTCGGGAAATGGTGCTTGCACATCAAAGGTAGTGTCCACCCTAGTTTTCTTGTGAAGAGGTGAGAATGGAGGTGACATTGGTTCAACATGAGAGGATGTCTCTACATGTTCCTCATCAATAGGTTCTTTCTCATTCTCAACCTCGGCCTCACCTTTTTCTTTGGCTAGCTCCTCAAGAATAACTTCTTCGTCGGCCAAGGTCGCCTCAACTTCGTCATTGGCTAAGCTCTTCTTCACAAGGCCTCTCTTGGGTGCCTTTTTCACAACCACCTCGGGTTCAAGAGCTTGTTTACCACTTCTCAAAGTCATGGCACTCGCATGAGGTCTTGGATTCAACTCCGTTTGTGCGGGTAGTTTCCCGGAGTTTTGTGCTTCTAACTTTCCCAAAACCGTGGCCATTTGACTCATTTGCACCTCAATGCTTTTGAGTCGAGCATCTTGGGGGAATTGGTCCGAGCTTTCACCTTGATTGTGGGATTTATCTTCCAACCTCGGATGAGCATTTTGAGGAGCACGGTTATTGAAACGGCCTTGACCTTGGTTCCTTTGGTATTGTTGTGGTTGAGGGTGATATTGAGGGTTTTGATGATCTTGGTACCCTTGATAGCCATAATCTTGGTACCCTTGGTTTTGGTAACCTTGGTACCCTTGATTTTGGTGGCTTTGGTCCCCTTGGTACCCTTGATCATTTTGCCCCCTTTGTCTATCAAAAGATTGACCACCTTGACCTTGATAACCCCCTTGGTAGCCACCTTGTTGGCCTTGTTGTCCCGTCGGTTCATCTCTCCACCGAAAGTTGGGGTGATCTCTAGTTCCGGGGTTGTAGTGTTGAGCAAAAGGATCATACTTCCTTTGGTTACCCCTATCACCACCTTGGCCTTGTCCACCTTGAAAACCCCTACCACTTTGGTAGCCTCGTCCTCCTTGGTAGCCCCTAAAACCTTGGTTTCCTCCTTGATCGCCTCTAAAACCTTGGTTTCCTCCATAGACCCCCATGGCATTGACTTCTTCGTTATAATCCTCGTTTGCTTGAGGACAAGATTCGGTGAGATGGTTCGAAGCACAAATCCCACACGTCATCACTTGTTGCCTTGGTTGGTTCCCCCCGGAGCTATTTACCATCATGAAACCTTTCATCAATGCCGTAAGCTCCTTGATATCTTGGCGAGAGCTATCATTGTTCCCACCGGAGTTACCCACTCGTAGCCTCCGGTCTCTCTTTGGTTTGCATCCTTCGGCTAGTTGCTCAAATAGCATCATGGCATCGGAAGAGCCAAGGTTACCAATGGAACCATAACAAGTCCTATTCATCGACTCGGTTTCTCTATCATTCAAACCATTGTAATAGAAACACACCAATTGAGGTTCGGTGAAGCTATGGTACGGGCAACTTGAAAGGAGAGTTTGGAACCTTTCCCAATACTCATACAAGGTCTCATCATCGTCTTGAGTGATGTTGCTAATGGCTTGTATCAAGACCGAGGACTTAGAGGGAGGAAAGTACTTGTCAAGGAACTTTTTCTTCAATTGTGGCCATGTAGTGATTGATGATGAAGGTAAACGGCTTAACCATTTAGCGGCCTTGTCCTTCAAGGTGAAAGTGAAGGTTTTCAACTTGAACTCATCCACACTCATCTCGGAAGGTTTCAAACTACTACACACCCTATGAAAAGCCTCAAGGAAGTCATTCGGATCATCCACTTCTCTACCATGGAAAGTTGGAAGCAAATTTATCACTCCCGTCTTGATTTCGTATTGAGAGTTCGGGTAAACAATGCTCGATTGTTGTTGCTCATAGTTGGGGGACATGAACTCTCTCATAGAAATGTTGGTAGGAGAAGTGTTATGGTTTTGGAAAGGGTTGTAGAATTGGTTTTGGGGGGGGTTTTGGCCGGTATCCTCTTCATCGTCCGCCATGTTGAAAGGTAGTGATTCACTTTCAAGGGATAGAGGATTAGATGCTAGTGACTCTTGCACTTGCCTCCTAAGTTGGCGGAGACTTCTTACTAGCTCGGAATCGTATCGCAAAGGGTCTTGGTTCGAGGATCGTGTAAGAACCATGCACCAAGAGCTAGAGCAATAGGGTTCCAAACCAAAATAGAACCTAAAAAGAAAGATAGATTAGAAATAAAACTACAATATACACATAAAAATACGCCTTTTCCCCGGCAGCGGCGCCAAAATTTGGGAGGTCGTCGCCGTACCTCTCAAATATACATTTTTAGATCACTTACTACCTTTCTACACTATTAAGTGTACAATGGCAAGTAAGGTTCGTTCCACAGGGAAAAGGTTATTTCTATGTATATCTTGTAGTGTATATATAAATATACATATATAAAAGCAATGTAAACAAGGGGGGGTTTGAGTTGAGTTTTTGTTTAAGACACTACTAATTAAAACTACTAGAACTTTCAAGCCACAACTACTTTACTATAAGATTATCCTAACTAGAGATTTAACTAAGAGAATAAGAAACTTGGACATATGAGATTGGTGACTTCTTATTATGAGATTTTCCTCAAACTTTATCATGATGCTTTGAGAATGGTGAACATTAGTGAGAAACTATCTTTAACCATAGTTATGAAAAATGAAAGCATCTTCACAACTTCAATTGACAACTTTACTAGATGATAACAACTAGTTCAATTGAATCAATATTAATTCTAATTAGATGTTTCTCAATCCTACCCATGCAATTTGATAACAAACTTGACATAGGTACAATGCTAATGAATGATCTTAAGAACAAATACAATTGATAACAACATGCATTCAATCCCTAATTTACTACTCCTACATAGAAAGAATGATAACATTCTAACCATGGAAAAGCAATATCTAACACATATCCAACACCTATCTATCACTAGGAAATCATTCCTAATCAATTCAAGCATCAAACACACATATAAATTATGATCATTCAAGAGCAAATCACCATTCCTAAGCTTCATAAATCATGTTCTCAATCCATAACAAGAAGTCCAATCACATATATCCAAGAAGGATTTTAGCCTACAACCATAATTAGATAATCATAACCATAATTAATACAACAAACCATAGTGAATTCAAAGATCAAAATGGAAAGAGAAGTGAAGGAAAATGGAGTTTCCTCTGTAAAAATCCGATCCCTCAAACAATGAGGATAAGTTCTATTTATAGTCCAAAATAATTAAAATTAAAGCTAAACAAAATGCAAGTTGCAGGCAACTTCGCAGGTCGCGCGGGATCCTTTGCGGACCGCGAGCCTGGTTCTCGCGGTTCGCGGCCGAGGATTCGCGCCCCGCGCGCCCGTGGTCTCGGCGTGGTACGCGACCGAGGAATTGCGCCCCGCGCATGTCTGGTCTTCGCGAGTCGCGGCCGAAGGTTCGCGCTCCGCGCGTCTGTGCCTCGGCGGTTCTCGTGCTGGTTCGCGCGGTTCGCGACCGGAGTCTCGCGCCCCGCGCGCGTCTGGCTCTCGCGTCTGGTCCTCGCGGCTCGCGAAACTCGGCGTCTTCAAAACAGCAACACACACCCTTGCGGTTCGCGGCCCGCGAGAGTGTGCCTTCACGCCACTTCTACGACCGGTTCTTCAATGTATCAATCGCGGTCAGGACGGTCATAGAAGGTCTTCAAATCATTCAAATCCATCGCAAGTGCAATTCAAGATCAAAATGCACGTCTTCAATTTCAAACCACTATGAATGATTCGGTCTAAAAGTCTAATATAAATCTACAAAATACTATCTAAAACAGCTCTCAAATGCTACAAAATAAGAGTATATCTAGGGTCTATCACGGGTTTCTACCGCCGTTTTATAAAAGATTTCTCGAAAATTTCTTCCCCTTTATGTAGATTGTTGCAAAAGGATGTGGAATTTGTGGTAGATGAAGGTTGTAAGGGGGCATTTGATTGTTTAAAATCTATGCTAATGCCGGCCCCTATTATACAACCTCCAAATTGGTCCCTTCCATTTGAGATCATGTGTGATGCAAGTGACTACGCCGTTAGCGCGGTGTAAGCGCGGTGTTAGGTCAAAGGGTGGGGAAAATTCCCCATGCCATCTATTATGCATCCATGACTCTCAATGATGCTCTCAATGAGCTAGCGGTAGTCTTTTCATTGGAAAAATTTAGACCATATTTGCTTGGTACAAAGATTATTGTTTTCACTGACCATGCAGCTCTTCGTTACTTGATGACGAAGAAAGAAGCAAAGCTTAGGTTGCTCCGCTGGATCTTAATTTTGAGTGAGTTCAACTTGGAGGTCAAGGACAAGAAAGGAGCTGAGAATCTAATGGCCGACCATTTGAGCCGATTGGTGCCCAATGAGGAGTTTGGAGCCAAAGCATTGAAGGAGCATCTTCGAGAAGAGTTTCCCGACGAGCAATTATTTGCTCTTAGTGTTTCTCTTCCATGGTATGCCAACATTGTGAATTTCCTTGTCACAAGTAAGTGCCCTTCACATTTCACAAAAGCGCAAAAGGATAAATTAAAGCATGATGCCATGTTTTATGTGTGGGATGATCCTTATGTGTGGAAACATTGTTCCGACCAAGTGATTAGAAGGTGCATTCCCAATAATGAAACTAATTCAATCCTTGCTTTTTGCCATTCATATGCATGTGGTGGTCATTTTGGTGCTAGGTGAACCGCTAGGAAAGTGCTTGACTGTGGTTTTTATTGGCCTAATTTGAATAAGGATGCATATGCCTTTTGCAAATCTTGTGATAAATGCCAAAGAGTAGGGAATATCTCTTCTAGGAATGAAATGCCCCAACATTGCCCCCTATATAGTGAACTCTTTGATGTGTGGGGAATTGATTTTATGGGACCTTTCCGTAATTCCTTTGGTTTCAAATATATCTTACTTGCGGTTGACTATGTTTCTAAGTGGGTAGAGGCAATCCCCACTCGTACTGATGATTCTAAAGTGGTTGCAGAGTTCATCAAATCTCACATCTTCTCTAGGTTCGGGGTACCCCGAGCTCTAATCAGTGATCGAGGCACTCACTTTTGCAATAGAACCATTGCCGCATTGTTAAAGAAGTATGACGTAAATCACAAAACTTCTACCGCCTATCACCCACAAACAAATGGACAAGCCGAAGTTTCCAATAGGGAGATCATGTCCATCGTTGAGAAAACGATTAGGCCGACTCACAAGGATTGGAGTACTCGGTTGGATGATGGATTGTGGGTATATAGGACGGTTTATAAGACTCCAATTGGTATGTCTCCATACCGATTAGTTTTGGAAATTCGTGTCATTTACCGGTAGAGTTGGCACACAAAGCATATTGGGCAATCACAAGGTTCAACTTGAACTTGGACGAAGCCGGGAATGAAAGAAAGTTTCAATTGCAAGAGCTTAAGGAGATTTGGAATGAGTCCTATGAGAACGCCGCCATTTACAAGGAGAAAACGAAGGCATGACATGACAAGATGATAATTAGGAAAACCTTTGAGGTAGGTCAAAAGGTTCTCCTATTTCAATCACGCCTTCGTTTGTTTCTGGGGAAATTGCGTTCTCGGTGGACTGGACCGTTCGTGGTTGTGAGAGCTCTCCCTCATGGTGCAGTTGAGATCCAGAGCGACAAAGGTGCCAAGGTTATCAAGGTCAACGGCCAAAGGTTGAAGCCGTATTACGAGGGCTTCAAATCAGAGATACTAGAGGATATGTCTCTAGGCAACCCAACCTACGAGTGATCTTTACCATGGAGGTACATCGTGCCGACGATGTTAAATAAACGAGTTTTAACCTTTAAAGTATTTCGTCGGACAATTTTTAATGTTTGGAACAATTCTTTCTTTCTATGTATTAACTATGTACATTCTATAAATCTTGTATTTCAAATATTACGCGAGGTTTGGTGTTGTTTTTGTAGAGCAAACCGAGAAGTGGAGTAAACAACAAGTAGGATGGAGGAGCCATTTCTCACGGCCCGCGAATTGATCGCGCGAGCCGCGAATGAGGGTTTTCACGAGCCGTGAATGGGAGCTCGCGGACCGCGAGAGGATTTCGCGATCCGCGAGAAAAGAGGCATTTTCGGGCAATCCCTGCCACAAAAACACGGTTTTTTGCAGTCCACGATTGATCCCGCGGACCGCGACACAGTGTTCTCGCGGGGCAACTTTTTTGCCGCGAAGGTTTTTCCTCGCGGCCCGCGAAAACATCCTCGCGGTCCGCGAGAAAAGGGATTTTTTCGGCACATCCCTGCCACAAAATGGCCACTTTTTGCGATCTGCGAAGGGGCCTCACGGCCCGCGACACTCTTCGCGACCCGCGAAGAAAAAGCCCGCGAACCGCGAGCCATCGGGATCAGCATGCTCCTCCACCTCATGAGGCTTAGTATGTGACTCAGCAGAAGTTTCAAGAATTTACGCAGAAGCAAGAGGCAATTACTCAGAGATATGAGGATGACATGGAGGTGATGTTTGCCATGATGGCTTCCATGCACCCACACGGGCCGGGAGCATTTGACTATGAGAGCCATCGCAGATCACGAGCTCAGCTCCGTCGCGACGGTTCCAGCTCCTCACAGTGAGTATGTTCTATACCCCTTCCTTTCACCATGATTTTCACTGATATATTTAAACATTGAGGGCAATGTTTAGACTAAGTGTGGGGGAGAGGTATAGGACTGTGATTCTGTTTTCTGTTGCTGTAATTTTATTTTATTTTTAAATAAATTTCGTTTCTCTTGTTAGTAAACATCTTTTGTAAAGCTCTCAAATGCTATGTGAGTAATTATTTAGAGTATGCACTTGGATCTTAATCGTTCTTTCTCGAGAACGAGAAAGGTTCAAGTGTGGGGGATTTTGATAGGCCCTAAATATACTCTTGTTTTACAACATTTGAGAGCTAGTTTAGGTAGTATTTCGTACTTTATATTAGACTTTTAAACCAAATTATTCATAGTGGTTTGAAATTGGAGACGTGCATTTTGACCTTGAATTGCACTTGCTATGGAGTTGGATGATTTGAAGACCTTCTATGACCGTCCTGAAGGAGTTAGAAGCATTGAAGAACCGGTCATAGAAGTGGCGTTAAGGCACACTCTCGCAGGCCGCGAAGCATCTCTCGCGAGCCGCGAATCCTGGGTCGCGAGCCGCGAGACTGGTTCTCGTGGGCCGCGAAAACCTCCTGCCACTTGCATTTTATTTTTTTTAATTTAATTCCTTTTGGGATATAAATGGTATCTTATCCCCATTTTGTAAGGATCGTTTTACAGAGCTAAAAACTCATTTTCTTCATATCCTTTTCATTTTGATCTTTGAATTCACCATGAATTGTAGTATGGATTATGGTTTTGATTATATAATTATGGTTGTAGGCTAAAACTCATCTTGGGTATATGTGAATGGATTTCTTGTTATGGATTGAGAACATGACTTATGAAGCTTAGGAATGTGTGATTTGCTATTGAATGATCATGACTTGTATGTATATTTGATGCTTGAAATGGTTAGGAATGATTTCCTAGTTATAGATATGTGTTGGATATGTGTTAGATATTGCTTTTTGGATATGTGTTAGATATTCCTAGTTAAATGGTTAGGAATGATTTCCCAAAGTAGCGGTGTATACACTGACGATGAAACTCTTTTTGACACAAGTAAGAAGGGAAAAAATCCAAAGATGACTGTGATCCCCTATTACGGTGTTATTGAAGAAATTTGGGAAACTTAACTACGTTGCTTTCAAGTGTGTGGTGTTTAAGTGCAAATGGGTCGACGTGAAGAATGGAATTGATTCAAATGATCTTATGGGTTTCGTTCGTGTTGATTTGAAAAAATTGGGTTCAAAACACGATGAATTCATACTTGAATCGCAAGCATGGAAAGTTTTTTACGTGGATGATCCTCAAGATCCAAAGTAGTCAATTGTTTTGCAAGGGAAGAAGTACTTTTTTTAGGAGGAAATTGATTATCAAGTTACTAGTGAATGCTCTGAATTTCTTCCCGCGTTTCCTCAACTATCATAGAAATCAAAAAAGGTTGGCATTAGAAGGGATCACGATGATGGTTTTTGGGTGGATGAGAAAGGCAAATTAATCTTTGAAGCACAAGTTCAAAGATGATGGAGGAGACTACTTGATCATAGTTCATTGTGTTTTGTTTATGTCATTTTGTTGTACTGATTCTAGTGTTCATCTACAGCTGAATCATTTGAATAATTTGTTGATCAATAATGTTGGGTATGATACATCAATTTAGGGTTAAATATTTGATTTTCTTGAGTATAAGTAGTGGATTTAGTGGGTTTTTTTTGCGTAGATAGCGCAGTGTTTTGCAGCAGCTGTGTACTAGTTTCAGCGGTTGAATCAAGCGCTAAAGGATAAATACGTCTTCTTGAAGCTATGTCTTTCTTTGTGAAGCTGCGGACGTACAGTATCTGAGTTCTCTGCCAGCCTCTGCTAGAAATCACAAGAATTTAGCACCCATAGATGGCTGTGTTGTCGGTTTCAACAATCCTATTAGTACTGACCGTTGAAATTCTCAGAGAAGCAGTTACTCAAGGCTGCTTTCATCTGTGTTCTACACTCATAGTACTTACAAAATATTCACCAAACCAGAAGTCATTACTAACAGTAACAAAGCTAGATAGATTAAAAGAGCTCATATGTTTAATAATATGGAATCACAATATTTATTACAAGACATAACACAAGGGTCAATATTCCAACAGCCTCCCACAATTTAGCTATTCTTGTGACCAGTTGCGAATTTTCTTCGGATATTTTACGAATAATAGCTACCTCATCTCCAAGCTTATCAGTCCTTGATGCCAAAACTTTGACACTGTCACACACACCCTGGATAGCCGCATTCAGATCAGTTGATTCATCAACACCATTGGTTTTCGCCATCTGCTTAACTAATCTCCTCTGAAAAGCCTCAAAGGTGAGTATACTTATTAGTGATTTAAAACAATCATCAATCCTTGCCTCTGTAGCACAATCATGTGACAAGGGAGTGGAAATCCCAACCAACAGTCCCAACAATCATCCCTTTCATGGAACTGTAAATCACCATGCCAACATTAATTGTTATGTTCTTCTTCAATGCATAAAGCAGTCTAATACGCTCCCACATTACCTCAGAGTTTATAGTCACAGGCTGCAACCTAGAAGCAACAAAACTATACCAAACATTCATGTCCATGGTCAAATATTTCTTATCTATATTACTTGATAGGTCCTAGATATACTCTTATTTTGTAGCATTTGAGAGCTGTTTTAGATAGTATTTTGTACTTTTATATTAGACTTTTAGACCGAATCATTCATAATGGTTTGAAATTGAAGACGTGCATTTCGACCTTGAATTGTACTTGCGATGGATTTGGATGATTTGAAGACCTTCTATGACCGTCCTGAAGGAGTTAGATACATTGAAGAACCGGTCGTAGAAGTGGCGTGAAGGCACACTCTCGCGGGCCGCGAAACCTCGGTCGCGAGCCGCGAGGGTGTGTGTTGCTGTTTTGCGAGGACCAGACGCGCGGTCCGCGAAACCTCGGTCGCGGACCGCGGAAGCCGAAGACGCGCGATCCGCGAAACGTCGGCCGCGACTCGCGAGGACCAGACGCGCGGTCCGCGGAAGCCATAGACGCGCGGACCGCGAATCCTCGGTCGCGAGCCGCGAGAACCAGGCTCGCGGTCCGCCAAGGAATTCTCGCGGTCCGCGAAAATGTCCTGCAACTTGCACTTTGTTTTGCTTTAATTTTAATTGTTTTAGACTATAAAAGGATTTTATCATCATTTGTTAGAGGATCGAATTTACAGAACTTGGGACTCTTTTCTTCATTTTCTTTTCATTTTGATCTTTGAATTCATCATGATTTCTTGTATGGATTTTGGTTGTGATAATATAATTATGGTTGTAGGCTAAAACCCATCTTGGGTATATGTGATTGGACTTCTTGTTATGGATTGAGAACATGATTTATGAAGCTTAGGAATGGTGATTTGCTATTGAATGATCATAATTTATATGTGTATTTGATGCTTGAAATGATTAGGAATGATTTCCTAGTGATAGATATGTGTTGGATATGTGTTAGATATTGCTTTTCCATGGTTGGAATGTTATCATTCTTTCTATGTAAGAGTAGTAAATTAGGAATCAAATGCATGTTGTTATCAATTGTGTTTGTTCTTAAGATCATTCATTAGCATTGTATCTATGTCAAGTTTGTTATCAAATTGCATGGGTAAGTTTGAGAAACATCTAATTTGAAGTGATATTGATCAATTGAACTAGTTGTTATCATCTAGTAAAGTTGTCAATGAAGGTTGTGGAAATGCTTTCATCTTTCATAGCTAAGGTTAAAGATAGTTTCTCACTACAAACAATCACCATTCTCAAAGCAACATGATAAAGTTTGAGGAAAATTTCATAATAAGAAGTCACCAATCTCATATGTCCAAGTTTAGTATTCTCATTAGTTAATCCTTTAGTTGAATCTTTAAATGGTAAAGTAGTTGTAACTTTAAAGTTCTAGTTGTTTTACATAGTAGTGTTTTAAACAAAACTCAACTCAAACCCCCCCTCTCCCCCTATATACATATATGTATATGCATGCTACAAGATATACATAGAAATAACTTCTTCTCTGTGGAAACGAACCTTACTTGCCATTATATACTTAATTGTGTGTAGAGGTAGTAAGTGTATCTAAATTGTATATTTGAGAGGTACGGCGACGACCTCCCAAATTTTGGTGCCGCTGCCGGGGAAGAGGCGTATTTCTATGTGTTTATTGTAGTTGTATTAACACCCTATCTTTCTTTTTATCTTATTTTTGATTTGGAACCCTATTGCTCTAGCTCTTGGTGCATGGTTCATACAAGAACCTCGAACCAAGACCCTTTGCAATACGATTCCGAATTAGTTAGGAGTCTTCGTCAATTCAAGCGACAAGTGCAAGAGACACTAGCCGCCAATCCATTTTCCCTTGATAGTGAAGTACCACCTTCCACCATGGCGGAGGAGGACCAAGAAGAGGGGATCGGCCAAGACATCCCCCGAAACCAATTCTACAACCCTTTCCAAAACCCCAACACTTCTCCTACCAACATTTCTATGAGAGAGTACATGTCCCCCAACTATGAACAACAACAATCGAGCATTGTTTACCCAAACTCTCAATATGAAATCAAAACGGGAGTGATAAATTTGCTTCCAACTTTCCATGGTAGAGAAGTGGATGATCCCAATGACTTCCTTGAGGCTTTTCACCGAGTTTGTAGTAGTTTGAAACCTTCCGAAATGAGTGTGGATGAGTTTAAGTTGAAAACATTCACCTTTACCGTGAAGGACAAGGCCGCCAAATGGTTAAGCCGTTTGCCTTCATCATCAATCACTACATGGCCACAATTGAAGAAAAGTTCCTTGACAAGTACTTTCCTCCCTCTAAATCATCGGTCTTGATACAAGCCATTAGCAACATCACTCAAGACGATGATGAGACTTTGTATGAGTATTGGGAAAGATTCCAAACTCTCCTATCAAGTTGCCCGTACCACAGCTTCAACGAACCTCAATTGGTGTGTTTCTATTACAATGGTTTGAATGATAGAGAAACCGAGATGATAAATCGGTCTTGCTATGGCTCCATTGCCAACCTTGGTTCTTCTGATGCCATGATGCTATTTGAGCAATTAGCCGAGGGATGTAAACCAAAGAGGGACCGGAGACTACGAGTGGGTAACTCTGGTGGGAACAATGATGGAACTCGCCAAGATATCAAGGAGCTTACGGCATTGATGAAAGGTTTCATGATGGGAAATAGCTCCGGAGGGAACTCAGGGAATCAACCAAGGCAACAAGTTATGACGTGTGGGATTTGTGCTTCAAACCATCTCACCGAATCTTATCCTCAAGCAAACGAGGATTATAACGAAGAAGTCAATGCCATGGGGGTCTATGGTGGAAACCAAGGTTTTAGAGGTGGCCAAAGATTTCAAGGAGGACGAGCCTACCAAGGTGGTAGGGGTTTTCAAGGTGGACAAGGCCAAGGTGGTGATAGGGGTAACCAAAGGAAGTATGATCCTTTTGCTCAACACTACAACCCCGGAACTAGAGATCACCCCAACTTTCGGTGGAGAGATGAACCAACGGGGCAACAAGGCCAACAAGGTGGCTACCAAGGGGGTTACCAAGGTTAAAGTGGTCAATCTTTTGATAGGTCGAGGGGGAAAAATGACCAAGGCTACCAAGGAGACCAAAGCAACCAAAATCAAGGGTACCAAGGTTACCAAAACCAAGGGTACCAAGATTTTGGCTACCAAGGGTACCAAGATCATCAAAACCCTCAATATCACCCTCAACCCCAACAATACCAAAGAAACCAAGGACAAGGCCGTTTCAATAATCGTGCCCCTCAAAATGCTTACCCGAGGTTGGAAGATAAATCTCGTGATCAAGGTGAAAGCTCGGGCCAATTCCCACAAGACGCTCGATTCAAAAGCATTGAGGTGCAAATGAGTCAAATGGCCACTGTTTTGGGGAAATTGGAAGCACAAAACTCCGGGAAACTACCCGCACAACCGGATTTAAATCCAAGGCCTCATGCGAGTGCCATGACCTTGAGGAGTGGTAAACAAGCGGTTGAACCCGAAGTGGTTGTGAAAAAGGCACCCAAGAGAGGCCTTGTGAAGAAGAGCTTGACCAATGACGAAGTTGAGGTGACCTTGACCGACAAAGAAGTAATTCTTGAGGAGCTAGCCAAAGAAAAAGGTGATGCCGAGGTTGAGAAGGAGAAAGAACTAATTGATGAGGAACATGTAGACACAACCACTCATGTTGAACCAATGTCACCTCCATTCTCACCTCTTCACAAGAAAACTAGGGTAGACACTACCTTTGATGTGGAAGCACCATTTCCCGAGGCTTTGAAGAATACTCGCAAAAGGGAGATGGACAAGGAAGCTTTCGAAGTTCTTCGAAAGTGTGAGGTAAACATTCCTTTGCTCGATACTATTGATCAAGTTCCTAGATATTCTAAGTTCTTGAAAGAATTATGTGTGAACCATCGTCAACAAAGGTCTAAGCATGTTAAAAATGAAAGAGTCAATGAACATGTGTCGGCTTTGTTTCAAGAAAAAATGCCTACTAAGTGTGGTGATCCCGGCATGTTTACAATTCCTTGCATTTTAGGGAACACTTATTTTCCTAGAGCCATGCTAGATTTAGGTGCATCCATAAATGTCATCCCATACACATTATATGAATCATTAAATCTTGGCACTTTGCATAAAACCGGTGTAGTGATCCAACTTGCCGACCGCTCTAATGCATACCCTAAGGGTATTGTTGAAGATGTCTTGGTGAAAGTCGACAAGTTGGTGTTCCCAGCCGATTTTTACGTTCTTGACATGGAACATGATAAATTTGCTACCCCTGTCTTGTTAGGGCGTCCATTTTTGAAAACGTCAAGAACTATAATCGATGTGCATAGTGGTAGGCTTACCATGAAATTTGATGAGGATAAAATAGAGTTCAACATTTATGGTGCAATGAAATACGATGATGATGAAACTTCTTGCAATGCTATTGATGTGATTAAATCTTTTGTGCAAAAAGTTTATGAAAATGATGGTGATGATCCTTTGTTAAAAGCTTTAGCCAATAGTTTACACACAAGTAATGTTCATTCATATGCTTTGAGTGCTAACTTGAAGGAAAGCATTTTTGAGCTAGATACTTTTGAGGAACTTTCTCTTGATGCACCACTTTTAGACCTCGAGGTATTGAAAGGCTCGGGCAACCGACCATCTCTCAATAAACCTCCGGTGGTGGAATTGAAACCACTACCCGAGAATCTAAAATATGCATTCCTTGGTGATGGTGAAAAATTACCGGTGATCATCTCAAACAAACTCACCAAGGAACAAGAGGAAAGGTTGATGAAAGTGCTACAAGATCATAAGGAGGCCATTAGATGGACTATTGCCGACATCAAAGGTATGAGTCCAAGTACTTGCATGCACCGTATTCTATTGGAGGATGATGCTAAACCCATCCGACAACCTCAAAGGAGATTGAACCCTCCTATGATGGAGGTAGTAAGAGCCGAGGTGCTTAAATTGTTGGATGCGGGAATGATCTATCCAATCTCCGATAGTAAATGGGTAAGCCTAACGCAAGTGGTACCAAAGAAGACCGAAGTGACCGTGGTGGAGAATAGCCATGGCGAGTTGATCCCCACTCGTATTCAAAATGGATGGCGTGTTTGCATTGATTACCGAAGGCTAAATTCGGTAACAAGGAAAGACCATTTTCCTTTACCATTTATTAATCAAATGCTTAACCGGCTCGCAGGCCACTCTTTCTACTGTTTTCTTGATGGCTATTCAGGTTACTTTCAGGTTGCCATCGCACCCGAAGATCAAGAGAAGACCACCTTCACATGTCCTTTTGGCACATTTGCATACCGACGCATGCCTTTTGGACTTTGCAATGCACCGGCCACATTTCAAAGGTGTATGGTTAGCATTTTTTCAGAATATCTTGAGAAGTTTGTAGAGGTTTTTATGGATGACTTTACTGTTCATGGAAACTCTTTTGACAATTGCTTACTCCATTTGTCATTAGTCCTAAAAACTTGCATTGATAAGAATCTTGTGCTTAATTCTGAAAAATGTCATTTTATGGTTGAAAAAGGCATTGTGTTAGGTCATGAAGTATCATCTAAGGGTATTGAGGTAGATAAAGCAAAAATTGATACCATCCAATCTTTACCTTACCCTACTTGTGTGCGCGATGTGAGATCTTTTCTTGGCCACGCGGGTTTCTACCGCCGTTTTATAAAAGATTTATCGAAAATTTCTTCCCCTTTATGTAGATTGTTACAAAAGGATGTGGAATTTGTGGTAGATGAAGGTTGTAAGAGGGCATTTGATTGTTTGAAGTCTATGCTAGTGTCGGCCCCTATTATACAACCTCCAAATTGGTCCCTTCCATTTGAGATCATGTGTGACGCAAGTGACTATGCCGTTGGTGCGGTGTTAGGTCAAAGGGTGGGAAAAGTTCCCCATGCCATTTATTATGCATCCATGACTCTCAATGATGCTCAAAGGAACTATACCACTACCGAGAAAGAATTGCTAGCGGTAGTCTTTTCATTAGAAAAATTTAGGCCATATTTGCTTGGTACAACCATTATTGTTTTTACTGACCATGCAGCTCTTCGTTACTTGATGACGAAGAAAGAAGCAAAGCCTAGGTTGCTCCGATGGATCTTAATTTTGAGTGAGTTCAACTTGGAGGTCAAGGACAAGAAAGGAGCTGAGAATCTAGTGGCCGACCATTTGAGCCGTTTGGTGCCCAATGAGGAGTTTGGGACCAAAGCATTGAAGGACCATCTTCACGAAGAGTTTCCCGACGAGCAATTGTTTGCTCTTAGTGTTTCTCTTCCATGGTATGCCAACATTGTGAATTTCCTTGTCACAAGTAAGTGCCCTTCTCATTTCACAAAAGCACAAAAGGATAAGTTAAAGCATGATGCTAGGTTTTATGTATGGGATGATCCCTATGTGTGGAAACATTGTTCCGACCAAGTGATTAGGAGATGCATTCCCAATAATGAAACCAACTCAATCCTTGCTTTTTGCCATTCATATGCATGTGGAGGTCATTTTGGTGCTAGGCGAACTGCTAGGAAAGTGCTAGACTGTGGTTTTTATTGGCCTAGTTTGAATAAGGATGCATACACCTTTTGCAAATCTTGTGATAAATGCCAAAGAGTAGGAAATATCTCTTCTAGGAATGAAATGCCCCAACATTGCCCTCTATATTGTGAACTCTTTGATGTTTGGGGAATCGATTTTATGGGACCTTTCCCTAATTCCTCTGGTTTTAAATATATCTTGCTTGCGGTTGACTATGTTTCTAAGTGGGTAGAAGCAATCTCCACTCGTACTGATGATTCAAAAGTGGTTGCAGAGCTCGAGCTCACATCTTCTCTAGGTTCGGGGTACCCCGAGCTCTAATCAGTGATCGAGGCACTCACTTTTGCAATAGAACCATTGCCGCATTGTTGAAGAAATATGGGGTAAATCACAAAACTTCTACCGCCTATCACCCACAAACAAATGGACAAGCCGAAGTTTCCAATAGGGAAATCAAGTCCATCCTTGAGAAAACGGTTAGGCCGACTCGCAAGGATTGGAGTACTCGGTTGGATGATGGATTGTGAGCATATAGGACGGCTTATAAGACTCCAATTGGTATGTCTCCATACCAATTAGTCTTTGGAAAGCCGTGTCATTTACCGGTGGAGTTAGCACACGAGGAATTTGCGCGCGCGGTGCGCAAGGGTTTAGGCGCGCGACCCGCGGATTCATCGCGCGGTCCGCGAAAGTTTAGCGCGCGGCCCGCGAAAAACCAGGGATTTTTCGGCAATCCCTGGAACGTAAACGCGGCATTTCGCGGCCCGCGGAGAGGGCTCGCGACCCGCGAACGGGAGACTCGCGATCCGCGAAAGTCGGCCCCCTTCTTCTTCCCAAATTCTTCTATCTTTTTTCTTCTTCTTCCCAAACTTCTCCCACCCGAAAACCACCCATCCCACCCGAAAACCACCCCTCCCACCGGCCACCATCTCCAATTCATCATTCCGGCGAGTTTGGCACCAATTCCTTCCACCCAAATCGATCCCCACTCATTCCCAACAAAACCCACCAAAAATCCAAATCAAAAACACCATTTTTCACCCACATTGCCCAAATCCCAACCGAAACTTCTCCATTCCGATTCGCCGGCCTCCGGTGACTTTTTCCCAAACCCAACTACACAAAAACCTTCCCTCCATCAACCTTAACCTTTTCCCAATCACCAATTCCAAATTCTAATTCCCAATCAAATACCCCCAAATCTCATGAACCCTAATTTTTGGATTCTTTGATTTGGTGGTGTTTTGATCAAATTGGCAATCTAATTGCATTTAATTGTTTATTTGGAATGCTACATTGCAATTTTTGAGTAATTAGGGCTTGCCGCCTCTAGTTTTTCTTGTTGATTTTGATTGGGCTTGCCGCCACTAGTTGCAATTTGCTTGTTGAGTAGGGGCTTGCCGCCTTGTAGCTAGTTTAGTTGTGCTGGACTTTTGTTGAGTAAATTTTGATAATGGCACCGAGGAAAAGGTCTCGCCGAGGGGAAGCCTCTAGTTCACATGAGCCCGTGATCCCCGAATCACCCCCTCGCCAACCTAGCCCTCACCCTGCAGAAAACCTGGCTCCTATAGATCTTATGGGACTGCAAGGTTTGGATAATGATACCCAACAACGGTGGAGAAAGTTGATTGGGAATGAGAGGCGAACAATCATGGAGACGAAGTTCCTCTCCTCTGAGCTACTGTAGGAGCTAGGTTTGCAGCAACCTGTGCTATTTTTATTGGATCGCGTTGGCATGAGAGGATTCATTGATCGGTCGGCACCGACCTACATCCGCTATACACTTGAGTTCCTATCCACTCTAGCCAAGCACTATGACGAGGAGCATGACATGCAGTACATCACCTTCAGGTTGAATGATGTAGACCGCCGGGTGTCCTATGATGAAATCCAGAATGCTTTTGGATTCGAATATGCGGAGGGCTACAAGAATCCAAAAGAATATGCCCCGGACGGATTTGATCTAGCTTTCTTTTGGAATTGCTTGTCTGGATCTCCAAACATCACTGGCGCTACGAAGAACAACCACATCATACATCCAGCTGTTCGTATGGTGCACAAGCTCCTAGTGATGACGATCTTTTGCCAAGGGGAGTTGACACATATCAACAGGAAGCAGGTCCAATGTCTTTGGACCATGTTTTGGAGGCCGGAGCACCCGTGTTGGGTAGACCTCTTTGTGCAGAAATGTCTGGAGACCTCCCAGAAGAGCTCAGGGAAGATACCGCAGGGGGGTATGATTTCTCTTCTGGCAGCTTATCTGAACATCCACCTACCTCCAGACATTCAGGCAATAGGCAAGACAGCCGAGAGAGCTCACCAGTTCTACTCCATCGCTTCTTTGGAGTCCACTAATGTCTTGGCCATGCACAGATTTTCTCCTCCTAGATTCATCTGGCTAGTAGCCAAGAATCAGCACATGTACCTGCCGAATCCGGAGGCAGTTCAGCTGACTGGGCGCACCCGCTTGGAGGAGCTTACCTTGCCCACCCAGATCATAGTCCCTGCACCTACCATTGCCCTTGCCAGGCTAGAGGCACCTCCGGAGCATGGAGATCAGTACGCTCCTCCTCATCAAGAACCTCAGTATGTCACTCAGCAGCAGTTCCAGGAGTTTACGTAGAGGCATGACGCGTTTACTCAGAGATATGAGGACGACATGGAGGTGATGTTCGCCATGATGACATCCATGCACCCACATGGACCAGGGGCATTTGACTATGAGGGCCATCGCAGATCACGAGCTCAGCGCCGTCGCGACGGTTCCGGCCCCTCGCAGTGAGTATATCCTACACCCTTTCCTTTCACTATGGTTTTCATTGATATATTTAAACATTGAGGGAAATGTTTAGGCTAAGTGTGGGGGAGAGGTGTAGGACTATGATTCTGCTTTTGTTGCTGTTTTTGCTACTGTATTTCTTTAAAAAAAAAACATTTTCTTTTCTCTTGTTAATAGATATGTAAAGCTCTCAAATGTTATGTGCTTAATTATTCAGAGTATGCACTTGGATCTTAATCGTTCTTTTTCGAGGACGAGAAAGGTTCAAGTGTGGGGGATTTTGATAGGTCCTAGATATACTCTTATTTTGTAGCATTTGAGAGCTGTTTTAGATAGTATTATGTACTTTTATATTAGACTTCTAGACCGAATCATTCATAATGGTTTGAAATTGAAGACGTGCATTTCGACCTTGAATTGCACTTGCGATGGATTTGGATGATTTGAAGACCTTCTATGACCGTCCTGAAGAAGTTAGATACATTGAAGAACCGGTCGTAGAAGTGGCGTGAAGGCACACTCTCGCGGGCCGCGAAACCTCGGTCGCGAGCCGCGAGGGTGTCTGTTGCTGTTTTGCGAGGACCAGACGCGCGGTCCGCGAAACCTCGGTCGCGGACCGCGGAAGCCGAAGACGCGCGATCCGCGAAACGTCGGCCGCGGCTCGCGAGGACCAGACGCGCGGTTCGCGAAACCTCGGTCGCGGACCGCGGAATCCATAGACGCGCGGACCGCGAATCCTCGGTCGCGAGCCGCGAGAACCAGGCTCGCGGTCCGCCAAGGAATTCTCGCGGTCCGCGAAAATGTCCTGCAACTTGCACTTTGTTTTGCTTTAATTTTAATTGTTTTAGACTATAAAAGGATTTTATCCTCATTTGTTAGAGGATCGAATTTACAGAACTTGGGACTCTTTTCTTTCTTTTCATTTTGATCTTTGAATTCATCATGATTTCTTGTATGGATTTTGGTTGTGATAATATAATTATGGTTGTAGGCTAAAACCCATCTTGGGTATATGTGATTGGACTTCTTGTTATGGATTGAGAACATGATTTATGAAGCTTAGGAATGGTGATTTGCTATTGAATGATCATAATTTATATGTGTATTTGATGCTTGAAATGATTAGGAATGATTTCCTAGTGATAGATATGTGTTGGATATGTGTTAGATATTGCTTTTCCATGGTTGGAATGTTATCATTTTTTCTATGTAAGAGTAGTAAATTAGGAATCAAATGCATGTTGTTATCAATTGTGTTTGTTCTTAAGATCATTCATTAGCATTGTATCTATGTCAAGTTTGTTATCAAATTGCATGGGTAAGTTTGAGAAACATCTAATTTGAAGTGATATTGATCAATTGAACTAGTTGTTATCATCTAGTAAAGTTGTCAATGGAGGTTGTGGAAATGCTTTCATCTTTCATAGCTATGGTTAAAGATAGTTTCTCACTACAAACAATCACCATTCTCAAAGCAACATGATAAAGTTTGAGGAAAATTTCATAATAAGAAGTCACCAATCTCATATGTCCAAGTTTAGTATTCTCATTAGTTAATCCTTTAGTTGAATCTTTAAATGCTAAAGTAGTTGTAACTTTAAAGTTCTAGTTGTTTTACATAGTAGTGTTTTAAACAAAACTCAACTCAAACCCCCTCCCCCCTTTGTTTACATTGCTTTTATATATGTATATGTATATGCATGCTACAAGATATACATAGAAATAACTTCTTCTCTGTGGAAACAAACCTTACTTGCCATTATATACTTAATTGTGTGTAGAGGTAGTAAGTGTATCTAAATTGTATATTTGAGAGGTACGGCGACGACCTCCCATTACTCCACTGTTGCCGAGGGAAAATGTCCTCCATACTATAGTCCCTTTGAGTAACTTCTCTAACTTACTCATACCACTTTCCAACTAGTTGACCTTCTTCCATGTCGGCTTCAAATTTCAGTTTCTCCCACTCCTCATAAACCTCAGACCCAAAATCGAGCTTGTAGTACTCATTGATGATACCGGGAGTTATTTTCATAATTTTCCCTCGGCATAGAACACCACCGTCAGTATCTATAAACCTCATGTTTGCATAGAACTCTGTTGCCATTGTGATATTGGCATCTCTAGGTGCATTGGCAAAATGCTCCCACCCATTTTTGGCAATGTGGGACGTAAATGAAGGGTTTAATCCCTCTCTCAAGGATAACCTTACGATTAATGAATTTCCTATAGGAACTCATTGCCTCATTTGAATAGATATCCTTGGCCACTGTCTCAGATTCTTTCCCTAAACCTCTACATGGAGCCTTGCGTTTCTTAGTAGGTGCCATGCTGCGGGAAAAACCATTACAAAAAGTTTATTATTTGTACTATAAGTTCGTTGAGGCATTTCTTCAAACACCTCAAGTTCACTGGGATGAACATATATATGTACTTAGGAGTCATCGATACTAATCAACTAGAGTACCCAACCTAGTATAAAATTTCCTAACTACTCATACCCAACCTAGTATTATATATCCAACATGAACCAAGAATCTACCAGGGGATAATTCAACGGCATTAAAATTAAAAACATAGGAATACAGAAAAACTACAAGAATTACATAAGTCCCGATCTAGATGAATAGACAAGATGATTACTTGAAAAAAGCTAAGTGACGATGAAGATTTGGATGGCCTGATGGGTTGATCTGAAATTTCTTCTGTTCAGGTCGCAAGTTTCGGAATGCATGGGTTTAGAGTTGACGTGGGTGTCTATATATACGGTACGATTGATTCAGCGGGAAAACTTTCACAACGACCGCTGTAACATAGTTTATAGTTACTTATAACAACCACGTTGAGGTTGTGTTTACGTGTAGATTGGACAAGCCCACATGTGGCGTATTTTCGTCCATTCATGTGCCATGAAACTCGTGGCACTGTGTATCATATATGTACATGTGTTTATTGTTTCAGCATACTAGGGCGCGCTGAAACACTAATTTTATTGTAAATCATTAACATTATCAACATTATCATCCCTAATTAGTACAATTTATGATTTCCTATCTTTCCAAACCATGAATTTAACATTTAAATGTGCATTGTATTTAAGAAATGTTATTCAAAACAACACACCTTATATTTCCCTTGAAATGTTTTGTGATGTATTCATATATAACACCAGACATAAGATTAGGAACTTCTTCACATGAAAGAACTAAAATTCACTAACTTACTAAAGTCTCACAAAATGTAAGCATTATTAACTATAACAATGTACAAGTGAATTCTTACATCCATTTGGTATATTAAATTAACATAAATTAAAATGTTTAAGTGGACTAACCCTATATACTGTTACAATTATTCAAGTATTAAACAAAAGGATCCATGTTGTTGACAATAAATTTATAATTTCGTCATTATTTGTATGACTAATTTCAAGTATTCCATATATAAATAACTACTATTTAATAAAAAAATTGGACTTCCAAATACAATATCGAGAAAATATCGCCAAATTAGATTAAATCCGATGTAGTCATAATTTATATCACAAATATTGCTTAATGTGAAGTATGAAATTTATGGAAGAAACATAATGTAGTTTTGAATGTTAATTAAAACTATAATGCTTATGTTTTTAAATTTTTTAGATGTTTCTTAAACATTTAATGATGTGTATATAGAGTGTTAAAAATAATATGTTGGGGAAACAAAAGCGGGAATACTGTAGCAATATCGCAAAATTTGCCCCAGGAAAATTTACATTTCAGCGCTCAAAAACAATAGCGCTACAATGTACTGATATAAGGCAACTATGCATAACTGCGGTATTTAGTTTAAATATTATAAATCTCAAACGGTGCTTTGACTAGTTAGGTGAACCGCCACTTTTTGTCAAAATAGTAATGATGAAACCTGTCCCACCTCGACCGCAGTGCCATTTAGGTGTTAATTTAATATTATTGCATCGGTTCATTTTAATTCAACCGCTGAAACATTGACTTAGTATATATACTGGCTCTAGAAACTTTTCAGCAAAAAAATCCATATTTTTTTCACTCCATTCCCAGAGCTTCACCTAGGGTTTCATCACCGCGACTTGATCTCTTCTCCCCCGAGGTTTTGTCCCCAACAAAAGGTACACCTTCACACATCCAAATCTCTTTTTCTGTGGTATTTCAAAGATTCAAGTTTTAATTCCTCTGTTTATTTGATTAGGGTTTATACAGTTTTGATTCATGTCAGTATTTGATGTTGGTATGTTTTCCACACATGTAATAGGTTTCCGATTCAACTGAAATGGCACCGGTGAAAAGGAAATCTGCAAAGCAATCTGAAAACCCTACTTATAAAGAACCAAAACGTAAAAGGCAGAGGAGGAGAAAAGCCTTCCATTAGGACGTTTTATACGAGTCATAAACCCCCATATTCCAAAACCTAGAGATATTGACCAACCCACAGATCACCATTTCAAAAAGGGGATGACCTTTAGGAAAGAGGGGGAAATTTTTGACAGCTTCGATATCGAGCCTGAGATAAAGAGAAGAGGGAGAGGGGGGGGGGGGGGGGGGTGTTGTTGCTTTGCAACTTTGTTTTGTTAATGAAACATAGGAACCCTTTGCCAATGTGATTTGATGAATACCTATGTCCAAGAGTGATGCCTGGCAAGTGGTGTGGTTATGTAGCATATGCATTTCGAAGGCGTATCAAGATTGGGAGCTGGCCACACTGGGATGACGTGCCATAAAAGGTATGGATGAGGCCTGGGAGGATATATTAGTAAGTACACATTATGTAGCATTTTAATATTTGGTTTACAGTTGTATTTATGCACTGGTTTTCTGTGTTAGTAGTTTTAATTTTTGTATGAAACTGTTTTGGTAGACAAGCTGGAATTTAGGGCTGTATTGAATGAGGAGGAGCATAAGCAGCTCAAGAAACAGTGGACAACATATGCGGGTAGCAGAATGAGGAACTGGCACTAGTGCAGAAAGCTTGATTAAAGGCTTTCAATGGAAGACTGTTCGTTGAAAAATTCAAAAAAATGTTGTGTAACAATATTTCCGATATCGGAATCATGTAATTCTAGGAGCTCTATCATTAAACAACTTTTGAAAAAATTTAGAAAGCGGTCAAATTTGAACCGTTATCTAAAATTTTTCATAAACGGCGTTTTATAATACCAGTTGTTCAATGTAATAAAAGACGGCGTTTTTTTAGAAACGCTGTCGAAACAAAGTACTTTCCGATAACGGAAGCCCAGTTCCGAGATGGGAAACAATATTCTAGTAAATAATTTTTGGGTTCCGAAGTTGGAAGTAAAGAAGTTAGCGATTAACCAGAAAAACAAGCATATTTCCGATATCTAGGACCATTTCTAATATATATTTTTAGGTTCCGAATTCGGAAGTACTAATAAGTTCCCGATCCCGGTTAATGTAGTAATCGGAGCTAAATTTTGACTTTTTTAAAGTTTGACCGGCGTAAATATTTTACTGTTTCGACATATTTTACGTAGAATCTCATCATAGTTCCGAGATCGGAACCTTATTCTAGTACATTTTTAGGTTCCGGGATCGGAAGTGAATATAATTTCCCCATCCCTATTAGTTCCGGATTCGGAAATAAATTTTTTAAAAAAATTGAAAATACGTTAACCTAAAATACATGACTATATTTTTTCGAAAACCTAACAGGAAAGAGATACTCAATTTTAAAGGGCTGAGTCGGAAGACTATGTAAATAAAGGGGCAATACCTATATATTCAGGAACGGGTAATCACTTGTGAATGCCATAAATCTTTTGTATTTGTGAAGAAATAATTGGTGTGGTCGAAGACTCGTGATCCGTCTACAACGAACAGAACAAGGCAACGAACGATACAAGGTTATTAGAGCATCCACAATGGTGCTCCTTAAGTGCACTTTTCTTAATAAGGAACACTCCTTAATTAAGAAGGTCCATTGTGGAGTTTTAAGAACAACTCTTTATTTAGGGAGTGATTACCTCTTTTATTGTGCTTGACTAGCCAATAAAAACATTACTCTTGCCATTGAGTATTTTTTTAATTATAAGTTTAAAAATAAAAAATAAAGAAAAGAAGTGATTCTTAAGTGTTGTTCTATTGTTAGTGTTGGATTTTTCGTTAGTTTTGCTCAAAATTGATTATGTGGCACTTAAGAAGCGCTCTTTATCTTCAAACTATTTTGGATGCTCTTACTTGCTTACGAGATATTGAATACATGAACTATCATATTTTACAAGATTAATTGGGGCTTTTTATGTGAATTCCTTGATTGAGTAATTTAATTGATATGATTTAAATATAGGGGGTTGCTCCATGCAGGTCCATTTTTCTCTTGCAGGTCCGTATTTTTACCATAATGCCCCCTGATGGAACCCTATGATTTCAAGCCCATTTTTTGTCTTAACAATATTAGGGGTATTATAGTAAAAATACGGACCTGCAAGAGAAAAATGGACCTGCATGGAGAAATTGTTTAAATATATTGTGATTTACATTGTAGGAGTATGAACTTGGATCGTGTTCGTATTGTTCGATCGAACATTCGAACATCTACTGAATATAGGGAGTTTATCAAATATTTAATTGAAGTTGCTTCTAATCATGCGAGAATGAAGAATATGTCGATGATGCGATGTCTATGTAAGGATTGTAGGAATGATGTGTATCTGGGGGAGCGGGGATTACGCTCACATTTGATTATAAGGGGATTTGAGGCTTCATATACCAAGTGGATATGGCATAGGGAAAACGTAGATGTATGAGATGAAATCAATGATGAATGTCATGAAAATTATTAATAAATAGAATTCATACTAGATATCAGAACTAGGGGTGTAAATGAACTGAACCGTTCGTGAACAACTCGTGAACAACTCGGTCAAAGTTCGTGTTCGAACTCAATTTGACCAGTTCAAAATCGAACTCGAGCTCGTTAGTTAATAAATGAGTTCGAACTCGAGATCATAACTCGATAGCCTCGTTGAACAGCTCGAGAATAATTTATAGGTACTATATTTAGAATTTATAAAAATAATTAACATGTCTTAAAGAAGGTAATTATATGTTTATTAATTTTGGTTCTTTTCATTTATTTATTTTTGATAAGCGATTTCCCCACGTCGTAAATGGGAATCCCACTCAATCAAAACACATTTATATTTCACCTACGACTTCTAACTACTATAGAGTAGATAGTGGGAAGTAGGGATCGAACCACAAGGAGAAGGGTTTTGTTTAGTGTTTTAGCGAAGATTATAAACACATACATATATATTATATAGAAAGCAAGGTAAACAAGGGGGGGTTTTGAAGTTGGTTTTGTAGGAAACACTACGATGCAAAGCAAATTAAAATCTAAGTTATCATACAATTATCTAAGTAAAGATTAACTATCTAAAATGCAAGTCTTGGGTGCATGTGATTTCGACTTTCTACCATGGGTTCTTCCTCAAACTTTATCATGTTGCTTAGAGAATGGTGATAGTTTGTAATGAGAAACCATCTCTTATCATAGTTATGAAAGATGAAAGCATCTTCACAACTCTTATTGGCAACATATCTATATGATAGCAAATAGACAAATTGATCAATGTTAATTAAAATTAGATGTTTTCCCACCTTACCCATGTAATGTGATAACACAATTGACATGAATATAATGCTAATGAATGATCTCAAGAACAAATATAATTGATAACAACATATATTTGATTCCTAATTCACTACCTTTACATAGAAGAAATGATAGCATTTAAACCATGGAAAAGCAATGTCTAACACATATCCAACACATATCTATAACTAGGAAATCATTCCTAACCATTTCAAGCATCAAATACACATAAAATTCATGATCATTCAATTGCAAATCACACATTCATAAGCTCCATAAATCAAGTTCTCAACCCATTACAAGAAGTCTAATCACATGCCCCCAAGATGGGTTTTTAGCCTACAACAATAATCCTAAATAATACTAACACGTTCATCAAATCAAAATGGAAGAAAATGGAAGAAGAGGAAGAAAAACTAGGGAAATTGGGTGTTTTTGGATTGGGAGCTCGACCAAATGATAAAGGGATAAGAGGGGTATTTATAGCCCTTCAAAAAATGCTTCTTTGGCCTTTTTTCTGCCAGAAATCCGCCCATTTTCGCGGCCCGCGAGGCCCATTTCGCGGCCCGCGAGATGCTTGTGCTGGTTGGCAGCAATCTTCTTTGCTTCGCCACGGATGAACCGTTGATCCGTTTTTGACGTTCTAGTAGTCCATTTTGTAGTACTCGAGAAGACGAAACCAATGGTACCACTTATGCACTCCAATTCCTCTTGTAACATTTCCAAATTTCAGCTTCAAAACGTTAGTGCACAAGTCTTTCTTCAAAATGCAAGGTAAGAGAAATTTAGGCTTAATTCTTAACCCTTTGCACTAAATGCTACCCCAAATGAACTCTCAAATGTGCTAAAAGTAGAGTATATATTGGCTACATCAATTTTAGTCTTTTTTATATAAAAAAACTAAGAGAATACATTTTGAATAAGAAATGGATAAGATATGACGTTATGAAGATTGAAAAAAGAAGTAAAGTAAATCTTGAGAGAAAAAAAAAAGAGAAAAGGGGAAGGGATGAAAGTTTGAATCCCACATCGGTGGCAAGAGAAAGGGAGAAATCTTCTCTAAGTTATAAATTGATCTCATTTCCTAACCATTCTTAGTCCAACTTGCTTTGGTGGATTTCCATGTGCAAAGCCATATTTAAATGTTTTGGCTTGAATTGGGCTTCTAAACATTAATAACAAATAGAATTCATACTCGACATTGTAACATTAAATATATCGAAATAGTCATAGAATCCGGTCGATTGCGGTCAATATTAGTGTGAAATAGAATTGAATTTGCGGTGTCGGAAACTTTAAAACTAACTAGAATTCATACTAGATACCGTAACGTATAATAAATCGAAACGCTTATAGAATCTGGAAAACGGTGAAAAACAACCAACAAGTAGAATTGGATTTCCTAATTCGGAATAATACTCATTAACCAGAATGGAACCTAGAATACGTAAACTATGCAAAATCGAATATGGACTCGTATTCATAAACCTAATGGCCGGATAATTTTATTCCGGCGACAAATCAACGGAAAATACTAACTTCCGAACACGGAACTAATGTAGAGTAAATCCCAGAATCTTAAGTTCCGCCACCGGAAATAAATGGAAAGCGGTTGGAAAATAAACAATGGATAACGTTTGAAAAAGCCTTTGATTATCTCATTGGACGTCTCCTAATTAAACGCTGTCTAAAGAAATACAATGGACGGCTCAGCCACCTACGGCTCCTCCAAAATGCCTTCTATCGCTCAAATAACAGCCGTTAATCCTATGCTCTCCCACTAGTGTGGAGGACTTGTGTGTCCAAGAGGTTCATTTACGAACCTGAACCTGGTGTAAAAAGGCCCAAACCTGCAGCATCCCACGCTTGTCTCCACTACAGGTGGTTGGATCCAAAGGAGTGGGATAAATTTGTTGCATTTAGATCAACTGAAGAGTTTAAAGTAAGTCAAATCCATGGTTTATGTTACTGTTCTTTATTTCCATACATGACATTTGTTTAACCTCATAAATTATGTTTTAATGAATATTATTGCTCTTATTTAGAAACTGAGTAAAAAGAACAGATCAAATGCCAAGCTGAAGCTGTACATTCATCACTACGGTTCCGGAGGATACCGACTAATCTACATTGCCAAAGCAAAAGAAATGCGGGAAGTTGTCATCGCAAAGAAAATGGATGAAGGGATGTCTAGAGATGAAGCAGAGGACGAGGCGAATAGCATGGTATTCCAGGTTGACAGGTCGATAGTTTTCCTCAAGGCAAACTATGACAAGAAACTAAAGAAGTACAACACAGACTTTGTGGAGAAAGTAGCGGATGAAATTGTTATGTTTTAGTACACGCTTTAACCTTTTCTACATTTTTATTAATCTGCTTTCATGATTGCAATCACGGCTGTTACATTGGTGTCATTGTTCTACAGTTAAAAATGAATAAGGAGAAGGAGGACGGGATACTAATTTTTGAGGGCAGGGAAGACATCCTCATTAGGGTTACGGGAAAATCTGATCGGTCCGGGAGATACCGAGGCTGTCCATCCACAGCGAAGCAGGATTTTGCACTTTCTGAGTACACAGAACAGAAAGCTCGCAAGAGGAGGGCGACTAGGCAGAAAAAGACAGAAATTAATGATGATGATGATGATGGTGTTGAGGTAACCACCATTGACTTATCCAACTATGAGGACTTCTCTGATTGGCTTGGAGATAAGATTGGAGTGGTGATTCCAGAGGATATAACACAACAATTCATGTGCGAGAAACAAGAGGCTGCCAAACAAGCCGCCAAACAAGCCGCCAAACAGGAAACCACATCAGCTGATACAACACAACCTCCTCGATCTGCGGATGTTGCTGCTCATCAGGTAGATCTCTATCTTTTTTTTTAAACAAAAATGCTTCTTTCCTAATGTTATGTATATTTTTTATCTTCAAACAACAGTGATACATTTAATTTTTTACTATTATAGGCACCAAATCCTTGCAATTTGAACATCCGAAAAATGTCTAGGAAGATGACAACTGTTGCTGCTGGAGTTATCATTCTTCGGCCACCCAATGGACCTCCAAATACTGGTTTCCTGTGTGTTCAAATTCGCCACCCAATATACTACCCAGAAGCACCATTGCCTGTGTATAGTCGGTCATATCCAAATGAAGCATCTGCTCTTGGTATTTCTGTCACATGGCCAGAAGACTGGGTTCAAGTTGTAGAGCAACCTCCAGTTCAGGCAAGTATTTATTAGGGAAATATTTGGTTTTAACTTTATTTAAAATAATTTTCAGTCGTATAATATAATAAGGGGGTTGCTCTATGCAGGTCCATTTTTCTCTTGCAGGTCCATATTTTTACCATAATACCCCTAATATTGTTAAGGCAAAAAATGGTTTTGAAATCATAGGGTTCCATCAGGGGGCATTATGGTAAAAATACGGACCTGCAAGAGAAAAATGGATCTGCATGGAGAAATTGCTTATAATCCTAGAGTAATATGTAATAGTTATTGGGTTGTTTCTCGGTTTCTCCCCTCTTAGATTTTCCTTTTTTATTACTTTTTTTTCCAGAATCCCACGTTAAAACGATGTCCTTTTCGGTTTTGCATTTTTTCCTATTTTCCTTTTTGTTTTTATTTTCAGAATCCCACGTTAAAACAATGTATTTTTGGGTTTTGGTTTTTTTTCCTAATATAATCCCCCGTTAAACTGATTGGATTTTTTTCCAGTTTTAATTGTATAGCAATCCTTGTCTGAATTGATTTCCTATTCGAATTTAATTGCTTCAGTTGTTGTTGAATTACACTTCTTGTAGATTGAAAATCAACTGAATCAATTGAATTCGAATTGAAAATAAACTAAATCACTGTCTGTTTGTGTATGGCTGGGGATGAGGCAGTTGTGTATCAGAAAGAATTTAGGGGGTGCTTGGAATGAGAATCGGAATGAGAATGATAATAGGGTATAATGATTATAGGGGTAATGATTATAATGTTGTTGTTTGGTTTGCATTAAGGAATGGCTAAAATTAGTAAACTAAAATGACGGAGTGGCTAAATATAGTAAACAACTAGGTAATGAAACCCATAGTTGTCAATTTTGGGGGGTTTGGGTGATTGGTCAGTTTTGGGTAATGAAGGGGCCCATATAATCATAATAACCAACCAAACACCCATACTCTATAATCAAACTCATTACCCACCTCCAAACCCCTCAACCAAGCACCCCCTTATAGTTTTGTGAGTCTATTTTCACTGCCATTCAAAACGGTCAATGCACTAGTGCAGAAACCATGTTTTTACGGCGGTTCCATCGTACCAACGAAGGCACCTGGGAACCGCCGTTACTGGCTGTGCCGTAAATGGCTCAACCCGTTACGGCAGAACCGCCGTGTTATTTACAGATCCTTCGATATCGTAAGTCAAATTCGGCACAAGGTCTTACGATATCGCAGGTGTGCATTCCATACGTTGTTTCTCCATTTATGTACGAAATCGAAGGTAGATCTTAAGTAGTTTAATGGTGTTACGATATCGTAATCCAATCAAAGCGAAAGTTGAATCGAAATCGTAACTATGTATTTATATATGGCATTCCCGGTACTCATATTGACGAGTTCGTATGCAATTCCGGTGGACTCGATAATGTTAGGCTTTCGATATCGTATAGATGTAATACACGATCCGATATCGAATGATATAACCATATTAGAGAAGTCGCATCGGGTGTTGGTAGTGACTCGAAATCGAACTTGGTTAAGAAACTCCGGGATTCCATCAACACGGACACGAGTTCGAACGTATACTGAACACAGATACGAATTCGGATACGACATTGTCGACTTTAACTAAACACGATATCGTAGAGAGTGGTCAAATCCTAATAATGAAACGAAATCGATTAAAGAGGTTCTTATCTTGCGATATCGTAGGTGGTTTAGGAAAATATTAATTTCAAATTCAATGTTACGAAATCGATTCGTTGTAAATATATTTTGCGAGCTCGTGTCCAGTTTGTGATCTTTGTGACCTGTGCGATATCGGTTGTTTTGAAAAGTTAGTTACGAGTTCGATACATTCATTCAGGCTATACGAACTCTTTATATTTATGAATGGCACTATTCAGTAGGCGCTCTCGCAAGATCATTCCGCTGTCATCCCTGTCTCAAGACCGATAAATGGTACGATATCGACACTGGAAACAGAAAATGCACGAACTCAAAAACAATTTCTGCTAAATTCAGGGTGAGAAATGATTCGATATCGAATGTATATACGACATTGACACGAGTTCGAATGCATTATCGTACTGAACCGAATGCTGGACACGAGTTCGAAAGAAAATTCTTTCCAGTAACCATATTCCAAAAATCTCTACTGAAATCTACAATTTTAACAGCACTACAAGCAACCTTCCTTCTAACAGTACACAAATCTATACTACATTTTTCTTATGTAAGAGCGGTGTGGATATGACTTTACTACGAGCCAAAACAAGGTAGAGAGCTAACTTATCTCTTGCATCATTTAAGTCGGCGATGGTGTAGGGAGTTTGGTCATCTTCAAAAACCTGATTTGGAATAAGGTAGTTTCCAAGTCAAGTTAGATTTCATAGTCATCATGAAATGAAAAATATGGTGATGAATACATTGAACTTACTTGACGAAGATCAAGTTTGTCCAACGTTAGATTTTCAACACACTTGTTGGCAAATACGAAGGTATAGTAGCCGGACTCCCAATTACGTCTTTGCCTCTTGTACTTTGTTGTGGGCAAAAATCAAGAATGCTAGTTATGCAACGAAAGCTTAACAAAATATAATAATTGGTGATAAAATGATGTGATTGTTTACCGTTATTTGTATGAGCTCAAAAGAACGAAGAGTGTTTTGATTAACATCATGCATAGCCACCTCAAGAAGATCGGCGAAAGCTTTGGGTGGAGGATTATTTAGAGAATCAATCCAATACACTCTCTTTTGCCCCGGTACCATAGCAACAAAACTCCAATGACCCCTATCGAAAAATTGGAAACATAATATTATGTCAAGACGAAAATTTTAGTTTTAATATCAAGTATAGAGGAAGATGAGTACCCTCCGTTGTAGGGCCCTATGAATATTTTCTTGTTTTCCAATTGAAGTGTGGCGGTTAGATAACTAAGTTAAGCAGTAGGGGCACAACCTTCAACCATGCGCATGCTTTCGGGACATAGATAACCAATCCAATCTTTTCCATTTTTACAAGACTTGGAATACATGCTCCTTGTAGAGTAAATGTAAACAATTAGGATTAAATAAGAACCCGCGATATATAATGAAAAGGTAAAAATAAGGAAACTTACAATTGATGGAGTGTTAGGATATTTGAGTCTAAATCCCCCATATTCCAAATGTCTTTGAAATGACCCAAAGGAATAATCAAATCCGCTCGAAATCCAAACACACTCTCATTACTGGAGAACCTATAGAACGATTTGATGTTTTGGTGATCTAAGAATTCGTGTAACTTCCTTACCCAATAAGGTAGTTCGTTCAAAAATTTTAACAATTCCTTGGGATCAAAAGTGGTGGGGTATTTATTGGCAATTATTTGTTTCTTCACCTCGTCTACCTTTTTCCTCATGGGTATGTCATTAGAACCTCCATCAACTATCAACCATCGTGGCCAAATAACATACCCTCCAACCATATCCCCAACCCTAGTTTTTTCCCCTTCGGGCATTGGCAAAAGGGCCGTTGGCTCTATTGCCCTACCTATGGCAACTCTACCAAATCCTATGGGAATAGCTTGGAGATGGTGTGTGCGCATCTTTTCCTCAAAGGTTCCATTTGCCACATGTTTAGGGGTCTCGTTGAGACCACAATCAATGAAAAGCTTATACGTCAAAATCTAATAACAATATAATGGCAAAGTTAATAATAACACAAAATAAATGTTTATTTAGAATATTAACATAGTAGGTGAAAAATTACCTTTATTGTGGAAGGTTTGGATGTAATATCTATGGGTTGATGTTGCAATGGTCGAATTGGCTCTTGTTCAAGATGTCCAATGTTTACCTCCACAATAGGCTCTTCATTGACCGGAATATGATGCGATCCTCTAGACGAGGGATGACGCTCACCAACTATAATATTCTCCTCGGGTGGATGTACGTACCCCATTTGTTGGGCCATGGCATCAACTTGCTTCCTTAATGAAGCATACTCCAAATTTTGGGAAAGTATTGTTTCTTTTTGCCTTTCTATCGTCCACTTAGCCACATATAGTTCCGAAGGCTTCTCTTTTCCGTTACTTCGCGTTATCCCAAAAGCCTCTCGTTGAGTCAAATAACGACCAACCCCCCTTGCCCTCCCGGGATGATCCTTCCCAACCGCTTTAGCCAATACATCCATCTTCCCCAAGGGTGTAAAAAGGCCTTCCTTCTCTTGAACGAGTATCTCATCCTGTATAAAATTTTCAAAATAGATTTATAACACTTGTTTCGATTATTATCAATATCGTAATTGGGAAAATGTTGCCTTACCACTTTCTTTGCGACTTCTTGAACTTCGGTAGTTGTGTATGTTTTATCGCTCTTCATTCTACCTCTAACAAACATATCATGTCGGGAAATGTCATCAATCTTCAACGGTACAACCTTCTCCCGTGCCTCTTCTGTGGTCATCCCATCCTCGAGGTTCTTGGTATATTGCTTCTCTTGGCTCTCACCATCAAGCTTGTCTCCAAGACCCAAGTATCCCGCCCTACTCATTGTGTGATAGAGTTTATTTGCTTTGGCACATTTTATCTTCATTTCTCGGGTTCCCTTCCATAAAGATTATGTCATTAATAATATTAAAAGCAATACATTGATTGAATGACAATGAAAACAAATAAATTATGTCTTACATCGGCTTCATGATCGAGAGACCTTTGCTTGAATGTTTCCCAACTCGATAGGAGGATATAATTGTGTTTTACTAGAGGATGTTGACCAACTCTTTTCCCTCCCTCGTATATATAGTCTTTCGCCAATCTAAACTTGAATTCACGACTAGCTTTGGAGACAATGTTCAAAGCCTTCTTCTTCACGGCTTCTTCATCCATTGCATCAATTTCAAAGGGTGCCTATTGCATATGAAAATATGAGAAAAACTACAATACAAATTCATACTTTAAATAATGAACTCAATGTAATGGAGACGATGTACCTTACAATCGTTGAAAAAATCCGTTCTTTGTGTTGGATTAATCTCCTTCCAAGTCTTTGTTGCAATGTCGACTCTTGTTCTCCCGACTTTTCCACACCAACTCGACCACAATGATCGCTCCTTAGAAATAGCAATGCCTTTCGCATCAAATTTCATTGGTGTCTTTACCTCGTTATCCCAACGCCTTTGTACAATGCGACAATACTCCTTAGCTTTTTGTTTTGCCGAAACTTTTTTTTGTGAACTCTTGTCTCCACCATTTGCTATCTTCTTTGTTTTCTTAGGCCTCTTGTCCCCACTAGCATCACTTTGGCGTTTTTTGCTACCCATGACAAAGTCCTACTAACACAAGAGCATAAATAAGTACCTAAGTTAGGTCAATTCACAAAAGCATGAAAAATGAGAATGAAACAAAGTTAATAGAAACTCATTAGTGCTATATGGATATGAATAAAGTATAAACATGCACAATACAATCACTAAATAGCACAACATATCAATAAATGCATAAACATATTGACAAAAGATGGAAACCCTAGGTGAAAAATGCAACAAATTTATAAATAATCCATTTCAATAAAAGAGTGTTTGTAGTGTTCCAAACATAACTATTAATCAAAGCCCATACACTTAAACAAACCCTTGAGGTCCTAACAATGCATATATGTTGATGGATGTGTAGAAATAGATGAGAATATGGGTCTTTATATAGTTGAACAATAAATCTATAAGATATGCTAAGGATGAACACAAACTTGTTGGTTTGATTGAAATGAATGGATTAGAGAAAGAAATTGGTGGGAAAAACCAAAAGAGGAAGGAGATTTTGGTGTTTGGAGAGTAATAAATGCGAAAAAGAATGAGAGTTTTTGGTTTTTGTGGTGTTTTTTGGGGTTTTGACCCGCACTATCGCCGGTTGACTTGCATTTAATGCGGTTGTCGAAATACCTTGCGACATCGTAACTAACTTTCGTTTGGAATTTCCATATTGCGAGTTCGTATGACCCATTATAAGGGTTTAGGGTTTAATCTCCAGTCCGGGTCGCCGTGGGTATCCATCGGGTATTACACTGTTTAGGGTTTTAAGTATAACGCGTGGACTACAGGATACGAATTCGTAAGCCTTATATTGCATGTTGTCGATATCGAGACGTGGTTATGATTATATACACGATATCGTAACTATTATAAGAACTACATGCGATATCGAAAGTAGTATAATTTGTAAGTATACATTTATGATATGTATGACTAATGATTGAGGTTTTGTGTATTTTTTAACAAGTCAAAAGTTAATATTTTTTGCGTTGATCCTTGATTTATATTATATAATTGTAGTATTTGTTAGATTAGTAATTAATTAGGTCAGAAATGTGTTCACCATTAATGTGTATAATTATGAGTAATTGGCTAATCGTGACTAATTTGTTTCCAATCAATTGGCAGTATACTTTGTTTATTAATAATTGTAATTTAATTAGTCAAATTTGTTCTTTTTGACTGGAAGTTAGAAATACATGGATGAGTATTAATGTTTTGTGTTGTCTGTTCATGTATATATGTACATGCTATGGAGTAAATGACTATATTGAATTGCAAATAACTAATGCTTGTAAGTAAACCATGATCCAATGAGTCAAGTAAGATGTCATATATATTGTTCATAATGTTTTTTGTAATTACAATGCGTTAGTATCAAAGTACTATATTGTCTATTCATATGTATACATATATATATATATATATAATATTGTCAAGCCATAGGTTGTATTAAACACATGTAATTTTATGACTTTAGGTATTCAAAATTAAAATCTTTTGTACTATTGTATACCATTCTATAGTTCCATACATATATAGATTATTTTTTAGACAAATAACTTTGTACTAATTTATATTAGTTTTAATAAATAATTCAATTACTCATGTTTATTAACTTTATATGTTTATTCAACTATATAAAGTTCATATATAATCCGTTAATTAATTTATAATAATGTTATATTTATTTTGCTCGCAATATTAATATGAAAAAACATACTCATGTATCAAAATATATAGGCTTACGAGTTCGAATGGACAATTTCAAGGTTTCGATATCGAATGTGTTAAAGTTTAGGTTCATATATCGTGGCTGTAATCGAAACTGACCGTGAAAGCCAGGCGAAATTGGACCCGAATTCGAAGGCCATCACTATATTTAAAAAAAAAGACGGGTATTAGGAATATAAAAATTTTCCCCCACATTTCGTCAAATCCCTAATTTTAAAAAACCCCCAAAATTCCTAAATCATCTAACAAGCTGGCGGACATGGTTCGATCAAGAGGAGGAAGTGAAAGGCCTGCAACTCGAAAGCAAGGGCGTGGTGGTCGGACTGAGTCCGCCGCCAATGAGGCGGAGAGCAGCCGCGGTGGTGGCCGTGCAAGAGCTCCCCGCTCTGGATTAATTAATGAGGCTGCACATGCGGTTGAGAGCCATGGTACTCGGCGTGGTAGAGGCCGGGGTCATGGAGAAAATGTTGGTGGTGGAGAGGCACCGGTGAACCCTCCACAGCCACAACCGGAAACTGAAAACTCAAGCTCGGAAGAGGATGTAGATCTTGAGTTGAAGCCCACATTCATCGACGACGATGCTGCCCTTCGCTACCAAGAATGGGCTGATAGGAAAACCCTCTCCACCAAGGTATTCAAAAAATCTCAACTAGAAGATGAGGTTAAATTTGATTATGTGTTGAATTGGTTTAAGCCCCATTACTTAGATGGTTTATTGACTTTAGAGGAGGATGTTTATCATGAAGAAGTTCTCCAATTTTATGCAAACTGGAGAAAGGATGGTAATAGCTATTTAACTAGGGTTAGAGGTAAGGACATATTGGTTGATCAATTTACTATCAATGCTGCTATAGGATGTCCTTATATTGATTCTAGTTTTCTGAGAGGAACTGATCCGAATGGTCCCTATGACATGTTCATCCAACAAAGGTTTAAAAGAAATATTGACATTAAGCTACCTTTTGATCTTCGGAAAGTGGCAAAGAAGTATTTCCGAGTAACAACCCCTGATTTAGGAAAACCTAAGACCGACTACTCCATTCTTGAACTCAGTCTAGAGCAGAGACTTGTTTACGAGTTCATAGCTCTGAATGTTTTCCCATCCGGTGGTCATGCTTGTGAAGCCACGGTTCATAACATCATGCTCTTCTACTTCATCATGGAGGGGCATAAGATAAACCCTGGTTATGCCATCCTCCACTACATGGTAAAGGCTGCAAACTCAACGGGGAAGTCATACCCATATGGTCGTTTGATCACTGCGTTGATCCGCAAGGAAGGGGTTGTACCTCAAGGTCGTCCAGAGGTGTCCGAGTACTACGACAATGCATGGTTGATCAAGAAAGGGCTGGTCATCTAGGAAGATGGTAAATATGGACATAAGGACCCAAAGAAGCGGTGGTTGACTCCCAGTAAGTAATGCATATTTCATGGTCTTTGAATTTCTGTTATTTATTTTCATAAACTGTACTTTATTTTGTTTATAATATATGTGTAGGGCAAATTCAGAAGTGGCATTCACACTTGGACAATACTCTAGTTAAAATAGAGGAGGAGGTTGAGTTGTACAATAATGAATTGAAGTATCACCGTGAAGACTTCACCAAGCTGGCCGATATGCTTGGTTTGCCCCTTAAGGAGACTGATGAAGAAGCAGCTACTTATAACATTGATGAGGATTTTGATGTTGATGCTTGTACGGATGACTCCGACTCAAGCGAGTAAAATGAGGAAGAGACTTCAGAAGGTAACAACTTTGAGGGCGAGGGTGACGAAGATGATCAGCCTGAGCAAGTCGTTGAGGAAGAAGACTCAGATGGTGAGCTTGTAAAGAATAAGCGCCAACGGGTAGAAGATGATTCTTCTGAAACCTTTGAATTCGGTAGCAGCTCTGACGATGATGATGGACAAAGTCAAGCTCCATCAAATCAGCCAATCAATCCGGAGGAAATCAATGAAAATTTGGATGAGAGTGTCCTCCTCGAGATTGGAGACCTACACCCAAAATGAAGTTGTGTAACCTTTCATTTGTGTTATTTATGCATCATGGATAATGTTAGACTATTGTGTTTTTTAAAATAGTTTGAAAATATTCTTTTAGTTTTTGGAAATGGATCCAAGTTTACTGTCATTTAATATCATTTCTACTTCTTCAAACCATGCTTTAAGTTACATTTTGCTCTTCTACTTCTTGATAAATTCTAGAACATGATTTGTATGTTGAAAATTTTTGTATAATGGTAAAAACTAGCAAATAAAAAACTGGCACCGATCTTCTTATCGAATTCGTAAAATGGATCCCTTAACCTTACGATATCGAAACGAACTAAGCGAATGATAGGTCGATATCGAAGCGGTTAAGTTTAATGTACACGATATCGAAGGATTAATCGTCTTAAGAGCAGAAATAAAGACGATCCAAGACACGACTTCGTATGGATATAAATTTCAAATTAAAAACTTTCATCGATTTTGTATTCGAACTCGTAACGGTGTATTTTACACATTACGATATCGATACGACGTATGTCTGATGTACACGATATCGCAGGAGTAATCGTCTTGGGAACAGAGATAAAGACGATCTTAGACACGAAGTCGTATGGGTGTAGGAAGCTCCCTACATATCGTAACGTAAGTCGGGACGTCACCAGGGAAAACCTTGTTTAAATTCACCAAGTACCTTCTCGATTTCGAAACCGTAGTTCGTTTATCAAAACGACAGCGTCTTAATTTGTCAGCCACTTGATGTTATCGATATACGATACGATATCGTATCCATGGTTTGTAGTCCTAACGAGTTCGAGAAACTATTCACAAATTGTATGTATTTCGATAAAAGTGGGGACACGTCACTTTATTTGAATTTTCATATGAAATACTCCAAGTACAAGTTCGAACTCGAGAACTTACTTCGTCTTCTTAAACGGCAGCATTTTTGGCATAGGGTTTCCCGATACGATATCGAAACATATGTATTGATTGGCTACGAGTTCGAAAGAAGTCTGCATATAAATAAAAAAAAGGGGGGAAGAACTAAAACCCCCAAATCGCGAAGAACTTTAAACTTCCGCTCAAATTCTCCCCCAAATTTTCTTCCACGAACTTTATATATTTTCAAGTATGGCCGGTGGGGGTACGAAAAGGAAGTGGGCAGCAAGGAGGGCACCCTATCAAAGGTTTGAGAAGAAGAAATTTGTAAGTCAAGCAGCCTTTGTAAAGTATAGGAGTTTGATTAAGGGTTCTAATTTGATGACATGCTATGTTCTTGATTTCAATAAGATGCAACATTTAGGATTGACCGAGATCATGAAACTATTTAATGTCCAGCAACTAACTGAGTTGTTTACTTTGAATGAAGATTCCTATTTTGATGAAACTTGTCAATTTTACGCTAATTGGACTGACCATGAGGATAGTGGGTTTACAACAAAGGTTAATGGGATTGATTATCACGTAACCCCATCTTTGTTCCATAAGCTTCTTGAAGTTCGGTATAAAGGTGAAATACCAGCTAGGGTTTATGCTAGTGGTAGATGGCCGACGAACGGAGGACCCAATAGGCTCAACCATAGGGAAATGGCTCATAAGTATTTTGGTATGCCTCTAAACGATGCCAAGAAAGCTAGCGATTATAAGATAGTTGACCTACCCCCTTTTGAGCGAATAGTTTTTGATATGGTCTCTAGGCATGTGGTACCAAAGGGAGGTAAGGAAACGGAGGCCACTTATAGTAGCTTGTTGACGTATTTTTACATCATGGAGAAGAAACCATTTAATGTCGGCCATACCATCATGAGTCACATGGATATCGTGGCTAGGAAAGGAAAGCTAGTTACATGCTTGCCTTATGGTAATCTCATCGCCCGCCTTTTGAAAACGGATGAAAATTTCCAATTTTCTTCCGCCTCTGCTCCAAAACCTTGTAAATTCTATGAGGAGAGATATTTTACAAAGAAGAATTGGAGTCTTGTTGAAGGGACTTGGGTTAAAAATGCACCCCCAAATAACGAACAACGGGAAGAAGGTAATTTAAACGCTTTGTACTAATTATACTCATTCTTATGTTATTGGTATGATATTTAACTGAGCTAATGATTTTGTTGCAGAGGGTGGCGATGCATTTTTCAAGAGGGTCCAAGGCAAAATGTTAAGGGTCAGAAAAGCTATAATGAAGGGGCGACAGCAGATATGGTATGACAGGAAAAGAATGAGAATGCTAATGAGTGTCCTACAAGATCATCCTTCGCCCTCTCACGGACAACAAGCCAATGCCGAGCCCCGGTCTTCCAATGACCTCGTTGAGCCACAGCAGGAGATGGATGATGTTAATTCTCATCCCAATCAAGGAAGAGAAGCTGTCAATGCCGTTCATGAGCTTGAGAAAGAACCTATAACTGCTGAGGCCGAGCTGGATAAGGAAAATGTCAATGATGAGCATGAAGTTGAGAAAGATGTCCCTGCTGAGCATGAGGTTGAGGCAAACCATGAGGTTGAGCAAAATGTCCCCACAGAACAGAAGCTTGAGGCAGAGAAAGAATCTGACAATGTGGAGCCCTTACCTTCAGATGCCATTGTCGTTAACGAGGCCGGGAACCAAGATGATCAGTCAGGCCATGACACAAATCAGGGCGTTGATGTTGATGATGAAGATGTGATGAAAAACATTATAATTTGATTTCCTGAATTTTACATAGTTTGAGTCCCACTGAATTTTATATGTAATATTAGGATTTGAAATTGAATGATTTTACGAATTCTTGTTTGAAGTTATCAATTCATATTTGATTTCCCTTTATTCCCAGCACAAATTATGAGTCATGATTTAAATGACTTGGTCAATTCCATGGAATGGTGTTGTTTTAATGTTGTGTTCTGTAACAGTCGACTGTACCTTCGAAGTCGAAAGAGATAAACATCGCTATACGATATCGCTTGAGTAACCTCATTCGATATCGTAGGAATATATTATAATCCTACGATATCGAATAGTGAATCGCTAGGAAGAGCAGTGCTTTAGCAGATTTACCTTTCGAATTCGTTACAATGGAAAATGGTCTTAAGCCTTCGCAACGTAATTCGCCAACTAAGCCTGTGCTTTAGTAGTTTTTTGTTTCGATATCGAAACCATTTAAATTGGTCATACGACTTCGCATGAGTAATCTGAGTATAGGCTGACTATGATTTATTAGATTTTTGTTTCGACTAAACCTGTGATTAAGTGAATTTACCTTTCGATATCGCATATGATTTAAAACTGGTTTAGATATCGAATTGATTGGTAGAACATAGTACAATAACCCTTTATCTGTTTAAAATGACATCAAATATGAATAAAATAAATTCAATGAATAGTAATCAACATGAAATTGTATTTAATTAAATATAAAAGGAGATATTACTCCAATTACAAATTAACATAAAATTAATTAGTACAATGTTGAAACTAATTTTTTAATTGTTTGATGGTTCGACTTCTTCATCCGAAATGTCCACCATCACCATGTATCCAGTGTTGTGCCTTCTTGGATGCTCAACCAATAAACCGGCATGGACAGCGTCCTCTCCAAACTCTAGAACACGTTCTTCAAACCTACGATGATCTTCTCGTAGCTCCCTCTCCGCCCTGTTCATGCCACGTTCTAGAGCACGGCGCATTTTTAAGATCCTTCGCTGCAAATTTGAAATTGATTAACTACTTGTAAAAAATTATTAGTATACATATTAATTTTTAAACTACAAAATATAGAACTTACTTGGCCTTTAGCAAAATGTTTTTCAAACAATGTCCTAGTCAAAATGACGACTGGACGGACACCATCTAGGGCATAAAACGTTGCCCAACCGAACAATTGAAATTGCCTCTCGAAATCATCTCTCTTGTACTCCCATTGGCGACGCATTCTCGCCTCCACGTGAGTCCATTCTACAAAAACAGTGAAGAAATATGTGTAAAACCTGTGTAAAAAAAAAACAAATTAGGAAGCGATATTTATTAACTACAAATTGTACCTGTCATCTTCTCTCTCCGCATCCTTGCAACATCTTCTTCCAATTTCACCATCCTTTGTGCAGCTGGAGTAAGATCACCATTGGCAGCCATTTGAAATTCTGGGAAGGAAGAAGTGGGTATGAGAGTGGTTTGATAGAGTTCAACATTTGCATAGTATATATAGAGGTTATAGGAGGATAGCGGACCCCTTGTATTTAAGGGACTAGTAAATGAAATCTTAATTACAATGTTGAACATAGGGACAATTCTGCAAGGTTCAATGTGTTGGTCTGTTAGACTTCACATTGAACCTTTCCAAATTCAATGCACCAATAGCAGAATTCAAGGCGTCACGACTACGGATTCGATGTCGTAACGTTGGGTTGTTACGTATTCGAACTCGTATGTATGACTTAGTATAACACGAGTTCGAAGGATTTATCGACATGTTTGGCAGGGACTAAGTAGAATCAACAAACGAATTCGAATATGTCTGAAATACAGTTTTCGATATCTATAATACTATCGTGGTATTTTGTTATTTGTGTCGAAATTAGATTCGAACTCGCACATGGGTTTATCAATGCATACGAGTTCGTCACAGTATGTAGAAATATATAATCGATATCGAAAGCTTCCATAATAAACCAAGCGAGTTCGAAAGTGTCTTTCGTCCACATAGCTATTACATGATCAAATGTGATTAAAAGATAAATGTGACATCTACTTCTTCTTGGTGGCCTTCTTTCTCTTCCTCTTAGATACCTTTCCGGTGCTAGTTACCCACAAGCCTTCGTCATGATCAACCCGAGCCATATAACGCTTCAAACTAGCTTCATCTTCTAAAAGGTTCTCTTCATCCACTAGGTATTCCGAAGGAGTATTTTCCTCAACTAAAACATCACATTCTGTAAAGGCATCGTCAACAAAAGTTTTCTTCCCGTTCACCACTACATCCCAACGAGGATCAACGGGATCTTTAACATAAAACACTTGGTCGGCTTGGACGGCCAAAATGAAAGGATCATTTTGAGAACCTTGGCGAGCACGATCAACAAGAGTCATTCCTCCAACCTCTCGCCTAATATCCCGCTTTTCATCGACCCAATTGCATTTAAAAATTGCAATTCTCAACTTTACGTAATCAAGTTCCCAAATATCAGTAATAGTTCCGAAGAACAAAGTTTTTTTCAAGCCCTCACCATCCAACGTCTCCGATATATTTGAGACTCCACTATTTTGTGAAGCTCCATTGTCATCCATCTCTTTTGTTCCAAATGTATATCCATTAATATCATATCCACCAAATGATTGGACCGTACCGAGAGGTCGCCGAGATAGCCATTTGACAGTTTCCGAATGCTCTCCACTTTGAACATGTGTTTGGAGCCAACTTGCAAATGTTCGATTGTGTTCCTCAAGCACAACCTCATCGGTTAAACTACCATTGTCCTCCACTATTTCCTTCATGTGTTGTTCAACGTAGGGGGCAATTTCTTTATGATTCCGAAGAACATAAATATGAGCTTTAACGAGATCATCAGCTGATGGACTAAACAAGAACCTGTGCCTCAAACCGTGACCTTCCAACCGACTTTCATGCCTAGAACTTGGAACCCCAATTGTATCAACATCTTTTAAGTAGTTGGTACAAAACTCAATTACCTCTTCGGCCACATAGCGTTGCACTATACTTGCGTCTGGGCGATAACGGTTTTTCACAAACAACTTGAAGATCTTCATATACCGTTCAAATGGATACATCCAACGTAGAAACACAGGGCCACAAATTTTGATCTCACGCACTAAATGGACAATCAAGTGAACCATTATATCGAAAAAAGATGGAGGAAAATACATCTCCAAGCGACACAATACTTCGATCACCATTCTTTGCAACTTGTCTAACCTCCGATGACTGAGACTTTTTCGACAAATAGCCTTAAAAAAATAGCAAAGCTTGGTTATTGCGGACCTCACATGCGTCGGGAGACAACCTCTAATGGCTATGACATTCAACTCTTACATCAAATTATGGCAATCATGTGACTTCATACCGGCTAGCTTAAGTTCCTTCATTTGGACACAAGACCTTATATTGGAAGAATACCCCGTAGGAACTTTGACCGACTTTAACGTCCTACAAAAACTCTCCTTCTCTTTTGTCGACATTGTATAGCACGCCGGTGGTAAGTAAGTTTTGTCCCCTTCCTCCACGGGTGCAAGTGAGGGTCTTATACCTAAACTCACCAAATCTTGTCGTGACTTCAACCCATCTTTTGTTTTCCCCTCGGTGTTCAAAAGTGTTCCTACCAACGCGTCACATACATTCTTTTCAATGTGCATGACATCTAGACAATGTGGTACTTCCAAATACTTCCAATATGGCAAGTTGAAAAAAATTGACCTCTTTTTCCAATTACCACTATTTTTGGCTACCTTCTCCTTTTTCCCGTACACATGTCTCAATGTCTCCATATTTGCAAGTATTTCAATCCCGGTTGGTGGGATAGGTTCTGGATCGGTCTCAACTTTGCCATTGAACCATTTCTTCGCAAACCTCCATGGATGATTTATAGGTAGGAATCGTCGATGACCTAGATAAACTGTTTTCCCACCATTTTTCAATTGAGTATGGCTTGTATTTTTCTCACAAACAGGACATGCAAGATGACCTTTCACAGAATAACCCTTTAAATTGTCCAAAGCCGGAAAATCATTAATGGTCCACATCAACATCGCTTTTAATTGAAATTTCTCATCCCCGCGACTCCCGTCGGCTATCCACACTCCCGGGTTGAACAAAGACTTCAAATCTTCAATAAGTGGCTCCAAGTATACATCAATGTCATTACCGGGTAGTTTAGGCCCTGAAATCAACATAGATAGCAACACATATTTTCTTTTCATCATCAACCAAGATGGTAGATTATAAATCACCAACATCACAGGCCATGAACTGTGTGTGCTAGACAAATTCCCAAAAGGATTCATACCATCTGTTGATAACCCTAAGCGGAGGTTTCTGTCTTCGGTTCCAAATTCAGGATACAATTCATCCATTTTTTTCCATTGTTCTCCATCGGATGCATGACTAATAATGTCATCCCCCCCTCGCTCCCTTTCTGCATGCCACGTAAACAATTTAGCATCATCGGGGTTTGCAAACAACCTTTTTAGTCTGGGCACAATTGGGAGATACCACATAACTTTTGCGGGTGTTTTCTTATCGCTAAATGTACTGTCTTCATCCCCAACATTGATTGATTCTTTCTCCTTGGCTTTGTATCGAGACTCCCCACAAACTAGACAGTTGTTCAATTTTTTTTCCTCCATCGACCTAAACAACATACAATCATTAGGGCATGCATGTATCTTCTCCAATTCCATCCCCATTGGACACAATATTTTTTTCGCATCATATACTCTATTGGGCAACAAATTACCTACGGGTAGCAATTCTTTCACAACCTCGAACAACTCACTCATCCCTTTATCGGTAATCCCATGTCTTGCCTTCAAATTCATCATCAACAATGTTGCAGCCATAATACAATGCCTAGACCCCTTGTATAATGGTGTCTCTTTATCATTCAACATTGCCGCTAAAACCCTAGGCTTTCCCACAAATTCCCTAGCAACATCGTACACCAATTCTCCTAGATCATCATCATATTCCATATTTTGACTACCAATTTCGATATCGGGCATATCCGTGTCAACTTCAACTTCACCATGCCATATCCAATGCGTATAGTTAGGGTCAAAACCACGACAAATCAAATGTTCACGTATAACCATTCCGTCATCAAAATAAGCATTGTTTTTACAATCTTTGCATGGACATCTAACAGCCTCAACCCCGTTGCTATTTGCATCATCAAAAGCCACATTAATAAATTCTTCAATCAACTCACTATACTCGACGGACAATCTATTATTTTGCCTTATAACTTCAACTCGATCCATATCAACAACGTCCCACAATGTCTAACCCAAACCGAATTTCTACAACAAACTCCTATATAATCATAAAGCAATATTAATAAATCGTATGAATTAATAAATGAACAAAGTCATATAGAAGCCGTAAATTCAAACCTTCGTGTAACTCGTAAGTGGGAGCAAATCACAAACAAATGCCTTGAATGCCTTGGAATGACCTTCAAAATGAGAATGATTGGTTTTAAGAAACAGCCCACAAGCTCAAATAGCTAAACTTCTAACTTTTTGAGAAAAAATGTGGTTTTTAAGGAAGATCCAGTAGGTCATACGAACTCGTAGGGAACTTAATATACCTATTCGATTTCGAATTCAAATTCGTATATATTTTAAAGAACTAGCGATGAACGATTCGAACTCGAATATATGTAAAATGCTTCCTACGATATCGTATCGCATATCGCCTACAATCCCTGTATTTTGGCCGAATTCCGTTACGATATCGAAAGACAAAAATCTATATATAGAAACATAACGGCCCAAAAAAAAAATCATCCAGCCACCGAATCTCATAAACCCTAAAGCGGAAATAACAAGAAAATCTCTGGTAATCTCCAAGAACATCATCAATTCGACCATGGATAGTAATCATGCTGACATTGTCCCTATCACTGCCAACGAAGAGGTTGTTGTTACCCCCAAGTTCAACGAGCCGGATGAAGATTCAATATCGAAAGAGGTAAACTTTTGATTAGAGCTTATGGAGTCAATATTTGATTAGATCTTTTGTAACCCTTGGCTTATGGAATCCATATTGATGTTATGAGATTGATAGTTGATGAGGAAACTTACAATATTTTTTGGGCTTGAATATTACTTTCAAATCTTGTAAATTCAACTTATAAGCACATTCATGGTTTATGATTTGTTATGATATAAATTCTGAATCTCCTTGTTATTGGGCATATGTGAATGTGTTTTGACAGAGTGTTGAGCCGATGCAACCAATCACAGATGGAGACGATATTGGTGAAACCTCTTCTACCTTGCTATCACTATCTTTAACAGAAGATGATGCAGACAACAGTGATGAGGATGATGGTGAGCATGATGATGGTGTTCTTGTACAACCACAATCATCAGTACCGATTAAGAAGATACGAAAACCTTGCTATGGTTGGATTAGAGATGGCGACACCATTGATGATGAAGAAAACTTTGTTTATCTTGAATCGGCAAACGAGGATGATTTTTTCCCCAAACCTTAGATGTTCATTGTCTTAGTTGACATTGTCCCGCCTCTAGGCTATTTCTACAATTCTACTCTTGTTTTCTTTATCTTACGAGATTGTCACTACTCTTGTTTTATTCTATGTATTGACACTGTCCTTGTTCTTTTCACTTTTCATGAATTATCAATGTATGTAATTGTTATTCATGTTTATGAATTCAAATATGTTTTCTGGAAGATTTTCATGCAAAACATTACGATATTTATCTATCCAACATGCAGTAACTTAAAAAACTATCCATCAAACAAATGAACTACGTATAGGGTATGCTTGCTGATTCAAGACCACGCACTCTTTCGAGTTCGACAACATTGCCGGGTAGTCTTTCGATCTCGTAAGGTTAGTCTTGTATGACCAAATGAGCAGTAAAATTTCGTTTCATGAAACTTTATTAAAAACCAACTCGTTACGATATCGCAACCACCACGAGTAATAAGTGAGATATCGAAGGCCTACTTTATAAACGAAGCGAAGTCGAAACTGTCTTTCGTGCACATAACTATTACATGATCAAATGTGATGAATAGATAAAGCATTCAAATTCAATCTTCTTCAGCTTCTGAAGACCATCCTTCACCTGTTGAACTTGAACAGGATTCTGCAGAAATGTCCCAGTACAAAAAACTTTCCATAGTGTACTCTGGTTCTGATGGATCCACAGTAACTCCAATGAAATGTTGTCTGCCTAGTCTGATAATTTCTTCCTTAGCTTCATGGGTCTCCCTAATTTCTTTCTCCGCCCTAATCAGCCCTTTCTCAACCGCACGATGCATCAACTCAATTTTTTTCTAATATCATAAATTATAGCAATAAGTAAAACAACATCCCCATAATTTGATCTTTACAACTGTATATATGATTAATATTGAAGTCAATTTCATAAAAGAATAATTCAGGGAATAACTTACTACACCACGAGTGTATTCTTTGTCAAACTCCTTTTGAGATTCTAAGATTATGTACGAATCATCTTACGGAATTCGTGCTGTCCCAAACCGAGGAAAAAGGTATTGAAATTGATTCTTCAAGAAGTCCAGTTTGCCGCGTTGCTCAGGTTCAACAACGTCTTCTCACTCTATATATTGCATACAAGATTCAAATTAGTAATAATGAAGTGTGTAACCAAAAAATGTAAAATCATTGAAGATCCAGCACAATGTTGAGTATTAATTAATACCTCTCATCCTATCAGTCCTCAACTGGGAGGTCGTCGCCGTACCTCTCAAATATACAATTTATAGATCGCTTACTACCTTTCCACACTATTAAGTGTACAATGGCAAGTAAGGTTCGTTCCACAGGGAAAAGGTTATTTCTATGTATATCTTGTAGGATATATATACATATACATATATATAAAAGCAATGTAAACAAGGGGGGGGGGGGGGTTTTGAGTTGGTTTTGTATGAAACACTACTAAATAAAACTACTAGAACTTTAGAATTACAACTAGTTTAGCATCTAAAGATTCAACTAAAGGATTAACTAATGAGAATAAAAGACTTGGGTACATGAGATTTGTATCTTCTTGTTATGGATTTTTCCTCAAACCTACTTATGATACTTTGAGAATGGTGATTGTTTTTAATGAGAAACCATCTCTATGAAAAGCCTCAAGGAAGTCATTCAGATCATCCACTTCTCTACCATGGAAAGTTGGAAGCAAATTTATCACTCCCGTCTTGATTTCGTATTGAGAGTTCGGGTAAACAATGCTCGATTGTTGTTGCTCATAGTTGGGGGACATGTACTCTCTCATAGAAATGTTGGTAGGAGAAGGGTTAGGGTTTTGGAAAGGGTTGTAGAATTGGTTTCGGGGAGGGTTTTGGCCGGTATCCTCTTCATCGTCCGCCATGTTGAAAGGTAGTGATTCACTTTCAAGGGAGAAAGGATTAGATGCTAGTGACTCTTGCACTTGCCTCCGAAGTTGGCGGAGACTTCTTACTAGCTCGGAATCGTATTGCAAAGGGTCTTGGTTCGAGGATCGTGTAAGAACCATGCACCAAGAGCTAGAGCAATAGGGTTCCAAACCAAAATAGAACCTAAAAAGAAAGATAGATTAGAAATAAAACTACAATATACACATAAAAATACGCCTTTTCCCCGGCAGCGGCGCCAAAATTTGGGAGGTCGTCGCCGTACCTCTCAAATATACAATTTATAGATCGCTTACTACCTTTCCACACTATTAAGTGTACAATGGCAAGTAAGGTTCGTTCCACAGGGAAAAGGTTATTTCTATGTATATCTTGTAGGATATATATACATATACATATATATAAAAGCAATGTAAACAAGGGGGGGGGGGGTTTGAGTTGGTTTTGTATGAAACACTACTAAATAAAACTACTAGAACTTTAGAATTACAACTAGTTTAGCATCTAAAGATTCAACTAAAGGATTAACTAATGAGAATAAAAGACTTGGGTACATGAGATTTGTATCTTCTTGCTATGGATTTTTCCTCAAACCTACTTATGATACTTTGAGAATGGTGATTGTTTTTAATGAGAAACCATCTCTATTCTAGTTGTGAATCATGAAAGCATTCTCACAACTCTTATTGGTAACTTATCTAGATGATAGCAAATAGATAAATTGACCAATGCTAATTCAAATTAGATGTTTCCCCACCTTACCCATGCAATGTGATAACACAATTGACATAAATATTATGCTAATGAATGATCTCAAGAACAAATACAATTGATAACAACATATATTTGATTCCTAATTCACTACTTTGACATAGAAGAAATGATAGCATTTCAACCATGGAAAGGCAATGTCTAACACATATCCAACACATATCTATGGTTAAGAAATCATTCCTAACCCTTTCAAGCATCAAATACACATACAAATTATGATCATTCAATAGCAAATCAACCATTCCTAAGCTTCATAAACCATGTTCTCAAACCATAACAAGAGGTTTAATCTCACATACCCAAGATGGGTTTTAGCTTACTACCATAGTTATATAATCACAAACATAATCAACACAACAAACCATAGTGAATTCAAAGATCAAAGTGAAGAGAAAATGAAGAAAAAAGTTCTAACTCTGTAAAATTCGATACCTCAAAACAATGAGGATAAGTCCAATTTATACTCTAAAACAATTAAAATTAAAGCCAAACAAAATGCAAGTTGCAGGACCATTCGCGGGTCGCGCGGGATCCTTCGCGGACCGCGAGCCTGGTTCTCACGGTTCGCGGCCGAGGATTCGCGCCCCGCGCGCCCGTGGTCTCGGCGTGGTACGCGACCGAGGAATTGCGCCCCGCGCACGTCTGGTCCTCGCGAGTCGCGGCCGAAGGTTCGCGCCCCGCGCGTCTGTGCCTCGGCGGTCATCGTGCTGGTTCGCGCGGTTCGCGACCGGAGTCTCGCGCCCCGCGCGCGTCTGGCTCTCGCGGTTCGCGTCTGGTCCTCGCGGCTCACGAAACTCGGCATCTTCAAAACAGCAACACACACCCTCGCGGTTCGCGACCTAGGGTTCGCGGCCCGCGAGAGTGTGCCTTCACGCCACTTCTACGACCGGTTCTTCAATGTATCAATCGCGGTCAGGACGGTCATAGAAGGTCTTCAAATCATTCAAATCCATCGCAAGTGCAATTCAAGACCGAAATGCACGTCTTCAATTTCAAACCACTATGAATGATTCGGTCTAAAAGTCTAATATAAATCTACAAAATACTATCTAAAACAGCTCTCAAATGCTACAAAATAAGAGTATATCTAGGGTCTATCAAAATCCCCCACACTTGAACCTTTCTCGTCCTCGAGAAAGGACGATTAAGATCCAAGTGTATACTCTACATAATTAAGCACATAACATTTGAGAGCTTTACATATTTAAACAAGAGAAAAGAAAATGTTTTTTTTTTTTTGCCTCTCATTTTTGCCTGATTCTCTCGTATTTTTGGAACCATCCGGGCATGCCTCTCATTTTTACCTGATCCTCTAGTATTTTTGGGACCATCCGGGCTGTTTTTTTTTTTGTTTTTTTTTATTTTTTAAATACAGTAGTAAATAGCAACAAAACAGCAACAAAAGCAGCAACAAAAGTCCTACACCTCTCCCCCACACTTAGTCTAAACATTGCCCTCAATGTTTAAATATAAGAATGAAAACCATAGTGAAAGGAAAGGGTGTAGGATATACTCACTGCGAGGGGCCGGAACCATCGCGACGGCGCTGAGCTCGCGATCTGCGATGACCCTCATAGTCAAAAGCCCCTGGTCCATGTGGGTGCATGGATGCCATCATGGCGAACATCACCTCCATGTCGCCCTCATACCTCTGAGTAAACGCGTCATGCCTCTGCGTGAACTCCTGGAATTGCTGCTGAGTGACATACTGAGGATCCTGATGTGGGGGAACATACTGCTCTCCATGCTCCGGAGGTGCCTCTAGCCTGGCAAGGGCGATGGTAGGTGCAGGGACTGTGATCTGAAGGGGTAAGGTGAGCTCCTCCATGCGGGTGCGCTCAGTCAGGTGCACAGCCTCCGGATTTGGCAGGTACATGTGCTGATTCTTGGCTACTAGCCAGATGAATCTAGGAGGAGGGAATTTGTGCATTTGCAAGACATTAGTGGACTCCAAAGAAGCAATGGAGTGTAACTGGTGAGCTCTCTCGGCTGTCTTGCCTATCGCCTGAATATCTGGAGGTAGATGGATGCGCAAATAAGCTGCCAGAAGAGAAATCATACCCCCCTGCGGTATCTTCCCTGAGCTCTTCTGGGAGGTCTCCAGACATTTCTGCACAAAGAGATCTACCCAACATGGGTGCTCTATCCTCCAAAACATAGTCCAAAGGCATTGGACTTGTTCCCTGCTGATATGTGTCAACTCCCCCTGGCAAAAGATCGTCATCACTAGGAGCTTGTGCACCATACGAACAGCTGGATGTATGATGTGGTTGTTCTTTGTAGCGCCCGTGATGTTGGGAGATCCAGACAAACAATGCCAAAAGAAAGCTAGATCAAATCCTTGTGGGGCATATTCTCTTGGATTCTTGTAGCCCTCCGCATATTGGAATCCAAAAGCATCTTGGATTTCATCATAGGACATCCTGCGGTCTACATCATTCAACCTGAAGGTGATGTAATGCCTGTCATGGTCCTCGTCGTAGTGTTTGGCTAGAGTGGATAGGAACTCAAGTGTATAGCGGATGTATGTCGGTGCCGACCGATCAATGAATCTTCTCATGCCAACGCGATCCAATAAAAATAGCACAGGCTGCTGCAAACCTAGCTCCTGAAGTAGCTCAGAGGAGAGGAACTTCGTCTCCATGATTGTTCGCCTCTCATTCCCAATCAACTTTCTCCACCGTTGTTGGGCATCGTCATCCAAACCATGCAGTCCCATAAGGTCAATAGGAGGCAGGTTTTCTGCAGGGGGAGGGCTAGGTTGGCGAGGGGGGGATTCGGGGATCACGGGCTCACGTGAGCTAGAGGCTTCCCCTCGGCGAGACCTTTTCCTCGGTGCCATTATCACAATCTATTCAACAACAGTCCAGCACAACTATACTAGCTACAAGGCGGCAAGCCCCTACTCAAAAAGCTCAGTTTATAACTAAAGGCGGCAAGCCTTTGAAATTTCAATGAAAACCTATTGGCGGCAAGCCCTAAATCACCCAAAATTGAAATAAATTCAGTAGGGTACCGTCAATTGAAGCTTTAGGAAGCAATGTAGCTTGAGGAGATCATCAATTTGACCAAAACACCACCAAATCAAAGAATCCAAAAATTAGGGTTCATAAGATTTGGGGGTATTTGATTGGAAGTTGGAATTTGGAATTTGTGATTGGGAAAAAGTTAAGGGTGGTGGAGGGAAGGTTTTTGGGTAGTTGGTTTGGAACAAAAGTCGCCGGAGGCCGGCGAATCGGAGTGAAGAACTTTCCGGTGGGAATTCGGCAATGTGGGTTAAAGATGGTGTTTTGGATTGGGATTTTTGGTGGGTTTTGTTGGGAAAGCTTGGGGGATTGATTTGGTTGGAAGAAATCGGTTCAAAACTCGCCGGAATGGGAGGTTGGAGAAGTTGGCCGGAAAAAATACTATGCGGGTGGGAGAATTGGGAAGAAGAAGGAGAAAGAAAAAGATAGAAGAAAATGGGGAAGAAGTAGTGCCCGTCACCTCGCGGATCGCGAGTTACCCTTCGCGGGTCGCGACAAAATTGCGCGGGCCGCGGGTCCTCTTCGCGGGCCGCGAAAACATGCCAAATCCTTCCAGGGATTTCCGAGAAGACTCGGCATGGTTCGCGGGTCGCGCGCCCTCCGACGCGGGCCGCGCGCAAGTCCGTCGCGGTCCGCGCGATGAATTCGTGGACCGCGCGCTGAATACCGTTGAGGTGCGCGCGATTTTCGTCGTCGCGGTGCGCGCAGTGTCTCGTCGCGGGTCGCGCGCGCTGGAACTCGGCGCGGTGCGCGCGCAAAACCTCGGTGCGGTGCTCGCAAATCCTCGGCAAACCTTCGCGGTCCGCGCGATGAAACCGCGGACCGCGAGCACAGTTTCGCGGTCCGCGCGATCAAGTCGCGGACCGCGAAAATGGTCATATTCGTTCCAGGGATTTCCTAGAATCCCCTGTTTTCTCGCGGGTCGCGCGGTCTATTTCGCGGACCGCGAGACACCGTCGCGGCGCGCGCGTTCCGTTCGCGGCGCGCGAGGTTTTCCCGTCGCGGTCCGCGCGATCCCGGTCGCGACTCGCGTGCATAGTGTCGCGGTCCGCGCGATCTAGCCGCGGACCGCGAAAACCGACGTTTTTGTGGCCGGGATTTCCAGGAATTCAAGTTTTGCTCGCGGGCCGCGAGTGCTCGGTTGCGGACCGCGAGAGCTTGGTCGCGGCTCGCGCGTTCTTGGCCGCGGTCCGCGAAACCTTCGGTCGCGGTCCGCGCGATGAATTCGCGGACCGCGAGGAATGGCCCCTTGGCGTTTTTCGTTTTGCACCACTTCAAACCTATTTCTACAAAAACAACATAAAAACTAGCATAATGTTCGAATTACAAGCTTAATGAAATGTACATAGCAAATAAATATAAAGAAAGTAATGTTCCAAATGTTGAAATTGTTCGACGAAATGCATTTAAAGCTTAAAACTCGTTTATTTAACATCGTCGGCACGATGTACCTCCATGGTAAAGATCACTCGTAGGCCGGGTTGCCTAGAGACATGTCCTCTAGGATCTCCGATTTGAAACCCTCGTAATACGGTTTCAACCTTTGGCCGTTGACCTTGATGATTTTGGTATCCTCGCCGCTTTGGATCTCCACTGCTCCATGAGGGAAAACCTTCACAACTACAAATGGTCCAGTCCACCGAGAACGTAGTTTACCTGGAAACAACCGAAGACGTGATTGAAATAGAAGAACTTTTTGACATACCTCAAAAGTTTTCCTAATTATCATCTTGTCATGCCATGCCTTCGTCTTCTCCTTGTAAATGGCCGCGTTCTCATAGGACTCATTCCGGATTTCCTCAAGCTCTTGCAATTGAAGCTTCCTTTCATTCCCGGCCTCGTCCAAGTTCAAGTTGAACCTTGTGATTGCCCAATAGGCTTTGTGTACTAACTCCACCGGTAAATGACACGGCTTTCCAAAGACTAATCGGTATGGAGACATACCAATTGGAGTCTTATAAGCCGTCCTATATGCCCACAATCCATCATCCAACCGAGTACTCCAATCCTTGCGAGTCGGCCTAACCGTTTTCTCAAGGATGGACTTGATTTCCCTATTGGAAACTTTGGCTTGTCCATTTGTTTGTGGGTGATAGGCGGTAGAAGTTTTGTGATTTACCCCATATTTCTTCAACAATGCGGCAATGGTTCTATTGCAAAAGTGAGTGCCTCGATCACTGATCAAAGCTCGGGGTACCCCGAACCTAGAGAAGATGTGAGATTTGATGAACTCTGCAACCACTTTAGAATCATCAGTACGAGTGGGGATTGCTTCAACCCACTTAGAAACATAATCAACCGCAAGCAAGATATATTTGAAACCAGAGGAAGTAGGGAAAGGTCCCATAAAATCCATTCCCCAAACATCAAAAAGTTCACAATATAGAGGACAATGTTGGGGCATTTCATTCCTAGAAGAGATGTTTCCTACTCTTTGGCATTTATCACAAGACTTGCAAAATGTGTATGCATCTTTATTCAAACTAGGCCAATAGAAACCACAATCTAGCACTTTCCTAGCGGTTCGCCTAGCACCAAAATGACCACCACATGCATATGAATGGCAAAAAGCAAGGATCGAGTTTGTTTCATTATTAGGAATGCATCTCCTAATCACTTGGTCGGCACAATGTTTCCATACATAGGGATCATCCCACACATAAAACCTAGCATCATGCTTTAGCTTATCCTTTTGTGCTTTTGTGAAATGAGAAGGGTACTTACTTGTGACAAGGAAATTCACAATGTTGGCATATCATGGAAGAGAAACACCAAGAGCAAACAATTGCTCGTCGGGGAATTCTTCGTGAAGATGCTCCTTCAATGCCTTGGTCCCAAACTCCTCATTGGGCACCAAACGGCTCAAATGGTCGGCCACTAGATTTTCAGCCCCTTTCTTGTCCTTGACCTCCAAATCGAACTCACTCAAGAGTAGGATCCATCGGAGTAACCTAGGCTTTGCTTCTTTCTTCGTCATCAAGTAACGAAGAGCTGCATGGTCAGTGAAAACAATAATTTTTGTACCAAGCAAATATGGCCTAAACTTCTCTAAAGAAAATACTACCGCTAGCAATTCTTTTTCAGTGGTGGTATAGTTCCTTTGAGCATCATTGAGAGTCATGGATGCATAATAGATGGCATGGGGAATTTTCCCCACCCTTTGACCTAGCACCGCACCAACGGCGTAGTCACTTGCATCACACATGATCTCAAATGGGAGGGACCAATTTGGAGGTTGTATAATAGGGGCCGACACTAGCATAGACTTTAAACAATCAAATGCCCTTTTACAACCTTCATCTACCACAAATTCCACATCCTTTTGCAACAATCTACATAAAGGGGAAGAAATTTTTGAAAAGTCTTTTATGAAACGGCGGTAGAAACCCGCGTGGCCAAGAAAGGACCTCACATCACGCACACAAGTAGGGTAAGGAAGAGATTGGATGATATCAATTTTTGCTTTGTCTACTTCAATACCCTTAGATGACACTTCATGACCTAACACAATGTCCTTTTCTACCATAAAATGACATTTTTCAGAATTAAGCACAAGGTTTTTATCAATGCAAGTTTTTAGGACTAATGACAAATGAATTAAGCAATTGTTAAAAGAGTTTCCATGAACAGTAAAGTCATCCATGAAAACCTCTACAAACTTCTCAAGATATTCTGAAAAAATGCTAACCATACACCTTTGGAATGTGGCCGGCGCATTGCAAAGGCCAAAAGGCATGCGTCGATATGCAAAAGTGCCAAAGGGACATGTGAAGGTAGTCTTTTCTTGATCCTCTGGTGCAATGGCAACTTGAAAGTACCCTGAATAGCCATCAAGAAAACAATAGAAAGAGTGGCCTGCAAGCCGGTTAAGCATTTGATCAATAAATGGCAAAGGGAAATGGTCTTTCCTTGTTACCGCATTTAACCTTCGGTAATCAATGCAAACACGCCATCCATTTTGGACACGAGTGGGAATCAATTCGCCATGGCTATTCTCCACTACGGTCATTCCGGTTTTCTTTGGCACCACTTGTGTTGGGCTTACCCATTTACTATCGGAGATTGGATAGATCATTCCCGCATCCAACAATTTAAGCACCTCGGCTTTTACTACCTCCATCATAGGAGGGTTCAATCGCCTTTGAGGTTGTCGGATGGGTTTAGCATCATCCTCCAATAGGATACGGTGCATGCACGTGCTTGGACTCATACCTTTGATGTCGGCAATAGTCCATCCAATGGCTTCCTTATGATCTTGAAGCACTTTCATCAACCTTTCCTCTTGTTCCTTGGTGAGTTTGTTGGAGATGATCACCGGCAATTTCTCACCATCACCAAGGAATGCATATTTTAGATTCTCGGGTAGTGGTTTCAACTCCACCACCGGAGGTTTATTGAAAGATGGTCGGTTGCCCGAGCCCTTCAATACCTCAAGGTCTAAAATTGGTGCATCAAGAGAAAGTTCCTCAAAGGTATCTAGCTCAAAAATGCTTTCCTTCAAGTTAGCACTCAAAGCATATGTATGAACATTACTTGTGTGTAAACTATTAGCTAAAGCATTTAACAAAGGATCATCAACATCATTTTCATAAACTTTTTGCACATAAGGCTCAATCACATCAATAGCATTGCAAGAAGTTTCCTCATCATCGTATTTCATTGCACCATAAATGTTGAACTCTATTTTATCCTCATCAAATTCCATGGTAAGCCTACCACTATGCACATCTATTATAGTTCTTGACGTTTTCAAAAATGGACGCCCTAACAAGACAGGGGTAGCAAATTTATCATGTTCCATGTCAAGAACGTAAAAATCGGCCGGGAACACCACCTTGTAGACTTTCACCAAGACATCTTCAACAATACCCTTAGGGTATGCATTAGAGCGGTCGGCAAGTTGGATTACCACGCCGGTTTTATGCAAAGTGCCAAGATTCAATGACTCATACAATGTATATGGAATGACATTTATGGATGCACCTAGATCTAGCATGGCTCTAGGAAAGTAAGTGTTCCCTAAGATGCAAGGAATGGTAAACATGCCCGGATCACCACATTTAGTAGGCATTTTATCTTGAAATAAAGCCGACACATGTTCATTGACTCTTTCATTTTTAACATGCTTAGACCTTTGTTGACGATGGTTTACACATAATTCCTTCAAGAATTTAGAATATCTAGGAACTTGATCAATAGCATCGAGCAAAGGAATATTTACCTCACACCTTCGAAGGACCTCGAAAGCTTCCTTGTCCATCTCCTTTTTCCGAGTATTCTTCAAAGCTTCGGGAAATGGTGCTTCCACATCAAAGGTAGTGTCCACCTTAGTTTTCTTGTGAAGAGGTGAGAATGGAGGTGACATTGGTTCAACATGAGAAGTTGTGTCTACATGTTCCTCATCAATAAGTTCTTTCTCCTTCTCAACCTCGGCATCACCTTTTTCTTTGGCTAGCCCCTCAAGAATTACTTCTTCGTCGGCCAAGGTCGCCTCAACCTCGTCATTGGCTAAACTCTTCTTCACAAGGCCTCTCTTGGGTGCCTTTTTCACAACCACTTCGGGTTCAAGAGCTTGCTTACCACTCCTCAAGGTCATGGCACTCGCATGAGGCCTTGGATTTAATTCCGTTTGCGCGGGTAGTTTCCCGGAGTTTTGTGCTTCCAACTTTCCCAAAACCGTGGCCATTTGACTCATTTGCACCTCAATGCTTTTGAGTCTAGCATCTTGTGGGAATTGGTCCGAGCTTTCACCTTGGTTATGAGATTTATCTTCCAACCTCGGGTGAGCATTTTGAGGGGCACGGTTATTAAAACGGCCTTGACCTTGGTTTCTTGGGTATTGTTGTGGTTGAGGGTGATATTGAGGGTTTTGATGATCTTGGTACCCTTGATAGCCAAAATCTTGGTACCCTTGGTTTTGGTAACCTTGGTACCCTTGATTTTGGTGGCTTTGGTCTCCTTGGTAGCCTTGGTCATTTTGCCCCCTCGTCCTATCAAAGGATTGACCACTTTGACCTTGGTAACCCCCTTGGTAGCCACCTTGTTGGCCTTGTTGCCCCGTCGGTTCATCTCTCCACCGAAAGTTGGGGTGATCTCTAGTTCCGGGGTTGTAATGTTGAGCAAAAGGATCATACTTCCTTTGGTTACCCCTATCACCACCTTGTCCTTGTCCACCTTGAAAACCCCTACCACTTTGGTAGCCTCGTCCTCCTTGGTAGCCCCTAAAACCTTGGTTTCCTCCTTGATCGCCTCTAAAACCTTGGTTTCCTCCATAGACCCCCATGGCATTGACTTCTTCGTTATAATCCTCGTTTGCTTGAGGACAAGATTCGGTGAGATGGTTCGAAGCACAAATCCCACACGTCATCACTTGTTGCCTTGGTTGGTTCCCTCCGGAGCTATTTCCCATCATGAAACCTTTCATCAATGCCGTAAGCTCCTTGATATCTTGACGAGAGCTATCATTGTTCCCACCGGAGTTACCCACTCGTAGTCTCCGGTCTCTCTTTGGTTTGCACCCTTCGGCTAGTTGCTCAAATAGCATCATGGCATCGGAAGAGCCAAGGTTTGCAATGGAGGCATAGCAAGACCGATTTATCAACTCGGTTTCCCTATCATTCAAGCCATTGTAATAGAAACACACCAATTGAGGTTCGGTGAAGCTATGGTACGGGCAACTTGAAAGGAGAGTTTGGAATCTTTCCCAATACTCATACAAGGTCTCATCATCGTCTTGAGTGATGTTGCTAATGGCTTGTATCAAGACCGAGGACTTAGAGGGAGGAAAGTACTTGTCAAGGAACTTTTTCTTCAATTGTGGCCATGTAGTGATTGATGATGAAGGTAAACGGCTTAACCATTTAGCGGCCTTGTCCTTCAAGGTGAATGTGAAGGTTTTCAACTTGAACTCATCCACACTCATCTCGGAAGGTTTCAAACTACTACACACCCTATGAAAAGCCTCAAGGAAGTCATTCGGATCATCCACTTCTCTACCATGGAAAGTTGGAAGCAAATTTATCACTCCCGTCTTGATTTCGTATTGAGAGTTCGGGTAAACAATGCTCGATTGTTGTTGCTCATAGTTGGGGGACATGTACTCTCTCATAGAAATGTTGGTAGGAGAAGGGTTAGGGTTTTGGAAAGGGTTGTAGAATTGGTTTCGGGGAGGGTTTTGGCCGGTATCCTCTTCATCGTCCGCCATGTTGAAAGGTAGTGATTCACTTTCAAGGGAGAAAGGATTAGATGCTAGTGACTCTTGCACTTGCCTCCGAAGTTGGCGGAGACTTCTTACTAGCTCGGAATCGTATTGCAAAGGGTCTTGGTTCGAGGATCGTGTAAGAACCATGCACCAAGAGCTAGAGCAATAGGGTTCCAAACCAAAATAGAACCTAAAAAGAAAGATAGATTAGAAATAAAACTACAATATACACATAAAAATACGCCTTTTCCCCGGCAGCGGCGCCAAAATTTGGGAGGTCGTCGCCGTACCTCTCAAATATACAATTTTTAGATCACTTACTACCTTTCCACACTATTAAGTGTACAATGGCAAGTAAGGTTCGTTCCACAGGGAAAAGGTTATTTCTATGTATATCTTGTAGGATATATATACATATACATATATAAAAGCAATGTAAACAAGGGGGGGATTCGCGGTTCGCGGCCGAGGATTCGCGCCCCGCGCGCCCGTGGTCTCGGCGTGGTACGCGACCGAGGAATTGCGCCCCGCGCACGTCTGGTCCTCGCGAGTCGCGGCCGAAGGTTCGCGCCCCGCGCGTCTGTGCCTCGGCGGTCATCGTGCTGGTTCGCGCGGTTCGCGACCGGAGTCTCGCGCCCCGCGCGCGTCTGGCTCTCGCGGTTCGCGTCTGGTCCTCGCGGCTCGCGAAACTCGGCATCTTCAAAACAGCAACACACACCCTCGCGGTTCGCGACCTAGGGTTCGCGGCCCGCGAGAGTGTGCCTTCACGCCACTTCTACGACCGGTTCTTCAATGTATCAATCGCGGTCAGGACGGTCATAGAAGGTCTTCAAATCATTCAAATCCATCGCAAGTGCAATTCAAGATCGAAATGCACGTCTTCAATTTCAAACCACTATGAATGATTCGGTCTAAAAGTCTAATATAAATCTACAAAATACTATCTAAAACAGCTCTCAAATGCTACAAAATAAGAGTATATCTAGGGTCTATCATCAACTTTGCAATCCTTGCTTCCATTGAGATCCTTCTTTGTTCAGCAGGGGATAAATTGCTACTGCCCGCCATAATATGAAAAAAAAAACCAAGGAGAGGAGGAAGAAGGAAGAAAACAAAAGGTTTAACTGAAAATGATGGTTGTGATCACATATGTGTTTAATTGGACGGAGAAAACAACAAGTTGTGGTCCCCATGTCATTAGTTGGACGGAGAAAACAACAAGTTAGACATGAGATATTTTTAGTCCGTTCGTCTACTGACACAGGACTTTCGATGTCGAAAGTTTATAGTACATACGATACGATGTCGTATGCCCGTTCGTCTATTGACACAGGGCTCTGGGCGAGTACATTTTCGATATCAACACATAATGTTTGTGTTAAGATATCGTAGCTGTTATATTAGTATACAATTTGGCCAGGTCAATGTTGTTCGAACTCGACTCAAGATTCGTTTCATCCAACTTTAGTAAAAACAAACTAGTTACGACATCGTAAGAATCAACATATTTGTTTGCGATATCGTAGATACATATTAACAAACCTACGATATCGTATGTAGTTTCAAAGTACGGCGGTTATTACCGATCGCCGTGAAATATGGAAGGAACCGCCGTTAATTAGTACCCAGAAAACTAGGGCAATAAAAACGACCGAATTTGACTTTCGAACTCTAAAGATGTACACAGTTACGGCGGTTCCGGGGTGTTTTGCGGAACCGCCGTAATTACCTGCCGTAAATCACATGATTTGCACTAGTGATGGAGTTAGTAGATTCTTGGGGTAATCAATTTTGTAGCAGCATTACCAATATGCCATCCACTTTGCAAATTGAAATGGTTAGTACTATATTGATTTATTATATAACCATTGAGGCTGCAGGGAGCTGAGTAGTTTGCAACAGACAAAACGAGAAACATTAAAATCACTGGCTACCGGAAATGTCCGAGGCATCCGACCATGGTGGAAATTCTCGTCTGCACGAGGCTGTTAGGAAGGGTCAGTACGATATGGTGAAGCTATTGCTTGAAGAAGAGCCTAAGATACAAAAAGGATTCTGAAGGCAAAAGCCTTCTGTACACAGCCTCCTGGTCTGGGTTGTGTGATAAGAGACTCAAGGGGTTCTCTTTGCTGGGCTTCTCAACATTATGTTACAGCTGGCATCTTTTCTTCTCTCCATGCTGATCTCACTTCCATCCTTTCAGGTTTAAAGCTATCTGCTGAAAAGAATACACTACCAGGTGTAATGGAAACGAACAATCAGAAAGCAAGATTGATATTGAATGGGATTCAGGATCCTCCATAGAAATTCAGACACTTGTCTTTTAAAATTTCTCACTCACAATGTTGTTATCACCCATATCTTCATGGAGCTTAACTCAGATGCAGACTTCCTTGCCAAAAATGCAGTTTCTCAACTTCAAAGCTCCACCATATGTCCAGAGATTATGCATGCAGTTCTGCCTAACATTCTTCACTCAGATCTGCACCTTCCTACCTTCAAAACGAGATGATACAGTTTAAGCAAGTTTCACCACAATCTGAGCTGCACCCAAATAGGAGAGACTTCATTTCTGATCCATTGGTGCTCCACTATATAGTTTTTGCAGGTTACAACCATTTGAGGATTATCTCTATCTTATGCCATTTTATCAAGGAGCATACTTGATTTTTTATTTTTTTTGGAACACTTCCAAACAAAAATATCAAGGAGCATACTTGTATTTCAAATTTCAATTCGCAGATTTGCAGCTTGATCAAAGTGGTATGGGTTGGGATCTAATATAACTGTAAATGAGCTCTTAGAATAGGTTACATTTAGCTCACTAATATTTTGGAAGCAATGTTTTAAGCTCCAGTAGCCTCTAATGGTTGTTCTTCCTGAAGAATATTGGTAACCTTCTCTTGTGCTAAACTGGGCTCTAGCCTCTTTAAAAGGCTTTGAGGATCGATTACCTAACAAATCTGCCCTCACTTATAAGGTGGTTTTAATTTATTTATTTTTAAAAGACATAGATGTTGAGAAGCACCTGGGTTAATCGTGTATCACTCTGACGTTATAGTTCTCAATAGTTCAATCCTCTGTAGCCCAAAAATCCGAAACTTGGAGATATCAACCTAATGTGAGTATTCTTCAAAAAATAAAAATAAAGCTAATTTTAGTAAATGTGATTTTAGCACATAGCATCAACTATACGGCATAAGGATTAAGGAGTGTGTTATGGTATGCTCCTCAAGTATGCTTGAAATATCTACCTGCACTGCAAGGTACTTGAGCTTAGCATATTCCGGACGAAATATTTCATATCAAATCATATATATGTAACACTCCAATATGTAACATTTCTTAAAGAAAATATAAATAATATCCGCGTGACATTAAGAATAAAGACAAGAGAAGGTCTTGGGTGAGACCGTCCTACCATAAGCTTATGGTAGGACGAATGATAGTTCATGTGTTTAATGGATTTGTTCATGTGTTTCACAGCTTTGTTAATTCATTTACATATTGTTACAGATTATAACAAACAAAATTGTGAAACACAAGAACAAATCTGTCAAACACATGAACCCAGTTTAGAACAAACAAAACTGTGAAACACATGAACAAAACTGTGAAACACATGAACAAATCTATTAAACACATGAACTATCATTCGTCCTACCATAAGCTTATTGTAGGACGGTCTCACCCAAGACTTTGTATAAAGACAAACTACCAAGTATGTTTATCTATAGCAGCAAAGTAACCGTCAGTACCACTAGGCAACCTTTTATTATCATTAAGAAAAGGTCCTTTAAATTAAGGCATGATAAGCCCCATTTTTATTGCATAAAATTATGTACATAGAATTATTTGTGAATTTGTTTCTTTTTTGTCGATTCAACTTTTGGACAAGATTCATATATAAAATAATATATACTCATATTTTTAATAAAAAAATTACTCATATTATTGTTATACTCATATTTTATTATACTCATATTTTCAAAAATATATATATATACTCATATTTTTAATCAAATTGATCATGATTTTTTTTTTTAAAAGCGTTTATATACTCTGAAATAACAAAACGAAGGTTGATGGGGGTACGGCTTCCCTTCAATTTACTTCAATGTGCCCTAAGATGGGAAGGTGCACTTAGGTATTGATCTGAGATAAAGGTGAGCGGGGGATTGATCATGAAATCCACCAACGTACCAATAAATGTTTACTGCTAAACATCAAACAACTATCTCATGCTTGCAGAGAAAATAATGATAGCAAACGATTTTTGCTGCAATCGGATAATTAACCAACAACTAATAACCAAGTTATGTGAAATCACACATCTGACTTGATGATGAGTTTGATTAAAAATATGACTATTCATTCATCACATTTTATAAAATACAAAACCCTTATGCAAAATCTCTAACTACATATCTAATTTAATATAAATATACTAAAATACCTTTATAAAAAAAATGCATAAATAATTATAAATTAGTACTTTAAAATCTAATGAATACTCAATTCGCTTCTCCCAACTTATATGAATTGATCTAATATGATTAATTTAAACGGATCAAAACTATGAATTAAAGTGAAAAAAAGATTTTAAAAATAGTATTGCTAAATTAAGTTGAATATATATCATCAAATTATGTTTTATTTGAATTAATCTGATCTGACTTGAAAAAAATAAATTCGAATTGAATTGAATGAAATTTTTTCCAAATAAACATATTAATAAAAAACAATCTTTCAAATTATTTTACTTCAATAGTTACATGAATCTTTTTATCTTGACTATTTATTGCTATTTTGTATTTGTAAAATAATAAACATTACAACATAATGGTTACAATTAATTTGTTGTCTTTACTTTTCAAGGTTAAATTACATATTTGTTACAACATAATTCTTATCCTTTTAAATGTATAACTAAATATAGAATTCACACCCTACGTGTACCACGATATCTTTGAAAATATTTGGATGCACATCTTTAAAAAATGATTCATGCATCTTCGATGCTACACCGATCATGTGGTTAATACTCGGAAGTATAGAAGTTTCATTATCATTTTTCCAGATAGTGTAAATTGTTTATTCTAGATTGGTTCTAGCAATCTCTGAACTTTAGTTGGGCCGGAAGGAAGGAGTGTGTAACACTAATATTACATTGAATATTCATTGAGTACTTCACGCAACGCGCGAAAAGGGCACGCTAGTAACTACCTAAAATGAATGTTTCAGCAATCACCAAAAAATTCAGCTTCTTTACATAGCTCTGAGAATAGCATATCAAGAAGCAATGGTGAGGATGAAGATATATTGCAGGATGAAGATAAGGCAAGTGTACAAGTAAATTTCAATTCCTTTTACCCAGCTTTCCATCAACAGTTGTTTTCACGTGGTGGTCTTAAAAAAAAAAACTTTACCATTGCATCATGTGCCAGGATGTGATCATGACAGAAGCTGAGTTAGGCTTGGACTGCAAGGACACCATTCTCACTGAGGACCATGATGTCAATCTCTCCGAGAAGGAAGAATTGGATGATTCAGAACCAGAGAACCTCGTGGAATCTGATTCCACTGACGAAGATGATGAAGAGCATACTGATGATGAGCATGACTTCAACGAGGGTTCAGATTTTCCTCCTCTTCAACTTGATTGGGTATGATACATTACCCTTCATGTTTTGTATACATTTTTTTAATTTTAATTGCTAACTGATGAGCTAAAAATCTCAAACTTAGTGACTTCAATTTTTGCTCTTTCAAATACTAGAATTTTGGTCACCATAAATGTGTTCCTGAGATTAGAAAGGAAGTAGAAAATTTCCTCATGGAAATGTTTTGTCACCCAAAAAGCCGGGAGTCCCATCTTATACCACTGGTGAAGGACATTTTCGGGCCTGCTCTTCGCAGACTCGAACCTGTTTCTAAAACTCTAGATTGGGTCTGTAGCCTTCACCTTAAAACTGACAAGAAATGGATTTCTGGTGGTCAAATGGACTTATGGGCTAGGTAGTATTCAATAATGTTATCTTCAAATTTGTACTCAAATTCCCTAGCAATTTTTCATCAGACTTTAATGCTAGCATTTTCTCTTCAAAGTTGACTTATAATTCCCTCGTTTGCTTCTAGTTTTGTCTATTCTAGGTTACCAGATGAACAGTTTGCGCGTGTTCATCTGCTTCAAATTGTGAGTCACCCATCCAGCTTCAACCAATATTTAACTGCAGCTGCTGGGAAAACTTCGTTACTTGAGGGGATGAAGGTCCTAATGAAGGCGAAAAAGGCCAGACTGTATGTCATGCCTTTCTGCAGAAAGTAAGTATCGATTACCATCTCCAATATGCATCTTTTGAATAGCCTTGAACCATGCTGTATGTTTCTCATTATTGGTAATGTTATAAATGCAACAATCATTGGATCATGATAATTATATTTCCAGAAGCTCGGGTTTTTTATTGCATTGATCCAATGCAAAGTGGTGTTTCTTCGACCAGGACCCGTTTCCATTATGACTTTTTGATGAGGTAATTAACTTAGTCTTTATCATTTAAGAAATGCCATTTACAAACTCATTTTTTAATAACTTAGTCTAATTAATGTGCCATACAGCTTGGGAGATCAAATCGATGCCGATAATACTCCACCAGTGACCTCCAATACTCCACATGGCAAATGGAAAATCAAAATTATTATGGTCAGTTATACCAACGAACTCATTTTGATAATTTTATTCTTCAACTCTAAAAAACCTTACACCATTCCCTTTTTTTTTTAAAGCACAAACGATAAAGTGGGGGCTGGGAATGTGGATATTACTGCATGTTGTACATGGAGAAGATAGTTTTGTTGACCCAAAGCGTGGATGTTGAAAAGGTTAGCATTTTCTGTTCAATTTGAAGATGTTCTTATTTTACTACAAATCCAGTGCCTTATATATATTTTTGTAACTGTCACTTGTAAGTCTTTCCTGTGGATAGAGATCCTTACCCTCAGACTGTCTTGGAAGGGATGATTGACAGCTTGTGTATGTACATAATGGAGCCTATCTCCAATGTTTGCAAGGACCAATTGGAGCAAGCCACCATAACTCGAAGATATAAACGACTCTAGGTTGTTTCTCTTTTGTGTGTGATACTCCTGGTATTTTGCAACTGAAATTTACACTCTTTTCGAACTGTTTTATTACCTTATTTTGGACTAGCAACATTAGACTTCTTAGTTTTGCTGTAGTGTGTCCCTGGTTGGGATCTTTTGGAACATGTTTTAGCATTTTGCAACCTTTCGTTGTAGTGTGTCCCTGGTCGGGATCTTTTGTAACATGTTTTAGCATTTTGCTACCTCTAATGAACAAGTATCATTTTAATGTTATGAATGATTTAGTGATCTTGAATCTGTTGTTGTTTTCTGGTTTATTAGTGATATTTATAGCTGCATTATGAACTGCTAAAAATGCAGTGGCTAATCCAAAATAAAGCAAATTTAATTTACTAAAAAATTATCATTTCAGCGGTCGCATGAAATATCCCATTTCAGCGCCGCTTCAATTTGGCGGGAAATTTATATTTCAACCGAAAATCACAAAGTGGACCCCGTCATTATTTGGACCCACAGAGATACCCCACATGAGTTCCCCGCTAGCTTACCCCACTACAAATCTATTTCAGCGACTCCAAAGGTACCGCTGAAACATCAAACGAGCCACACAATCAGGCTTGAATTGATAACCCGTAGATCAGTCCGATGTGTTTTGTCAATTCTGCAGCCCACTACGACAGAAGTCCATATATTTGCTGAAGCCCACGATTACGTACCAACCCAAGCCCCATGAAGTCAACGAAGAAAGTCCATATCCAGCTAAGCATGACCCATTCATCACACGAGACTTTTTTGTGGACCCCAGAATGCGTTTTAGCGGTCCGAATATATTTTGCGTTCCACTCTCAACAACAGCGGTCAGAGTGTTTTTTCGACCACTGAAACAGACACTTTTTGAGCGCTGCTACTGCCGTTTTTCCTGGTAGTGTAACTAGACAAACCAGCTGGTTGAATACTTCTAAGTCGTTTAAATGTACAATATATGCATAAATATAATATTATTTCATTTCAAATGAAATAGCATAAAATGTTTTTCTCAGTTTTCTTTACAAAAATTGAATAATTTGAATAGGTTATCTTGTTTCCAACCTTGAGTTTATAAAATATCATTTCAATTGCATTAACCAAAACTCTATTAATTCCACAAAAATATATGTTATGGGAGAAGAAAATATACGGAGCATAAAAAACATGAACTATGACGTGTTAAAATGTAAATAGCATAACTATACAATCAACGTACTATCTCATTTCCGGTTGTAGCAAATGAGGGCACATTTTAACTTGTCAAATAATTTAAAATCTTGAACATTAATAATTTATTTATGTAAATAATTTTTTTAAAAAAAATACACGATATGATATTGTGGTTGATTAAGATCATATGAAATTTGTTTATTAATTTAAACAGTTGGACTAGAGAAATTTTTTATAATAGAGGGATCGAGTAGTTTTTTTGTTTGTTTTTTTTCACTGATCATTTGGATGTTTACATAGCTAGTAGAAATAGAAGGGGCACAGGTCCAGCTGAATGTGTTCACCGGAATCATGTGATGGTGTGATAATGTTGTGATTCTTTTCCAGACACGATTTATTATAAGAAACTCAGCTTGTCAAACAGCTTCTGAAAATACTATGATGCAAATTGGTGAAGGAGCTGTATCATTTTGGAACTCAAACTGGTTAAAGGACTATCCACTGATAGAAGTATGAGATACAGATATAACTTTACCCTTTCCAGATATAACAATCTCAGAGTTCTGCTATGACCAAGAATTTTATGTGCAAAATCTAACAAATGGTCTAGATAATGAGCATGTGGCTTTAATATCCAAGGATTTCCCCCTGTTTGAAACATACCCAGATAGATTAATTTGGAAGATTGAAAAAAAATGGATATTTCACTTTGTCTTCAGCTTATACGCTGTTGAGACAAAACATGAATAAAATTCCCTCATTCAAGCACTTATGGTCAAAAACCTCCCTCTGAAATACACCATATTCAGTTGGAGATTACTCAACAGATTAATACCATTTGCTGATGTTTTAGAGGATTTCAACTTCCATTTACCCTCAATATGCCCATTTTGTAAAAGTAACAATGAAGACATCCACCACTGTTTTAATGAATGTAATAACGTCAGTGGTTTGATATTCAAAGAATTACTTTTAATACATTATGGGAAATGTAGAAATTAAGGTCAAAAAACAGGAAATCATAGTGAGAATGCTCCCTTGCATAGCTGTCTGGCATATATGGTGTGCTAGAAATGCTTGGATGTATGATTCTAAGGAACCAAACTGGATAACAATAGCCTCAAATGTATACAGTACTGTAAAGGCTATCATTAGAATCAAGGGCAAATCATGGAAAATATCAGATACTGTTAACCTCTCTGC